>CM062293.1:41349731-41963728 GCA_031216915.1 Pictodentalium vernedei
GTTATGACCCCTCATTGGAACGAGCTCAATGAGCTCGTTCCAATGAGTGATCACATGATCTGGTTTTGCAGAAATTTTTCAAAAAATAGTATTTTTTCAGCTGCAGAATTTGCAGCATATTACGCAGACGGATATGGCCGATTTGTTGGGTAAAGGGTTAACAACCGGACTTGGATATCCAAACACTATTACAGCAATAGCTCTTGGGATTTCCAACAACATGAAGCAGAGTAACCTATGTTTTAGAGACAAAAAAATGAAAAAATAATGAAAATTAATTGGCGATTTTTTAGAATAGCGTTGGCCGTTACGTTAGGTAAAGGATTAAATAATATAATTAGCTCCGCTGACAAAGTCAGCAGAGCTTTTCTTATACTGATTCGTCCGTCGTCCGTTGTCCGTCTGTCTGTCCATCCGTCGTCAACATTTTATTTGTCCGAGCCATAATTTCTAAACCGCTGAATATTTTTCCACCAAACTTCATAACAATATGTATTATCAATAGACGGTGTGTCATCAATTACTCTGCGGTCTGTAAATCCACAGGGTCAAAGTCACAGGTCACAGGATCAAGAAAATCTTAAGATATTTTTTATATTTTTTTCGGCTAAAGTTTGTAACAATATTAGTATTAGAAAACATGCCCATGTGATCAGTGGCCCTCAGCGGAGCTCTCTAGGCATGACAGGCCTCTTGTTATTGTTAATAATGAAAAGTAATAAACAGAGTAATCACTTGACTGGACTGGTTACGTGAAATAATTCATTCGAGGCGAGGAACTATATTGTAAAACACTCATGCGTATTCATGTACTCGTGTTTGTACCCTCACCCCTCATGAATTATTTCATGTACCAGTCCCGTCAAGCGATTACTCTCTATCTACACACTGTTTTACAATGGCTGCAAGGTGTTGAAATGTATTTACCCTTTATCCAATGCAACTAGTGTGCGACACCAAAAGTTTTCATTTTTTGTCTCAGAACTATAGACTATTACCATTCATGGGATTGAGTTAATTGAGCTTATTCCAATGAGGGGTCATAAACTATTCTTTTGTGAGAAAAAATACATAAATTTGAATGGTATTTTATGAACAGAAATGGTTGGTTTTGACCTTTCTGTTAGGTAAAGGGTTATTATCTTATAATTTTTTTTTTGCATGAATATATGGATAAATTAAATATAAACTAGGCAAGCAAGTTTATATTTTTATGCCCCCCGCCTTAGGTCGGGTGGTATATAGTGATTGAAGTGTGCATGTGTCTGTCTGTGTGTCCGTCCGTCCGTCCGTGTGTGTGTGTGTGTCCGAGCCAATAACTTGAAAACGGTTAGGGCCACACTCATCAAACTTCACGCATTTATAAAGGTCCATGGGAGGATGTGTCACACACCATAGCCATGTTCGTACCTTCAAGGTCAAGGTTACATTTCAAGGTCACACTAAAAATTGGTCAATATTCGTATCTCAGCAGCCATAACTCAGAAACGAATCATAGTAAAATTGTTAAACTTTTTACAAATGTTAAGGACAGTCAGAAGGTGTGTCGCGTATAATAGTTTCCGCCGCATCTGCAAGGTGAAGGTCACAAGGGTGGGGGCATGTGTTACCTAAGTAACATTCTTCTTGTTCATCATGCACAAGAATGGCCTACAGGGAGTAAACATAGAATAAACATATAGTGTTTTCAAGTAAAAAATTTATTCTATGAGAAGGATTGATGAAACTTCTCAACTCCTACATTAACCCTTTACCCAACGCAGACGATTTCAAAATTTATTATTTTAAATATCATTTTTTAATTTTTTTCAAAAAATTTCAACAAAACCATATCATGTAATTCCTCCTTTGGAACGAGCTCAACGAGCTCATTCCAAAGAGGGGTCACATGATAAGTTTTTTTTAAATTTTTCAAAAAATAATATTTTTTCAGCTGATGAATTTGCATATTACGTGGGCGGATGTGGGCGATTTGTTGGGTAAAGGGTTAATGAGCTGGTTCTGATTAAACTTATCAAATATTGTGTAAACAGGTGCATATTTCTAAATTTTCAATCTGTACAATTTTATCCAGGATGAGTCTACTCTGAATGAATTCCTGCACATAACGCAGATCCTTATGTAATTTTAAAATACTGAAGTTTTAGTATTGTAAAATATTCCCGACATTACCTAAAAAATAAAGATCAGACAGCAGAACCTTTTCCGAAATGGCTGATGGGAGGAGGCCATTGTATATTTCTTTCACAACTGCTTGTCAGCGGGTATTTTTTCTCAGTTTTATTGTTACATCAAATGACCAGTTGTGAGTGTCTGTGTTATTTTCACACTTTGACAAATAATACAGTCCTTTTATGTTAAATTAACCTGTCCTATCCTCATGAGTCTTTAAAAATAGTGAGAGCATTCTGAGTCACTGACTACTGTAGAAAAATGACCTGTAGCTGGGCAGTATCCTGAAAATACCAATCGATATTGGCATTGGTGTTGGTATGTTGTTGACACCAAACACCATACCGATATCAAGGTAAATCATCCTAAAAATAGCTGTTCCGAACTTGACGTTTCAATTCTACCCACCCCTAACCATAACTTACATTGATAACAGATTTTGAAAGGAAAATGATATTTAAAAGAAAACGGCAGTTAATGGATTGAACAGTTGAATGTTTTTATATTATTTATGCCTGAATTGCATTTTTCTTCAGAGTGACACAGATTATATCCAGCAACGTTTGGAGAAAGTGTGGACTGCATTGGAGATGCCAGACAGTCTAAAGTTAGACATGGCTATCAAGTACAGCTGTAACCAATTCTATGACAAAATTCATGAGGTATGGAATATTTCATCCACATGGCGTTCAAGTTTAAAATATTCTCACCACCTAATTATTATAGCCTATTTCATTTTATTATTATACAATATGGTTCCATTCATTAGAGTTCTGATAATCACTTATTATTGTACATAAGGCCTAAGAACATTAAAAATCTGTTTCTCAGCCCCCCCCCCCCCCCCCCCCCCCCCGATGTAGTCCTTTTGCGTGCCGCATGCTCTCTTCTTATAATCAATACAAACTTAAAAAAATAAAAGTTAAATGGTTTATATCTGATATTTTACCCAAGTCAATAAAATTGTCCCTTGAGTGCAGCAATGCTTTAGCATTGCAAAGCCTTGTTGCACTCCAGGGACGTAATATGCCATGCTATTCTGTAGATTATGAGGCCTAAAACATAAAACAAACCAAGAACATGAACTTTTTAATGGCAAAGAAATAATTAAAATAAATAAAAAATTGCCTGCCTGCCCCCCCCCCCCCCCCAACCCACATGCAATTTTACAAAAAATGCCCTGAGAAACAGAAGATCTACTTTGTGAGGCCTAAAATGAGTATGTGTGGTGGTGTTAATGGTGGGTATGGTTTAACTCCTTGCATGCTGTTGGTCGATATTCCTGCATGGGACAGAAAATCACTGGCCACTTATTTTTAAAGAAGAATAATTTGGGCACTTTCAACCAAATTTTTCCCTGTAAATTGTGTCAATTTTTTTCAGTGATTTTTTTAATTAAATTGTATTGAAATTTCTATCAATTTATCCACAGCTACCTAATATTTCTTTTGTTCTCTGTCATGAAAACAAGCCCTATAAAATCACACAAAGTACGGTTTTTGATGAGAACAGCTCAGTAAAGCAGTACCAATATCTGGATATTGGAACGGTTTTGAAACAGTCCCAATAACTAGATATTTGTACGATTGTCACGGTACTGTAATCATAACCATTCAAAAGTAAAGATGCTGTAAAGGAGGTGTGAAAAACTTTCTAACACATGAATTATCGACAAGCTTTTCTCGACAGAGCTACTGAATTGAGTGTGCATCATTTCCAAATTATAATGTACTTTTTTAATTTTTGTTGCTTTTAATAACCAACAGCCCTGGTAACCTAAAAAGGACTCTTGTGGAAACCTCGGAAGTGAAGCAGTGCTTGTTTGCTGTGGTAAACAAGTTCAGTTTTACTGGTAAAATAGGACCTGGTCACCAGTGCCCGGGGTAGAAGTCCCCTAAAATGGGCAGCATGGGTGTAAATGATTGGCTAAACTTGACTTTACACCATTTTTTGCGGTCACAATTAGCCATAGCTGCAGAAAAGTGACCTTAAACACCAGTAAATAAATAAATAACCTAAAAAAAACGCCCTTTTTCAAATATTAAAGCGGCAATCAGGCACCACCACCTGCCACCCCTGAGGGAAAGCGAACCTCATCTTCAGATAAAAAAAAGAATTATTCTTCCAAATGCTTTAAAAATGAACGATTATTAAATTTATCTGCCGCACTTTCGATGAGGGATTGAATAAGTGTTCCACCCTTGAGCTGAGGCATTATATTAGTGAGAGAAAAAATTACGTCATGATGTGAGTTCACTTCGAAGCCACCGATCTGTTCACAATATCTGAACTCCTGATGCGTGTCATAACTTCAATAGACTTTCTAGCAAGCAAACAATGTCCATTTTGTTTTTCGGGAGTAGAGCAAGCAAAAAGTGTTTTAAAATGTGGTTTTACTTGTGTCAAACTTTCTAAAATATAATTTTTTTGACTTTTGTTAACATTGAGGGGCTGTGGATTAAATCACATATATCACTATTTTGTGTACTATATGGGTAAATAATTGTACAGATGTGCAGGTGTCCTCCAATATTTGGACTCGGCTTCGCCTCGTCCAAAATATCTCTGGACATCTGCACAACTGTACAATTATTTACCCATATAGTACACAAAATAGTGATATATCTATTACATATGTGAAGCAGCCATGATTGGATTTGATGGAAAATACTCTGAAAATACTCAGCAGGTTAAGAGTTAAGTTGTTGCTTTTTGGAAGCTCACTTTATCTTGAGAATACAGCAAAGTGATCAAATTCCCTTTTAATTGTATACTTCTGTTTATTGAATAATTTTCACTGGCAAAGTGGCTATTCTGTTGACAGGGTTCCTTGTTATTTAGTGCAAACGTTCTCCACATGCCTGTAACTATGCGTAGCTCTAGTTTTGGACCTTGAAAATCCTTGAATTTGTCATCTCCGAATCCTTGAAAACCTTTGAAAATATACTAGAAAAGTCCTGAAAACACTTTTTATGCCCCCCCCCCCCCCCGACTTAAGTCGGATGGCATATAGTGGTTGAAGTGTGCATGTGTTTGTCTGTCCTTGTGTCTTTGTGTGTGTGTGTCCGAGCCAATAACTCGAAAACTGTTAGGGCCACAGTCATCAAACTTCACACAATTATAAAGGACCATGGGATGATGTGTCACACACCATAGCCGTGTTCGTACCTTCAGGGTTAAGGTCACATTTCAAGGTCACACTAAAAATCGGTCAATATTTGTGTCTCAGCCATAATTCAGAAATGAATCATAGTACAATTGTTAAACCTTTTACAAATGTTAAGGACAGTCAGAAGGTGTGTTGCGTATAATAGTTTCCGCTGCATCTGCAATGTGAAGGTCACAATTGACCTTCATATGTTTAGGGTCACAAATCGTGCCTCATGCTTAACTCCCAAAACTATTAGGGCTACAGTCATCAACCTTCACACAATTATAAAGGACCATGGGAGGATTTGTCACGCACCATAGCCGGGTTTGTACCTTCAAGGTCAAGGTCACATTTCAAGGTCACACTAAAAAACGGTCAATATTCGTGTCTCAGCCATAACTCAGAAACGAATCATAGCACAATTGTTAAACTTTTTACAAATGTTAAGGACAATCAGAAGGTGTGTCGTGTATAATAGTTTTCGCCGCATCTGCAAGGTGAAGGTCACAAGGGGGGGGCATGTGTTACCTTAGTAACATTATTCTTGTTGAATTGACTTGTCATTCAAGTGCAGGAATCCAGGAAGGATATCAGAAGATTTTGAGCACTCTTAAAATGCTGTGTGACTATTTTTCTTTTTCATGTTATAGGCAATCGATCACTGGGAGAATGCCACAAATCTTATTATGAAGCGTGAAGGATTTCTGGTGAAGTTAGAGAACTTTGAAAGGAATGCTTCAGATCCAAACAGATTTTTTGAGAAGGGTAAATTTACTGATATCAGGGCTGTTCTCAGATGGGAACGACCAGGACCCTTTGCCACATGGTCTTCCTTTTCCTCCATTGAGTTAGTAAGTTGGAGAATCCAGCAGTTGCTCACCGCTGTTTGGTGGCTCTCTCCGGGTACTCTGGCTTCCTCCAACCATAAATCTGTCTGACATGATATGAAAGTCTTGATACACCCCAGTAAATAAATAGTTAACTAATCATAAATGCTACTAGGAAATATGTAGCACTGCATTTAAGGCCACACAAAATAAATTAATTGATTCTCAGACATTTTTTTTCAAATCAGTGAGGGAGGGAGGGAGGCTTTTAGTTTTAATTTTTATTTATTTCTGGCATACAATGAGCATGGATTAAGAGGCTTTCTGCAGCCTTTTCGCGAACAGAATATATAGCAAGTGCCTAATTATACAAATTAACTTATTTAACCCCCCTGCACACTGATGTCAAAATATCCAGATTTGAAGTAGCCATTTTTCCCATAATGCAACTGGGAATTTAACCAATTCAATCCTGTTTGATAGAGCTCATTGAGCTCTGTCAAACAAGATTGAATTGGTTAAATTTCTAGTTGCATTATGGGAAATATTTGCACCCTGAACTTTAGATATTTCGACATCAGTGTGCAGGGGGTTGATTTTAACCCTCAAGGGCTTAATTCTACCTTTGATAACTTTTTACTGTAACAGAACAGGTTTCACCAAAATGCTGTCTATGGGGAAACTTGCAAGTTACATTCTAAGTGACCTAACAGTTGTTTCTAGGTAAAGTCTTGGCTGCCTGTAAAGGCAGCCATGACACAACTGCAGTACCATAGTATGCAGACTTCCTTTAGTAAAGCACTTCGATTTTTTTTGACATACGATCAATCGAAAAAACCTAAAAAGTTTCAAGTCTCTTGTTTTTGTAATGATATTGGAGTACTATAACCATGGTGAATAACTGTCGGTGTCTGTTGTGTAACTCTGGAGTTCAACTGATGACTCAGAGACACCCAGATGATAACAATTTAATGGCGAATCCGGTACTCCAAATATCTCACAGCAATAAACATTTAACCCTTTACCCAATGCAGACGATATCAAAATTTATTATTTAAATATCATTTTTTTTAAATTTAAAAAAAAATTTTAACAAAGCGATATCATGTGGCCCCTCATTGGAATTAGCTCAATGAGCTCATTCCAAAGAGGGGTCACATGATGTGGTTTTGCAGAAATTTTTCAAAAAATAGTATTTTTTCAGCTGCTGAATTTGCATATTACGCAGGCGGATATGGCCGATTCGTTGGGTAACGGGTTAACAACCGGACTTGTTGGATATTCGAACATGATTACAACAACAGCTCTTTGAATTTCCCAACAACATGAAGCAGAGTAACATTTGGAGATCCAAACTATAACTGAATTCTTAGAGATGTTAAAGAGATGAAATGGTTTCGCTTGCTGAAGACGCGCAGGGATGGTGTGGGGCTGAATTCTTACTTATGATCGACACTATATATACAATACAATACAATAAATGAGTCATGTCACAACAGGTCTAACTTTGCTCATGTTTTACTGCAACAGAACAGATGTCCTAACAGAGACCTGGCATTTTCAGGAGAGCGATTTATTCACTTGCCTACCGCTTGCCTTAAAAAAATTGAGGAGGGCGAAAAATAGCCCCCCTAGCCTTAGAAAATAATGAATACCACAACAGCCTATTCCTAAAACCCACAGGTTTTCAGATCTCTGCTATGTTAGTGGTCTCTGCGAGATGGCCAGACTGCCTGTCACTCACCTCCAGGCCTTGCCAAGGCCCGGAGGTGTGGGAGGGACAGTGTAGCCATCTCACGGAGACTACCTTTTCAGCAGCACCAAATAAAATGTACAAAGCCCACTAGGCAGAATTCATTAATAGTACAACTTCATTTTGCCACTTTTAGCTTATGTAAGCTTGAGGAGAGCTAATCGCAACCCTAGTCCATGTGAGGAGAGCGATTTTTAGCCTTCCTGCATTTTTAAGAATGCCAGGCCTGTCAACATGCTGTCAACATGCTCTCTCTGGGGAAGACATGCAGGTTTCATTCTAAATGCCTTGGTAGTCATTTCTAGGCATGTCTTGGCTTGCCTAGAAACAACTACAAGTCCACAGGATGTAGACTGCCTTTTTCAGTTAGACTATTCAGATTTCAGTTACATAAATCAATAAAAAAACATAGTAAGTTTCAAAGTCTACCGATTTTGTAGTAATATTGGATGACTTTGAAAGAGAATAATAATTTCAGTTTCAATGAAGGATTGCTTGAGAATCAAAACAATTTTTGGAGTCTACCTATAT
The DNA here is from genome assembly GCA_031216915.1 of Pictodentalium vernedei. Lineage (NCBI taxonomy): Eukaryota > Metazoa > Mollusca > Scaphopoda > Dentaliida > Dentaliidae > Pictodentalium > Pictodentalium vernedei. The sequence continues at coordinate 41,358,166 of CM062293.1, forward strand.
TGAGGAATTTTGTATCAGAAACATATTTCAAACTTAATTTTGAAACTGATTAAAAAGTTCAGTGCACAATATAAATTCTTTTGTGCCTGGACAGTTGAGGAAGATTGTAGTTTCAACTTTTCATAACACTCAGACTGTGCCGTAAGCATCTCAAAAATATAACATCCAAAATTGGCAAGTGCTATTCACAAAATAGCTATTCAAATTTTGTTCCTTTTTAAAAACATTTTCATCAAAAACATAGCTTATGACTACACTTCTGATGAGGCATCGTAAACTATGCTTTTGGAGGCCAAAAATAAAAAATAATAAAAATTGTGAACAGTGCTGGGCAGTTCAGTTGTTTCTTTATCTAAATCCTTTAATATTCAGGATGCTTGACTTGTCACATAGTGTTTTTTTGCATTGTGTTTTTTTTGCATTGTGTTTTTTCATCTCAGAATTCATAGTTTCAGCACACATTTTTAGTTATTTAGAAATTCTTATGACATGTGTTGTCCTCTAGTCCAGTTGGGTGAAGGGTTAATTTGAATTGATATCACAACATGAATGTTACAGTATTGGTTAACCCTTTACCCAACGTAACGGCCAAAACCGGCCAGCACTTTTCTCAAAAATCGCAAATTAATTTTCATTATTTTTTCATTTTTTGTCTCAAAAACATAGGTTATGACCCCTCATTGGAACGAGTTTGCCAAGCTCGTTCCAAAGAGGGGTCATGTTTTTGAAACAAAAAATGAAAAAAAATAGCTATTCAAGAATTTTTTTTGCAAGTGTCGTCTGCTTTTCATGTTAGGTAAAGGGTTAAAGCAAAGTTTGAAAAACACGGGTAGAATATCTTTACTTAGTGCATGTTCCCACGTTGTGTCCTTGGGTAAGGCATTCGTGCCGATTGTCTGCATGGGGGCACGATGATGCTGTGCACTAAGACATACTGCACGTCGATGGTGCACATGTCTTCAACCAATCTAACCCTGCCTGTGCTGCACTGCAGAGTTAAGATGTTGGGGAGCTGACAGCTGCTCGTTGGTTCTCTCCAGGTACTCTGGCTTCCTCCACCCATAAAACTGTCACCGACATGATATGACCTTGACTGTTAAAGTGTCATTAAACCTTAATAAATAAATACTTACTGCATATAAAATATAGCAGTTCTTTGCATATTTGACATAAGGGGAAAAAAATAAATTGTCAGTTAAATGGCTGAGAGCTAAATTATTTCTGGTCATCAAAATTTATTTACCAGACTTTGCCATGTTGCAGTTTATGGAAGAGTGCCAAAAAGCTCTCTCCCATAAATTGCAACAAGGCAAATTCATACAGTTGAAATAATTTCACTTCAAAGGTAATATGAAGCACACCCATAGCGTATGAAGCCTTCGAGTTGTTGTTCTTGCACTTTAGAATAAAGACCAATTATGGGCTTCCAGCACTCTACCAGTTAATTTTTGTGTCGCCGCCCCATGATGTGGGGAGCGACATATAGGGATTACTTTTGTCGTCTTGCGTCGTCTGCGTCGTCGTCCGCATCATCGTCCACGTCACACTTTCTCTTATCCGCCACTCCTCTTTAACCTATGAATGGATTTTGATGAAACTTTCAGTGATTCTTTATCACATAATGGCATTGTGCACCTCCTATTTTATTTTTTGATCCGCTGTATTTTTTCCAGAGTTATGCCCCTTTTCCACTTAGAATTCTGTCTGAAATATTAAAATATAGTGCAGGCGACACACGTCTTCTATGGAAGACTCACATCTAAGTTAAAATATTGCAATTTGAGGATTTTTTTCATGATTGCTTTAGATTATATGAATTTCTGGGTTTCATATGAGTGATCAATACTTTTCAATATTTTCATTTTAATTTCATTTCCCTCATTTTATAGGACAGAAAGGAAATTCAGTGGCACGATTAGATGAAGCAAAACAGAGAACTTACTATTATAAGGTAATATAAGCATTGGCAGGCCTGGCATTTTCAGAAGAGCGATTTATTCCCTCGCCTACTGCTCGCCTTAAAAAAATTAAGGAGGGCAAAAACTTGCCCTCCTGGTCTCAGAAAATAATGATGATTATCATAACAGCCTATTCCTAAAGCCCACACCTTATCAGATTGCTGCTATGTTAGTGGTCTCTGTAAGATGACCACACTGCCCCTCCCACACCTCTGGGCCTTGCCTAGGCCCAGAGGTGAGGGAGGGGCAGTGTAGCCATCTCACAGAGACTACTTTGTTAGCAGCGCCAAATAAAATGTACAAAACCCACAAGGCAGAATTGATTAGTTGTGAAACTTCATTTTGCCACTTTTAGCTTTCTAAGCCTGGGGAGAGCTAATCGCTCTCCTAGGCCATGTGAGGAGGGTGATTTCTAGCTCTCCTGCATTTTTCAGAATGCCAGGCCTGCATTGGATATTCATCATCATGACCGTGACACTGATAGGTATCTATTAGTTTCCACCAGTTGAATGCTGTAAAAATTAAAAAGCAAATTAGGGTTGGTACCCGGCTAACTAACAGTGATGTCTTGCTGGCAACTGAGAAAATGCAGCAATTATACAGTTCAAGAGGGCTTTTAGTTCAATTTTTGTAACATGGGAGGTGTGTGATAAATACAGAACTGCACATATTTTGAATGGGTTAAGAATTATCGCACTCAATTGCTTTCAGCTCTCGTGATATCCTGGGCCAAAGCAATCTCATGCAATAATTTTTAACCCATTCAAATATATGTGCGGTTCTGTATATTTACTCTTGTGATAACTATACATTTATTCTGTTGTGTGTTGTTTGTCAGAGCTCATGAGGATCGGTCAAACAAGATATGGTACGTTGTAAACTGTTGGTCTTAACTCATGCCCAGATCAGAGTGCCCTTTTTGATACCCCTGCCTCCTTGCCCTCATTCATTTGCTGTGTATTTTTTGTGGCTATAATTAGCATTTGCCTTGATGATCCCTTCAGTGATTTTGTATTTCAGTTTTTGAATAAATATATTTGTCCACATGTATTTTCTTTTTACAGTACCACACGCAACCTCAAAATATAAGAATAAAATCAAATAGGGCGTTTCCATTGAACAAACCCCAAACAATGTGAATACTCAGTTCAGATATAAACGATGTTGCAAATTCATCTTGTCTGATGCAGTAGCCTTGTTTATGGATATTCGAGGCACATTTAACCGAAGGCTGTTTTGTTAAAATTTGCCTCCGTTTACAGTTCTTACCGAATTGCAGTAGCAGACTTTCAGTAATCACTGGAACCCACTTCTATCAGTGAGTTGTAGATATGTATTAATTCGGGTTCCAGGCCAGACAACCTTCATTTTGATGTCGGTCTACAATATGCCTGCCTGTATTATTTAGAGATTAGTCAAATTTTAGAGTCAAGATGTTTTGAACTCTGCTATGGTATGAGTTAAGACAGAGAGTTTACAACGTACCATAAACGGTAACGTGACACTCAGTAGTATTGACATTATATAGATCATCCCTTAACCCTTTACCCAATGTAGACAATATGATAATTTATTATTTTAAATATCATTTTTTTTAATTTTTAAAAAAAATTCCAGCCAAATCATATCATGTGGCTCCCTCATTGGAATGAACTCAACGAGCTCGTTCCAAAGAGGGGTCACATGATATAGGTTTTTTTTTAATTTTTGAAAAATAATATTTTTTCAGCTGCTGAATTGGCATATTATGCAGACAGATGTGGCCAATTCGTTGGGTAAAGGGTTAAAAGTATTGCAGATTTTGAATAGAACGAGATGTTACGGCTCTCGCGAAATATGAGTATGCCATTCCAACGAATTATGTAAAACACAAACGGATTCAAACAAACATCGCGTTCTGTGTTTATTACACATTCCATGCATTAAAATTCAGTTAAATAAACAAATTTTAATTCCGATGTTTAAACCCAAAGGTAAAGAGTCTGTTTCTTTTGCTTGTAGCAGTACTGATCAGTTTGATCGATGAAAAATCAAAACAACCTTTTTGGAACCACTCTAAATTACATTCATTATCTTTTCTATTGGGCGTGTTTGTTGAAATTAGTATCAGTGTTTCTCTCCGGCAGGTGTCCATTCACGCCAAACCATTTGGTGGCTATTACTGATAGTAAAAATATAAGTACAAATTTGAGCAAATTTGCAAAAGAGCTGTGAGAAACTTTTTTAAAAGAAGTTCGCAGCATGTCAGGATGTCCGAAGATTTACCGAAATATAGTTGACCAATTTAGATATAACAAGATTCTCAGATGAGACGACCACTACACTAGGTTAATGTTGTGGTTGAAATAGCTGGTTTTTTTAATATCATCTCATTTTTGTTTGGTTAACAAATTTGTTTCTGAACCGACTTTATTTTGCTTTGGTTGTTTTCATTTTCACACTACACGACAGATGATTGATAATTGTGTAATGCAATTTGAAAACTTTTCGAAACATAACTAATAACTCGATGGGAAACGAACTAGTATAAACGGTACTGGGAAAAAAGTTTTGGCTTGTACATCACCAGAGAGCAGTGTAGCATCACTAAATTTACCCTCTGTGAACCTCAATCTGAATCAGGGTCTCAAACAAAACTAAACAGAAAGAGGTACCCAGAGGATAAATTGGCCCACTCTATAGGATAGCATCATCAAATTCACATTCTACAAATATCAGATTGCTTATATTTTTATACTGTACCAATGACCCAGACTTAGCTGGTGCTAACTCCACAAAAACCAGGGCCAAACACAAATTTTGCCCCCCAATCCCCAAAATTTGCATCCAAAACAAAAAGAAATCATGTCCTAAAGGACCTCCATAGTACGACTCTACTGCGCATGCGCAGTGACGCAGTCGTCCCGAAATTGGCGCCAAATATCATTCTTACTGGCAGTGCCTGGTCAGCGCTATGTACTCAGCGGGGAGGCAAGAGTTCCCAACTCAGGGAGGGCCATCCCCGTCTGGGTCATTGGTAAGTATAAAAAATATATAAATTACTATAAATTTTTTAACATTTTTATACTGTACCAATGACCCAGACTTAGCTGAATAGTAAACAGGCTGGAGGGCCTAGGACATAGAGGAAAATCCAATAAGCTCAATTATAAAATAAAGAGGTAACCCCTTAAGGAGAAAAGGAGTATTAGGCTTTACATGTATCTTTCTTATTTAATATTTAAATTAGAAAGATACACTACCCTTAATAACTGAGCACAATAACATTCATGTTCTCTATTAACATCCAGTATAACCCTTATACTAATTATTTTTAAAGCAAGCCAATAAATAAAGTAGTCCAGAGAATTGAGACTCTTTATAATCATTTAAAAGTGTCCGAGTATTGTATATTAAAGCCCGTTTGACACTTGACATATACAAATGCTTCACACCGAGCTACACTTTAAAAATAAGACATGAATGAAATTAAACATTAATATTACACTTTAAAACCATCCCGGAAGCGACTCAGAAATACTGTCTTGGAGGAGGCATTCCCTTGCTTTTCACTATAAAGCAGGTGACCTAAGGGAACACCCGCCCCCCCCCCCCTTCCCCTTGCCCTGGGTCAAATAGCCCAGAGCGAAGAGGGCAGCCGGACGGAGTCACTGCCGGAACAGAAAGCCTGCATAACTATAGTTGCAACTGTTTAGTGGACGACATTCTGAGCAACAGATAACGGACCTAAACAATGCAGGTCTCCAGAAATGGACTCAATATTTCTGAGATAAAAATTAGTAAATGTGGATGGCTGAGACCAATAAGCAGCCTTCATTAAATCTGTAATAGCAACACTATTAGCATAAGCCCAGGAAGTAGAAAGAGCTCTTACTTCATGAGCAGAAATCTTAAGCACAGACTGCTGAGAAGAAGATAAATCTTCATACGCAGTACGGATAGTTAACTGAATCCATCTAGCAATAGAATGGACTGAAATGTCCTTTCTATTAGGCATCAAAGACAGAAAGAAACGTTTCCGTCCCTTTCTGATGAACTGAGATCTCTGTTTATAGATACGTAGTGCTCTAACAGGACAGAGTAAAGGCCTACGCCCGTCTGAAGACGGAAGAGCCTTAATAACAATAGGTTCCGGATATTTATTAGGAGCCTGATTCTTAGCTAAAAACCGACATTAGTAGTGAAGGTGATAGTGTTCCCAACACTACGATAATGAGAATCATCCACCGATAGTGCATGAAGCTCACTGACTCTTCTGGCAGAAGAGAAAGCTAAGAGAAAAGCTGTCTTATAAGATAAGAATTTGAAACCTACTGTCCCAAGAGGTTCAAATGGCTTTTCCTTCAATTTAAGGAGAACCCAAGCTAAATTCCACTTAGGAATTAATCTAAGAGTTCTGGGTCTATTTATCGAAAAGTTTCTAACCAATTTCGATAAAGAGACATTAGATCCAATTTGTAAACTATCATGATGTGCATAGGTATCAGATAACATAGATCTATAGCCCTTTATAGTAACAGGTTGCAGTTTGATTTCGTCAAACAAGTATACTAGAAAGTTAGCAATGTCTGGTATAGAGGGATCAATTATATCAACAGAATGATCCCTACACCAACGACGGAAAACCTTCCACTTAGCCGCATAGTTTAGCGAAGAGGAGGTCCTCCTACAGTTAGAAATCGCGTCCACTGCTCGTCCTGTAAAGTGCTTGCCATGCAAGAAGGACCGCACAACGGAAAAACGTGAAGGTTGAGACCTTGCGGGTTGTGATGTAGTTGGCGCGATTTCCCCTGCCAAAGAAGATCCTCTCGTGGAGGGAGCTTCCGCGGTAGGTCCCACAACAGACACCTGAGTAGATTTATCCACGGTCTCTGTGGCGACAGAGATGCTACCAACAGAATCTTGCATTGAGATTGTTTTATCTTTAGCAATACTTGTTGAATTAACGGCGCTGGAGGATACGCATATCCTATCATTCCGTCCCAAGGGATCGATAGAGCGTCTACTGCAAATGCTCTTGGATCCGGACACGGGGACACATACGTCTGCAACTGATTGTTGAGATGTGTCGCAAATAAGTCTATCATTGGCCGTTCCCATTGGTAGCAAATCTGATTGAATACTTGTTTGTTGAGAGTCCACTCCGACGGCAACAAGCGACCCTTTCGTGAAAGGGAGTCTGCTAGCACATTCAGACGACCCGGTATGTGACGGACCGAAAGAAGAACGTGATGTTCCAACGCAAACAGAAGGATTCTTTCCGTTAGATTGAACAACGGAACTGAATGAGTGCCTCCCTGATTCCGTATATACGCCACTACTGTCGTATTGTCGGATAGGATTTGGACATGAGCATCGTGAATAATGTCCATCCAGTGACGTAACGCAAGCCAGATTGACATCATTTCCTTGATGTTTATGTGCTTGCACAGGAATTGCGGATCCCAAAGACCCTGGCATCTCGAATCCGTTGGGATTAATGATGCACCCCAACCTGTTTGACTGGCATCCGTCATAATGGTAAAACTCGGATCCGGCAACTGCAGCGGAACTCCTTGAGTTAACCACTGAATGTTTGCCCAAGTCTGAATCTCTTGTTTCACTTGATCTGACAAGAGAACGTCTACATCGAGCGAATGAATTTTCACACTCCAATTCTGAGTCAGGAAAATTTGAAGAGGCCGTGTGCGTAGCCGTCCCATCGGAATGAGATCCGCGGCGGCTCCGCACAGACCTATCAGTCTCATAAATTCTCTCGCCGTGACTTTGTCTGTATTCAGACAATAGCGAGCGTAACAACTGACTAATTTCGCTCTGGTTAACAGCAGACGAACGAGATTGTTGTGCGTCTCGAAGCTCATTCCCAGATGAGTGAATGACTTGGACGGCACCAGATCCGACTTCTCCTCGTTTACTATGAAACCGAGACGTCGGAGCAATAGAAGATTCTGAACATCGTTCTGAAGCGTTAACTCGTTGCCGTACCTCTGAAGAATGTCGTCCAGGTAGGCCGACGTTACCGCAGACGAATGAGCTCGGAAGTAGATCATTACCGAGTTCTTTACCCGAGTGAAAGCCCAGGGTGCTAGATTCAATCCGAAGCACATGGCCCGGAACTGATACACCACTCCTAGGACTGCGAAGCGTAGATACTTTCGGAATGTCGGATGTACCATGACGTGAAAGTACGCATCTTTGAGATCTATGCTCGTTGCATAATCGTTCACCCGAATACTCGCTCTGACCGATCGAATCGTCTCCATATAAAACTTCGGAGCGACGATCAGCTTGTTTATCCAGCTCAAATCTATGACTGGACGGAACGAGCCGTCTGGTTTCGGAACCAGAAACAGATGGCTGTAGAATCCCAGCGATTCCTGGTTTTCTACGACCTCTACCGCGTTCTTCATTAAAAGAGACTGCACCTCTGATAGCAGAGCGTCTCTTTTCTGAGGGTTTGACGGAAGATGAGTCCACTTTGGACTTCGAGTTAATGGAGGCTTTCGTTTGAAGGATATCTTTAGACCTTCCGAAGTCACTCCTCTCACCCACGGGTCGTCCGTAATCGACGCCCACTCTTGAGAAAAACTCGACAACCTTCCGCCAACCGGAACGCGATAGAGGTTTGAGCCATCACCTCCTGGATCTGCGAGGCCTGCGGTAGGAGAAACCACGCCTTCCACGACCCGCACCTCGCCTCGTCGACCTCGGGGCGTCCGACCGATTGTCCCGGCCTGAAGGACGTCCCGAACGAGAGTCACTATCCTGACGGTCTCTCGAATAAGAGCTAGAGGACGCACCGGAACCTCTATAGGAACCTCTCTTGGGCGGATAAGACCCAGAAGTGCCCGCCTTATTCGTGTCTGCTGTATCCGACCTTTTAGGAGCGGATCTAAACAACAGAGAATCACTAGCTTTCTTTTTAATATTATCATAAATAGCGGAAAGCTTGCCGTCAAAGAGAAGATCTCCTGAGACCGAAGCGACTCTAAGAGAGTTCTTCACCTTAGAATCCACTAGTGTGGATGTAGACAGGGCTGCGTCACGTCTAACCAACTCCAGATTTGCCACTGAAAGGGCGGAGTTACACGTGGAATAAGCTACTGCCCTTGAAAGAAGTCTTAAGGAGGATTGTATATCCTGAAACTCTTCCCCTTGAAGACGCAGTGATAACGCCTTAGTAAGGTGATCTGCGTAAGATAAGGCATCTAAATTGGCTCTGTTAGACGCAATAGCTGTTTCCAACACTGCGGTTGGAATAGAAGCTGACGACGGTAATGATAGCTCTAAGTCTTCCGCCTCGTCGTCCATACGCAGAGGAACTCTCGGTATACCCTGACCTGCCGTGTCGAATTTATTCCTTGCATTAATGAAAGGCAGGTTGAGAGTATTTGCGGACAAGAAGCCTGCTTTCCCCGTCCTGGAAGCAAGTTTAAAAATAGCGTCGTTCAATAATTCAAATGTTCTTGCAACATTATTGGACTGCGACGGAAACTCGGGAGCGATTTCCCTGAACCGCTCGAAAAAATCAGAGTCCAATGACGCTATAATTCTCCTGTCCGGAAGCGCAGCAGTCTGGCCCGACGGAACAACTTGAGGAAGAAAGTGCCGGATGAAGTCCACGGCAGCTTTGTGTTGTTCCGAAAGGGATAGCTCCAATTCATCCGTATCCCTTTCACCATCCGGTCGGACCTCCCGATGTTCCCGGTCGTCCGCCCCCGATGCTTCGGCGGAGCGTACCGACCCAGCGCCGTCGGATAATTCTCGATCCGACACCGTTTCTGTCGGCTGCTGGGATGCTGCGATAAGCTGTGCTATCTGCACTAGAATGTCCGACGTCGAGACCTGCGGAGGAGCGGTCTTTCGCTGCTTCGCCGAGGGCAGCTCCGCATCAGATGGCTCCCGCATACTTTTCCTATGCGAACGTCCGGAGTCCATCGGTCTCGAATCCCTGGCTGCCGGATGGTGTGACCTGGTCGCCGAAGAATCCTTCATCGGCGAAGCTGGCAAAATATCGGAGGTCACGCAGCCAAGGTGCGGTCGTGTGCGCCGACGAGAAGAGGAAGCCTTAACAGTCTCTGCGGACTGCTTATACAACGGAGCGTCCCGAGCGACGGACGTATGCTCCGCTAAAGACACATTTTGTACCACAACATCTGGTCCCAGATGTTGTTGTACGAGAGAGGGGCCTCTCTCGCTCGCGGCCCGGCTGGACCTGGACGAGGTAGGAACCGGACTAAAAGGCTTCCTCCGTTCTCGTTCACTATCCGCCGTCACTGGGTGTGCATCTATTATTTTTATAGTGCTCGCATCACCCAAAATTTCCTCTTGGACCGCATCGGACGAACCCGGCTGCCGAACCATTCGGTGAATGGACGCTACACCGGGCGAGCTAGCGGACGACATTTGTCTAATCTCCATGAGCACTTTTGCCGCTAGCTCTGTATTTAATTGTGACGACGGACGCACACTTGAAGAAGATAACATGGAAACATCACCCTGTTCTGGTTCCTCTGAAATAGAAACTGAGAGAGTAGAGTGACCTTGTGGAGAAAGAGCCGGCATCGCTCTTTCTCCAGAAACAACATATCGTGACACACGTTTCCAATGTTTCTCATCCCAATGTTCACATACAGGACAGGGATTAATGCGAGAACACTGACTACAATTAATGCAATAATCATGAAAGTCAGAGGAAGATTTCTTCCTATTACAATTTGAACAAGTTCCCTTCATTGTGAAAGAACAACAATAAGTCCTAGTTACTCGCAAAAACCCCTGACACAAAGATACATAATAACATGATCCATTAATAAATGAAAAAACAATTGCAAAACAAAATAATTTTGAAAAAAATATTTTTTCAGAGAAGCCCAAGTTGCTGAAAAGTAACGTTGAGCCCCGATGGATCCGATGGCAAAGTGTGGTCAAAAATTTTAAAATTATATAAAATAATTAATGAGACACTTTCGGATAATATAAATGTATCTTATAATGAGATAAACTACCTCAAAGGCAAACAGCCCCCCTCAAAAAAGGCTGTTGCCAATGAAAACAAACAGTGTAAACACAGAAGAAAACATGACTCCAGGCACTGAAAAAACTGGCCCGGAATCAGTCATCAATTACACTCTATCTGATGCAAAACAGAGACTCCCAGGGGAGAATCTGCAGAACATCAGATGGAAGATGCAGAACACAAACGTTATACACCCATGGGTGAAAACGTAACTATGGGGAAAATAACAGAAAACATTCTGTAACCAAGCAACTCTCCCAGGGAATTTTTAGAAATGAAACTTCTCAAAAATATGCCAAAAGCATGGGAGAATTGCAAGGGGGGACTTTAGAAGGTTAGGGGAGAGGAAACACTGAATAAGCAGTGCAACAATTAGCAAGAATGACAACAAGAGGCGTTTGCCTCGAAAATAGGCAACTTAACATAATTTCAACAAAAAATTTAAGTACAGCCCTGATTATTTTTTGCCACTTCTTTTTTCCTCTCCTCCTTCTATCCTCCTTAGAATCACATTTTCTCCAAGAATTACGTGTCTGGCATCCTTTAAACTGAGATTTACAAGCACAAAGATCAGTGAGATGTTGACTGATGAAGGGCCAAACAGAGAATGAATCAGGGTCTCAAACAAAACTAAACAGAAAGAGGTACCCAGAGGATAAATTGGCCCACTCTATAGGATAGCATCATCAAATTCACATTCTACAAATATCAGATTGCTTATTTTCAGGCCTGAATACAAGGGTTTAAAGTTTAATGGACGTATAATAAAATAGAGACTAATGCTTCATATTGTTTCCACGGGAACCAAAGAAAGCGATAAATGTGGAGAATTCATTGCATGGCTTATATTTCGGTGAGAATCCGAGAATTGATTCGCACAAAGATTAGTGCAATAAAGCCGGCAAGAATCCATGTAGATTCTCACTGCACCGCTGCTAGGATTCGCGTGAAACAAATTGAGTCAATTTAACCCTTTATCTAACACAGCGGCAACAAATTAACCAATAGAAGGCTAACATGACCTGAAATATCCTGACACTTTGTCAATAAAACCTTACAAATATGGCTGCCATTGGAATCGGCTCATTGAGCCGGTTCCAACGACAGCCATATTTGTAAGATTTTATTGGTAAATATTGTTCATTTAATTATTTTATCATTTATTTATTATTTATTGTTTAAAAATTATCAAATTTAGTTTTAAAAATTAAAAAGGTGTGTTGGGTAAAAGGTTAACATGTGTTATCAGTATACAACAGTGATTCAATCATGGTGGCGTCATGGGATCCTGGGACACTCATAGTAGGTATGGATTCTCGCAACCATTTTCACGAGAATCCAAATGGATTCTCACAAATTTAGACGAAATATAAGCCCTGCATTGGTTTTCGGAGTAATTCTTCAGGAAATCACACAATTTTATAGCAAATTAACCCTTTACCCAACACACAACATACCAAAATTTATTGTTTTATTTGTTTTTCAAAATTTTTCAAAATTTTTCAAAACATTTCAACAAGACCATATCATGTGACCCCTTGTTGGAATGAGCTCAATGAGCTCATTCCAAAGAGGGTTAATATGATATGGTTTTGTTGAAACTGTTGGAAATTTTTGAAAATTACACAGACAGATGCAGCCGATTACTTAGGAAAAGGGTTAACAGAAATGCCCTCTATAAGGCTAATAAATTAACAGATGAAATTTATATTGACGGCAGGTAAATAGTTTGGTGTTTGGACATTGTATGTAATTAGACAGATTATTCAAATAAGAACTAGCCAAATAAGTCGACTTCAATGTACAGAGCATTACTGAAGTCAGAATATTGTTCCATTTTAACAAAATACATGGAAATGGAAAGTTATTGATTTTCTTTCTTGGTTAAAAATGATTTATATTGTTTCAATATGTATCACATGGTTTTGATTTCCTGAGTACTGGCTTAGAATGATGCCTTAGTTACATTTAATTTTTATTTCTCTTTGTGAAATACATCATTACATCATATGATATCAGACAAAAAAACAACTGTTATTGATAGAACTGCCAAGTCATCTCCTGAGTTCCAGTGTGTTCTATGTGCCAGTAGGCTGCCAGTAGGTACGCCAGTAGGCAGCCAGTAGACACGTCAGTAGGCTGCCAGTAGGTATGCCAGTAGGCTGCCAGTAGGCGCTCCAGTAGGCTGCCAGTAGACACGCCAGTAGGCTGCCAGTAGGTATGCCAGTAGGTACACCAGTAGGCAGCAGTAGGTACTCCAGTAGGCTGCCAGTAGGTACACCAGTAGGCTGCCAGTAGACACGCCAGTAGGCTGCCAGTAGACACGCCAGTAGGTATGCCAGTAGGTACGCCAGTAGGCTGCCAATAGACACGCCAGTAGGCTGCCAGTAGGTACGCCAGTAGGCTTCCAGTAGGTACGCCAGTAGGCTGCCAGTAGCCAGTAGACACGCCAGTAGGCTGCCTGTAGACACACCAGTAGGCACATAGAACACCTTGGAACTCAGGAGATGAAGTGTTGAACCTATCCATTTAGAACAAAAGGAAACAACATATTCATGATCTCAAGAGTGCCTCAGTCAGTGGATTTATTTATTTTTTTTATTCATTTATTTATTGGGGTTTAATAACACTTTTGACAGCCAATGTCACCTTGTGTCGGACAGTTTTATGGGTGGAGGAAGCTGGGGTTCCCAGAGAGAACCACAGAGCAATGGCCAGCAAACCCCCAGATTCACTCAGATGAAGGCCTGAAAATAAGCAGTCTGACATTTGCAGAATGAGGTCCCCATAGGGTGAATTTGATAATGCTATCCCATACAGTGGGCCAATTTATCCTTTGGGTATGTCTTTCTGTTTAGTTTTGAGACCCTGATTCAGATTGAGGTTCACAGAGGGTAAATTTAGTGATGCTACCCTGCTGTGCAGGGTAGCATCACTAAATTCACCCTCTGGGTGCCTTATTTTGCAGATGACAGTCTGCTTATTTTCTGGCTTGGGCAGATGTAGTCGATTTGGCAGGTAAAGGTTGAAATTGACATTGAAATCTTTATTTGCAGTATAATTATTGTACAGAAATAACACTAAATTAATATTCATACTGCGGGAAACAACATAGCCTTGTTGGGCTATCTTCCTGCTATTCCCCATAAAAAAAAGAGAAAAAAATAGAAAAACGGTCAAGACAGCAGAGTTTCAAGCCATTCAGTGATTCAGTGAACCATTCAATAATGAAATATTCAGATGAGAATGATGAGTAGTGATAAAATACCAGAATGGAAGGGATATAACAGATCTTAATATTTCTGGCGAGACTCCGTCAACTGCATGTCCTGTCTATCAGTGCTCAAGGTTTAATGCAACAAATGAAAATTTCTTTGAAAATCTTTTTAATACCCGCTAGACACAATCCTTTGATATTTGGTATTAACCCTTTACCTAACGAATCATCTGCATCCGCCGACGTAATTTTTAAATTGAGCAGTCGAAAAAAAATTAATATTTTTATACTGTACCAATGACCCAGACATAGCTGGTGCTAACTCTTAAAATATAGGGCCAAACACAAATTTTGCCCCCCAATCCCCAAAATTTGCATCTAAAACCAAAGAAAACATGTCCTGAATGGCCCTCCACACTTCACCTCTACTGCGCATGTGCAGTGTCAAGGATGTTCCGAAATTGGCACCATTAATCATTCTTAGTTTTGCCCTTCATCAGTTAACATCTGACTGATCTTTGTGCTTGTAAATCTCAGTTTAAATGATGCCAGACACATAAATATTAGTGAAATGGTGATTCTAAGGAGGATAGAGAAGGAGGAAAGGAAAAATGTGTGACAGAATATTATCAGGGCTGTAACTTAAAATTTTTTAATGAAATTATGTTAAGTTACCTATTTTCGAGGCAGCAGCCATTTTGTTGTCATTCTTGTTATTTAGTTACACTGATTTTTCAGTGTTTTCCTCTCTCCCTTTCCTTTAAGTCCCCTCTTGCTATTCTCCCATACTTTTGGCATAGTTTCTATAATTATTATTACTAAAATTTCTTGGGAGTTTTAGCTGAATAACAGAATGAATTCTGTTTTTTTCCCCATGTTTACGTCTTCACCTATGGGTGGTTAGGCGTTGTGTTCTGCATCTACCATATGATGTTCTGCACTTTCTTCCCTGGAAGTCTCTGTTTTGCATCAGATAGTGTATTTTTGGTAACTGATTTCGGGCCTGGGTGCCTGGAGTCTTATTTTAGTGTTTTTACACTCATTGTTTACATTTACAACAGCCCTCTGTGTGAGGGGGGGATTTCTTGAAAATAATATCTTGATGTTAATTTAATCATAACTAGATACATTATTATTGTTCGTAAGTGTTGCATAAATTGTTTAAAATATTTTTAAATTTTTTGTCCACACTTAGGCTTGGGATCCATTGGGGCTCAACGTTACTTTTCAGAAACTTGGGCTGTTCTGAAAAAATATTTTTTCAAAATATTTTGATTTCAATTATTTTTTCTATGTTAATGGATCATATTATTATTATGTATTTTGATTGTCAGGGGTTGGTGCGAGTACTAGGACTTTGTTTTCTTTTCACATTGAAAGGATTTTGATCAATTGTTATAAGAGGAAGTCTTCCTCTGACTTTTATAATCATTCTATATGTAGTCAGTGTACTTGCACTAACTCCTGTTCTGTATCTGATGATTTCGATGACAACATGGGAAGCGTTTGTCACGGTATGTTATTGGGGATTTGGACATTCCGGTCCTTTCCCCGCAGGGTCACTCTACTTTATCAATTTCTATTTCAGACGATCAAGATTAGGGTGATGTATCTGTGATGTCTTCCAACAGTGTGCCTCCGTCGTCACAATTAATGAAGGGCTAGCGGAAAAGTGCTCATGTAAATACGCCAATTGCCTAAGAGGACCCTAGTAGGTTCGACGGCCTTTGGCGTCCACTAGCTCGCCGGGTGTAGCGTCCATTCATCGAATGGTTCGGCAGCCGGGTTCGTCCGTTGCGGTCTAGAAGGAGTTTTGGAGTGATGCGAGCACTATAAATCAACCAAATGCACACCCAGTGACGGCGGATTAGAGGGAGAACGGAGGAAGCCTTTTAGTCCGGTTCATAGCTCGTTCTGGTCCATCCGGACGGCGAGCGAGAGAGGCCCCTCTCTCGTACAACAACATCTGGCCCCAGATGTTGTGGTACAAAATGTTTCGCATTTGGAGCATACGTCCGCCGCTCGGGACGCTCCGACATATAGTCAGTCCGGAGAGACTGTCAATAAGGCTTCCTCATTCTCATGGTAGCGCACACGACCGCTCTTGGCTACGTGACCTCGGATATCCAGTCAGCTTCGCCAGTCAGAGAATAATCGGCGACCAGGTCACACCATCCGGTAGCCAGGGACACGAGGCCTGCAGACTCCGGACGTTCGCATAGGAAAGTGTGCGGGAGTCAACATACACGGAGCTTCCGGCGGCAATGCATCGTAAGACCGCTACTGCACAGGCCTCGGGGATGGACGTGCTATCCTAAATAGCACAGCTTATCGCAGCATCCCAGCAACAACTGAATCTGTCGCATAATGTTTTATCCGTCGATGCTGGGTCGGGACGCTCCGCGGAAGCGGGTACGGTGTCCGAAAATTTCATCCGGTCCGACGGGATACCGAAAGGGATTCGGAGGATTTCGAGCTTTCCCTTTCGGAACAACATATGCTGTTGTGTATGTCATCTGACTTGATCTTCTACAGGTTCTTTCGTCGGACCAGAATGCTGCGATGCCGGATAAGAAACTGATAGCGTCGGTGGACTTAGAAATTTTTGGTTCGGTTCAGGGACATCGTCCCTCAGTTCCGACATAGTCCAATAATGTCACACAAACTTTCGAATTTTTGAACGACGCTATATATTTATTATTATATGCTTGCTATTACCAAGCATTTCTGGTTTCTTGTTCGCAAAGTTACGGAGATGTCTTTCAAAAGTGTGCCTCTGTCGTCATAGTTAATGAAGAGCTAGCAGCAATAAGTGCTCATGGAATATGTCTATCGCCTAAGAGGTCCCTTGTAGGATCGACGGAGTGACATTCGCTAGCTCACCCGATGTAGCGTACATTCATCGAATGGTTCGGCTGCCGGGTTCATCCATTGCGGTCTAGGAAGGAGATTTGGGTGATGCGAGCACTATAATTACTTTAGTACTCACCCAGTGACGGCGGATTGAGGACAGATCAGAGGAAGCCTGTTAGTCTGGTTCCTGGCTTGTCCAGGTCCGTCCGGGCTGTGAGCGAGAGAGGTCCCTCTCTCGTCCAACAACATAGGGGACCGCATGTTGTGGTTCAGATATTTTACATTGGAGCATATGTCCGTCGCTCGGGACGCTCCGTTATATTGACAGTCCGAGAGACTGTCGATAATGCTTCCTCATCCTCACAGCAGTGCACACGACCGCACATTGGCTACGTGACCTCGAGTATCCGATCAGTTTCATCATTCAGTGATTCCACAGCGAACAGGTCACGCCATCCGGTAGCCAAGGGACACGAGGCCTATACACTCCGTTCCCTCGCATATTAGTAGTATGCACGGGGTAACGATCACGGAGCTTCCAGCGGCAATGCATCGTAGGACCGCTTCTCCACAGGCCTCAGTGACGGACATGCTATCCGAGTTGGCACAGTTTTTTCGCAGCATCCCAGCAATCGACAGTTTCTTGGTCGAATCAGGAATTATCCGACGGCGCTGGGTCGGTGCGGTCCGCGGTTGCATCAGGTACGGACGACCGAACGCTTTATAGGGTCCGACAGGATGGCGAAAGGGATTCAAAAGATTTCGAGTTTTCCCTTTCGTAGCATCGGAAGCTGCCATACATATCTTCCGGCATTATCTTCCAGTGATTGTTATTTCGGACTACATTGCTGCGATGTTGGATAAGAGACTTATAGCGTCATTGGACACGGAATTTTGGATCGGTTCAGGGACATTGTCCCTGACTTACCGACACAGTCCAATAATGTCATTAGAACATGTGTATTATTTATCGACGCTATATATATATAAGCCTGCTACCAAGCATGATAGTTTAGTTTCTTGTCCACAATGCTCATTTCTGCCTTTTATCATTTATACGAATAATTTATTTTGGCAGAACAGGGCATACCGAGAGTTCATATGCCTCTAGACGGCGTGGTTAAAGACTGGAAATAATCTTTTTCGCCGTCTATGTCTTTTCCAACCACAATGTTGGAAACGACAATGATGTCTAATAGACTTAACTTAGACGCTTTATCATACATAATCCACCTTACTGAGGCATTATCATTACGTCTTCAAGAGAAAGAATTCCGGGATATAATCCTCAATGTGATTTCTTTTGAGGGCAGTAGTTTGTTCACGTATAACTCCGCCCTTCAGTGGCTGCTTGGAGTTGGTTAGACGTGACGCAGCCCTAGCTACATCCACGCGCGTGGATAGTAAGGTGAAGAACTCTCTCAGAGTCGCTTCGTTCTCGGAAAAGCTTCTCTTCGACGGCAACTTTTCAGCAATCCATGAATTGCTCGATTTACATGTTCTCTTGTCTATCTAGTGTAACAAGAGATTCAGACTGGGGCAAACATTCGGTGGTTGACTCAGAGAGTGCCACTGCAGTTGCCGGATCCGAGTTTTATAATTATGACGGTTGCCAGTCAAACAGGTTGGGATATAATATTGATCCCAACGGATTCGAAGTGCCAGGGTCTTTGGGTTCCGCAGTCTCTAAGCAAGCACTTATCTTCCACGGAATAATGTTTTTTTAGGCTTGCTTTATGTCATTGGATGAACATTATTCAGAAACGCATGTCCAAATCCTGTCCGTTAATTCGACAGTAGGGGCGTATCTCCGGAGCCAGGGAGGCACTCATTCGTTTCCGTTATTCAATTTAATGGAAAGAATCCTTCTGTTTGTTATAGTACACCAAGTTCTGCTTTGGTCCGTCATATTCCGGGTCATCTGACTGTATTACCGGACTCCCATTCACTTATGGGTCGCTTGTTGCCGTCAGAATGGACTCTCAACAAACAAGTATTCAATCAGATTTGCTATCAATGGGAGCGCCCAATGATAATTTATTTACGACACAACTTGCTTGTCAATTTCAGACGTATGTGTTTGGTTGTCCGGATCTCTGAGCTTATGTTGTTAACGCTCTATTGATCTAATAGGACGGAATGATAGGATATGCGTATCCTCCTGCGCTGTTGTTTCAGCAAGTTTTGCTAAGATAAACAACCACAATACATTTCTGTTGATAGCATCTCTGTCTTCACAGAGACCGTGGGTAAATTTACTCTGATGTCTACTGTGGGACTTAACGCGAAATCTTCCTCCATGAGAGGATCTTTTTTCGCTGGGTAAAATCGTGTCATCTTTATCACAACCCGCAAGGTCTCAACCTTCACGTATTCCGTTGTGTGGTCCTTATTGCATTGTAAGCATTGTACTGGACGAGCTTTGGACGCGATTTCTTACTATAGGAGAACCTCTTCTTCGCTATACTATGTGGCTAAAGTGGAGGCTCCTCCGTCGTTGGTGTAGGGATCACTATGTTGATATTGTTGATCCCTCCATACTAGTCATTGCAACTTTTTAGTATACTTGTTTGACAAGATCTACTGCAGCCTGTTATTATTAAGGTTATAGGTTTATGTTACCTCATACCTATGCACTCTATGATAGTTTACAATTGAGTCTTATGTCTCTTTATCTAAGTCAGTTAGTAACTTTTCGATAAATAGACTTAGAATCATTAGATTAAATTCCTATACGGAATTTAACTTCGGTTCTTATTTAGCTAAGTAATCATTTGAGCCTCTGGAAACAGTAGTTTTCAAATTCTGACCTTTTAGACAGTAATTCTGTTGGCTTCTCTTTTACTGAAGAGTCAGTGAGTTTCATGCACTATCGGTGGATGATTTTCACTTTCGTAGTTTCGGAATCACTACTTCCTTTACTATTTAGGTTGGATTTTTCCATAAGAGTCAGGCTCCTAATTAATATCCGGAACCTATTGTTATTAAGGTCCTTCCGTCTTCGTACGGGCATAGGCCTTTACTCTGTCCGGTTAGAGTTTATGTATTTATAAACAGATATCTGTTTATTACTACCGGCGTAAACTTCTTCTGTCTTTGATGCCTAATAGAAGGACGTTACGCGCCATTCTATTGCTAATGGATTCAATTAACTATCGATACTGCTTATGGTATATCATTGACTCAGCAGTTGTGTTTGAGATTTCGGCTCATGAAGTAAGAGTTCTTCTACATCTTGGGCTTACATTAATAGTGTCGCTATTATAGATTTTTGAAGGCTGCTCATTACGCTCAGCCATCCACATTCATGAATTTTTATCTCAGAAATATCGAGTCCATTTCTGGAGGCCTCTATTGTTAGGTCTATTATCTACTGCTCAGAATGTCATTCACTTAACAGTTGCTACTATAGCTAGGAAGGCTGTCTGTTTCGGCAGTGACTCCGTTCTGCTGCCCTCTTCGCTCTGGGCTATTTGACCCAGGGCAAGAAAAAGGGGGGGGGGGGGGTGTTCCCTTGGGTCACCTGTTTTACTATGAAAACAAGGGGATACCTCCTCTGGAGTTAGTAATTCTGAGCTGTTATTGGGATGGTTGTTTAGTGAGAAGTTTATGTTTTAAAAATTCATTCAGGTCTTAGTTTTTAAAGTATAGCTTTTGAATATAGCACGTGTCAACGGACATTATTATACAATCCTCAGACACTTTTTAGGAGTATAAAGAGTCTCTATTCTCTAGACTTACTTTATTTATTGGCTTACTTTAAAAATTATTAGTATAAGGATTATACTAGATATTAATAGAGTACATGGATGTATGATGCTCAATTTTGGAAGGTGTTGTATCTTTCTAATTTATCATAAATAAGAAAGATACATGTAAGGCCTAATACTTCTTTTTCCCTAGAGGGGATGACTCTATTTTATATAATTGAGCGTATTCCATCTTGCTCTATGTCCTTGGCCCTCCAGCCTTTTCACTATTCAGCTATGTCTGGGTCATTGGTACAGTATAAAAATGTTAAAAAATTTATAGTAATTTATATATTTTTTATACTTACCAATGACCAAGACGGGGATGGCCCTCCCAGGAGTTGGGAACTCTTACCTCCCCGCTGAGTACATAGCGCTTACCAGGCACTGGTTATAAGAATGATTAATGGCGCCAATTTCGGAACGTCCTTGACACTGCGCATGCGCAGTAGAGGTGAAGTGTGGAGGGCCATTCAGGACATGTTTTCTTTGGTTTTAGATGCAAATTTTGGGGATTGGGGGGCAAAATTTGTGTTTGGCCCTATATTTTAAGAGTTAGCACAAGCTATGTCTGGGTCATTGGTAAGTATAAAAAATATATAAATTACTATAAATTTTTTAACTTTTCAGTTGATGAGCTCGTTCCAATGAGGGGTCACATGATATGGTTTTGTTGAAAAGTATTTGAAAAATTAAAAAAAATAATAATTAAAATAATAAATTTTGATATTCTCTGGGTTGGGTAAAGGGTTAAGCATCCTTAGGGGGGGTACAGATGCCTGTTCCTAAAAGTACATGGGTTCACATTTGGTTTCTGCAGTCAAACCTGGAAATAAACACAAACTGTCATCTCCAAAATTAGGTCCCCAGAGGGGGAATTTGGTGATGCTATGCAGCACAAATTCACCCTCTGGGGACCTCATTCTGCAATTGACAGATTGCCTATTTCCAGGCTTGTCTGTAGTATTAACTAGTCAAAGATCTTAAAGACCCCTCATTATTTATTTATTTATTGGTGTTTAAGGTCACATACTTATGCACAATGACTAATCATGACCGTGACAGTTTTATGGGTGGAGGAAGCCGGAGTACCCAGAGAGAACCACCAAGCAATGACAAGCAGCTGCCAGCTCCCCAACATTGTAACTCTGTACTGCAGCACATGCAGGGTTAGATAGGTTGAAGACCTGCGCACCAATTGACGTGCAGTACACCTTAGTACATGGCATCATCGTGACCCCATGTGGAAATCGTGGTTATGTGCCTTGCCCAAGGACACAATGCGGGAGTCCGAATCGATCGCTCAGATGGTCATCCATCCGTCACATTGTTTAACTTCGGTGATCTGATGAGAACCGGTTACCGCAATGCCACCGCGCCCCCTATCCCTCATTTAAACATGCTACAGATGCTCATTCCAATGAGAGGTCACATGGTATGCTTTTGTTGAAATTTTTTGAAAACTGCTTAATTTGTAAATTATGCAGGTAGATGATGCCAATTCATTAGGTAAAAGGTTAAATTATAGATTCTTTGCCACCCAAAGTTGATGCATGTGCATTGTATATTCCTTGCTTACATCATGATGATATTATGAAACAGAGCACTGACTCCTCCTTTTTATTTGGAATTGATAAATCTCGTCCCTGAATTTGATTTAAGGTCTTGGTTAGCCATCTTACCATTTAAAGGCAAGCTGCAAGGAAACAGAATGTGCCTGCTAGGTACATGTGTATTAAAGTCATTGTAAAGTTGTGAATGTCAAATTTCATGCAGAATGGATCAGCCTTCATACCGAAAAAAATGTAAAGTACAGTTAACCCTTTACCGAACAAATCGCCCGCATCCGCCCACATAATGTGCAAATTCAGCAGCTGAAAAAATATTATATTTTTATACTGTACCAATGACCCAGACATAGCTGGTGCTAACTCTTAAAATATAGGGCCAAACACAAATTTTGCCCCCCAATCCCCAAAATTTGCATCTAAAACTAAAGAAAACATGTCCAGAGAGGCCCTCCACACCTCGCCCCCACTGCGCATGCGCAGTGTCAAGGACGTTCCGAAATTGGCGCCATTTATCATTCTAAGTTTGGCCCTTCATCAGTTAACATCTGACTGATCTTTGTGCTTTTAAATCTCAGTTTAAATGATGCCAGACAAATAAATATTAGTGAAATGGTGATTCTAAGGAGGATAGAAAAGGAGGAGAGGAAAAGAATGTGTGACAGAATATTATCAGGGCTGTAACTTAAAATTTTTTAATGAAATTATGTTAAGTTACCTATTTTCAAGGCAGCAGCCATTTTGTTGTCATTCTGATTATTTAGTTACACTGTTTTTACAAGTGTTTTTCCTCTCTCCCTGTCCTTTAAGTTCCCCCTTGCTATTCTCCCATGCTTTTGGCATAATTTCTGTAATTATTATTACTAAAATTTCTTGGGAGTTTAGCTGAATAACAGAATGAATTCTGTTCTTTCCCCATGTTTACGTCTTCACCTACGGGTGGTTAGGCGTTGTGTTCTGCATCTACCATCTGATGTTCTGCAGTTTCTTCCCTGGAAGTCTCTGTTTTGCATCAGATGGTGTATTTTTGGTAACTGATTTCGGGCCTGGGTGCCTGGAGTCTTATTTTAGTGTTTTTACACTCATTGTTTACATTTACAACAGCCCTCTGTGTGAGGGGGGGATTTCTAAATAATAATATCTTTATGTTATTTCAATCATAACTAGATACATTATTATTGTTCGTAAGTGTTGAATAAATTGTTTAAAATATTTTTAAAATTTTTGTCCACACTTAGGCTTGGGATCCATTGGGGCTCAACGTTACTTTTCAGAAACTTGGGCTGTTCTGAAAAAATATTTTTTCAAAATATTTTGATTTCAATTATTTTTTCTATATTAATGGATCATATTATTATTATGTATTTTGATTGCCAGGGGTTAGTGCGAGTACCAGGACTTGTTTTCTTTTCACATTGAAAGGATATTGATCTATTGTTTTAAGAGGAAGTCTTCCTCTGACCTTATTATCATTCTATATGTGGTCAGTGTACTCGCATTAACTCCGGTTCTGTATCGTATGATTTCGATGACAATATGGGAAGCGTATGTCACGGTATGTTGTTGGGGATTTGGACACTCCGGTCCTTTCCCCGCAGGGTCACTCTACTTTATCAATTTCTATTTCAGACGATCAAGATTAGGGTGATGTATCTGTGATGTCTTCCAACAGTGTGCCTCCGTCGTCACAATTAATGAAGGGCTAGCGGAAAAGTGCTCATGTAATACGCCAATTGCCTAAGAGGACCCTAGTAGGTTCGACGGCCTTTGACGTCCGCTAGCTCGCCCGGTGTAGCGTCCATTCACCGAATGGTTCGGCAGCCGGGTTCGTCCGTTGCGGTCTAGAAGGAATTTTGGGGTGATGCGAGCACTATAAAATTAACTTAATGCACACCCAGTGACGGCGGATCGGAGGGAGAACGGAGGAAGCCTTTTAGTCCGGTTCATAGCTCGTTCCGGTCCATCCGGACGGCAAGCGAGAGAGGCCCCTCTCTCGTTCAACAACATCTGGCCCCAGATGTTGTGGTACAAATGTGTCGTTAGCGGAGCATACGTCCGTCGCTCGGGACGCTCCGTTGTATAGGCAGTCCGCTGAGACTGCTAAGGCTTCCTCTTCTCGTCAGCGCACACGACCGCACCTTGGCTGCGTGACCGCCGATATATTACCAGCTTCGCCGATCAAGGATTCTTCGGCGACCAGGTCACACCATCCGGCAGCCAGGGATTCGAGACCGATGGACTCCGGACGTTCGCATAGGAAAAGTATGCGGGAGCCATCTGATGCGGAGCTGCCCTCGGCGAAGCAGCGATAGACTGCGCCTCCGCAGGTCTCGACGCCGGACATTCTTGTGCACATAGCACAGCTTATCGCAGCATCCCAGCAGCCGACAGAAACGGTGTCGGATCGAGAATTATCCGACAGCGCTGGGTCGGTAGCCGGGGACTCGAGGTCTGCAGACTCCGGACGTTCGCATAGGAAGTATGCGGGAGTCAACGTACACGGAGCTTCCAGCGGCAATGCATCGTAAGTCCGCTACTGCACAGGCCTCGGGAACGAACGTGCTTTCCTTAATAGCACAGTTTATCGCAGCATCCCAGCATCAACTGAATCTGTCGCATATATTTTATCCGACGATGCTGGGTCGGGACGCTCCGCAGAAGCGGGTACGGACGTCCGAAAGTTTCATCCGGTCCGACGGGATACCGAAAGGGATTCGGTGGATTTCAAGCTTTCCCTTTCGGAACAACATATGCTGCGATGCCGGATAAGAAACTGATAGCGTCGGTGGACTTAGAAATTTTTGGTTCGGTTCAGGGACATCGTCCCTCAGTTCCGACATAGTCCAATAATGTCACACAAACTTTCGAATTATTGAACGACGCTATATATATTATTATTTTATGCTTGCTATCCAAGCATTTCTGGTTTCTTGTTCGAAGAGTTATGGAGATGTCTTTCAAAAGTGTGCCTCTGTCGTCATAGTTAATGAAGAGTTAGCGGCAATAAGTGCTCATGGAATATGTCTATCGCTTACGGAGTGACATTCGCTAGCTCACCCGGTGTAGCGTACATTCATCGAATGGTTCGGCTGCCGGGTTCGTCCGTTGCGGTCTAGGAAGGAGATTTGGGTGATGCGAGCACTTTAATTACTTTAGTACTCACCCAGTGACGGCAGATTGAGGACAGATCGGAGGAAGCCAACAACATAGGGGACCGCATGTTGTGGTTCAGATATTTTACATTCGGAGCATATGTCCGTTGCTCGGGACGCTCCGTTATATTGACAGTCCGAGAGACTGTCTTTAATGCTTCCTCATCCTCACAGCAGGGCACACGACCGCACATTGGCTACGTGACCTCGAGTATCCGATCAGTTTCGGCATTCAGTGATTCCACAGCGAATAGGTCGCGCCATCCGGTAGCCAAGGGACACGAGGCCTATACACTCCGTTCGCTCGCATATTGGAAGTATGCACGGGGTAACGATCTCGGAGCTTCCTGCGGCAATGCATCGTAAGACCGCTGCTCCTCAGGCCTCAGTGACGGACGTGCTATCCGAGTTAGCACAGTTGTTTCGCAGCATCCCAGCAATTGACGGTTTCTCGGTCGAATCAGGTATTATCCGACGGCGCTGGGTCGGTGCGGTCCGCAGTTGCATCAAGCTACGGACGACCGAACGCTTTATAGGGTCCGACAGGATGGCGAAAGGGATTCGAAAGATTTCGAGTTTTCCCTTTAGTAGTATCGGAAGATGCCTTTCATATCTTCTGGCATTTCTTCCAGTGATTATTTTTCGGACTTCATTGCTGCGATCTTGGATAAGAGACTTATAGCGTCATTGGACTCGGATTTTTCGATCGGTACAGGGACTTTGTCCCTGACTTACCGACGCAGTCCAATATTGTCATTACAACATGTGTTTTATTTTTCGACGCTATATATTTATATATACAAGACGGCTACTAAGCATGATAGTTTAGTTTCTTGTCCGCGTGGCTCATTTCTGCCATTTTATCTTTTTTACATATAGTTTATTTTGGCAGAGCAGGGCATACCGAGAGTTCATATGCGTCTAGACGGTGTGATTAAAGACTGCATATATTCTTTTTCACCGTTTATGTCTTTTCCAATTTCAATGTTGGGAACGACATTATGTATATTAGACTTAACTTAGACGCTTTATTATACGTAATCCGCCTTACTGAGGCGTTATCATTACGTCTTCAAGAAAAGATTTACGGGATATTATTCTCAATGTAATTTCTTTTGAGGGCAGTAGTTTGTTCACGTATAACTCCGCCCTTCAGTGGCTGATTGGAGTTGGTTAGACGTGAGGCAGCCCTAGCTACATCCACGCGTGGATAGTAGGTTAAGAACTCTCTCAGAGTCGCTTCGTTCTCGGAGGAGCTTCTCTTCGACGGCAACTTTCCGGCAATCCATGAATTGCTTGATTTATACATTCTCTTGTCTATCTAGTGTTACAAGAGATTCAGACTGGGGCAAACATTCGGTGGTTGACTCAGAGAGTGCCGCCGCAGTGGCCGGACCCGAGTGTGGCTGTTATGACGGTTGCCAGTCAAACAGATTGGGATATATACTGATCCCTACGGATTCGAAGTGCCAGGGTCTTTGGGTTCCGCAGTCTTTTAGCTATCAGTTAACTTCCGCGGAATAATGTTTTTTAGGCTTGCTTTATGTCATTGCATGAACATTATTCAGAAACGCATGCCCAAATTCCTGTCCTTTAATTCGGCAGTAGTGGCGTATCTCCGGAACCAGGGAGGCACTCTTTCGTTTCCGTTATTCAATTTAATGGAAAGAATCCGTCTGTTGGTTATAGTACACCAAGTTCAGTTTTGGTCCGTCATATTCTGGGTCGTCTGATTGTTTTATCGCACTCCCGTTCTCTTACGGGTCGCTTGTTGCTGTCAGAATGGACTCTCAACAAACAAGTATTCAATCAGATTTGCTATCTATGGGAGCGCCCAATGATGTTTTATTTATGACACAGTTGGCTAATCAATTGCAGACGTATGTGTTGGCTTGTCCAGATCTCTGAGCTAATACTGTTAACGCTCTATTGATCTATAGGACAGAATGATAGGATACGCGTATCCTCCGGCGCTGTTGTTTTTAGCAGGTATTGCTAAGATAAACAACCACAATATATTTCTGTTGATAGCATCTCTATCTTCACAGAGATCATGAGTAATTTACTCTCTTGTCTACTGTGGATCTTAACGTGAAATCTTCCTCTATGTGAGGATCTTTTTTCACTGGGTAAATCGTGTCATTTTTATCACAACCAGCAAGGTCGTAACCTTCATGTTTTCCGTTGTGTGGTCCATATTGCATTGTAAGCACTGTACTGGACGAGCTTTGGACGCGATTTCTTACTATAGGAGATCCTCTTCTTCGCTATTCTATGCGACTAAAGTGGAGGCTCTTCCGTCGTGGTGTAGGGATCATTATGTTCATATGGTTGATCCCTCCATACTACTCATTGCTATTTTTTTTAGTATACTTGTTTCACAAGATCTACTGCAGCCTGTTGTTATTTAGGTTATAGGTTTTTGTTACCTCATACCTATGCACTCTACGATAGTTTACAATTGAGTCTTTTGTCTCTTTATCTAAGTCAGTTAGTAACTTTTTGATAAATAGACTTAGAATCTTTAGATTAAATTCCTATACGGATTTTAACTTCAGGTTCTTATTTAGCTAAGTAATCATTTGAGCCTCTGGAAACAGTAGTTTTCAAATTCTGACCTTTTAGACAGTAATTCTGTTGGTTTCTCTTTTACTGTAGAGTCAGTGAGTTTCATGCACTATCGATGGATGATTTTCACTTTCATAGTTTCGGAATCAATACTTCCGTTACTATTTAGGTTGGATTGTTGCATAAGAGTTAGGCTCCTATTATCCGGAACCTATTATTTTAAGGTCCTTCCGTCTTCGTATGGGCATAGGCCTTTACTCTTTCCGGGTACAGTTTATGTATTTATAAACAGATATCTGTTTATTACAAGGGCGTAAGCTTCTTCTGTCTTTGATGTCTAGTAGAAGGACGTTACGCTCCATTTTATTGTTAATGGATTCTATTAACTAGCGTACTGCTTATGGTATATCATTGGCTTAGCAGTTGTGCTTAAGATTTCGGCTCATGAAGTAAGAGTTCTTCTACTTCTTGGGCTTACATTAATAGTGTTCTATTATAGATTTTTGAAGGCTGCTCATTGCGCTCAGCCATCCATTCATGAATTTTATCTCAGAAATATCGAGTCCATTTCTGGAGGCCTCTATTGTTAGGTCTATTATCTACTGCTCAGAATGTCATTCACTTAACAGTTGCTACTATAGCTAGGTAGGCTGTCTGTTTCGGCAGTGTCTCCGTTCGGCTGCCCTCTTCGCTCTGGGCTATTTGACCCAGGGCAAGAAAAAGGGGGGGGGGGGGTGTTCCCTTGGGTCACCTGTTTTTACTATGAAAACAAGGGGATACCTCCTCCGGAGTTAGTAATTCTGAGCTGTTTTTAGGATGGTTGTTTAGTGAGAAGTTTAAGTTTATAAAATTCATTCAAGTCTTAGTTTTTAAAGTATAGCTTTTGAATATTGCATATGTCAACGGACATGATTATGCAATTCTCACACACTTTTAGGAGTATAAGAGTCTCTATTCTCTAGACTTACTTTATTATTGGCTTACTTTAAAAATTATTAGTATAAGGATTATTGGATATTAATAGAGTACATGGATGTATGAAGCTCAATTTTTGGAAGGTGTTGTATCTTTCTAATTTATCATAAATAAGAAAGATACATGTAAGGCCTATTACTTCTTTTCCCTACAGGGGATGACTCTATTTTATTTTATTGAGCGTATTCCATTTTGCTCTATGTCCTTGGCCCTCCAGCCTTTTTACTATTCAGCTATGTCTGGGTCATTGGTACAGTATAAAAATGTTAAAAAATTTATAGTAATTTATATATTTTTTATACTTACCAATGACCCAGACGGGGATGGCCCTCCCAGGAGTTGGGAACTCTTGCCTCCCCGCTGAGTACATAGCGCTTACCAGGCACTGGTTATTAGAATGATAAATGGCGCCAATTTTGGAACGTCCTTGACACTGCGCATGCGCAGTGGGGGCGAGGTGTGGAGGGCCTCTCTGGACATGTTTTCTTTAGTTTTAGATGCAAATTTTGGGGATTGGGGGGCAAAATTTGTGTTTGGCCCTATATTTTAAGAGTTAGCACCAGCTATGTCTGGGTCATTGGTAAGTATAAAAAATATATAAATTACTATAAATTTTTTAACTTTTCGAAACATATCAACAAAACCATATCATGTGACCCCCTCTTTGGAACGAGCTCATCGAGCTCGTTCAAAGAGGGGTCACATGATATGGTTTTGTTGAAATTTTTTTTAAAAATAAAAAAAAATGATATTTAAAATAATAAATTTTGAAATCGTCTGCGTTGGGTAAAGGGTTAATGTCGAGAATGAATTAGGCTAAAATTTGACAGCAGTCTGAAATTGTTCACATTTCATTTTTTAAAATAATTTAATTGACTTGTGTGGAAAGTTTGGATCTAGGCATGCCCTAAACTCCTTCAGCACCTCTCTTTCCATTCTGCTATGTTCATGGTTCTATGGGAAACAAGCAAAAACCTTTTCAACTGCTTGCAGGCGACCCATTAGTAGCACTGATATGGTAAAATAAAGCTATCTTACCATTTAAAGATTGAACAATTTAACTTTCATTATGCTTCTTGCATTCATGTGATTTGGAGGGTTGGGGTAAAAAAAAAGGCAGTTTTTCTCTAAAAAGCTGCCCCTTCCTGATGTCCTCCAACACCTTTCATACTCTATGGACATGTAACTATTAGAAAATAGCAGTGGTAATTTGCCCTCAACTTGTACCAATTAGTCAAATTTAGGGCTCCTCAGGCTTATGGACAACAGTTGCAGAAATAAGTTAACCCTTTACCCAACGAATCGCCCGCATCTGCCCGCGTAATATGCAGATTCAGCAGCTGAAAAATTTCAACAAAACCATATCATGTGACCCCTCTTTGGAACGAGCTCATCGAGCTCATTCCAGTGAGGGGTCACATGAAATGGTTTTGTTGAAATTTTTTCAAAAAAAGTAAAAAATGATATTTAAATTAATAAATTTTGATATCGTCTTGCGTTGGGTAAAGGGTTAAACACCTAAAGAATTTGAAAAGGGTTAATAATAAATAATTATTGTTTGATTTGTTTCACTAAATTTATCCAAAAACTTGTTAAAGAATAAAAAGAAACCAAAAAGTGCTACAAAACCTTTTTATTTTCTACATCTTTAGGTCTAAACTGTAAAAAATCTGTTTCTCAGGCCCTCCCGCATGGTCCTTTTGGCTGCCACATGCTCACCTTTTATAACCAAGTATAAACTTAAAAAAAATAAGAATTAAATGGTTTTAATATGTCTGATTTTTTTCCCACGTTAATAAAATTGATAAATTTGTCCCTTGAATGCAACAAGGCTTAATTTGCAATGCTTTAGCATTGCAAAGCCTTGTTGCATGCAAGGGACGAAATACATCACCACCCTTTCTGTAGATTATGAGGCCAAAAACATAAAACAAACTAAGATCATGAACTTTTGATGGCAAAGAACAATTACAAAAATAAAGGATAAAATGAACAGCCAACCTGCATGCAATTTTACAGTAAATGGCAGGGCTTATATTTCATCTAAATTTGGGAGAATCCATTTGGATTCTCACGAAAATGGTTGCGAGAATCTGTACCTACTATGAGTGTCCCAGGATTCCATGGGGCCACCATGGTTGTACCCCTGTTGTATACTGATAACACGTGTTAACCCTTTAACCAACACAGCTTTGTAATTTTTAAAACATAAACTGAATTAGATAATTTTGGGGGAAAAATAAAAAATATTTACTAATAATACTTTCCAAATATGGATGTCATTGGAACCAGCTCAGTGAGCTGGTTCCAATGACAGTCATATTTGTACAATCGTATTGACAAAGTGTCAGGATATTTCACATCCTGTTAGCCTTGTAATGGATAATGTTTTGCCACTATGTTAGGTGAAGGCCACTTAAGTGGTAAATTGATTCACGCGAATCCTAGCAGAGATGCAGCCAGAATCTGCATGGATTCTCAGTGCTTTTGTTACGCGAATCTTTGCGTGAATCGATTCTCGGATTCGCGTCGAAATATAATCCCTGAATGGCCCAAGAAACAGAAGATCTACTTTGAGGAGCCCTACCAAGTTGAATTATTGTTAAAAAAGGTTTTAGTATGTACTGTTATTCATAATGTTGTGTTAGTTAAATGATAAAACAGTGTATTTTTATACTGTACCAATGACCCAGACATAGCTGGTGCTAACTCTTAAAATATAGGGCCAAACACAAATTTTGCCCCCCAATCCCCAAAATTTGCATCTAAAACTAAAGAAAACATGTCCAGAGAGGCCCTCCACACCTCGCCCCCACTGCGCATGCGCAGTGTCAAGGACGTTCCGAAATTGGCGCCATTTATCATTCTAAGTTTGGCCCTTCATCAGTTAACATCTGACTGATCTTTGTGCTTTTAAATCTCAGTTTAAATGATGCCAGACAAATAAATATTAGTGAAATGGTGATTCTAAGGAGGATAGAAAAGGAGGAGAGGAAAAGAATGTGTGACAGAATATTATCAGGGCTGTAACTTAAAATTTTTTAATGAAATTATGTTAAGTTACCTATTTTCAAGGCAGCAGCCATTTTGTTGTCATTCTGATTATTTAGTTACACTGTTTTTACAAGTGTTTTTCCTCTCTCCCTGTCCTTTAAGTTCCCCCTTGCTATTCTCCCATGCTTTTGGCATAATTTCTGTAATTATTATTACTAAAATTTCTTGGGAGTTTAGCTGAATAACAGAATGAATTCTGTTCTTTCCCCATGTTTACGTCTTCACCTACGGGTGGTTAGGCGTTGTGTTCTGCATCTACCATCTGATGTTCTGCAGTTTCTTCCCTGGAAGTCTCTGTTTTGCATCAGATGGTGTATTTTTGGTAACTGATTTCGGGCCTGGGTGCCTGGAGTCTTATTTTAGTGTTTTTACACTCATTGTTTACATTTACAACAGCCCTCTGTGTGAGGGGGGGATTTCTAAATAATAATATCTTTATGTTATTTCAATCATAACTAGATACATTATTATTGTTCGTAAGTGTTGAATAAATTGTTTAAAATATTTTTAAAATTTTTGTCCACACTTAGGCTTGGGATCCATTGGGGCTCAACGTTACTTTTCAGAAACTTGGGCTGTTCTGAAAAAATATTTTTTCAAAATATTTTGATTTCAATTATTTTTTCTATATTAATGGATCATATTATTATTATGTATTTTGATTGCCAGGGGTTAGTGCGAGTACCAGGACTTGTTTTCTTTTCACATTGAAAGGATATTGATCTATTGTTTTAAGAGGAAGTCTTCCTCTGACCTTATTATCATTCTATATGTGGTCAGTGTACTCGCATTAACTCCGGTTCTGTATCGTATGATTTCGATGACAATATGGGAAGCGTATGTCACGGTATGTTGTTGGGGATTTGGACACTCCGGTCCTTTCCCCGCAGGGTCACTCTACTTTATCAATTTCTATTTCAGACGATCAAGATTAGGGTGATGTATCTGTGATGTCTTCCAACAGTGTGCCTCCGTCGTCACAATTAATGAAGGGCTAGCGGAAAAGTGCTCATGTAATACGCCAATTGCCTAAGAGGACCCTAGTAGGTTCGACGGCCTTTGACGTCCGCTAGCTCGCCCGGTGTAGCGTCCATTCACCGAATGGTTCGGCAGCCGGGTTCGTCCGTTGCGGTCTAGAAGGAATTTTGGGGTGATGCGAGCACTATAAAATTAACTTAATGCACACCCAGTGACGGCGGATCGGAGGGAGAACGGAGGAAGCCTTTTAGTCCGGTTCATAGCTCGTTCCGGTCCATCCGGACGGCAAGCGAGAGAGGCCCCTCTCTCGTTCAACAACATCTGGCCCCAGATGTTGTGGTACAAATGTGTCGTTAGCGGAGCATACGTCCGTCGCTCGGGACGCTCCGTTGTATAGGCAGTCCGCTGAGACTGCTAAGGCTTCCTCTTCTCGTCAGCGCACACGACCGCACCTTGGCTGCGTGACCGCCGATATATTACCAGCTTCGCCGATCAAGGATTCTTCGGCGACCAGGTCACACCATCCGGCAGCCAGGGATTCGAGACCGATGGACTCCGGACGTTCGCATAGGAAAAGTATGCGGGAGCCATCTGATGCGGAGCTGCCCTCGGCGAAGCAGCGATAGACTGCGCCTCCGCAGGTCTCGACGCCGGACATTCTTGTGCACATAGCACAGCTTATCGCAGCATCCCAGCAGCCGACAGAAACGGTGTCGGATCGAGAATTATCCGACAGCGCTGGGTCGGTAGCCGGGGACTCGAGGTCTGCAGACTCCGGACGTTCGCATAGGAAGTATGCGGGAGTCAACGTACACGGAGCTTCCAGCGGCAATGCATCGTAAGTCCGCTACTGCACAGGCCTCGGGAACGAACGTGCTTTCCTTAATAGCACAGTTTATCGCAGCATCCCAGCATCAACTGAATCTGTCGCATATATTTTATCCGACGATGCTGGGTCGGGACGCTCCGCAGAAGCGGGTACGGACGTCCGAAAGTTTCATCCGGTCCGACGGGATACCGAAAGGGATTCGGTGGATTTCAAGCTTTCCCTTTCGGAACAACATATGCTGCGATGCCGGATAAGAAACTGATAGCGTCGGTGGACTTAGAAATTTTTGGTTCGGTTCAGGGACATCGTCCCTCAGTTCCGACATAGTCCAATAATGTCACACAAACTTTCGAATTATTGAACGACGCTATATATATTATTATTTTATGCTTGCTATCCAAGCATTTCTGGTTTCTTGTTCGAAGAGTTATGGAGATGTCTTTCAAAAGTGTGCCTCTGTCGTCATAGTTAATGAAGAGTTAGCGGCAATAAGTGCTCATGGAATATGTCTATCGCTTACGGAGTGACATTCGCTAGCTCACCCGGTGTAGCGTACATTCATCGAATGGTTCGGCTGCCGGGTTCGTCCGTTGCGGTCTAGGAAGGAGATTTGGGTGATGCGAGCACTTTAATTACTTTAGTACTCACCCAGTGACGGCAGATTGAGGACAGATCGGAGGAAGCCAACAACATAGGGGACCGCATGTTGTGGTTCAGATATTTTACATTCGGAGCATATGTCCGTTGCTCGGGACGCTCCGTTATATTGACAGTCCGAGAGACTGTCTTTAATGCTTCCTCATCCTCACAGCAGGGCACACGACCGCACATTGGCTACGTGACCTCGAGTATCCGATCAGTTTCGGCATTCAGTGATTCCACAGCGAATAGGTCGCGCCATCCGGTAGCCAAGGGACACGAGGCCTATACACTCCGTTCGCTCGCATATTGGAAGTATGCACGGGGTAACGATCTCGGAGCTTCCTGCGGCAATGCATCGTAAGACCGCTGCTCCTCAGGCCTCAGTGACGGACGTGCTATCCGAGTTAGCACAGTTGTTTCGCAGCATCCCAGCAATTGACGGTTTCTCGGTCGAATCAGGTATTATCCGACGGCGCTGGGTCGGTGCGGTCCGCAGTTGCATCAAGCTACGGACGACCGAACGCTTTATAGGGTCCGACAGGATGGCGAAAGGGATTCGAAAGATTTCGAGTTTTCCCTTTAGTAGTATCGGAAGATGCCTTTCATATCTTCTGGCATTTCTTCCAGTGATTATTTTTCGGACTTCATTGCTGCGATCTTGGATAAGAGACTTATAGCGTCATTGGACTCGGATTTTTCGATCGGTACAGGGACTTTGTCCCTGACTTACCGACGCAGTCCAATATTGTCATTACAACATGTGTTTTATTTTTCGACGCTATATATTTATATATACAAGACGGCTACTAAGCATGATAGTTTAGTTTCTTGTCCGCGTGGCTCATTTCTGCCATTTTATCTTTTTTACATATAGTTTATTTTGGCAGAGCAGGGCATACCGAGAGTTCATATGCGTCTAGACGGTGTGATTAAAGACTGCATATATTCTTTTTCACCGTTTATGTCTTTTCCAATTTCAATGTTGGGAACGACATTATGTATATTAGACTTAACTTAGACGCTTTATTATACGTAATCCGCCTTACTGAGGCGTTATCATTACGTCTTCAAGAAAAGATTTACGGGATATTATTCTCAATGTAATTTCTTTTGAGGGCAGTAGTTTGTTCACGTATAACTCCGCCCTTCAGTGGCTGATTGGAGTTGGTTAGACGTGAGGCAGCCCTAGCTACATCCACGCGTGGATAGTAGGTTAAGAACTCTCTCAGAGTCGCTTCGTTCTCGGAGGAGCTTCTCTTCGACGGCAACTTTCCGGCAATCCATGAATTGCTTGATTTATACATTCTCTTGTCTATCTAGTGTTACAAGAGATTCAGACTGGGGCAAACATTCGGTGGTTGACTCAGAGAGTGCCGCCGCAGTTGCCGGACCCGAGTGTGGCTGTTATGACGGTTGCCAGTCAAACAGATTGGGATATATACTGATCCCTACGGATTCGAAGTGCCAGGGTCTTTGGGTTCCGCAGTCTTTTAGCTATCAGTTAACTTCCGCGGAATAATGTTTTTTAGGCTTGCTTTATGTCATTGCATGAACATTATTCAGAAACGCATGCCCAAATTCCTGTCCTTTAATTCGGCAGTAGTGGCGTATCTCCGGAACCAGGGAGGCACTCTTTCGTTTCCGTTATTCAATTTAATGGAAAGAATCCGTCTGTTGGTTATAGTACACCAAGTTCAGTTTTGGTCCGTCATATTCTGGGTCGTCTGATTGTTTTATCGCACTCCCGTTCTCTTACGGGTCGCTTGTTGCTGTCAGAATGGACTCTCAACAAACAAGTATTCAATCAGATTTGCTATCTATGGGAGCGCCCAATGATGTTTTATTTATGACACAGTTGGCTAATCAATTGCAGACGTATGTGTTGGCTTGTCCAGATCTCTGAGCTAATACTGTTAACGCTCTATTGATCTATAGGACAGAATGATAGGATACGCGTATCCTCCGGCGCTGTTGTTTTTAGCAGGTATTGCTAAGATAAACAACCACAATATATTTCTGTTGATAGCATCTCTATCTTCACAGAGATCATGAGTAATTTACTCTCTTGTCTACTGTGGATCTTAACGTGAAATCTTCCTCTATGTGAGGATCTTTTTTCACTGGGTAAATCGTGTCATTTTTATCACAACCAGCAAGGTCGTAACCTTCATGTTTTCCGTTGTGTGGTCCATATTGCATTGTAAGCACTGTACTGGACGAGCTTTGGACGCGATTTCTTACTATAGGAGATCCTCTTCTTCGCTATTCTATGCGACTAAAGTGGAGGCTCTTCCGTCGTGGTGTAGGGATCATTATGTTCATATGGTTGATCCCTCCATACTACTCATTGCTATATTTTTATACTGTACCAATGACCCAGACATAGCTGGTGCTAACTCTTAAAATATAGGGCCAAACACAAATTTTGCCCCCCAATCCCCAAAATTTGCATCTAAAACTAAAGAAAACATGTCCAGAGAGGCCCTCCACACCTCGCCCCCACTGCGCATGCGCAGTGTCAAGGACGTTCCGAAATTGGCGCCATTTATCATTCTAAGTTTGGCCCTTCATCAGTTAACATCTGACTGATCTTTGTGCTTTTAAATCTCAGTTTAAATGATGCCAGACAAATAAATATTAGTGAAATGGTGATTCTAAGGAGGATAGAAAAGGAGGAGAGGAAAAGAATGTGTGACAGAATATTATCAGGGCTGTAACTTAAAATTTTTTAATGAAATTATGTTAAGTTACCTATTTTCAAGGCAGCAGCCATTTTGTTGTCATTCTGATTATTTAGTTACACTGTTTTTACAAGTGTTTTTCCTCTCTCCCTGTCCTTTAAGTTCCCCCTTGCTATTCTCCCATGCTTTTGGCATAATTTCTGTAATTATTATTACTAAAATTTCTTGGGAGTTTAGCTGAATAACAGAATGAATTCTGTTCTTTCCCCATGTTTACGTCTTCACCTACGGGTGGTTAGGCGTTGTGTTCTGCATCTACCATCTGATGTTCTGCAGTTTCTTCCCTGGAAGTCTCTGTTTTGCATCAGATGGTGTATTTTTGGTAACTGATTTCGGGCCTGGGTGCCTGGAGTCTTATTTTAGTGTTTTTACACTCATTGTTTACATTTACAACAGCCCTCTGTGTGAGGGGGGGATTTCTAAATAATAATATCTTTATGTTATTTCAATCATAACTAGATACATTATTATTGTTCGTAAGTGTTGAATAAATTGTTTAAAATATTTTTAAAATTTTTGTCCACACTTAGGCTTGGGATCCATTGGGGCTCAACGTTACTTTTCAGAAACTTGGGCTGTTCTGAAAAAATATTTTTTCAAAATATTTTGATTTCAATTATTTTTTCTATATTAATGGATCATATTATTATTATGTATTTTGATTGCCAGGGGTTAGTGCGAGTACCAGGACTTGTTTTCTTTTCACATTGAAAGGATATTGATCTATTGTTTTAAGAGGAAGTCTTCCTCTGACCTTATTATCATTCTATATGTGGTCAGTGTACTCGCATTAACTCCGGTTCTGTATCGTATGATTTCGATGACAATATGGGAAGCGTATGTCACGGTATGTTGTTGGGGATTTGGACACTCCGGTCCTTTCCCCGCAGGGTCACTCTACTTTATCAATTTCTATTTCAGACGATCAAGATTAGGGTGATGTATCTGTGATGTCTTCCAACAGTGTGCCTCCGTCGTCACAATTAATGAAGGGCTAGCGGAAAAGTGCTCATGTAATACGCCAATTGCCTAAGAGGACCCTAGTAGGTTCGACGGCCTTTGACGTCCGCTAGCTCGCCCGGTGTAGCGTCCATTCACCGAATGGTTCGGCAGCCGGGTTCGTCCGTTGCGGTCTAGAAGGAATTTTGGGGTGATGCGAGCACTATAAAATTAACTTAATGCACACCCAGTGACGGCGGATCGGAGGGAGAACGGAGGAAGCCTTTTAGTCCGGTTCATAGCTCGTTCCGGTCCATCCGGACGGCAAGCGAGAGAGGCCCCTCTCTCGTTCAACAACATCTGGCCCCAGATGTTGTGGTACAAATGTGTCGTTAGCGGAGCATACGTCCGTCGCTCGGGACGCTCCGTTGTATAGGCAGTCCGCTGAGACTGCTAAGGCTTCCTCTTCTCGTCAGCGCACACGACCGCACCTTGGCTGCGTGACCGCCGATATATTACCAGCTTCGCCGATCAAGGATTCTTCGGCGACCAGGTCACACCATCCGGCAGCCAGGGATTCGAGACCGATGGACTCCGGACGTTCGCATAGGAAAAGTATGCGGGAGCCATCTGATGCGGAGCTGCCCTCGGCGAAGCAGCGATAGACTGCGCCTCCGCAGGTCTCGACGCCGGACATTCTTGTGCACATAGCACAGCTTATCGCAGCATCCCAGCAGCCGACAGAAACGGTGTCGGATCGAGAATTATCCGACAGCGCTGGGTCGGTAGCCGGGGACTCGAGGTCTGCAGACTCCGGACGTTCGCATAGGAAGTATGCGGGAGTCAACGTACACGGAGCTTCCAGCGGCAATGCATCGTAAGTCCGCTACTGCACAGGCCTCGGGAACGAACGTGCTTTCCTTAATAGCACAGTTTATCGCAGCATCCCAGCATCAACTGAATCTGTCGCATATATTTTATCCGACGATGCTGGGTCGGGACGCTCCGCAGAAGCGGGTACGGACGTCCGAAAGTTTCATCCGGTCCGACGGGATACCGAAAGGGATTCGGTGGATTTCAAGCTTTCCCTTTCGGAACAACATATGCTGCGATGCCGGATAAGAAACTGATAGCGTCGGTGGACTTAGAAATTTTTGGTTCGGTTCAGGGACATCGTCCCTCAGTTCCGACATAGTCCAATAATGTCACACAAACTTTCGAATTATTGAACGACGCTATATATATTATTATTTTATGCTTGCTATCCAAGCATTTCTGGTTTCTTGTTCGAAGAGTTATGGAGATGTCTTTCAAAAGTGTGCCTCTGTCGTCATAGTTAATGAAGAGTTAGCGGCAATAAGTGCTCATGGAATATGTCTATCGCTTACGGAGTGACATTCGCTAGCTCACCCGGTGTAGCGTACATTCATCGAATGGTTCGGCTGCCGGGTTCGTCCGTTGCGGTCTAGGAAGGAGATTTGGGTGATGCGAGCACTTTAATTACTTTAGTACTCACCCAGTGACGGCAGATTGAGGACAGATCGGAGGAAGCCAACAACATAGGGGACCGCATGTTGTGGTTCAGATATTTTACATTCGGAGCATATGTCCGTTGCTCGGGACGCTCCGTTATATTGACAGTCCGAGAGACTGTCTTTAATGCTTCCTCATCCTCACAGCAGGGCACACGACCGCACATTGGCTACGTGACCTCGAGTATCCGATCAGTTTCGGCATTCAGTGATTCCACAGCGAATAGGTCGCGCCATCCGGTAGCCAAGGGACACGAGGCCTATACACTCCGTTCGCTCGCATATTGGAAGTATGCACGGGGTAACGATCTCGGAGCTTCCTGCGGCAATGCATCGTAAGACCGCTGCTCCTCAGGCCTCAGTGACGGACGTGCTATCCGAGTTAGCACAGTTGTTTCGCAGCATCCCAGCAATTGACGGTTTCTCGGTCGAATCAGGTATTATCCGACGGCGCTGGGTCGGTGCGGTCCGCAGTTGCATCAAGCTACGGACGACCGAACGCTTTATAGGGTCCGACAGGATGGCGAAAGGGATTCGAAAGATTTCGAGTTTTCCCTTTAGTAGTATCGGAAGATGCCTTTCATATCTTCTGGCATTTCTTCCAGTGATTATTTTTCGGACTTCATTGCTGCGATCTTGGATAAGAGACTTATAGCGTCATTGGACTCGGATTTTTCGATCGGTACAGGGACTTTGTCCCTGACTTACCGACGCAGTCCAATATTGTCATTACAACATGTGTTTTATTTTTCGACGCTATATATTTATATATACAAGACGGCTACTAAGCATGATAGTTTAGTTTCTTGTCCGCGTGGCTCATTTCTGCCATTTTATCTTTTTTACATATAGTTTATTTTGGCAGAGCAGGGCATACCGAGAGTTCATATGCGTCTAGACGGTGTGATTAAAGACTGCATATATTCTTTTTCACCGTTTATGTCTTTTCCAATTTCAATGTTGGGAACGACATTATGTATATTAGACTTAACTTAGACGCTTTATTATACGTAATCCGCCTTACTGAGGCGTTATCATTACGTCTTCAAGAAAAGATTTACGGGATATTATTCTCAATGTAATTTCTTTTGAGGGCAGTAGTTTGTTCACGTATAACTCCGCCCTTCAGTGGCTGATTGGAGTTGGTTAGACGTGAGGCAGCCCTAGCTACATCCACGCGTGGATAGTAGGTTAAGAACTCTCTCAGAGTCGCTTCGTTCTCGGAGGAGCTTCTCTTCGACGGCAACTTTCCGGCAATCCATGAATTGCTTGATTTATACATTCTCTTGTCTATCTAGTGTTACAAGAGATTCAGACTGGGGCAAACATTCGGTGGTTGACTCAGAGAGTGCCGCCGCAGTTGCCGGACCCGAGTGTGGCTGTTATGACGGTTGCCAGTCAAACAGATTGGGATATATACTGATCCCTACGGATTCGAAGTGCCAGGGTCTTTGGGTTCCGCAGTCTTTTAGCTATCAGTTAACTTCCGCGGAATAATGTTTTTTAGGCTTGCTTTATGTCATTGCATGAACATTATTCAGAAACGCATGCCCAAATTCCTGTCCTTTAATTCGGCAGTAGTGGCGTATCTCCGGAACCAGGGAGGCACTCTTTCGTTTCCGTTATTCAATTTAATGGAAAGAATCCGTCTGTTGGTTATAGTACACCAAGTTCAGTTTTGGTCCGTCATATTCTGGGTCGTCTGATTGTTTTATCGCACTCCCGTTCTCTTACGGGTCGCTTGTTGCTGTCAGAATGGACTCTCAACAAACAAGTATTCAATCAGATTTGCTATCTATGGGAGCGCCCAATGATGTTTTATTTATGACACAGTTGGCTAATCAATTGCAGACGTATGTGTTGGCTTGTCCAGATCTCTGAGCTAATACTGTTAACGCTCTATTGATCTATAGGACAGAATGATAGGATACGCGTATCCTCCGGCGCTGTTGTTTTTAGCAGGTATTGCTAAGATAAACAACCACAATATATTTCTGTTGATAGCATCTCTATCTTCACAGAGATCATGAGTAATTTACTCTCTTGTCTACTGTGGATCTTAACGTGAAATCTTCCTCTATGTGAGGATCTTTTTTCACTGGGTAAATCGTGTCATTTTTATCACAACCAGCAAGGTCGTAACCTTCATGTTTTCCGTTGTGTGGTCCATATTGCATTGTAAGCACTGTACTGGACGAGCTTTGGACGCGATTTCTTACTATAGGAGATCCTCTTCTTCGCTATTCTATGCGACTAAAGTGGAGGCTCTTCCGTCGTGGTGTAGGGATCATTATGTTCATATGGTTGATCCCTCCATACTACTCATTGCTATTTTTTTTAGTATACTTGTTTCACAAGATCTACTGCAGCCTGTTGTTATTTAGGTTATAGGTTTTTGTTACCTCATACCTATGCACTCTACGATAGTTTACAATTGAGTCTTTTGTCTCTTTATCTAAGTCAGTTAGTAACTTTTTGATAAATAGACTTAGAATCTTTAGATTAAATTCCTATACGGATTTT
Source organism: Pictodentalium vernedei (assembly GCA_031216915.1). Taxonomy (NCBI): domain Eukaryota; kingdom Metazoa; phylum Mollusca; class Scaphopoda; order Dentaliida; family Dentaliidae; genus Pictodentalium; species Pictodentalium vernedei. The sequence continues at coordinate 41,400,463 of CM062293.1, forward strand.
AACTTCAGGTTCTTATTTAGCTAAGTAATCATTTGAGCCTCTGGAAACAGTAGTTTTCAAATTCTGACCTTTTAGACAGTAATTCTGTTGGTTTCTCTTTTACTGTAGAGTCAGTGAGTTTCATGCACTATCGATGGATGATTTTCACTTTCATAGTTTCGGAATCAATACTTCCGTTACTATTTAGGTTGGATTGTTGCATAAGAGTTAGGCTCCTATTATCCGGAACCTATTATTTTAAGGTCCTTCCGTCTTCGTATGGGCATAGGCCTTTACTCTTTCCGGGTACAGTTTATGTATTTATAAACAGATATCTGTTTATTACAAGGGCGTAAGCTTCTTCTGTCTTTGATGTCTAGTAGAAGGACGTTACGCTCCATTTTATTGTTAATGGATTCTATTAACTAGCGTACTGCTTATGGTATATCATTGGCTTAGCAGTTGTGCTTAAGATTTCGGCTCATGAAGTAAGAGTTCTTCTACTTCTTGGGCTTACATTAATAGTGTTCTATTATAGATTTTTGAAGGCTGCTCATTGCGCTCAGCCATCCATTCATGAATTTTATCTCAGAAATATCGAGTCCATTTCTGGAGGCCTCTATTGTTAGGTCTATTATCTACTGCTCAGAATGTCATTCACTTAACAGTTGCTACTATAGCTAGGTAGGCTGTCTGTTTCGGCAGTGTCTCCGTTCGGCTGCCCTCTTCGCTCTGGGCTATTTGACCCAGGGCAAGAAAAAGGGGGGGGGGGAGGGTGTTCCCTTGGGTCACCTGTTTTTACTATGAAAACAAGGGGATACCTCCTCCGGAGTTAGTAATTCTGAGCTGTTTTTAGGATGGTTGTTTAGTGAGAAGTTTAAGTTTATAAAATTCATTCAAGTCTTAGTTTTTAAAGTATAGCTTTTGAATATTGCATATGTCAACGGACATGATTATGCAATTCTCACACACTTTTAGGAGTATAAGAGTCTCTATTCTCTAGACTTACTTTATTATTGGCTTACTTTAAAAATTATTAGTATAAGGATTATTGGATATTAATAGAGTACATGGATGTATGAAACTCAATTTTTGGAAGGTGTTGTATCTTTCTAATTTATCATAAATAAGAAAGATACATGTAAGGCCTATTACTTCTTTTCCCTACAGGGGATGACTCTATTTTATTTTATTGAGCGTATTCCATTTTGCTCTATGTCCTTGGCCCTCCAGCCTTTTTACTATTCAGCTATGTCTGGGTCATTGGTACAGTATAAAAATGTTAAAAAATTTATAGTAATTTATATATTTTTTATACTTACCAATGACCCAGACGGGGATGGCCCTCCCAGGAGTTGGGAACTCTTGCCTCCCCGCTGAGTACATAGCGCTTACCAGGCACTGGTTATTAGAATGATAAATGGCGCCAATTTCGGAACGTCCTTGACACTGCGCATGCGCAGTGGGGGCGAGGTGTGGAGGGCCTCTCTGGACATGTTTTCTTTAGTTTTAGATGCAAATTTTGGGGATTGGGGGGCAAAATTTGTGTTTGGCCCTATATTTTAAGAGTTAGCACCAGCTATGTCTGGGTCATTGGTAAGTATAAAAAATATATAAATTACTATAAATTTTTTAACTTTTTTTAGTATACTTGTTTCACAAGATCTACTGCAGCCTGTTGTTATTTAGGTTATAGGTTTTTGTTACCTCATACCTATGCACTCTACGATAGTTTACAATTGAGTCTTTTGTCTCTTTATCTAAGTCAGTTAGTAACTTTTTGATAAATAGACTTAGAATCTTTAGATTAAATTCCTATACGGATTTTAACTTCAGGTTCTTATTTAGCTAAGTAATCATTTGAGCCTCTGGAAACAGTAGTTTTCAAATTCTGACCTTTTAGACAGTAATTCTGTTGGTTTCTCTTTTACTGTAGAGTCAGTGAGTTTCATGCACTATCGATGGATGATTTTCACTTTCATAGTTTCGGAATCAATACTTCCGTTACTATTTAGGTTGGATTGTTGCATAAGAGTTAGGCTCCTATTATCCGGAACCTATTATTTTAAGGTCCTTCCGTCTTCGTATGGGCATAGGCCTTTACTCTTTCCGGGTACAGTTTATGTATTTATAAACAGATATCTGTTTATTACAAGGGCGTAAGCTTCTTCTGTCTTTGATGTCTAGTAGAAGGACGTTACGCTCCATTTTATTGTTAATGGATTCTATTAACTAGCGTACTGCTTATGGTATATCATTGGCTTAGCAGTTGTGCTTAAGATTTCGGCTCATGAAGTAAGAGTTCTTCTACTTCTTGGGCTTACATTAATAGTGTTCTATTATAGATTTTTGAAGGCTGCTCATTGCGCTCAGCCATCCATTCATGAATTTTATCTCAGAAATATCGAGTCCATTTCTGGAGGCCTCTATTGTTAGGTCTATTATCTACTGCTCAGAATGTCATTCACTTAACAGTTGCTACTATAGCTAGGTAGGCTGTCTGTTTCGGCAGTGTCTCCGTTCGGCTGCCCTCTTCGCTCTGGGCTATTTGACCCAGGGCAAGAAAAAGGGGGGGGGGAGGGTGTTCCCTTGGGTCACCTGTTTTTACTATGAAAACAAGGGGATACCTCCTCCGGAGTTAGTAATTCTGAGCTGTTTTTAGGATGGTTGTTTAGTGAGAAGTTTAAGTTTATAAAATTCATTCAAGTCTTAGTTTTTAAAGTATAGCTTTTGAATATTGCATATGTCAACGGACATGATTATGCAATTCTCACACACTTTTAGGAGTATAAGAGTCTCTATTCTCTAGACTTACTTTATTATTGGCTTACTTTAAAAATTATTAGTATAAGGATTATTGGATATTAATAGAGTACATGGATGTATGAAGCTCAATTTTTGGAAGGTGTTGTATCTTTCTAATTTATCATAAATAAGAAAGATACATGTAAGGCCTATTACTTCTTTTCCCTACAGGGGATGACTCTATTTTATTTTATTGAGCGTATTCCATTTTGCTCTATGTCCTTGGCCCTCCAGCCTTTTTACTATTCAGCTATGTCTGGGTCATTGGTACAGTATAAAAATGTTAAAAAATTTATAGTAATTTATATATTTTTTATACTTACCAATGACCCAGACGGGGATGGCCCTCCCAGGAGTTGGGAACTCTTGCCTCCCCGCTGAGTACATAGCGCTTACCAGGCACTGGTTATTAGAATGATAAATGGCGCCAATTTCGGAACGTCCTTGACACTGCGCATGCGCAGTGGGGGCGAGGTGTGGAGGGCCTCTCTGGACATGTTTTCTTTAGTTTTAGATGCAAATTTTGGGGATTGGGGGGCAAAATTTGTGTTTGGCCCTATATTTTAAGAGTTAGCACCAGCTATGTCTGGGTCATTGGTAAGTATAAAAAATATATAAATTACTATAAATTTTTTAACTTTTCAAACACTTATTGTATCCACTTCTATATTTTTCAGCAAATGGAAAGTTTTGATGAAGAAATCAAGTTAGAATTAGAGTATGTTAAACGGAATTTCCATGATCTTATAACTTTCAAGGTAGGTAATTCTCCTTGATACTGAGCATTTCACATGAAGGTTTTCGGTTATGTCTTCACCACTGCTTGAACTGACAAAGACTATTTGATTGTGTAATTTTGTTCAATGAGTGTTTAGTTCTATGAACTGGCTTTCAGTATAAGGAATACTTCCAATTCATCAAAAATGTATTTTTAGGCCAATTTCAGCAACATTATTCAGGGAAGGGTCGCCAAAAAATGCCAGGATACAGGGTCCGGGTGGGTGGGTGGGTCCGAGCCCCAAAGTGCAGTTTTTGCCTGTATCATGCAATCTTTTGCCAAATATCATTTTACAGACAAGTAATTACAACCAAAGTGAATTCAAGTGTTTAGATTCATAACTTAGAACAAAATAGACCATTGATAATGTGTTGGGGGCTCCATGTTAGAATTTTTGCCCCATGTTTTACACTTCATTAGGGGGTGGGTCCTGTTCTGGGTCTGGCAAAAATTTGCAAAACAAAAAAGTGATTCCCAGATATTTGGACATGATTTTCACTCCTTCATATTTCTGCTAAGGCAGTCTGCCTCTTATTAGTGCTTTGTAGCTCCTATTATTTGAATCTTCTGTAAGGCTCAGGGTGCCTCATGCCATTGGTCTAGTGTGCTTCCATGTATGAAATAATTGGAAAGATTGATAGAATAAAAATCTTGAAAACGTGTATAATTTCAAGGTAAATATGATTCTAGTGACAGTATCATAAAAAAATAAATAAGAGGCAATTCATCTCCAGACAAGCCACCCTGGCATGGGTCAAAGAACTTCAGTATTAGGTCTCTCTCAGACCAGCTGTACAAACTAAACATTTAACCAAAAAGTAATGAAATGAAAAACAACTTGTGGACAGTTAGATATCCAGGTGGCAACAATATATTTTGGGCAGAGCTTCTTGGTGGTGGGATTCGAATGATGTCTGAACAGCATAGACATGTTGTACATCGGGGTAAGGGTTGTGTTACTTGGAACATGAATGGGTGTATATCTGCAATTCATTTGGTGGAGGCGGCTTCCAGTGGTTGCCTGGGGGTCTGATGCAGCATTTCCATTGTGGCTTTATATGCATAGAGATTGTTTTGGGATATCGGTTTGTGGCACCTTTCATGTTTGGGAAAAGTATTTATTTATTTTTTTTTTTTTTTTGATTTAGGTAATTTGAATACTTCGTTAAACAGATTTTATAAATTGGTGGGTCCCCAATTGTCTTTGAGGAAAAACTGTGCAGGAGGGGGTGGGTGTCCAAGACATGACTCGCAAAAATTTGCATTCCGGGGGTGGTGGGTCCCAAAAATTGAAAATGTACAAATTTTCACCTTGTATCCGTCATTTTTTGCCTGCCCCCCCCCCCCCCCCCCCACCGCCCCTGCATTATTCAGGAATTATTCCACTTCATCAAAAATGCATATTTTTATACTGTACCAATGACCCAGACTTAGCTGGTGCTAACTCTAACAAAACCAGGGCCAAACACAAATTTTGCCCCCCAATCCCCAAAATTTGCATCCAAAACCAAAAGAAATCATGTCCTATAGGACCTCCATACTTCGCCCCCACTGCGCATGCGCAGTGTCAAGGACGTTCCGAAATTGGCGCCAATTATCATTCTCTGTTTGGCCCTTCATCAGTCAACATCTCACTGATCTTTGTGCTTGTAAATCTCAGTTTAAAGGATGCCAGATACGTAATTATTGGAGAAATGGTGATTCTAAGGAGGATAGAAGGAGGAGAGGAAAAAGAAGTGACAAAAAATAATCAGGGCTGTACTTAAAATTTTTTATGAAATTATGTTAAGTTGCCTTTTTTCGAGGCATGGGCCTCTTGTTGTCATTCTTGCTAAAAAGTTGCACTGCTTATTCAGTGTTTCCTCTCCCCTGGCCTTCTAAGTCCCCCCTTGCAATTCTCCCATGCTTTTGGCATATTTTTGAGAAAGTTCATTTCTAAAATTCTCTTGGGAGAGTTGCTTGGTTACAGAATGTTTTCGGTTATTTTCCCCATAGTTACGTTTTCACCCATGGGTGTATAAACGTTGTGTTCTGCATCTTCCATCTGATGTTCTGCAGATTCTCCCCTGGGAGTCTCTGTCTTGCATCAGATAGAGTGTAATTTTGATGACTGATTTCGGGCCAGTTTTTTCAGTGCCTGGAGTCATGTTTTCTGGTGTTTTACACTGTTTGTTTACATTGGCAACAGTCTCTTTTGAGGGGGGCTGTTTGCCTTTGGTGTAGTTTATCTCACTATAAGATACATTTTTATTATCTGTAAGTGTCGCATTAATTATTTAATATAAATTTAAAATTTTTGACCACACTTAGCCATCGGGGCTCAACGTTACTTTTCAGAAACTTGGGCTTCGCTGAAAAAATATTTTTCAAAAATTATTTTGATTTGCAATTGTTTTTTCATTATTAATGGATCATGTTATTATGTATCTTTGTGTCAGGGGTTTGTGCGAGTAACTAGGACTTGTTGTTGACTTTTCACATTGAAAGGATATTGTTCAAATTGTAATAGGAAGAAGTCTTCCTCTGACTTTCATGATCATTGTATTAATTGTAGTCAGTGTTCTCGCACTAATCCCTGTTCTATATGTCAATATTGGGATGACAAACATTGGAAACGTGTGTCACGGTATGTTGTTACTGGAGAAAGGGCTATGCCGGCTCTTTCTCCGCAAGATCACTCTACTCTCTCAGTTTCTATTTCAGAGGAACAAGAACAGGGTGATGTTTCCATGTTATCTTCCGCAAGTGCGCTTCCGTCGTCACAAATGAATACAGAGCTAGCGGCAAAAGTGCTCATGGAGATTAAACAAATGTCGTCCGCTAGCTCGCCCGGTGTAGCGTCCATTCACCGAATGGTTCGGCAGCCGGGTTCGTCCGATGCGGTCCAGGAGGAAATGTTGGGTGATGCGAGCACTATAAACATTCAATGTGCACACCCAGTGACGGCAGATAGTAGGCGAGATCGGAGGAAGCCTTTGAGTCCGGTTCCTAGCTCGTCCAGGTCCAGCCGGGCCGCGAGCGAGAGAGGCCCCTCTCTCGTACAACAACATCTGGGACCAGATGTTGTGGTACAAAATGTGTCACAAGCGGAGCATACGTCCGTCGCTCGGGACGCTCCGTTGTATAGGCAGTCCGCGGAGACTGCTCAGGCTTCTTCTTCTCGTCAGCGCACAGGACCGCACCTTGGCTGCGTGACCGCCGATATCTTACCAGCTTCGCCGATCAGGGATTCTTCGGCGACCAGGTCACACCATCCGGCAGCCAGGGACACGAGGCCGGTGGACTCCGGACGTTCGCATAGAAAAAGTATGCGGTAGCCATCAGATGCGGAGCTGCCCTCGGCGAAGCAGCGAAAGACTGCGCCTCCGCAGGTCTCGATGCCGGACGTACTTGTGCAGATAACACAACTTATCGCAGCATCCCAGCAGCCGCCAGAAACGGTGTCGGATCGGGAATTATCCGACGGCGCTGGGTCGGTACGCTCCGCCGAAGCATCGGGGGCGGACGACCGGGAGCATCATGAGGTCCGACCGGATGGTGAAAGGGATACGGATGATTTGGAGCTATCCCTTTCGGAACAACATAAAGCTGCCATGGACTTCATCCGGCACTTTCTCCCTCAAGTTGTTCCGTCGGGCCAGACTGCTGCGGTTCCGGACAAGAGGATTATAGCGTCATTGGACTCTGAATTTTTTGAGCGGTTTAGGGACATCGCTCCCGAGTTTCCGTCGCAGTCCAATAATGTTGCAAGAACATTTGAATTATTGAACGACGCTATATTTAAACTTGCTTCCAAAACGGGGAAAGCAGGTTTCTTGTCCGCCAATACTCTCAACCTGCCTTTCATTAATGCAAGGAATAAATTCGACACGGCAGGACAGGGTATTCCGAGAGTTCCTCTGCGTATGGACGACGAGGCGGAAGACTTAGAGCTATCATTACCGTCGTCGGCTTCTATTCCAACCGCAGTGTTGGAAACAGCTATTTCGTCTAACAGAGCCAGTTTAGATGCCTTATCTTACGCAGATCACCTTACTAAGGCGTTATCACTGCGCCTTCAAGGGAAAGAATTTCAGGATATACAATCCTCTTTAAGACTTCTTTCAAGGGCAGTATCTTATTCCACGTGTAACTCCGCCCTTTCAGTGGCAAACCTGGAGTTGGTTAGACGTGACGCAGCCCTAGCTACATCCACACTCGTGGATACTAAGGTGAAGAACTCTCTCAGAGTCGCTTCGGTCTCCGGAGAACTTCTCTTTGACGGCAAGCTTTCTGCTATTTATGATAAAATTACAAAGAAAGCTTCGGATTCTCTGTTGTTCAAATCTGCTTCTAAGAAGTCGGATACGGCAGACAAGAATAAGACAGGCACTTCTGGGTCTAATGCGCCCAAGAGAGGTTCCTATAGAGGTTCCGGTGCGTCCTCTTGGTCTTATTCGAGAGACCGTCAAGGTAGCGACTCACGTTCGGGACGTCCTTCGGGCCGGGACAACCAGTCGGACGCCCCGAGGTCGACGGGACGAGGTGCGGGTCGTGGAGGACGTGGTTTCTCCTACCGCAGGCCTCGCAGGTCCAGGAGGTGATGGCTTAAACCTCTATCGCGTACTGGTTGGCGGAAGGTTGTCGAGCTTTTCACAAGAATGGGCGTCGATTACGGACGACCCTTGGGTGAGAGGAGTGACTTCGGAAGGTCTAAAGATATCCTTCAAACGAAAGCCTCCATTAACTCGAAGTCCAAAGTGGACTCAACTTCCGTCAAATCCGCAGAAAAGAGACGCTCTATTATCAGAGGTGCAGTCTCTTTTAATGAAGAACGCGGTAGAGGTCGTAGAAAACCAGGAGACTCCGGGATTCTACAGCCATCTGTTTCTGGTTCCGAAACCAGACGGCTCGTTCCGTCCAGTCATAGATTTGAGCTGGATAAACAAGCTGATCGTCGCTCCGAAGTTTTATATGGAGACGATTCGGTCGGTCAGAGCGAGTATTCGGGTGAACGATTATGCAACAAGCATAGATCTCAAAGATGCGTACTTTCACGTCATGGTACATCCGACATTCCGAAAGTATCTACGCTTCGCAGTCCTAGGAGTGGTGTATCAATTCCGGGCGATGTGCTTCGGATTGAATCTAGCACCCTGGGCTTTCACTCGGGTAATGAACTCGGTAATGATCTATTTCCGAGCTCATTCGTCTGCGGTAACGTCGGCCTACCTGGACGACATTCTTCAGAGGTACGGCAACGAGTTAACGCTTCAGAACGATGTTCAGAATCTACTTCTATTGCTCCGACGTCTCGGTTTTATAGTAAACGAGGAGAAGTCGGATCTGGTGCCGTCCAAGTCATTCACACATCTGGGAATGAGCTTCGAGACGCACAACAATCTCGTTCGTCTGCCGTTAACCAGAGCGAAATTAGTCAGTTGTTATGCTCGCTATTGTCTGCACGCAGACAAAGTCACAGCGAGAGAATTTATGAGACTGATAGGTCTGTGCGGAGCCGCTGCGGATCTCATTCCGATGGGGCGGTTACGCACGCGTCCTCTCCAAATTTTCTTGACTCAGAATTGGAGTGTGAAAATTCATTCGCTCGACATAGACGTTCTCTTGTCAGATCAAGTGAAACAAGAGATTCAGACTTGGGCAAACATTCAGTGGTTAACTCAGGGAGTTCCGCTGCAGTTGCCAGATCCGAGTTTTACCATTATGACGGATGCCAGTCAAACAGGTTGGGGTGCATCGTTGATCCCAACGGATTCGAGATGCCAGGGTCTTTGGGATCCGCAATTCCTTGGCAAGCACATAAACATCAAGGAAATGATGTCAATTTGGCTTGCGTTACGTCATTGGATGGACATTATTCACAATGCTCATGTCCAAATCCTATCCGACAATACGACAGTAGTGGCGTATATACGGAATCAGGGAGGCACTCATTCAGTTCCGTTGTTCAATCTAACGGAAAGAATCCTTCTGTTTGCACTAGAACATCAGGTTCTTCTTTCGGTCCGTCACATACCGGGTCGTCTGAATGTGCTAGCAGACTCCCTTTCATGAAAGGGTCGCTTGTTGCCGTCGGAGTGGACTCTCAACAAACAAGTATTCAATCAATTTGCTACCAATGGGAACGGCCAATGATAGATTTATTTGCGACACATCTCAACAATCAGTTGCAGACGTATGTGTCTCCGTGTCCGGATCCAAGAGCATTTGCAGTAGACGCTCTGTCGATCTCTTGGGACGGAATGATAGGATATGCGTATCCTCCAGCGCCGTTAATTCAGCAAGTATTGCTAAAGATAAAACAATCTCAATGCAAGATTCTGTTGGTAGCATCTCTGTCTCCACAGAGACCGTGGATAAATCTACTCAGGTGTCTGTTGTGGGACCTACCGCGAAAGCTTCCTCCACGGGAGGATCTTCTTTCGTAGGGGAAATCGCGTCAACTCCATCACAACCCGCAAGGTCTCAACCTTCACGTTTTTCCGTTGTGCGGTCCTTCTTGCATGGCAAGCACTTTACAGGACGAGCAGTGGACGCGATTTCTAACTGTAGGAGGACCTCCTCTTCGCTAAACTATGCGGCTAAGTGGAAGGTTTTTCGTCGTTGGTGTAGGGATCATTCTGTAGATATTTTCGATCCCTCTATACCAGACATTGCAAACTTTCTAGTATACTTGTTTGACGAAATCAAACTGCAGCCTGTTACTATTAAGGGTTATAGGTCTATGTTATCTGATACCTATGCACATCATGATAGTTTACAAATTGGATCTAATGTCTCTTTATCTAAGTTGGTTAGAAACTTCTCGATAAATAGACCCAGAACTCTTAGGTTAATTCCTAAATGGAATTTAGCTTGGGTTCTTCTTAAATTGAAGGAAAAGCCATTTGAACCTCTTGGGACAGTAGATTTCAAATTCTTATCTTATAAGACAGCTTTTCTCTTAGCTTTCTCTTCTGCTAGAAGAGTCAGTGAGCTTCATGCACTGTCGGTGGATGATTCTCACTATCGTAGTGTCGGGAACACTATCACCTTCACTACTAATGTGGGTTTTTTAGCTAAGAATCAGGCTCCTAATAAATATCCGGAACCTATTGTCATTAAGGCTCTTCCGTCTTCAGACGGGCGTAGGCCTTTACTCTGTCCTGTTAGAGCGTTACGTATCTATAAACAGAGATCTCAGTTTATCAGAAAGGGACGGAAACGTTTCTTTCTGTCTTTGATGCCTAATAGAAGGGACATTTCGGTCCATTCTATTGCTAGATGGATTCAATTAACTATCCGTACTGCTTATGAGAGTTTATCTTCTTCTCAGCAGTCTGTGCTTAAGATTTCCGCTCATGAAGTAAGAGCTCTTGCTACTTCTTGGGCTTACGCTAATAGTATTGCTATTACAGATTTAATGAAGGCTGCTTATTGGTCTCAGCCATCCACATTCACGAATTTTTATCTCAGAAATATTGAGTCCATTTCTGGAGACCTGCATTGTTTAGGTCCGTTATCTGTTGCTCAGAATGTCGTCCACTAAACAGTTGCAACTATAGTTATGCAGGTTTTCTGTTCCGGCAGTGACTCCGTCCGGCTGCCCTCTTCGCTCTGGGCTATTTGACCCAGGGCAAGGGGAAGGGGGGGGGGGGGGAGGGTGTTCCCTTAGGTCACCTGCTTTATAGTGAAAAGCAAGGGAATGCCTCCTCCAAAGTCAGTATTTCTGAGTCGCTTCCGGGATGGTTTTAAAGTGTAATATTAATGTTAAAATTCATTCATGTCATATTTTTAAAGTGTAGCTTGGTGTGAAGCATTTGTATATGTCAAGTGTCAAACGGGCGTTAATATACAATCCTCGGACACTTTTAAAAGATTATAAAGAGTCTCAATTCTCTGGACTAACTTTATTTATTGGCTTACTTTAAAAATAATTAGTATAAGGGTTATACTGGATGTTAATAGAGAACATGAATGTTATTGTGCTCAATTATGAAGGGTATTGTATCTTTCTAATTTAATATTAAATAAGAAAGATACATGTAAAGCCTAATACTCCTTTTCTCCTTAAGGGGTTGCCTCTATATTATATAGTTGAGCTTATTGGATTTTCCTCTATGTCCTAGGCCCTCCAGCCTTTTTACTATTCAGCTAAGTCTGGGTCATTGGTACAGTATAAAAATGTTAAAAAATTTATAGTAATTTATATATTTTTTATACTTACCAATGACCCAGACGGGGATGGCCCTCCCAGGAGTTGGGAACTCTTGCCTCCCCGCTGAGTACATAGCGCTGACCAGGCACTGCCAGTAAGAATGATAATTGGCGCCAATTTCGGAACGTCCTTGACACTGCGCATGCGCAGTGGGGGCGAAGTATGGAGGTCCTATAGGACATGATTTCTTTTGGTTTTGGATGCAAATTTTGGGGATTGGGGGGCAAAATTTGTGTTTGGCCCTGGTTTTGTTAGAGTTAGCACCAGCTAAGTCTGGGTCATTGGTAAGTATAAAAAATATATAAATTACTATAAATTTTTAAACTTTTTTAGGCCAGTTTCAGCGAGATTATTAAGGAATTCTTCCACGTCATCAAAAATGTATATTTTAGCCCACTTTCAGCAACATTATTCAAGAATTATTCCAATTCATCAAAAATGTATCTTTTTCCACTTTTCTCAATGGCCCAGACTTAGCTGGTGCTAACTCCAAAATATCGAGGGCCAGACACAAATTTTGCCCCCCCAATCCCCCAAATTTGCATGCAAAACCAAAAATTAGAAATCCTATCTGGCCCTCCACACATTTACTCTCTGCGTATGCGCAGACGCCTGGAAGTGACCGGAATTGGCGCCAACATCATTCTTTGTTTGACCCTCAGTCAGATATCAACAAACAGACTTCTTTGCTTTTTAATCTCAGTTTATAATGATGCCAGACACAAATCAATGGTTAATTTGGTGGATCCAAGGACACAACTGGATGAAGGAAGGAAGAAACAGTGGTTTGAAACGTTCAGGACTGTAACTTTATAATATTTATAAAAATTATTTCATGTTCCCCAATTTCAGGACATGGGCCTGACTTCATCATTATTGCTAATGATTTTTCCACTATTTGTTAAGTGTTCCTTCCCTATCCTTCCTTGAAGCTCCCCAGTTAAACTCCCAAGCTCTTTGGCTTGTTTTATTGAAATTTTTTTTTATAAAATTTCTTGGGAGTTTAACGTGTTACACAGAATGTTTATTCTGTGTATCCCCATGGTTACGTCCTCACCCTTGGGGTGTTTAGGTGTTTTGGTCATGCATCCGACGTATCATTTTTTCTTCTGATAAAGATATTGCCTTACATCGGATAGTTCAAAATCTGTTACTGACTTCGGGCCGTGTTGCCTGGTGTCTTGTTTCCGGTTTTCTTTCTGACATTGTTTACATTGACAACGCTCTATTTATATATGTAGTTTCCTATTTATTGTTATGGTAGGACTGTTGTAAGATACAAGATACATTAAATATTCCAGTAGTGTAGCAATTAATTTTTTGGATAGAAAAATAATTTTTGTCCACACTTGGGCTCTATCGGGATACATTTGGGCACATCGTTCCCTTTGGGAACTTGGGCTCTTGTCAAAATTTTTCGAAAAATTTTTTTGTGTAAATTATTTTTCGATTTATATTTTGAATGTTATTTGTTATGTATCTTTTTCTAATATTTAATGTGGAGTTGGTGGGAGTACGATCCACTTTATTTTGCTTCATTATGAAAGCATATTGCTCAATGCAAGGCGAGGAAGCCTTTCCTCTGATTTACATGTTGGTTGCCTTGCTTGTTGTCGATGTACTCCCACTAATTCTTGCTCAACATGTGTCGCATTGAAATGACAAACGTTGGAGATGGGTGTCACGGTTCGTTGTTAGAGGCGAGAGACCACTGCCGGTCCTCTTGTGGCGAGAGGCCACTGCCGGTCCTCACGCCAAAAAGTCACTCTAGTTTTTTAGTTTCTATTTACAGAGGAACAAGAACATGGTGATGTTTACGTGACACCGTCAGAGAGTGTGCTTCCGTCGTCGCATTTAGATAGTCAATCAGAGCTAGCGGCTAAAGTGTTCATGAATATTAGACGGCAATAAACCACAGCATGGTTTCAGCTCCCTGTAGCCAGCTAGCTCGACTGGTAAAGCGGTTACTCCGTCCGTGGGTACCGTGAAACTGGGTGTGTCCGTTGCAGTCGAGGAGAGTAGAAAGTGTAGAGCAAGCACTATAAAATAATAACGGGCTCACACTGCAACGATGAAGAGGAAGAAGCCGGCAAGTTCAGCGGGAAGCTCAACGAGGTCAGAAGGACCGCGGGCGAGAGAGCCCCCCTCTCTTTCATAACAACATCTGGGGCCAGATGTTGTGGTTCAGAACTTGCGTCAGTCGGAGCATACGTCCACGCCTCCCATCCGGGACGCTCCGTTCAATTCACAGCCAGGGTTGGCTATAGTTACAGCTTCTTCAGCGTCTACCAAGCCCACATGACCGCACCTTGGCTACGTGATTTCTGATATCCAGCCTGCATCGCCGAGAAGGTCCACTCTTCGTCAAAGAAGTCACACCATACATTAGCCAAGGAGACGAGGCCTCATTCATCGGGATGTCTGCAGAAAAGAGCCATCTCGGACACACTGTCCCAGGAGCAGCCGGCGGCCAAGCATCAGAAGACCGCTGCTCCTCAGGCCTCTGTAAAGGACTTGCTGTTGCAGATTGCGCAGCTCATCACAGCATCCCAGCAAGTGCAGAAGCAGCTGACGGCAGTCTCAGAACCTGAGCTGTCGGATCGTGCTGGGTCGGTCCAGTCATCTGCGCGTTTAGATGCCAATGACCGTGAGTATAATCTGATTCAGTCGGATGGTGAAAGGGATTTGGAGGAGAATTACCCTTCCCTTTCGGAACAACACAGGGTGGCAATGGATCTAATGCATCAATACTTCCCTGAGTTTGTTCCTGAGAATCAAAATGCTGCGACCGCTCAAAAGTAGCACTATTCAGTAGCTAAAGAAACGAGGCCTCATATATCAGGACAGCCGGAGAAAAGAGCAACTCGGACACACCATCCCAGGAGCAGCCGGCGGCCAGAACAGATGACCGCTGCTCCTCAGGCCTACGTAATGGATTTGCTGTCGCTGATTGCGCAGCTCATCGCAGCATCCCAGCAAGTGCAGAAGCAGCCAACGGCAGTCTCAGAACCTGAGCTGTCGGATGGTGCTGGGTCGGTCCAGTCATCTGCATGTTCAGATGCTGCTGACCATGATTTTCAACTGATTCAGACGAATGATGAAAGGGTTACAGAGGGGGATTACCCTTCCCTTTTGGAACAACACATGGTTGCAATGGATTTAATCCATCAACACTACCCTGAATTTGTTCCAGTGAATCAGAATGCTGCGACTACTTGCATGAAACCACTAGCGTTGTTGGACGCTGACTTCATCCGGAAAAAGAGGAGGTCATGTCTTTTACGGTTAAGTCTAGACAGGTGCCGCAGGCCTTCAGCCATTTAGACGATGCCATATTCAACTTTCCATTGTGAAGAAGTAAGGCGGTTTCTTGTCATCATCTTCCGTAATTTTACCAATTGTTGAACTACGTTCATGTATAATGGTCGGGGAAGATGTATAGAGAGTTCCTCTGCATTTGAATGAGCAGGCTAAGGACCTAGTTATGGCCTTACCTTCGTCATTCACTATTCGCTCGGACACAAATGAGATGGCAATTTCTTCATTCAGAGCAAATTTAGACTCACTATCTTATGCAGATCACCTTTAAGAACTGTGACGCAACGTCTCTAGGGAAAGGAATTTGAGGACGTTCGTACCTCTTTTAGAGTCCTTTCCAGGGCTATTATATTTATCATGTATATCTCTGTCTTAACAGTTGCTAATTTGGAGTTAATCAGACGTGACAGAGCCCTTGCATCGTCATCTTTAATAGATGACAAGGTAAAAACTCTATACGGGTCACTCCGGTATCCGATAAGCTTTCATTGGTTTATGACCAAGCTACAAAGAAAGTATCAATACTCTGCTCCTTAAGTCGGAGTCTAATTGACCCGCAATAGCAGAAAAGAGTAAGGGAGGATGTCCTGGACAGAAAATCATCTAAAAAGGACTCCTCACAAGGGTATAGGTAATCCTCCTATAATTACTCTAGGGATCGTCATACAGCGACTCGGATAAGGGGCGTAGGTCTGATCGAGACTACCGGTCAGACGCCCCTAAGCCATTGGTTCGAGGCTCTTTGCGAAGGAGACATAGTTTCTCCTTCCGTAGTCCTCGCAGGTACTACAGGTGAGGGTTAGGACCTCTATTGCTTTACAGTTGGCAGAGATGGTTATCAAGATTCGCATCAAACTGGATAACTATTATGAAAGACAAGTAGGCGAGAAGTGTGGTCTCGGACAGCCTACGGCTATCATTCCGAGAGAAACCACCACTAACTTAATGTCCGTGAAGGACAATGCTTCTGTCAAATCCTTGCATAAGAGTCTCTCCAATCAGAGGTAAAGGATCTCTTGACAATGAAAGTAATTCTGAAAGAAGATTCTGTATTTGTCAGTTAGATTTATCTATGAGAACACAAATTTTAAGACTCCTTAATTTATCAAGATTTTCTCAGTGGCATTAGCCATTATCTTTATTTTAAAATTGGGAGGGAGTTCAGAGGTCAAGGGTGATCTCATGCCTCAAACAACAGGCCTGAATCACCAACCAATGTTCTGATGACTTTTTTTGTCTTTGTAGGGACGACCATATATAGACAAGATGAAATGGGATCGAATAGAGATGTTATATTGGTTACAAGAAGAAAGAAAGCAACACGCATTGAAATACGAAGCAATAAACAAACAGATTCAGTTGAAACCAGCCCACCTAGATCCAATTCCTTTAATGAAACAGTCTTCTTTGGATTCAGTGACTCCTGTGAGGTGAAAGTTTGAAGAAAATACAAATGGTTCAACTTCTTCCTGACACTGTTCAAGTCTTTGGCGTGCTCTTTCAGTGACCACCGAAAAATTGCTGAATATTAAAAAGCATCTTGGGGAAAAATATAAGTTTTGAAATTTCCCACAGCACTAACAGACCTTTCCAACATTAAAAAACCGTTAATGATACGTTCTACAGAAATGTGACCTTTTTATCCTGTACCTAAGATAACTTAAACCTTTACCCAACGCAGACGATATCAAAATTTATTATTTTAAATATCATTTTTGCAATATTTTCAAAAAAGTTCAACAAAACCATATCATTTGACCCCTCGTTGGAACGAGCTCGACGAGCTCATTCCAACGAGGGGTCACATGATATGGTTTTGTTGAAATTTTTTGAAAAATAATATTTTTTCAACTACTGAATTTACATATTACGCGGGGCGGATGCGGGCGATTCGTTGGGTAAAGGGTTAGAGACCACACTTGCAAAATATTCCTAGAATAACTATAAAAAAAATTTTTTATTTTTCCACCAAAACATTGCCTTTGACAAGCTTGTTCCAATGAGGGTCACAACCTTTGCTTTGGAGGCAAAATTTAAAAAAATAATCCAGTTAGAATTTTGTGTCCAGCATTAGCCAGATAAGACTGTTACATTGAAAACAATAAACAATAAACCAATGTTTTGGCTGGAAAAGAAATTCCTGTTGGTTAAATATTAAAATCATCATCTAATCACAAAAGAATGAGGAAATAAAGTTTATGGCCTCAACAAAATCACTTTGCCTTCAAGGATCTAGCCATGAGAAACCCCTGGAGATTGGGTTATTTCCTGCCACCTTCAGTGGATTTTTTTTTGTCCCTATATCCCGATTAATTCTGTCTTTTGATTGGTCAGAATGCCTTGGACAAATAGCCATGGCAAAGGGTGCGTCCAACATCCAAGGTATATGAGAGCATGCAACATCCAGGGTATAAGTGCACGCGAAACATCAAGGGTACATGGTTTCAATGGAAGCTTTTCACTTCCACTCGCCTCATTATAAAAGTCGAACCAAAAAACAAGAAAATATCATTAGATTTCCAACAATACAATCATAAAAATAAAATAAGAGCGAATAATTCGTCCCCTGAGTACCAATGTGTGCTATATGCCAGTAGGCACATAGAACACATTGAAACTCAGGGGACGATATGTCAACAAAATACTGTTTACTCGTTTCCTTAATTACCCAAGGGATGTAACTCTATCATCTTCTGCGATTATAAAAACAAAACAATTATCACAAATTTGGTACAAATGATTGTAGATCTGAGAAGTGAGTCCACAAATTTATTTCCACTACATGTATGTTTGTATTATGTTTCAAACGGGACAAAAACATTATCTCTGCCAACATGTATGGTATATGGAGATTTAATACCTCGATGTCTCATTTAAATCCCTCGCCTGCGGCTCGGTGTTTAAAAACCGACATCCAGGTATTAAATCTCCATATACCATACATGTTGGCGGAGATAACTTATAATGACTGATGCTTTTAGCTTCATCCTGCAGAATGAATGCTTGGGACCCTGGCTTGTTTGGTTATCCATCAAATTTTAAAATATTTATCAAACGTCAGCAAATAAGTCTTGATATTTCATATTTAACTTAGAATTTGTTGACAGCAAAATACACTGCATGAGTTCATGTCAACTCACAAACCAACCTTGGTTTCTGAAAAGTGCTAATATTTTGATCATTGCCAGTAAATCATGCCACATTGTTAAGGCCACCAAGACTGACTAGAAATCACTGCGAAGCCACTGGATGTTTTAAGGATATGGGCTGGTGGGAATTCAGGATTAACCCTTTTACCTAACATGAAAGGCAGACGACACTTGCAAATAAAATTCTTGAATAACTAATTTTTTTCATTTTTTTTGTCAAAAACATAGCTTATGACCCCTCATTGGAATGAGCTCAACGAGCTCATTCCAATGAGGGGTCATTAATTATGTTTTTGATACCGAAAAATGAAAAAATAATTAAAATTGAATGGTGATTTTTGTGAATAGCGCTGGCCGGTTTTAGCCATTACATTGGGTAAAAGGGTTAATGGGAGACGACACTCTGCCAAAAGAATTCTTGAATAACTTAAGAATTTTCTTTCTTTTTTTTTTAGCTCAAAAACATGGCTTATGACCCATGAAATGAAAAGAAAAAAAAAATTTGAATGGTGATTTTTGTGAATAATGCTAGCTGGTTTTGGCTGTTATGTGGGTAAACAGTTAATTGTATGAGCTTTGTTTCCACAACAATGGTTAATGATCGGGAGGGAGGGGGGCACTTGTTTCCCTCATTGAAAACTGTTGTGGTCCACACTTCACCAACTCGTTCCATTTGCACCCATGAGAACCATGGAAAGTGAAGCAGTGCTTATTTATTTTGGTAAACATGCTCTGTTTTATTAGATAAATAGGACCCGGTAACCAATGCACCCAAAATACTATCAATAAGGCCACACAAAGTCGATCTTCTGTTTCTCAGGCCATTATTTGTGAAATTCCATGCGGGCGAGCGGTTTTTTATTTTATTTTTTATTTCAGTAATTACTTTTTTGCCATCAAAAGTTCATGTTCTTGGTTCAAGTTTTAGGCCTCATAATCTACAGAATAGCATGGGTGATGGTGTATTTCATCCCTTGAGTGCAAGAAGGCTTTGCAATGCTAAAGCATTGCAAAGCCTTCTTGCTCTCAAGGGGCAAATTCATCAATTTTTTTAACTTGGGTAAAATTTCAGACATAAACCATTTAATTTTTATATTTTTTAAGTTTAAATTGGTTATAAAAAGAGAGCATGCGGTAGCCAAAAGGACCATGCGGGAGGGCCTGAGAAACAGATTTTTTTATTTTTTTAGGCCTAAATAACTCTTTCTATTTGAATGAGGAATCACTTTTTACACACCAGTCATTTGAAGACTAAACTTTCCTTTATTTCTCCAAGATTGCTTAGTTTTCTGTGCAATGAAAATCTTCCTCTGACAGGTGTCTTGACAGTTTCTTAACAGTGGAACTGCCCTTTTTTACCATCCAAGTTAAGTGGAAACCTTTGTACAAAATCAAGTTGCACAAGTTTTGGAATGGTGACTGCAACAAAAATTACCTACTTACCCATTCACCACCAAATTCTTAGCCGAACTTGGGAAAAACAAAAAAGATTTTTGAGTGTGGCTTTGATAGGTATAAAATGATTTTGGTTGTTTATTGTATCTGTTGAATGATGGTTTATAATATATATAAACTTATTTGTTTATTTATACCTTTTTTGTTTGTTTCTCTTTTTGTAGCACAGTATGGCAGTATGGACCTCAACCTTCTTTCTTTCTTTTTTTAAACATAATTTTATTTCTCCAAATAGAAATAGGGTTTGATGAGCAGGCATAGCCTATATCAATGTCTCTCCCAATACATTCAACAAATTACAAAAAATAATAAATGGGTGCAAGTGCGTGTGCATTGGAGGGCAACACATAATTCTGATTTCATTAATCACATTTTACGAAGCCCTTAATTACGTTCTATGCGTGTTGCCTCCAAAAAGGGAAATCCATTCTTCAGCAACTCTAATATAAAGAGCATTGTGAGATTATTGATCGATTGATAAATTCGCGCAGTGATATTATTAAATCTGCAAGGAAACATGGGGTTGAAACAAATCAAGTAATGTTTTGCAGTCTGTCTCTTTATTATTTTTCTCCGTGACAAATTCGACAGTTTTTATATGTGCAAATTGTGAAGCCATTTTGTTTATTTACAGTTGTGTAGACGATGATGAAATAGTTCCGACAACTTAATAAAATATGCAAATGAGTATGGCACATGGGGTGGGTGGGATAGAAATATCCCACCCTGCTGTCTCACCCGGGACACGCGTATGTTTCACGTATAGTGGAGGGGTTTGATGACTGTCATTTGATTGGTTTCCAAATTATGCCGTAGTCACAAATTTGAGACATATTTAATGTGTGACCTTGAAGTTGACATTGACCTTGAAGTTAGGAATCTAGGTCAAAGTGTGTAACACATCTTCCCATTGTTGTTAATAATTTGTCAAGTCTGATCAATTGTGTCAAGTCTGATCATTGTACTCACAAAAAACTCCTGAGTTATGGATAATACATGGGTTTTGACCTTTAACATCAAACTCTTAATGCACCTGTCTAATTCAGTTATGGCCTGGAACCAGTCTAGCCTTCAAATTGATAATTGTCTATCTTTAGATTCACACGTCTGGAATATTTCAGTTCGTTGGAAAAGCGAACCTATGGTTCGTTTTTCCAACCAACTGATATATTGCAGTCGATTGAATCGGAAAAATTTCATAAAGATTTTCTGTGAATCCAAGCTAGAAATATTGCTCTCTTCAGACTTGATTGACATTTTGATGACATTACAATCAAAAATGAAGACTCACCAGAGGCTGTAGTTTTATGATTAATAACTTGATGTTTTCAAGGGGAATTGAATACTTTTTGATTGGAATATGTATACCCATGGCAGGAAAGAATACCTGTATATCTTTGTGAGTGGGGGGTGCGGTGGCATCACGGTAACCAGTTCTTGTCAGATCACCGAAGTTAAGCAATGTCGAGCGTGGTTGGTAGTTGGATGGGTGACCATTTCAGCGACTGATTCGTGCTCCCACGTTGTGTCCTTGGGCAAGGCACTTAACCCCGCTTGCCTCCATGGAGGCACAATGATGCTGTGTACTAAGGCATACTGCATGTCGATGGTGAGCATGTCTTCAATCAATCTAACCCTGCCTGTGCCACTGTGCAGAGTTCAGAGTTACGATGTTGGAGAGCTGACAGCTGCTCGTCATTGCTCAGTGGTTCTCTCCAGGTACTCCGGCTTCCTCCACCCGTAAAACTGTCAACGACATATGACCTTACCTGTTAATGTGTCTTTGAACCCTAATAAATAAATCTTTGTGAGTAAATGCACATCAATTACATCAGTGGTTGCCTGTGTGCAAATTTCTACAAAAAGTGGGTAAACAAATAGCCTGTAACGGCGTCAAATTCTGAATAGCATTAGACTGGTGGCCTGAGAGCTTCTCACACATTGTGTGAAGTCTGATCATTCCAAATATTTGTATGTTATGGATCATACATGAGCTGTGAGTTCTAATATATGTTGCTCAAGTATGCTCTTGACTCTGGGAGATATGAACCTAATATTTATGAATGACACACCTCAATCGCCTCAACATTTGTATGTCCTCTTTGACAAGAGGCGACGCTGGCTGTTGAAAGTGTCATTAACTCCCAACAAATATTAAATAAATAAATAAATAAATAAGTTGTATGTCCTCAATATTTTGTGTGAAGTTTGATGATTGTTGTTTCTATTGTATGCCCGAGACATGGATTTGAGGGAGCAGAGCAGGGCTTAAAAATTATAAAAAATGATTCATGAATCAGAACTGATTCTCCCAAATGATTCTCACAAATGATGAAAATCAATTGATTCTCACAATATTATCACTTGATTCTTGTCGTAGATTCTGAAAGTATCCTAAAGGGCTTTTGCTCCCTTATAAAAGGTCACACAGTGCCTTAGCTGTGGTGTATTGTGAAGTCTTGGCTGGCTCTTCAGACTTCACTATAAACCATTGCCAATGTACTGTAACTGCCACCAGTGAGACCACCAAAATCCTGTATGTGGGAACATGTGTTCTACATGTATGCATAAGCAAGCCTGAATATAAGCAACCTGGCATTTGCAAAATGGGGTTCCCAGAGGGTGAATTTGCTGATGCTATCCCATACAATGGGCCAATTCATCCTCTAGGTACATCTTTCCGTTTTGGCTTGAGACCTTGATTCAGAATGAGGTTCACAGAGGGTAAATTTTGTGATGCTACCCTGCTGTGCAGGGTAGCATCACCAAATTCACCCTCTGGGGTCCTCATTTTGCAGCTGACAGTCTGCTTATTTTCAGGCTTGCATTTAAGACAGGAAACTCACCAAACATGAAACTAGGCCCTTGAGGGTTTCAACTTTAGCAGATCTTTTAATATAAGGGAATGTACTGGTTTCATTCACAAGGATATGAGTATTCTCTAATTCTAAATTATTTTAGAACTGAAAGTTGATTCTCGCAGCTGGAGTTGGTGTGAATCAGGACTGATTTTCCTGAATTGGAACAGATTTTAAGGCCTGCACAGTGATAAATTGGTTAGCATATTGGAGTTCAATTAAAAAGCTCAACCATTAGATTCAATCCCACATCCTCTGTATTGTGCCCTCATTGTTAAGCAAGAGCATAGTTGAGCTATGTACTAAGGTGTACAACATGTCGCTTGTACACTTGCATTCAACCATTGCTAGCCTTTCTTGGGCCAGTACAGTAAGCTGAAGGAGAATCCAACAGTTACCTGCTCTTGATCGGTGGGTTTCTCCAGGTTATCTGGCTTCCTCTATCCTCAAAACTGTTGATCACAATATCATCCTGGCTATGGAGAGTGAGACTTTAAATATTCTGACGTTCAAACCTGTGTGAATTTTATTCCGGGTTTTCAGGAATTCCAGGGAATTCCTGGAGAATAATCAAGACAAAGCTTGGAAAAATCAAGAAAAAGAAGTAATTATTTGTGAAAACATTTTTCCAGGGAATTCCTGTATCTTTCCTGATTTTAAATTCCTCATTTCTGAGAAAAATCAGGATTTCTCATAAAAAGCATCTGATGACTGTGTTTTAAATTCCTGGTTTCCCGGAAAAGTCCGGAATTTGTACTCTGTTGGAGTAGAAATATATAACGTATATTAATGTCATTTCCCCATTGGATAATTTAAAATTGGAGGGAAAAGTTTCACATCCCTGCCATGTTGTATTTTTGGTGAAGAGACTATTCTGAAAGGAAATTAACTTATACGTGTGAGCATTCAATCTTTCAGCTTGATAATCCCCCACCTCATCCAAGTATACGAAGTATACGCAGGATGAGGGGGATTCTTAGAATACAAGCCTGTAGGCTTGGAGGATGTGGCACCCTCCCACTGAAATATTTTGGTTTTGTTCAAACACAAGAGATTCTATGTAAATTTTCAACTGTAGGGGTTAAATCCCTACCCTTTATTATACTGCTTTTATCATTGAATACTACACACTTTGAAATGACACCAGATATCAGTGGATACCTGTATTTGTACTGTGAGGGGCTCTTTGTTTATTGATTGGTTTTCACTTTGAAGTGAGGTAGGACGATAAATCGTGCAGATTAATATGCCAGGGTCACATCCGAACAAGCTGGAATAGCTTGATGAAAAAGAATACACTTTTGAATTATAAACAATAATCTTCGGAGCCTTATGGATAAAGGTTGGGGAAATGTTAACTATTCAACATTTTGTTTCATCAAAATCTTTGTTTCTCACCTCAACACATCTCATGATCTTTTCATCAGTTGGATTTATAATTCCGGATTCCAGCTTGTTTTCCCAACAGTCTTTGATGATTCCCTTTTAAATATTGAATCTTGAATGCATTTCTAAAATACTGTACAGTTATCTGTATTTTTTGTGAAATTCCTCTTAGGATAATTGTTTCTCGACTGGTGCATATAAGTACATGTACATGACACATCCATATTTGTAGTAATCTCAGTGCAACAAGCTACAGTAACAAATACTGAATTCCAGGAAACCCGGAAAAATCAGGAATTCTGTTTTGACAAAATAAAACTGAAGTCCGGGAAATCTGGAAAAATCCAGAAGTTTGTTAACAATGAAATGTCATTTGAATTCCTGGAAATCCGGAAATTCAGTATTTTTTGCTCAGATATGTTTGTTTAAAACCTGGAATTCCGGGGTGGCCAATGCCGCAGAATCCTGGTTTTCCTGATTTTCTTGACTTGATATTCTCTGGAATTCCCTGGATTTCCAGGTTTCCGGACATGAAAAAGACCATGTTATTTCCCAGAATTCCCTGGAATTCCAGAGAAAATTTCACACAGGAACGTCACTGGGAATTCAGTTTCTTCAACGTTTTTCAAAATACGACGTCAAACGTTGGAAAGTACAAATAAGATATTTTTCACATTAGCGATTATTTGGTTGAGGGATAGATTATTTTTAGTGGTCTGAATTTGTTATTCACGGCACTCTCCAATAATTTGTAATAAAACAAATTTATATAAACAAAATACTATTTGTGTTTAAGTGAATATGAAATATTAGCCAGGAAAGTGTTGGCTTTTGCTTGGTATCCTCATGTTTTGAAAGCTCAGATAGTGGCTTCTTGCACTCAACCAGTTAAGAAGTCTTGACAGCAGGTTTATATTAGTATTTTGAGCTGCGAGAACATTTGGCTCAACGGTTGTCACTAGTACTATTCGGGAGAAAATGAGAACTGAGGTTAAAATTTCAAAAAATTGAAAAATAATAACAAAACAAATGACCACAAAGTATCAACGTACTTTTTGATTTCGTACGTCATAAGACGTACAAAAGTATCAATGGGTTAAACAAACATGACTGATTCAATGTGTGACCCTGTAATTTGTCCTTGATCTTGAAGTTAGAGTCTCTGCTATCATGTGTTACACATCTTCCCAGGGTCCTTGATAATTCTGTGAAGTTTGCCATTGTATCCCCCTATAGGTTTCTGTTGTGATTGCCATTGTATTCCCCTACAGTTTTGTGTGGAGATTGTCATTGTAACCCCTACAGTTTTTTTTTTTATAATTGTGTGGAGTTTGCCATTGTATCCCAAACAGTTTTGTGCAGAGTTTGCCATTATATCCCCAACAGATTTTTGGTAATTGTGTGAAGTTTGCAATTATGTTCGCTACAGTTTTGTATGGAGTTTGCCACTGTATCCCCTACAGTTTTTAGAGTGGTGTTTGCCACTGTATCCTCTACAGTTTTTTGATAATTGTGTGGAATTTGCCATTGTATGCCCTACAGTTTTTCGTGTGGACTTTGCCATTGTATTCCCTACAGATTTTTGAGTGGAGTTTGGCATTGTACCACCTACAGGTTTTTGAGTGGAGTTGGCCATTGTATCCCTTACAGTTTTTTTAGTGGAGTTTACCATTGTATCACACAGTTTTTGAGTGCAGTTTGACATTGTATCCCCTACAGTTTCTGTGTAGAGTTTGCCATTGTACCACCTACAGTTTTTTGAGTGGAGTTTGCCAGTGTATCACCTACAGTTTTTTTTATTGGAGTTTGCCAGTGTATCACCTACTGTTTTTGAGTGGACTTTACAAGTGTATCACCTACAGTTTTTGATTGGAGTTTGCCAGTGTATCCCCTACAGTTTTTGAGTGGACTTTGCAAGTGTATCACCTACAGTTTTTGAGTATAGTTTGCCAGTGGTGTATCACCTACAGTTTTTTATTGGAGTTTGCCAGTGTATCACCTACAGTTTTTGATTGGAGTTTGCCAGTGTATCACCTACTGTTTTTAAGTGGAGTTTGCCAGTGTATCCCCTACAGTTTTTGTGTTATAGTTGAAACTTGAGTTGTGTCCTCTTACATATGATGCTCATGTATGAACCTTGACCTTTAATATATACACATAACTTTTATGCATGATATAATTTCACACTGTCCTCAATATTTGTGTGAGATTTGATGATTGTAATTGTATCAGTTTCTGAGTTATGTCTGAGATGGGGGCGCAGTGGCTCTGTAGGTAGAGGTGCAGGCTGCAAGCCGAGGGGTCCTTACTTTGAATCCCACCTGCAGCAACCATGTTGAGTCCTTGGACAAGACACTTCACCTCCATTGCCCACGTGGGGACACGGTGGCCTTGTGTACTAAGGCATACTACATGTCGATGGTGCACTTGTCTTCAACCAGTGCTAACCCTGCTTGTGTGGAGTTAGTATGTTGGGGAGCCTGACAGTTGCTCGCCATTGCTCGGTGGTTCTCTCCGGGTACTCTGGCTTCCTCCCCTGTAAAATTGTCCAACATGAGGTGACTCTGGCTGTCGAAAGTGTTATTAAACCCCAATATTATAAATAAATATGCCTGAGACACAAATTTAATGTGTGACCTTGGATTTGAGTTTCAAGATCAGCTTTGGTGTGTGACACATCTGTGCAGAATTGTTCATTGTATCCTCTGCAGTTTTTGAGTTCTCATTGAGATATGAGTTGAGTCTTGTGCCCTTTAAGTAGTGGAGTGCTAGAAGCCACTATCATGGCTCTATTGAAAAGTGCTGGAAGCCACTTTAGTGGCTTTACACTATATTGATTAGCTGCTGCTCAGCAGCAGAAACGCAAAATTGTTTATACGAATTGTAACAAAATAATTCTATATGAACAAAATCTTACTAAAATAGGGCCTGGTTTCATGGTATCCTTGAAAAAAAATACTCATGTTACAAATCACCTTTTGAAGAAAAAACATTAGCACTCAACCAGTTAACATATGAGATACAAAAACAAGTTTTACACATATCCTCCCATGAGTTCCAATGTGTTCTATGTGCCTACTGGCCTCCTACTGACAGCCTACTGGCACATTAGGGCTGCACGATATTCAAAACTGAATACCTATATCGGTATTCTAAAAAATATCACGGTATATCAAAAACTGTTCAGATATATGAACAAAAGTACCACAATCTAGACGCGAGGCATCAGAGTCGGAACGAAATAGCATGCCTTGATGATGCGGTTCCAAAAACCTTTACCCAACGCAGACGATATTAAAATTTATTATTTTCAAAATTAGCTAGCTCATTCCAATGAGGAGTCACATGATATAGTTTTGTTGAATTTTTTTAACTGCTGAATTTGTATATTATGAGGGCACAAGCAGACGATTCCTTGGATAAATGGATAATATTATTCAATCGGGGCTACAGTTAAAAAACTCGACATCTTGAAAATTAAATTGTGGGTAAAAAAATAATGACGATAAACCGATATTTTTGTAATTACACCGGTATTCAATCGATATTGGTTTGAATACTGGTATATATCGGTTTATCGATATACCGTGCAGCCCTATGGCACATAGAACGCATTGGAACTCAGGGGACGATATGACACATTCACACTGTTCTCAATATTTGTGTGAGACTTGATGGTTGTCATATGATCAGTTTCCGAGTTCTGTCTGAACCACATATTTGGACAGATTTAATGTATGTCCTTGAAATTTGCCCTTGATCTGCAAGTTATGCGCCCACCCAAAATGTGTCGCATCTTGCCATCGTCATTAATTATTGTGTGAAGATTGATCTTTGTAGGCGCAGTAGTTTCCAAGTACTGATCTCTGACAGACATGTGTGCACAATCACTATTGCCTCCCACCCTAAGTCTGGGGGAGGGGGGGGGGGCATAAAAGATGTAATGAATTAAACAGTCTGTACTAGGTAATCACGTGACAGTGGATATAATAGCACTTTTAGGTGCTTATAAAGTCGGTAGTATTTTGCTATGGGCCTCTACTGTTCATATGAAACATTTATTCCTTGAATACGAAGAAGCCCCCTAAAGACCCAACACTTTGCATTATTAGATTACCAGGGGCCACTACTATAAAACTTTTACAATTGTATTTTCTAGAATTGTATTTTCTAGTTATGATTTTAAATGGGTTAAAATGAACCATTAGCGATTTCAAAGATCTGAAATTTTGCCAGTTGTCAAATTGCCATATCTTTTAAAATGCTAGTGATTCATTTTTGTAAGTGATGTTAATAGGCAGAAATTAATATTAATAGGCAGAAATTACAATTGTAAAAGTTTTATAGTATTGGCTGCAGGACTTGGTCGACTCTCCCTGTAAACTCTAACGTTATGACGGGTGTATATTGAGCACGGCCCCCGCATGCACGGCCACGGCATCTACCTGCCACTGCGGCGTTCAATGGTGCAATTGCATCTGGGCCGTCTGTAAATGATGTGGTTATCTCGGTTTGTGAGGCAGCTCGTCCCGATATCAATCGGTATCTTCTGTTAGTTTTGCCTCTGTCGAACAAGGAAGTCTACATCAACCCGGTTCTCCACTTGGTTATTCCTCCCTCACTCTCCTTCCAATCAGTCAAAACTGTTTCATAATTCCCATCATTGGCGCTCTCGCGATCTCCCAAGATATAAAATTGACCCCTTCCCTCGTGTCATTCATCATCCACTTATCCTTTATGTTTTCATCCCATTTTTCCATTAGTTCCCCAAGGAGTCTTGTTCTATTAGGTAAATCTTTGGGACATGCTCCTCAAGAAAGTCACGACAGATATGCGCCACGTGACATCGGGCATTGTCTTGCTGGAATATCTGCAATCCGACGATAGCGTTGAACAACGGGACAACAACAGCATTAAGAATTTCGTCCCTATATCGCTGCCCATTCAGATTACAATTGATGAAGATCAACTGCGTTCGATGGTGCAAGGAAATTCCTGCCCAAACCATTACACTGCCCCCGCTGAAACGGTCGCATTCCCGCACGCAAGCATCAGATAACCGTTCTCCTCGTCGGCGATACACCCTTGCCCTACCATCAGCGCATCATAGATAAAATCGTGATTCATCACTAAAAAGAACTGTGCTCTAACGCGGCTGAGACCAGCGTGCACGCTGACGTACCCATTCCATTCTGACGGTACGATGACGTTGGGTAAGGATTGGTCCGTGGTATGGACGCCTACTTCGGATGCCGTGTTCAGTGAGTCTATTGTTAGTTCTACCAGGAGTAATTACTGCTGTCCTCGTCGCCGGAAGGAAGCGATCCCGCAAGTGAGACGTCCTGATGTCTCCGTCTTGTGCAGGGGTCGTAACTCATGGTTGACCTGAACGCGGTCGGCCGGCAATATATCCAGTGGTTCTATACCTTCCAATGAGACGGCAAATAGTAACCACAGTAACTCTGAACTCAGAAGCGAACTCATCTGGAGGTGTCCCAGCCTCATGCGTACCAATGGCACGCAACCTCTGATTTTCGGTTAACCTTGGCATTTTTTTTTAAATATTGGAAGACAAAAACTGGCGTTTTTTATCAATCACCCAGGCTCTCTAGCACAACATGACACAAAGAAAATCGTCGGTCACCCATTCAATTTTACATTCTCTGGTAGGACATGCTATTTTGAAATCAGTAGCAAAATTGTATATGGTTGGGTGGACAACAACAACATGTCATTAAACTCTTTGCACGACTTTCTGTCCAGAAACATGTAACATTAGAACTATTATATTTCATCCTTTATGCTACTTTTTCACATTTGTTTCTATTATACTTTCTTTTTTGACTCGGTGTATATTCGTATTTTCGAGTTTTGCGTTCCCATTAAAACTTGATGGAGAATTTTACCACAGATTTGAACGGGAGGAATCTGAACATAGAGTGGTAGCCACAATGTTCAGATCGCTGAACTAGGAATAATGGAACCTGGAGCTAAGCTTATTGGGGTGAATACCCACAACTGACATCGAGGAGAACTACAAAAAGGCTATACAAGTGTTAACCGTTTACCTAACATGAAAAACAGTCGACACTTGCAAAAAAAATTGTTGAATAACTAATTTTTTTCATTTTTTGTCTCAAAAACACAGGTTATGACCCCTCATTGGAACGAGCTCGTTCCAATGAGGGGGTCATAACCTGTTTTTTTTAGACTAAAATGGAAAAAAATAATGAAAATTAATTGACGATTTTTGAGAATAGCGCTGGCCGGTTTTGTCCGTTACGTAGGGTAAAGGGTTAACAAGGGTTTACCACGTCTGGAACGAGTGATTGGCCGCGCTGAATTCGAGTGGGTCACAAAACTGGTTAATATTTGCTCGTCTGTGGTAGGAAATATGAACGGAATGCTCATCCGAGACGCCATGCATGCAACGAGTCTTCATTTGCCCCCTCCCCCTCCCTCCTGGGCAAGGCAAAAGGGAAAGTTTACGACAAGCCCCACAGATATCAACAGAGATTAACACGCATTTGAGATTACTGCATGACCGTGATTTAGGGTCAAGTTGAATAATTTGTATTCTATACTTTGTTTATTTGAAAGACAATTCATTGTTTAACCACATAAAAGTTGACAGGACATGGATTCCATCAATGTCTGATTGTCACGTATATTGGAGTAGTAACGAGTGCATTAAAGTGAGCTTGATGAACCCAGATGTATCATAAATTTGAATGCGACACGAAATATACTGCTCAAAGTTTGCTTAGCACCACATATTTGACATATCATTGTGAAATTTTTTGACACATTTGGGATATTTTTGGTGGATATGATTGAGAAATGTATTGAGATGGTCCCCAGTGTTTACATTAGCTCTCTTGACAGGCAGACTTTTCGTGACAGTCATGGGAAGCATGTACCCGTTGATTTCCATGATGTTTTCGTGTACTGTCTACATGTACATGACATAGAGTATTCAGTCTTCATTTCAACACAAACCCTTGTGATTTAATGATTGAATGTGGTGAATGCAAATGTAAGAAGACATTTGTTTGAAGCAGAAATGTGGTGGGCTGCAGAGATGGTGGAACAAAGGGCTACCCATCGTCAGGTTGGTGAAGTCCTTGGTGTGCACCATACGCTGATCACCAGAGCCTGGGCAAGATTTGAGCAGTATGGCACACCAGTCAGACGACATGGTGGTGGCAGAGACAAGGCAACATCTGCAGCTGAAGACCGGTTTTTGATCATTCTGGCCCGCAGGAACCGCTTTGACACAGCAACCCAGCTTCGCAGTGACCTTCAGAATGCATTCGGGGTAAATGTTTAGACGCAGACTATCCGGGAAAGGTTGCACGAAGGTGGTCTCCGACCGAGAAGACAATGTATTCGCATTCAGCTGTCCCAGAACCACCGCCAGGCACGATCTGAATGAATCGGGGATCACGATGGATGGACCAGAGAAGATTGACGACCTGTCATTTTTACAGATGAGTCAAGGTACTGCCTAAACAACACAGATAGGCGTTCTAGGGTATGGAGAAGACCAGGAGAGCGATTCCATGCAGCCAACATTGCTGAGCATGACCATTATGGTGGAGGGTCATTAATAGTCTGTGGCGGCATCAGCTGGGATGGACGTACAGAGCTCTGTGTCCTTGACCGTGGTACATTGACTGCACAGCGGTACATTGATGAGATCCTGGATTCCCACGTCAGATTGTATGCAAGTGAAGTGGGTGATAGATTCATTCTGATGGACGATTATGCCCGTCCTCATGTTGCCCATGCTGTTCGGGAGTACCAACAGAGGGAGGGGATTGAGCGTATGGACTGGCCAGCAAGATACCCTGACCTCAATCCAATCGAACATGTCTGGAATGAGTTGCAGCTTGCAATTTCAGTCCGTCCAGTCCAGCCAAGAAGTGTCCAGGAGCTTGGTGCCATGCTGATCCCACAAATGACCACCAGGAACCTGATTGGGAGCATGAGAAGGCGTTGCCAAGCTGTAATTAACAATAATGAGTCTCATACTCGATATTGAACCCGTATCAGTTCGCTACGTCAACTTTTTTGGCAAATTTTAAAAATTTCCTCTTTTACCAATAATATCCATTTTCCATGGTTATCGTATTCAACAGCTAAAAAATAATGCCAAACACAAATAAAATCTCAATTTCTGTACTTCAATCATTAAAGATATAATTAAATAAAAAATGTACATACACTTTTCATAACAATATTTCAACTAAAAGGTAAAACAGGTAGTTGGATATACTTGGTGCTTATCAAACTAGTAGTGGAGTATATTGACACTATACATATATCGTCCCTTGAGAGGAACAAGATGTCATCTGGGTAATACTTTTTGCCGGTAAAAAGGACGGTATCCGGTAAAAAGGACGGTAAGTGTATAAAAACTACGTTTTAAAGTACTAAATGTACCTCTGAATGTGTGAAAAGTGATCATTTAACTGGTAGAGTGCTGGAAGCCCTATTTTGGGCTTTACTAAAAGTGACAGGCAATAACTGTCTGTAGCTACATTCTGCCTGAGGAAGCCTTTATTGTCCCTGATATGAATCAGATTTTTTATACAATACCTTGCTCTCTTACATTTAATTGGATAGTGCCTATAAGGCACTATCCAATTAAATGTAATAGAGCAGTATATGATGAGCTTTGATTTGTTGTCAGAAAAAACTCGGCACTTTACCAGTTAAGGAAGCTTACGCAATAATAAATATATAGAAGGAAGATTAAGTATTGTTTGTTTTTTTGTAGACTATTTTCAAAACAAAATAGATCCTTTCGCCATCGTCACTGATAGACACGCCATTTTGTGCAAGGAAAACAACGAATTCGTTGAGGTGCACGACGGGGTGAACATTATCATACTTGCTCGATGGAGGTGTAGCTAGTTTTAGATGTTTCGGTTCATTACGAGGGGATTTAACAGAGAGTTTTTTTTAGAGAAACCATTTATAATTTGAAAATAGCCCACAAACAAACAAACAAAACTTAATCTTCGTTTATATTGCGCACGCTTCATTAAATTGTTACTTCACACTTTCAGAGGTACAGTACGTGGAGAGTGTATTATCACTAAATCATCCGCAGAGTGGAGATTCCACCCGAGCAATAATTGCAAATTTGTTGCAAAGCATTTTGAAGGCCTGGGCGAAGGTATGGCTAGGAAGTAGTGTTACAAGTCAATAGTAACGGTCCAAAGCTGCAACAGTGATAGAAGACTATTGTATTGTGTGACCAGAAGTAATGGTTCAAGGCAGCAAGAGTGGTAGAAGACTGTAGTATTGGGTGACTGCTGTAGAAGCTAATGATAGGACAGATAGACTATAGACAAGTAGCAGCCTTGAAGCTTTGGAGATAAGATGGAAGCCATTGGTAAGACTATCTGTATTGGAGCCATATAGGAGCTGTATTGGAGCTGGGTCATAGGTATCCTTAAATACAGAAATGAGGCTAAGAGGGACAGTAAATTAGACCTCATTGAGGGATTTTCTCATGGCCTCAAACGAAATGAGGCTAAGAGGGATAGTAAATTAGACCTCATTGAGGGCTTTTCTCATAGCCCTCATGGCCCCATACGACTAAAAAGGGGAGGGGTGCCAAAGGCCAGACGTTTTCTAAAAAGGGTGGCTGAAATTGGGGTGCCACAGGGTATGGTTGTTGAATACCGAAATGAGGCTAAGAGGGATAGCAAATTGGATCTCATGGAGGGACTTTCTCATGGCCCTCGTGGCCTCATACGACTGAAAAGGGGTGCAGAAGGCCAGACGTTTTCAAAAAAGTGGTGCTGAAATTGGGGTGCCACGGGATATGGTTGTTAAATATCGCGATGAGGCTAAGAGGGACAGTAAATTAGACCTCATTGAGAGATTTTTTCATGGCCTCAAACGAAATGAGGCTAAGAGGGATAGTAAATTAGACCTCATTGAGGGATTTTATCATGGCCCTCATGGCCTCATACGACAAAAAAAGGATTTTCCAGAAGGTATCCGCGATAGGTATCCGCACATAATACAATACCAGGTCATAGATATCCTCAAATACTGAAATGAGGCTAAGACTCGTATGTGCGAATCACTCGTTCGAGTAAATACTCTATGGCTTATTTGCTCGATGGAATTCGAGTCGTTCGAGCAATGACTTATCAGTAACTACTCGATGGATTCTTGGCTTTAGGAATGATATAGGCTTTCATGGAGGTTGTCTATCAGTTGGCTATAATCCAAAGGGGGCCCCTCGATACTATAGCATTACGTGCTACTATTAAAAACCATGGTATGGCCGTCCTAAAAGGGGATTCTTGAAGAATTCATATCAAATAAAGCGGATTTTGGTGATTTGGAGGGATTGTCGGGTTGTTTGTGGTAATTAGATTTACTCCAATTCAATCGAACTTACCCTCTGGGCCACTCGGCACTATATTACTACGTGCTAAGCGGATAAAATGGGGAATATAAGTCCGTTTCGGTAGTTTGGGGTGGATTTTGGTGATTTCGAGAGATTGTCGGGTTGTTTCTGGTAATTCTACGAATCGAGAAATTACTCTTGTACAAAGGAACACACCCTCCGACCATACCTCCGTCTTGTTGTAGGCCATTGGGTAACATAGCAACCACGTGCAACCTCCACTATACAAAATGGACGACGGAAACACCTATCACCCTAACAACACGCACTAGCAACCACGTGCAACCTCCTGTATACAAAATGGACGACGGAAACACGTATCACCCTATCACCCTAACAACACGCACTAAGACCACGTATCACTGTGGGAATGACGTCACAAGATGGCCGCTCACGCGGGTTACCATGACAACAAGACATGGCGCTACTGGGTCACATGACATGGCGTCACTTCCTACGTCCCCAATTACCCCCCCCCCCCCCCCAATCGCTCTCCTTTTACTAACATGGGTATAAACGATTGACTGAACTGGATGTAGCAGAAGTATTAACTGGTAGAATGCTGGAAGCCCATATTTGGGCTTCATTCTGAAGTGCAGGTGCCACAGCTTAATGGCTTCATATTCTGTGGATGTGCTTCATATTATTTTTGAATAGAAATTATTTAGTCTCTGAGGTTTTGCCTTGTTACAGTTTATGGGAGGTGCCACAAGGCACTCTCCCATAAATTGTAACAAGGCAAAGAGACATGGACAAATTTGGATGACGAAAAATAATTTAGCACTCTACCAGTTAAACACTAGTACATAAACAAGAGGCCCCAAGGGGCCTGAGGGCGCTCACCTGACATGGTAGCCTAAATATCAACCCAGAGAATTGATTTCAACAAGTTGCATCTGCTCCTCCTAAGAAAAGCTTATACCAAATATCCAAAGATTCTGACCAGTGGATCTAAAAAAAAAGAAGATTTTTAAAGAATATTCCTCATATTGGACTAAGTTATAATTCAGGCTCCCACAGGGACTTGGCTTTAACAAACTTGAACCTCACCCCCCTAAGAATGCTGCACACCAAATATCAAAACATTCCGACTGCTGGATCTGAAGAAGAAAATTCTTCATTTTGAACTAAGTTATAATTCAAGCTCCTACAGTGAGTCCAAATATGGACCTAGAGACTTGGCTTGAACAAACTTGAATCTCACCCCCCTAAGCATGGTGCATACCCAATGTCAAAAGATTCTGCCTGCTGGATCTTGAGAAGAAGATTTTCAAAGAAATTTGCCTGAAATGCACTAAGTTCGAATTCAAGCTTCCATAGTGAGCCCAGATATGAACCTAGGGAGCCGATTTGAACAAACTTGAATCAGATCCCCTCCACAATGTTGCACACCAAATATCAAAAGATTCTGCCTGCTGAATCTGGAGAAGAAGATTTTTTAAGAAATTTGCCTGAAATGCACTAAGTCCGAATTCGAGTTTCTATAGTGAGCCCAAATATGAATCCAGGGGGCCATTTTGAACAAACTTGAATCAGATCCACCCCTCAATGTTGCATACCAAATATCAAAAGATTTTGCCTGCTGGATCTGGAGAAGAAGATTTTTTAAGAAATTTGCCTGAAATGCACTATGTTCGAATTCGGGCTTCTATAGTGAGCCAAATATGAATCCAGGGGGCCGATTTGAACAAATTTGAATCGGATCCACCCCACAATGTTGCAAACCAAATATCAAAAGATTCTGCCTGCTGGATCTGGAGAAGAAGATTTTTGAAGAAATTTGCCTGAAATGCACTAAGTTCGAATTCGAGCTTCTATACTGAGCCCAAATATAAACCCAGGGGGCGGATTTGAACAAACTTGAATCAGATCCACCCCCACAATGTTGCATACCAAATATCAAAAGATTTTGCCTGCTGGATCTGGAGAAGAAGATTTTTGAAGAAATTTGCCTGAAATGCACTAAGTTCGAATTCGAGCTTCTATACTGAGCCCAAATATAAACCCAGGGGACCGATTTGAACAAACTTGAATCAGATCCACCCCACAATATTGCATGCCGAATATCAAAAGATTCTGCCTGCTGGATCTGGAGAAGAAGATTTTTTAAGAAATTTGCCTGAAATGCACTAAGTTCGAATTCGGGCTTCTATAGTGAGCCCAAATATGAATCCAAGGGGCCAATTTGAACAAACTTGAATCAGATCCAGCCCACAATGTTGCATACCAAACATCAAAAGATTCTGCCTGCTCGATCTGGAGAAGAAGATTTTTTAAGAAATTTGCCTGAAATGCACTAAGTTCGAAATCGGGCTCCTATACTAAGCCCAAATATGAACCCAGGGGGCCGATTTGAACAAACTTGAATCAGATCCACCCTACAATGTTGCATACCAAATATCAAAAGATTCTGCCTGCTGGATCTGGAGAAGATTTTTTAATCTTTTTCCCATTGCCTACAGTGTTAAAAAGTGCTGACTCAGCACTTTTTCAAAGTCCTGAAAAAAGTACCTTGTGATCAAACCGATAGGGATTTTTTTTAACCATTCTATTCTACTGGATAAAAGTAAGCTTTATACAAAATAAGAATTCTCTGTGCCGTGTAGTTTTGGAGATATGGCAGTTTTAAGGTTTTTCCTATTTTTAGCTCCCGAGGTTCCCAAGGGGCAATGAGAAATTTTTTTTTTTATATCAATCAACTACTTATGACCCATTATCATCTCATGTCAAATTTGGTTCAAATCGACCTGACGGTTCTGAAAATAGAAATTTTAGGCGTGGCCAAAATTTTTGCCCCTCCCGTAACGAAGGCAAATAATGCCCGACAAACTTTTCTTGAACAAACTTGAGTCTACACCTCAAAAGGAAGCTGCATACCAAATATCAAGTCTCTGCTATTGCTGGTTCTTGAGAAGAAGATTTTTTAAGAATTGGCGCATTTTTGCCCCATCCCTCTGCTCAATATGAGCTGAAACCTAATTTGACAAAAAATCAAAATGCCCTTATATAACCCCTACTCACATGAAATTTCATTAATATGCGGCCAGTGGTTTGGGAGAAAAAGGCCCAAACACCACCTTCACGACGGACGACGGACGCCGGACGACGGACGACGGACGAAAAGTGATCAGAATAGCTCACTCTGACTTTCAGTCAGGTGAGCTAATAAATAAAATAAATAAATGAAGATTATAATGTGATTATATGAAGTTTAATGAACAAGAAAAATAAGTGAAAATAGTTGATTGTTACTACAAGTTTATTGGCAATTTAGGGCAATTTAGAGGAGGTGTACATCATATCCGCCTCTTGTGTTAATCCGCCGCTGTGATTGAAATTCTATTCAATATACAAGCGAGGGTTGTTATTCGTTTTAGGAAATACTGTTTTACACTCTAAATGTTTTTGTGCCTCAAATCCTGTCGGAATAATGGCAGGAGGCTGGGGCATTCTTTGTTAATATGTGGAAGACTGTTGGTGGCTACTCATCATTCGTGCTCCACCCTCAGCATACCTTATTCCTCAGCATACATTGTGCCTCAAATCCTGTCGGAATAATGACAGGAGGCTGGGGCATTCTTTGTTAATATGTGGAAGACTATTGGTGACTACTCATCATTCGTGCTCCATCCTCAGCATACCTTATTCATCAGCATACCTCAGCATACCTTATTCCTCAGCATACCTTATTCCCAGCATACTTTATTCCGTAAAGTTATTTACCCAGTGTAATGGCTACATCCTATCGTCGCTATTTAAAAATATTTCGATTCAAATTTTGTTTTTAATTTTTTCCCTTCAAAACACAGCTTATGACTCCTCATTGGAACGACCTCGTCGAGCTCGTTCCAATGAGGAGTCATAAGCTATGTTTCGGAGGCCAATATTTAGTCATTGAAACATTTTTTTTAATTGTAGTTGTTTTTGTTTGTGTTAAGTAAAAGGATTAACCACTCAGACAAATCAGTCCAGTACCGTACACCACGAAAATGAGGATCAAATGCTATGCGTTTGACAAAAATAAGTTCTTTAAACAGTGGCGTAGCTAAGGGGGAGGGGGAGGAGCTCGGGGTCGTCACCCCCTAAAATTTCCGCTCCCCTCCAAACAAAAAAACTTTGGCCCCACACAACATCTCACACAACACATAGATCCAATATAGGGGCTACACACGCTACAAATACCTCGGATTCACTCTTACAGCACTAATTTTTGCAAAAATGGGGGAGGGGTAGGGGGGGGGGGCTAGTACTAACTAGGACATTCCGGTTGTTGCCCTTCCTCCACTTCCCTTCAGGGAAGTGGAGGAGGGGCTGCGACAGGAGGGTCTTAGTTAGAACTAGGGGATGCTCCCCGAAACTCCACACATCGACCCTTCAAATATCCCCCCCCCCCCCCAACTGACTAGGGCACTCCCATATTAGAGAATCCTGACTACGCGCCTGTGCTTAAAAAAAGCACATTATTGGCTCGGTGTTCTGCAACTCGTGTTCAAATTCGATTGATGATTTACAGCCGCTATCAATGCAAAGGATGAGTAACCCACTGAGCACAAAGAGTGTGCGCATGCACAGTCATGTTTGTTTCCCCGTGGGCAGGGGCTTCCTCACCCGTCCAACGTCAACGCGATTCCATAGCCACCTAATTGCTAACAATACTTGGCCACAATTTCATGCTGCAGTACATCGCCTCTAAATTCTAATGTTTCGTTCCACTTATCACCAGTATTGGTGTGTCTGACAAAAGGAAAATGGTCGTCTAATTCGCGGCATTTTACAGATGACCACGTATACAGGGGTTTCCAATATTCATATTTGTGAGAATATCTTGAGTTCATACATTTATCGATGTCATAAAATCTCAAGGAATATTCTGGATCGCATGGTGCGGGAACATAAAGCGTTTCAAATCGTCTCATCGTCAGGGGGAAAACTTTTGATTTCGGGACTCGCGATTCTGCTTTAAATCTCGGAATTTCATCCCAAATGTGCGTTTCATCTTCCTCGAAAAAGAAAATATCGATGTAGGGCCAACGAAAACCCTTGCCTTTCGGAAAGAGTGAATTCTTATCATAAAATTTCCAGGAAAAGTCCGGGCTCACGTAAAGCCCATAACTGTCATCAGAGCTCGATAGATATTTTTGCACAACTTTCTTCTCTGACGCGTTCATCATCACGTCGATGTCATCATCCCATGGGACGAGCCCATGGTGACGAAATGATCCCACCAACGAACCACCGTAAAGAAAATACGTTAGGTTATACTTCTGTGAAATCTGATCGAAGGCCTCAAACAAGTTGACAATTTTTCTTCTTTCTGTTTGGCTAATCGGTTTTATAAAATACTTGGTGGAATAGCGGAAATGTCGGAAAACAACAACCATTGTCAACAGCGTCATAAGCACATATAACAGCCATCTTTTCCTGGAGCAAGGAGAGAGCTGGCGACTGAATACTCGATACAACCTCATATATGCATTTATTACACCCAATCCTCAATTTATTCTTCTCGGTTGATTTCTGAAATAGGAAATATCGACAATTAACACATTACAATACAAGAAAATCAGCAGAGGCAAACTGGCTGTATTCATTTATTGGTGTTTAAGGTCACACTTCTGCACAATGGTTAATCGTGACCCCAACTTGGAGAGGTAGCGAAAACCACAGGAGTTAAAAAGAAAGAAAATTTCGTGCCGACACGTGTTTGAAACTTCACAGATCAGAGCTTTGCTTGGACCTGCAGAAACGAATGGCTGAAAAAAGTGCCTTTGGATATGTCATTCCAAATTAAAAAAAAGCCCTAGCTGTCACTTAATGACACACTCATTTCCTTTGACAACGTGAGGCAGTTGAGCTTTTTAGGCTCACTTGAGCCTCTAGTTTTAGTGTTAACTTGGTAACATTCTTTGCAGTGGCGGCGCCAGAGTTACAAAGGTGAGGGGTACAGTTGGGGATTGTGCAGCGTCGAGCTGGGGTGGGTTTCGGGGGGGGGGGGAGTTCTCTCCCTAAGTTGAGAAAATTTTTAACTGTTTTGCAACAAAATCATGCGAATATGGATATCATTGGAACCGGCTGAACAAGCAGGTTCCAATGATATTCATATTTGCATGATTTCATTGAGTTATACCTTTGAGAATTTTTCTAAAATATTAAATTTTATTTATTGTTTAAAATTGCTGTAAGCTGAATTCCAAACGGACGCCTTGCACGCTCTCGATTCTAGCATTCGTCGAATACTCTTCAGCACAAGGTTTCAGTCCGTTTAAACGCGGCATGCCTTGTTGCAATTTCGACCCTCGACTCTCGTTTGTTGTTTGCAGCTAGCGTGTGTGGGGGGGACGGGGGAGGGGGGGGGGGGCAAACATAATTTCAAAGCTTCTCTGATTTAGTGCACTTGGGAATATGGGATTAAGCATACGCGACCATTACACCGCAACGTTCAATACAACAAACATTAAATAAAATGATAGTATTGTTTTACTACGCTTGGTGAAAAAAGTGGAGGGGTAAGTACCCCCACATACCCCTCCATGGCGCCGCCACTGATTCTTTATTCTTTGTATTCGAGTACAAACCAATAAGCATTGGAATTTAAATTTTGTTGCTTTTGTGAGCTTATCTGGCATTGCGGACTGCTACTTGTACCAAAATGATTTCATTTCAAATACTGACAAACAGTATGTTCTATTTTAGTTTTTATACGCCCGTTTGAAAAACGGGAAGTATTAAAGTTTTAGTCCGTCTGTCCATGAACATATTTCGTTCACCAGATGATAACTTTATTTGTAATGGAAGGAGCTGACTTAAATTTGGTTTTGGTCTTCCGATTTGCGCTGGAGTTATGGCACCATGTTTCTGGAACTTCAATCTAATAACTTCTGTTTTATCAGAACCAACAGAACCAATAGAAACAAATTTGGTTTGTTGGTTTTTCACAAGAAAATACATTATGAGTTTGTTGTTGGGTTCTGTCCTCTCATTTTCAGTAGAGTTATGGTCCTTTGTTGTTGGGAATTTACCTTACGTTTTCGTTTGCGAGTGACAACTTTACTTCTAATGTATTGAGCCGACTTAAATTGAGTACGCCGGTTTATTACAACAAAGTACAGGATAGGTTAGATTTAAAAGTATGCTTATATGTTTAAAAACACTTACAAGTATGTTTGTGTAATGGCGAAGCAAACGTATATATATTTCGAAACAATGTTGTGTGTGCACACGTCTAGGAACAAAGCTGATGGCTTATCAAGTCTGAAAGAATCAGAACAGAAGAGTGTGTGTGGGGGGAGGGGGGGGGGGGTAGAGAGAAAAGTAAAATGCCACACTACCGGTTCGGATTTGCAAAACCATACGGGTGATAATTCAGTTCAGCACCATCTCGACTCCGAAGGAGTCCCGTATCACTGCTGTAGCCAGGACAGATTTACGGAATGCAGCAAGCCAATCACAGATGGCCATTGATTTTGTAAGTCAACAGCTCAAATAGAAAATTATTTTAACACTAGTACTGAAATGGTTGACCGGATAACCGGTTTGAAACCGGTTACCTACCTAACCGATTTGAAAAAAACGTCAACCGATTATCCAAAATATCGAGAGTGATCGTCATTCTACGGTTAAAAGGTAGTAAATCTGCCGCTTCTCCTTTGGGATAGATTACACCTCGAAGCAGCGCTGTATATATTGAGAAATAATCGACTTTGGCGTTCAAGATTTCGTTAATGATCGGCAATTTCCGCGAGTACTGAGTAACCGCAGAAACTATTCCGTAGTGTGTATACAAACGAACGTTGTCGAGTACTCGACAACGTTCGTTTGTGTACACACTACGGAATAGTTTCTGAGAATACTGCTTTCCAACTCTTACAAGTTTTGGTGAAATGATGTCTACGGATAACCGGATGTTATCCGGTTATAGCTCTCGGTTAGTAGGTTGTGAAAATGAGCCAACCGTTTCAGCCCTATTTAACACTCTACCCAACACAACGGCCCAAAGGGATCAGCGCTGTTCACAGTAATATCTATCCATTTTTTGTTTTTATTTCTTCAATTTCTTGTCTAAAAAAAACACAGCTCGCGACCCCTCGCCAGAGCTAGCTCGATGAGCTCACACCGACGAGGGTTCCCGGGTTATTTTCTTGAGGCTAGAGTTGAAAATGTCTAATTATTCAATAATTTCTGTCAGTGTTATCTGCTATCCACGTTGGACAGAGGACTGAGACTTGTTCGCTCCACTAGCGGTCCAGTCTTAAAAACGCTTCCATGCTTTTACTCTTTCAACACGAGAGGCCGTTTTTCCGGTCCAGGAACACGATACGTCATAATTCCATTAAGCAGGGTGGCTACTAAGTGAATGTGTGTGGTAGAACAATTAATATTTTCAGCCTGAAGGCTGCACATTGAAAATATTAATTGCTCTTCTCCCAAATAAAGGATATTGACTCTTCCAGTTTGGAAGATACCACCAGTGTTGAAAGGGTTAATGTTATGTCCCTTAACCTCCTTTGTTTATAGAAATTCGGCCCTCATATTTCGTTTCTGGGCTATAACTTCGGTTGTGTTGATCCGAATTTTAAGAAATCTGTGGGTTTTTTTGTTTTTGGTTTATAACAAGGAAATGCATGATCACTTCGATTTTGGGTTCTGGCAACCCATTAACATAAAAGTTATTGCCCTTTATTTATAGAAAATGAGTCTAATATTTCGTTTCCGGCCGATAACTTCATTTATCTTACAATCAACATGTATTTTGTCTGTATTAACTCCGCAACTGCCGTGTATCCGACCCCCTGATACAGCACGTTCCTTTCGCGTGAGTTCCATTTTTTTTTTCTTCTTTTTGTTCATCCGTACGAATAAATAGTTCGTTATATATTCGTCTACATTCTTGACTTGTCCCCAATATATTGTAAGATAAAATGATTATTACCATTATGTGGATGTACAAAATATGTATCTGAGTCTCGCTCCGGGTTTAAGGGTAGCTCACGACTCGTCTTCGACTCGTCGTGATCTGCCCTTAGAACCCGGAGCTCGACTCGGATACATATTTTCCTTTCGCCAATTCTTTTTGCATTGTACATCAAAGGTTTAGGAGATGAACTCCTGCATAGCGACGAGGGGGTTGCAGTTGGTGACTTGAAGATCCCAGGGCTATTTTTTGCAGACGATATGGTGCTAGTGTCAGAAAGCGATGAGGGGTTAGAGAAGATGCTGGGAATTGTTGGGAAATATGGGAACAAATGGAGACTCGAACTTAATGAAAGCAAGAGCAAAGTTATACCCGTGGGCCGCAAAGTGGACCCCACTCGAAGGTGGAGAGTGGGGGAGTTCTGCATTCCGGAAGGTGGCAGTAGACTTCTTAGTGTAGGAGAGACTAGTGACTATGAATACCTGGGGGTAAATATAAACATCATAGGAAGAGGCATCTACCGAAACCACACAAATAAATTGATTCTGAAGGGGAAGCGAATCCCTAACCAAATGAAACTTATAGGGAGAAACAGTTTCAATAAGGTTTTCGTGGGGAAAACCATTTGGGAAATGGTGGGTCTGCCAAGAATAACATACGGTACGGAAGTTGTACCCCTAAACCAGACAGCTGTTAAGAGCTTGGAAATCCTGCAGAACGATGCAGGCCGATGGATAACAGGCTCGAGTAATGCCGCAGCATTAGAAGCAATCAGGGGCGAGCTTGGGTGGATGAGGATCAAGGACAGGATAGACCTATTGAAACTCGGTTATCTTAATTATTTGGTAAATCTCCCCGATAGCCGATAGTGTAAAGTAATGTTCCTGAGAACTTTCAACTCAAATATCAAGACGGGGTGGATGGTCCAAGTGAGGGAGCTAGTAGAAAACTACTCAATGGAGATCTCGGACCTTGACGTTGGGGCAAACCAGGACAAAAAGATCGTCAGAGAAAGGGTCATGGAGGATTGTAACCGTAATTGGCGAGAGGGGGTCAAATCAAGGAGATCTTTGGGTGGCCTGCGTGATAAAGAGAAGCCTGGTTTTGAAGAGTACCTTGATGGCATCTTTGGGGGTCACTGTTCAAGCTGAGGTCGCGGTCCCTGGAGCTGAGGGGAAAAATTGGGAAACACAGTGAAAAGGAGTGCCAGATGTGTAACGTGGGCGTGGTGGAGACCCTGGAACACTTTCTTATAGAATGCCCAAAATACCAGTCTAAAAGAACAAGATTCACGGGGAGTATAATGGAATGTGGGATGGGAGAATGAAGGACATGTGGTTGGGGGCGACTCAAAGGAGAGGGTTAATATACTAATCGGAGAGATTGGGAAGAATGGGGCAAGGGATGTCATCAAGCAGTTCGTCTCCGAGTGTTGGGAGGAGAGAAGAAGC
Organism: Pictodentalium vernedei; assembly: GCA_031216915.1. Taxonomy (NCBI): domain Eukaryota; kingdom Metazoa; phylum Mollusca; class Scaphopoda; order Dentaliida; family Dentaliidae; genus Pictodentalium; species Pictodentalium vernedei. The sequence goes on from CM062293.1 coordinate 41,445,185, forward strand.
GCGGGAATAGGGGGAGGCAGTTGGTAGAACATGGGTAACCAAGGCCTTTTCATACGAGAACCGCGACAAATCAGCGGCCGGCCGAAGTGTTATTATTATTATTATTATTATTATTATTATTATTATTATTATTATTATTATTATTATTATTTTGTACATCCACATAATGGTAATAATCTCTGTTTCTGCTGATTCAAATTGAAAAAAAATTGTATAAAGGTTTATTTCCGCAAATTACATTACATTTTATATTTCGTGCCGCTCCAGTTTGTTCCACTGTCCATGGGCGTGAAATGCTAAATATCTCAATTATACGTGGTCGCGTAAGAAAATGTAAAGAACACCAGACACCACAGCTGCAGCGTTCAACAAAAGGCATGATTCACAAATTCGTCATTTTGTCAGAAAGCACCAAACATCGCGGTTCATTCCAACTAGACCAATTCCCTTTAGACCAATTCCCTCGAGGCCAATTCCCAAAAGACCGATTCCCCTTAGACCAACTGGTGTCTTCTACTTTTAAAATAATTCTGTATCAATAATTTGATATATTTATAAATATTTATAAATGTATTTAATGTTATTGATATTCAAGCCAGAAAATAAGCAGTCTGTCATTTGCAGAATGAGGTTCCCAGAGGGTGAATTTACTGATGCTATTCCATACAGTGGGCCAGTTTATCCTCTGGATACCTCTTTCTATTTATGTTTGAGACCTTGATTCAGGTTGAGGTTCACAGAGGGTAAATTTAGTGATGCTACCCTGCTGTGCAGGGTAGCATCACCAAATTCACCCTCTGGGGACCTCATTTTTCAGATGATAGTCTGCTTATTTTCTGGCTTGTTGATATTTTATAGATGTTGGGCAGATTTTTCATAAAAATTGTTATAGTAATCACACACTTTCAAAGGCTGTGATTCTTTTTATTATTTTTTTTATGAAATAAAGGGCTTATCAATAAATAAATGTTTTCTTAATTATCCTTAATTATCCTTAATCATCCCTTAATCAATAACAATATGTAGTTGGTCCAAGGGGAATCGATCTTTTGGGAATTGGCCTAAAGAGAATTGGTCTAACGGAAATTGGTCTAGTGGGAAGACACCAACTTCGCGACAGAATGACAATTGAGACGCATGTTAAATAATTAGTTCCCCAGAGTGCAGGCAGAGTTTCATTTAGTGTTTCTCATTATTTCAGATTCTTCATTAAGAGTGGGGTTCGGGGTGTTCTCACTACACTACGGGGGTGTTTTTCTTACTTGAGTACCAGCAAGGGCTTTCCCTGATATTGCCCAAGTTGATGTACCCACTATCGGCAAAGTGACTTAAGGAGAGATCATACTATGACTAATGTACAATCCCATGAGCAGATGTAAGACAAATCTCGAAATCCGATTATGACCCACGCGATGTCTTGAAATCTCAGATTGATTACAACCCGGCTGAAAATAATGACAAAAACAAACTGTGTTATCAACATGACAAATAATCTGCCTGTTGGTGCTGCGAAACAAGGCCTTTAACCCCAGCTATGCCACATTGGATGTCGTCTAGATTTTTAAAATTAGTACTTTATTTCCAGATTTAACCATTTTACTGCCACGCCCACTTTATCCATATATGGAGGACCTCTATGTCCACCCGTATGCGAGAAAGTTTAATAAGATATATGACATACTAGAAACTCTATCATCTGATTAATTGTTGGAAAGGGCTCCCTGTGTTCTTTCCAACGATTAATGAGATTGTGGGTTTGATCTGCGAATACCAGAACGAACAGATTATTATTATAAAATAGGTGACAATAACCGTTTTCGGCAGCGTGAGTGTTAATATAAGAATAATTTTCTAAAATAAAGTCAGCATTTCAATACTTTCATGACGATCTTTTTTTTACAAACTTGAAGCTCTAACAAAATGTCGACTTGTGCAAAGTTTCAACCAAAATCAAAATGGATGCGCCCCAATTATCGCAACCCTATACCCAACACGAATATAAGACGACACTTGAAAAATGTTTTTGAACAACTGTAAGTTTTCATTTTTGTCTCAAAATATATAGCTAAAATTAGTGCCCCCAGTGACGGGGACGCTGTCTGTTTGATACGGAATCCGCCCCCCCCCCCCCCCTCCCCACACACACACTACACACACACTATACGTGAAACCTACGCGTGTCCCGGGTGGAACGGCAGGGTGGGATATTTCTATCCCACCCACCCTTTCGTAACATACTCATTTGCATATTTTATTAGGTCGCCGGAACTATTTCATCATCGTCTGCACAATTGTAAATAAACTGTAAATTGTGTTCGGTTATTACCTATTTATCTGTTCCTTGTTGATATAGACTCAATATTTAATTATTATTCAAATATTAAACTTGATTTGTTTCAACCCCATGTTTCTCTACAGATTTAATAATATCACTGCGCGAATTTATCGATCGATCAATAATCTCACAATGCCCTTAACATTAGAGTTCGACACGCACAAATTCATTAACCCCTAAACGGACAGTGTTACAAATCAATTTTTTAGTGTATTCCTATGGTATATACCTAACTTTTGTACGATCTTTCCGATGAAATTGTTCGTTTTTCGAAAGGACGACGGCTTGGTAAATTGGGTATGTCAGCACGTGACCGCCAATTATCTATAATGACGTAATCCTCGTGTGTGGGGAGAAAAATCATCCTCGATGAGTCTGAAGGTGGGAGGGAATGTGGAAATCTCATCCTCTGGTCAAGATATTTGAACCAGACCTTCGGCAAGCCTCGGGTCTGGTTCAAATATCTTGTTCCTCGGGTGAGATTTGCCCATACAACCTCCAGACTCATCGGAGATCATAATAGGTCCTGGCTGTCGGTTTGACTGGGGCAGTTATCCTGGGTGCCCATTCCACTGGGGATGGGGGCAGTTGTTCCGCCTGCAAATTCGTTAGAACTCAGAGAAAATACTGGTAATAGAGGGATTTGAAATACCAAGTTTGGAGTGAGGGAGCTCTTGTAAGGCATTATTTTGGAATGGCCGATGAAGTTTGCCGGTTGGCATTATCATGAAGCAATTTGTATCCAAGAATGGGCGAAAGATGAGACCATTGGTTTTGGAGGAGGGTGGTTACATGACTCACATAGTGACCGCAGCGTTCATTTCTCACAACCACACCAAAACCGTGGAATAGGGGATGGTGTAATCAGTGGCGTAGCGGTAAATCTTGTGCCCCCGCCCCCTCGAGATAGAGACGGGGGGCTTTTCATAATGGTGGTTGCCTTTAAAACGGGAGCAAATTTAGTGTTGTTACCGTGCACAGAATACAGGATTTCACGTAGTACATACGTTATAAATTAAATGAAGGTATAGCCTATAGGATCGATTCTAAAAGTACGACTCTGTAGATTTTTTCATTACATGTTTTCAATTTCACTCCCGCCATCCAACGATACACACATGCACGCCCAACATGTGTGACTTGAGAGGTATACCATGTGTGTATATTGTTCATTTCTCACCCCTATCAGTTACAATGATGTAGCGTTCACTTAACCCTTCACCTAACCTGAAAAGCAGACGACACTTGCAAAAATAATTCTTGAATAACTAATCTTTTTCATTTTTTGTCTCCAAAACATAGGTTATGACCCCTCGTTGGAACGAGCTCGTTCCAACGAGGGGTCATAACCTATGTTTTTGAGACAAAAAATGAAAAAAATAATGAAAATTAATTGGCGATTTTTGAGAATAGCGCTGACCGGTTTTGGCCTTTACGATAGGTAAAGGGTTAAAAGAATAATACATAGACTACAAAGAGTACGTCGTGTGGAAGTGAGAGTTTGAAATTATGTGTATTTGGTACACAGTCTCTCTCTCTCTCTCTCCATTTCCCTTCTTCTTCCAGCGTTGGGACGTCCTTCAAGACGGGGGCCCCCTTCTAGCCCCCCCCCCCCCCTCCCCGCAATGCGGGCCCTGCGAGCCCATCCCCTACGCCACTGGGTGTAATGACTTTGTCGGAGGTTGACATCAACCCGCTGCCCCGTATCTCCATACACTTCTCAAAGTTTGCTAAGCACCAAGTACATCCAACTACGTGTTTTACCTTTTAGTTGAAATATTGTCATGAAAAGTGTATATATTTTTTATTCAATTATATCTTTAATGATTTAAGTACAGAAATTGAGATTTTATTTGTGTTTGACATTATTTTTTAGCTTTTGAATACGATAACCATGGAAAATGGATATTATTGGTAAAAGAGGAAATTTTTCAATTTGCCAAAAAGTTGACGGAGCGAACTCGTATGGGTTCAATATCGAGTATGAGACCCATTACTGTTACTTACAGCTTGACAACGCCTTTTCATGCTCCCATTCAGGTTCCTGGTGGTCCTTTGTGGGATGTTGTTCCATTCTTGGACCAGCATGGCATCAAGTTCCTGGACACTTCTTGGCTGGACTGGACGGACTGAAATTGCAAGCTGCAACTCATTCCAAACATGTTCGATTGGACTGAGGTCAGGAAATCTATCTTGCTGGCCAGTCCATACGCTCAATCCCCTCCCTCTGATGGTACTCCCCGACAGCATTGGCAACATGAGGACGGACATTATCGTCCATCAGAATGAATCTATCACCCACTGCACCTGCATACAATCTGACGTGGACATCCAGGATCACATCACTATACCGCTGTGTAGTCAATATACCACGCTCAATGACACAGAGCTCTGTACGTCCGTCCCTGCTGATGCCGCCCAAGACCATGATTGACCCTCCACCATAGCGGTCATGATCAGCAATGTTGGCTGCATGGAATCACTCACCTGGTCTTCTCCACACCCTAGAACGCCTATATGTGTGGTCTAGGCAGTACCTTGACTCATCTGTTAAAAGGACAGGTCGCCAATCTTCTCTGGTCCATCCAATGTAATCCATGGCCCATTCATATCGTGCCTGGTGGTGGTTCTGGGACAGCGGAATGCACGGTCTTCTCGATCGGAGACCACATCCGTGCAACCTTGCCCGGATAGTCTGCGTCGAAACATTTATCCCGGATGCATTCTGAAGGTCACTGCGAAGCTGGGTTGCTGTGGCAAAGCGGTTCCCTGTTGGCCTGAATGATCAAAAACCGGTCTTCAGCTGCAGATGTTGCCCTGTCTCTGCCAAAACCATGCCGTCTTACTGGTGTGTCATTCTGCTGAAATCTTGCCCAGGCTCTGGTGATCACCGTATGGTGCACGCCAAGGGCTTAACCAACCTGACGATGGGTAGCCCCTTGCTCCACCATCCCTACAGCCCGCCACATTTCTGCTTCAAAACAAATGTCTTCTTACATTTGTATTTGCCATATTCAATCATTAAATCACAAGGGTTTGTGTTAAAATGAAGACTGAATACCCTACACGTGTCATGTACATATAGAAAGTACACGAAAACATCATGAAAATGAAGGGGTTCATGCTCTCCGTGACTGTCATGAAAAGACTAGCTGGCAAGAGAGCTAATGTAAACACTCGGGACCATCTCAATACATTTCTCAATCATATCCACCAAAAATATCGCAAATATGTCACAAGCAAATTTCACAATGATGTGTCAAATATTTGGTGCTTAGCAAACTTTGAGTAGTATATTTAGAAAGCAGATCAAACACTACCTTTGACGTGGAAGAACTTCACCATAGCCATTTATTTATTTATTTCCGAGTCATTTCAATTTTCCCCAAACTCCCATACTTTTCAAGACATGTTATCCACTAACTGCTTACAGTTGTTGAATTGAAGCAATATTTTTTCAACGGTTCGCTATCAGGAGCGTAGCGACGGGAGGGTGGGAGTGGGGGTCTTACACCCCCCCCCCCCCTCTAATAACCACCATAATTTTCAATAGTTGGAAATTCGAAGGTATAAATTTCAACAGTTGGGAATTGAAAGAAATCAATTTCCTTCATGTTTTCAACTTTACAGACTTTTCCGACCAGCCGGTTTGAATTTTCAACGCGTGAACACATTTTTTTTTTTTTCGACTGGGATTGGCGATCGGTTGCGGTTGCCGGCAGAGCCAAAGCGGTTTCCAGTTTTTGATCAAATTCACCAACTTTTCTTAACTGTTTTTTTCGAAATTCCGACTCGAATCAGTACCGGTCCGCTTTTTCTAATGCATCGTACCGTTTCCCTTATAATGAATGGTCTGGCTGCACAAGGACAATACACTGCAAAAAATATATGTTCTCTTTAGAACCAAAACTGGTTCTAATCTTGTCCCTGAGATGGAACCAGTTCTGTTTAAACAGTATTTATTTCAAATCAAATAAATTTACCAATATTAGCATTCAATTTTAACAGAATATTACATGAACTGAAGTTGATTCAGCACTGAACTTGGAGCTTATTCAACGCAGTCCCCAAACATTTTGAAACAAAGGAGATATGAACAGTTGGCATATCGAACCAGTTTTGGTTCTGTATAGAACCAAAACTGGTTCGATATGCCAACTGTTCATATCTCCTTTGCTTAATAGTGATTTGAGACAACCTCGTATGAGCTCTAAACTTACGGCTGAAACCCTCTCAATTTATGTTTAATTCTGTTAATATTTAATGTTAATCCTTATAAATTTATTTGATTTGAAATAAATATTGTTTAAACAGAACTGGTTCCATCTCAGGGACAAGATTAGAACCAGTTTTGGTTCTAAAGAGTACCTATATTTCTTGCAGTGTAGGCTCGCAGCTATTGAACCAATACCTTCTCCTTCAAACTGGCTGGCAAGAGTAGGCATTGGCTGAATACCTGTCAGTCTACAGACCTTGTGCAACCTGATCAGCGTAAGGAAAAACTTGTGGACCTACCTGGGGAAATGCAATTTTCTTGTGGATAAAATGACTAGATTTAATCCAGAGGGAGGCCTCAGAATCCATCTCAGGGGTTCAAAAATTATAACCTCCCACCGCCAAGAAGGAGATGCTCGGACTCTCCCCAACCCCGACGTATGCACCCTCGGGACATGCCTATGGCATGTTGTGCTGTGACTCAAACCCCAGATACAAATGTAACTGATCACCCACCCTATTAACCCTTTACCTAACATGAAAAGAAGACGACACTTGCATAAAATATTCGTGAATAACTAATTTTTTTCATTTTTTGTCTCAAAACATAGATTATGACCCCTCATTGGAACGAGCTCGACGAGCTCGTTCCAAAGAGGGGTCATAACCTATGTTTTTGAGACGAAAAATGAAAATTAATTTGCGATTTTTTTGAATAGCGCTGGCCGGTTTTGGCCGTTACGTTGTGTATAACTGACCACCCCCACCCCATTAACCCTTTACCTAACATGAAAGGCAGTCGACACTTGCAGAAAAATATTCTTGACCAACTAATTTTTTTCATTTTTTTTTCTCAAAAACATAGGTTATGACCCCTCATTGGAACGAGCTCGTTTTTGAGACAAAAAATGAAAATTAATTAGCGATTTTTGTGAATAGCGCTGGCCGGTTTTGGCCGTTATACGTTGGGTAAAGGTTAAAGCCCCCCTAGCAACATCTCTGTTTGCTATTAATATTCAGGAAAATATATTCTCCCAAAAAAGAAAGTGTGCATGCTAAAAAATAACACTAAAAAAAGATATATATCATTTTCATTCATGGAAATTTTATTCAATCACAGATGAATCAATTTGTGATGAACACGAGAAATTTCATTACGCTACGACGAATACTCTTGGTGCCATGGAGAGTCAAAGACACTAAGGGTCAAACACAAAAGTCACACACTCAATATCTGGTATGACCTCTGTCTGCATCGACTACTGCTGTGCATCTACGCCTCATGGAAGCGAACAAGTTAGCATGGAAGTGGGTTAGGGTAGGGTTAGGTTAGGGTTAGGGTTAGGTTAGGTTAGGTAAGGTTAGGGTTAGGTTAGGGTTAGGGTAGGGTTAGTGTTAGGTTAGGCTAACCCTAACCCTAACCCTACTCTACACCACTGCAGTCGAGCACGACGATGACGTAACGTCAAAATCGGACGAATTGCAGGTCTTCGAGGATGTAAGCCGTATTCTCTCAGCCGGTTGATTACTGTTGAGGATGTATCCGTCACAGGTTAGGGATGTTTCTGGCTGTCGTCATTGCCGTTTGTTGCCTGTTCCGGAGATGGACGACACGGATATACCGATCTTGTGCAGGGGTGGTAACTCGGGGTCTCCCGGAGCGGGGTCGGTCTCGAACGTCATCACGTTGTGCATGTCGATGAAATAGCCTGTCTACAGTGTTACGGTGGCAGTTCAAATGCTGGGCAACCTCTCTGTGTGCTGTGTGTTCTGCCAGCTCTAATCATACCCAGGGCAAGGAGACGTTGATTCATTGTCAGTCTTGGCATGCTAATGTGGAGTCGTTTTAACAGCAGCGCAAGTTTGAATGTGAATGATAGGAAGACCTTACTTTAGTGTTTAAATACCCAAGGATTCACACTGCTGCATGAATTTTCAGGCTCTCCACGTGCAAAACATGCCTTTTCACAAACGTGCAGCACGTCATTTAACGTTAAATCAATTTTAACGGGGAAAACTGTTTTTGTGTTCAATATAACTTATTCATGAACAGGTTAACACTCTTTACACCTACGAAATTATTTTTTTTGAGTTTGATCAATTTCTGCAATGCACACTTGACACTTTCTTATTTGGGCGAGTATACTACTGCGAGATGAAAATGTTGTATAGTTGTAAACATACCTCCCTGTTCTCTGTAAACGGCTTTGTAAACGATGTCATCTTACTGTCGAATCCACATTGTGTCAGAAAGTTATAATTGTAAATTTGTAAATTGTAAATAACCCAGCCAAATAACCCGAGATTCGTTTGTAAAAGAAATTGTAGTTAGCGATAGACGGTTTATTTCTTCAGTTGTTCTCGTTTCTCGTGTAACGGGTGGGTGCTGTTGTGGTACAACTACTTCCATGTATAACCTCCCTAAACAAAGTACTATTTCCTTTTCATATTTTCCAACATCGTGAAGAAAAATCCTCCGGGGTTAGAAATATTAAATTACTTTAATCAAAACAAAATCGTTCTTCTTCTTTTCAAGTTATACATAATCAATCTGGACAAAATACTATCACAGCGCAGGGTCTTTTAAGTGTTATTCACAATGGCAAATATGAGTTGTAAAATTAGTGTTATTTAGGATTAACAGGTATGTAATCGATTAACAGCCTTGGGTTAACTGTCAATTCAAAGTGTCAATTCTAGTAACACAGATTTTCACGTGACATTCACTTCCACTTACATAAGATTGCGTAAACCCACAAGTCGAAAGGATGCTTTCAGTTTATGATGTGCAGGTATGATTAAGTTCCCGCATCTCCTTGTTAGCCAAACTTAACAATGGGTTGGACTGAACCGTTACCGCTTTCAGCCAAGTTGACACAAGTTTAGTTTTTCTGTCAGTAGCTAGTGGGTACCTACCTAATTCCGCTAGTACTGCAGTATTGCAAGATTTCGAGTGTACCTGCAGTATATTTTTGCAAAACTGCAAATATACCGATTCAATCTGCTTTTCATTATTTCGGACTGCCTGGTCTCCCCATGCTTCCGAGCAATATAGAAGAAAAGGTTTTACTAACGCATCGAATAGTTTTTCTCTCACGTGCAAGTTATCCATGGACACTGACATAAACAGGCGGTTTAATTTAAAGTGAGCTTTGAGTGTGGAGCTGCACGGTATATCGATAAACCGATATATACCGGTATTCAAACCAATATCGATTGAATACCGGCGTGATTACAAAAATATCGGTTTATCGTCATTATTTATTTACTCACAATTTAATTTTCAAGATGTCTTGACCTTTTTAACTGTAGCCCCAAATGAATAATATTATCCCTTTATTCAAGGAATCGTCTGCTTGTGCCCTCGTAATATACAAATTCAGCAGTTGAAAAAATAATTTTCAAAAATTTCAACAAAACTATATCATGAGACCTCTCATTGGAACGAGCTCGTTGAGCTCATTCCAATGAGGGGTCACATGATATAGTTTTGTTGAAATTTTGGGGGAAAATCTGATAAATTAATTTTGAAAATAATAAATTTTGATATCGTTTGCGTTGGGTAAAGGTTTTTCGAACCGCATCATCAAGGCATGCTAATTCGTTCCAACTGTGATGCCTCGAGTGTTGATTGTGGTACTTGTGTTCATATATCTGAACAGCTTTCGATATACCGCGGTATTTTTTTTGATTACCGATACCGGTATTCAGTTTTGAATATCGTGCAGCCCCATTTGAGTGCTCCAGCTCTAAGGTTCGATAGTGCTCTGGTGAAACTCCCCGATGCCGTGAAAACAATTCCGATGTACGTGTATGTGGTCACTGTTTGTAGGTGTTCGTCTCCACAAGTAAATGAACTATTAACTTTTCAACCTGCCTTGTTGAAAATAAGCACTTTCGTTTTCTGCTTATTGGCAGTGAATCTCCATATCTTACAGAAATTATGTAATGAGCTGAAAGACATTGTAAGTCGTCTCTAGTAGTAGAGAGAAGAACGAGATAGTCTGCATACAGCAAGCGAGGAATAGCATGACCTTTTAATTCAGGAAACGTGTTATTATCTACTGAAGAGACAGGAATGTTATCTATGAACAAATTAAAAAGTAGTGGGCTTAAATTATTCCCTTGCATTACACCAACTGAATTAGAAAACGTTTTTGATAAAGCTTTACCAGTTTTCACCTGCAGTAAGTTACAGGTGAACATTCCCTTGACTGAATGGTAAAAATTACCACCTACACCTTTTTCAATCAACTTAATGAACAAGCCTTCTCGCCACACTTTATCGAAGTAAGAGTCAGGCAAAAATTACATAAAAATCAAAAGCCGAGCAATGAGCAAAATGAACAGATGAACATCAAGATGGAGAGGATATTCAGCTACAGGGCTGGAAACTGACGGAGATTCTTCCGCTGTTTCCGACCCTGTATCCGAATAGTCCCTCTCCGTCTAGCGAAGGATTGTAGGTAAAAAAAAACATAGAAAAAAAAACCCTAGGAAAAAACCCAAAGATAAAAACTGGTAAAAAACCCTAAGATTTTAGTGAGAAATTTTGTTTTCCAAACAAGTGGCAAAAATTACAACAAATTTACATGTATTTATTGACAGCACCCTAGCTTCATTAATGAACACAATAACATCACATTTTCATATTAACCCTTTACCTAACGTAACGGCCAAAACCGGCCAGCGCTATTCTCAAAAATCGCCAATTAATTTTCATTATTTTTTTCATTTTTTGTCTCAAAAACATAGGTTATGACCCCTCGTTGGAACGAGCTCGTCGAGCTCGTTCCAACGAGGGGTCATAACCTATGTTTTTGAGACAAAAAATGAAAAAAATTAGTTATTCAAGAATTATTTTTGCAAGTGTCGTCTGCTTTTCATGTTAGGTAAAGGGTTAAACATCAAAACCTGATGCAATAACCCGCACTCCTTAGAAAGTCTTGAATTGTTTTTTCTCCATTTTTAAATTCAATACATAGGGGGCGCCGTGGCGTTGCGGTAACCGGTTCTCGTCAGATCACCGAAGTTAAGCAACGTCGAGTCCGGTTAGTCCTTGGAGGGGTGGCCGTCTTAGCGATCGATTCGGACTCCCGCGTTGTGTCCTTGGCACTTCACCCCGATTGTCCACACGGGGGCACGATGATGCCGTGAACTAAGGTGTACTGCACGTCGATGGAGCGCATGTCTTCAACCAATCTAACCCTGCATGTGCTGCGGTGTGGAGTTACGGTGTCGGTGAGCTGGTAGCTACTCGTCGTTGCTCGGTGGTTCTCTATGGGTACTCCGGCTTCTTCCACCCGTGAATCTGTCACCGACACGATGTGACCTTGGCTGTTAAAGTGTCGTTAAACCTCAAGAGGAAAAATGAAATAAATACTAGTAAGTAAGGCATAAACGCGTGAGATAAAAGATTTGTCTAGTGAGAATGTACCATCCATAAACCACGCAGGCGATTTGGACAGATGTTCTATAAATCCGTAAAATAAATAGGAAAACGCCCGAGCGCATTTCCTGCTAATACCAGATAAGCAATTAATTAACAAAATATGTCAACCAGCAAAAAAAACCCATATTTGTTGGGGGGATTTTCCTACCACAGCATGTTATGTCTTTTTTTGGTGTTTTTTTTTTCCTAGGGTTTTTTTTCCTAGGGGTTTTTTATGTTTTTTTTTCCATGGGTTTTTTTCTGTACACCTGGCGAAGATGTCAATCAAATCTATGAGTTGGCTCATTGTCTTTACGGAGACTGAGATATATATCAGAGCTAGTTTGTACGTTAAAGTTTGCGTTACCGTAAACTGTAGTTTCCATTGTATTGATACGTTAGAGAGTTGCTCCAGCGTGTCCCGTATCAGGTCCAAGTAAAGGGGACATTTATAAAGGGGACATATAAAGAGATAACGATGAGTCGTTCCACGTTCTCCAGAGCCACACAATTTCAGCGATCCCACGTAGTGGCTACCCCTCTACGTTCAGATTCTTCCCATTCAATTGTATAGAAAATGTTTCAGATACGATCCGGATTTATAGACAATTTCTTCCAATATTTTCACGGTAGAACAATTAATATTTTCAACATGGAGCTCTAAGGCTGCACGTTGAAAATATGAATTGTTCTACCCACAAACAACGAACAGGGACTTTTCCAATTGATGACATTGAACTGGGATGGAAGATACCATTAGGGATACCAAACCAGGGCAAACAGATCATCAGAGAAAGGGTCATGGAGGATTGTAACCGTAATTGGCGAGAGGGGGTCAAATCAAAGAGATCTTTGGGTGGCCTGCGTGATAAAGAGAAGCCTGGTTTTGAAGAGTACCTTGATGGCGCCTTTGGGGGTCACTTTTATTCAAGCTGAGATCGCGGTCCCTGGAGCTGAGGGGAAAATTGGGAAAAACAGTGAAAAGGAGTGCCAGATGTGTAACGTGGGCGTGGTGGAGACCCTGGAACACTTTCTTATAGAATGCCCAAAATACCAGTCTAAGAGAACAAGATTCACGGGGAGTATAATGGAGAAGTGGGATGGGAGAATGAAGGACATGTGGTTAGGGGGCGACTCAAAGGAGAGGGTTAATATACTAATCGGAGAGATTGGGAAGAATGGGGCAAGGGATGTCATCAAGCAGTTCGTCTCCGAGTGTTGAGAGGAGAGAAGAAGCGCGGGAATAGGGAGGCAGTTGGTAGAACATGGGTAACCAAGGCCTTCTCATACGAGAACCGCGACAAATCAGCGGCCGGCCGAAGTGTTATTATTATTAGGGAGGGTTCTTTTCTTCAAAGGGTTAAGAATAGCTCTCACTCGATTCATCGTCATTTATTTACCACAAAAATACTGCACAACAATCTTACCTTCTCGTGTTGATGAATGTTACACAAGACAACTTGAAGAAAACCAACATCGTTAACCCTTTACCTAACGTGAAAAGCAGACGACACTTGCAAAAATAATTCTTGAATAACTAATTTTTTTCATTTTTTGTCTCAAAAACATAGGTTATGACCCCTCGTTGGAACGAGCTCGACGAGCTCGTTCCAACGAGGGGTCATAACCTATGTTTTTGAGACAAAAAATGAAAAAAATAATGAAAATTAATTGGCGATTTTTGAGAATAGCGCTGGCCGGTTTTGGCCGTTACGATGGGTAAAGGGTTAAAGTCCATGCAAATAAAAAAGACACTAAACACTGCACAAAAACGAAAAAACACTACAATTTGTTTCTGTACATAAAAATACTAAAATCACGAACCGCTTGACGAAATCCTATAATTTTATCCACAAGAACAGCATGGAACACAAAATTTCTAATAATGAAAGTCTCATCGATTTAGTTCATTAATCAGATTTTCGACTGAGCTGGTTCTTTTTCCATCGTAATTTCCGCATCTGTGGTTAAAGACGTTGTGTTCATGTACATCGCATCTGAAAATGTTGGACAAGTGCAGTTCTATTGTAATTACATAATTATCCAAAAAATATCGAGAGAGTTTGTAATTTGTCTTTTTTCCCTTCCTCGCGCATCCCTTCGTAGTCACACAAAAAGAGTATGGGTCACAATACTTTCACAGCAGGGTCTCTTTGTTTCCATTTTGAAGACGATACCCTTTCTCGCCTTCCATCAAATGCTTCAGAAACTGGTGTTGCGTACACCGCACTGTTAGCTGAAAATGTCTATTAATAACCAATTTTAGCTGTAATTCAGTCGAGAGGGGAAGAAACGATGGACTGAAAAAAGTCGATAAATACAGCTTCCAGTTTTAGAATGAAGAGTGAGCTTATATCGATCTGTGCCCATCAAGATTTAACTGAACAACAACAAAAGCAGCGCATCATCTCATAATTACCACCTTCTGGAGTTAAACTATTTGATATATGATATTACATAAATTACGTTTTTCTATTACATAGGCGCCGAAAAGGGGGATTCGGGGGGTGCGAACCCTTTTACGTTTTTTTTTTTTCAAGAACGGAGAATGCAAATAAATCCCCCAAAGGCCACCAGAGAACTCCATTTGATACTAAATTTAAAAATTTTCCCGGGAGAAGGGCCAGAAGGGACCGACCCCCAGTTTTCTCGTGCATACTAGGGGAGCGGGGGCATGCCCCCTCCCCAGTACACCAGGGGTACACTTGGCAAATCCAAATCTAAACACAGAATGATGTGGTAATAATGAGATGTTGAGCTGCGTTTGTAGCCCCCCCCCCCCCCCCTCCGGGCGTAGAAAGCAATTCAAACTGGGGGGGGGGGCACGGTTATAGAAGACCCCCTCACACATTGATACATAATCAGTGGTGGCCCACGTACCTTAGTGACATGGTCGGAATACCACACACAAACCTATGTTAACGACTAACATACAGCATAGCCGCAGTGGACTGGTCATTTTCCATGGGTAGGCAATATTTGTACGGATGCAATAATATTAAATTCCAATCACTAATTATAGGAATAATCATCAAAAATTTAATTAATGAAGCACCGGGTACAACCCGGTGCTTCATAAATTAAAATTTTGCTGGTGGTGATTTTTATTACCTGGTAAACGCATGCGCGGGCATCGCAGCCCACGAGTGGAATACGACCAGTCCTCGTCGACTGAACTGTACCTTCACATTGAGAAAAACGCACACTCCCCCCCCCCCCCTAAATAAACTAATAAACTTTTTGATATCGAGCCAAAAGAGAAGTGCAAGAAATGCCGAACTAGGGTGAGTAACAGTGATCAATTCAATTAACAGGGGTATTCAATTAACAGGGATTTGTCCACTTTCCTGTATTCTCGAGATGAACTGGGCATTTATTCTATTGTTTGAAAGAGTCCACGGAACTCTGTCAAATAGGATATAATAGATTAAATGATTGTCGTGAATGAAGTGAGGCCAAATAGGTCTAAATTCAAGGAGAATTCATTGATTATCGACATATTTCAAGATATTTTATTTAAATAACAGGAGTTTACTTAAAACCCATATGCAAGTGATCGGTCAGGGGGTATGGTAAACGGTTTTGGGTTTGGAAGTTATATTCGATTATCAGGGTTATTCAATTTAGAGATACCAGTTAAATGGACTCAGCTGTATTTGCCTTCAATTAATTTCCAGCCTTATTTAAAAAAAAAAGAAGACTTGAATCGGCTGCTTGAACTGGAAGAATATGATCAAGATTTCTGGTATAACGAGTGAGGGTTGACTCTTCAGCTATGTTTTGGAAGGAAAAAATAAATTTAAAAAAATTGAATAGTTATGTGTGTGTGTGAATGTGTGTGTGTGAATAACGCTGGAGAGATATTGCAGTTATGGTCGTTTATTGGTGCGGTGCTAAATTATTTTTGGTCGTCATAATTTGTTCACATATCTTTGCCTTATTACAGTTTATGGGAGAGTGCCGGCACTCTCCCATAAATTGTAACAAGGCAAATCCATACGGACCTAACCCTTTCACCCCGATGTGCATAATTAATTGTTTGCGTGAAGAAAAAATTTGTAGTGGACTAGCAGACGACAATAAAGAGGAAGAATCGGAAGCGAGGCTAGGTAATAATTTAATCCAACGGCTCGACACAGCGTTTGATTCAATTGTTACTGAACTTCCCTAGGGCAGCACGATATTCAAAACTGAATACCGGTATCGGTATTCAAAAAAATACCCCGGTATACCGGTATATCGAAAACTGTTCAGATATATGAACACAAGTACCACAATCGACACTCGAGGCATCACAGTCGGAACGAATTAGCATGCCTTGGTGATACGGTTCGAAAAACCTTTACCCAACGCAGACGATATCAAAATTTATTATTTTCAAAATTAGTTTATCAGATTTTCCCCAAAGATTTCAATAAAACTATATCACGTGACCCCTCATTGGAACGAGCTCAACGAGCTCGTTCCAATGAGGGGTCACATGATATAGTTTTGTTGAAATTTTTGAAAATTATTTTTTCAACTGCTGAATTTGTATATTACGAGGGCACAAGCAGACGATTCCTTGGATAAAGGGATTATATTATTCATTCGGAGCAACAGTTAAAAAACTCAAGTCATCTTGAAAATTAAATTGTGGGTAAATAAATAATGACGATAAACCAATATTTTTGTAATCACACCGGTATTCAATCGATATTGGTTTGAATACCGGTACATATCGGTTTATCGATATACCGTGAAGCCCCAAACTTCCCAACAAGTCAGGATGGTTTTGCCCATTTCGCCGTTGACAGAACGAACTGAAATGATACCTTCAATGGCCTCAGTGTTGAAAGGGTAAAAACTTTCACCCTCAATTAATTTTCATTCACTTCAAAGATAACATGAAACACACCCACAGAATATGAAACCATTGCTTTGCCAGTACCCGCGCTTCAGAATAAAGCCCAAATGTGGGCTTCCAGCGTATGTTAACTCGGTAACAAGCTGGGAACGATTTGATGCCATCACCGACTGACTTGTCTAAAGTAATAAAAATTTGAAGGAATGAATGTAGGAGTGTAACTCATTATTTTCTTGTTTACTTGAGTATTTTTCAACATAATTTTTCATCAAATCTCGTCACGGAAGGCCTATGAGAGGGGGATGTAGTGGGTAAATCGTGCCCTGGCTCGGGGGCCCAAAACAGAACGGGAATTTCCTGGGATCTCAGATCTCTCGTGGTGACTGGTGTTCCATATGACCAAAACTACGTCTGCTTCAGAGAATGTGTATTTTACGTTTTGGTAGACAGTGTAACAGCAGGATCAGCTGCTTATTTATTTATATATTTTTTTTATTTATTTATTTATAAATTAACAGTGACAGTTTTACGGGTGGAGGAAGCCTGAGAACCCGGAGAGAATCACCGAGCAACGACGAGCAGCTGCCAGTACCCCAACATCATAACTCCGCACTGCAGCACAGGCATGGTTAGGTTGGTTGAAGACATGCGCACCACCATTGCAGTACGCCTTAGTACACGGCGTCATCGTTCCCCCATGTGGACAATCGGGGTTAAGTGCCTTGCCCAAGGACACAACGCGGGAGTCCGAATCGGTTGCCCAGACGATCACCCATCCAAGGAATAACCGGACTCGACGTTGGTTAACTTCGGTGATCTGACGATAACCGGTTACCGCAACGCCCCCCCCCCCCCCCCCCGTCCCCACCCCAATCAACTGTTTCAATGCTATTAAGCAGTTGGATGAAAAATTTGATTTCTTGTGAAAATATCTCACCATGTCTGAGAGTGATGTGAAGAGAAAAGCTTTATCTTTGTCACAGCAATATCCTGCTGGCTTTAATGGTGATGATTTAACCCTCAGTCCATAAAGCAAATTTTGGAAATGCCCAGCTAACTTTATTAGATCTGTTGAACTTGTTAAAAACCATTTACCAAACGCAGACGATATCAAAATTTCTTATTTTAAATATAATTTTTTATTTTTTTTTTCCAAAAATTTCAACAAAACCATATCATGTGACCCCTCATTGGAACGAGCTCGACGAGCTCGTTCCAAAGAGGGGTCACATGATATGGTTTTGTTGAAATTTTTGGAAAAATAATATTTTTTCAGCTGCTGAATTTGCATATTACGCGGACGGATTTGGCTGATTCGTTGGGTAAAGGGTTAACAGACTTGGTGATTGTTTCCAAATGCTCGTGTTAGCTAAAAAAAATACTATTAAAGATTCCAGCAACAGCAGCTTCTGTGCAGAGGTCATTTAGCAAACTCAAGCTGATTAAGAACGATTTGGGAGCGCACTGGATCAGTGGTAGACGCCCCGCTTTGTATCCTTGGGCAAGGCATTTTATCCCGGTTGCCCACATGGGGGCACGGTGACGCCGTGTACTAAGGCGTACTGCACGTCGATGGTGCACGTCGATGGTCCACATGTCTTCAACCGCTGTAACCCTGCTTGGGCGGAGCTTAAACAGAGTTAGTAAGTTGTGGAGCTGACAGTTGCTCGTCGATGCTCGGTGGTTCTCTCCGGGTACCCCGGCTTCCTCCACCCGTAAACTTGTCACGGTCGCGATTAGACATTGTGCATAAGTATGTGACCTTAAACACAAATAAATAAATAAATAAATAAATAAATAAATAAATAAATAAATAAATAAATAAATAAATAAGAATGATTTAAGGTCTACAATGTCCCAGCAACGTCTTGTGGATTTGACCTGGCTAAGTATTTAGCCCCCTTCACTCTGATGTCAAAATACCAAAATTTCAGGAAGCTGTTTTTTCCCATAATGCATCTAGAAATTTAACCAATTCAATCTCATTTGACAGAGCTCAATGAGCTCTGTCAAACGAGATTGAATTGGTTAAATTTCTATTTGCATTATGGGAATTTTTTGCTGCCTGAAATTTAGATATTTTGACATCAGTGTGTAGGGGGTTAAACAAGCATTGCCAGAATAATTAATGTTCATGCTGTTTTTCAAAGTTTTGCACGGAAAGGTCAGGAAAGCTCTTTTTAAAAGTAAATACTAAACCTATCTACCTTGTTTTACTTTTTACTAATTGGTACTAAAAAAAGAAAATTATGTTTTCTGATCTGCATTGCAATATAAAAAGGATGTTTCATTGTGACTTCTTTCTCATTATCTGTATTGTAGTATGAACAGGGACGTGGCGACATGGGCGTGTGTGTGTGTGTGTGGTGGTGGTGGTGGTGGTGTGTGTGTGTGTGTGTGTGTGTGCGTGGGGGGGGGGGGGTGTCACCCCCTCCAATCCTGGCCAAAATTTCGTATAGTTGGAAATTCGGAGGGCAAGTCATGAGCAGCTGGAAATTCCATCTATCTGGATTTTAGAGCTTCTTTGGTGATGCTGATGTCTCCTCTACTTCTCAAATCCCAACTCGGTTTCAAATCGGCTAAAATTCAAACTGTTACTATTTACAGCTACAGTGTACGCAATAACGAGTTTCACAAGTATGCATGATGTCAGTCGGTATGAGATTTCTATAGTACGTTTACTTGTCGTAATAAAAAAAAAATCCTCGAAATGCACTTCAAGAAAACCACATCATGTAAAATCGTTATCCTGAGTTAATTCCATCATTCACAGTTACAAAATGATGAAACATAAAAAATTGATCATTCCTGCATAAGGTCTGATTTAATGTTAGAACACTGTGAATTGTTTAAAGTTCTCAGCTTGAGCATTTGTTTAGCACATATTCAATTTATTCAATTCCCAGAATAATACCAAATAATAATAACCTGATAATTCTATCATAACTGCGTTTGCATTTCAGTTACTAGAATCAATTTTATGCCCCCTTTCATGGCTTCAAAATCTTTTTCGGTAGTGAATTTCCAACTAGAGGGAGGGACCGAGAGGGGGAACCTGGTCGATTCCCCCTCCCGGTCACTTCCCCTTGTTGGAAATTCAGTACCCTACACCCCCCCCCCCCCAATCGGAAATCTCTAGCCACGTCCCTGAGCGTGAACAAAGATGTTCACAGATGCTTTCTTCCCTCTGATCCTTTTCTATTTTATTTATATTTAACATGGGAGGAGAAAAGGAGCATGGGGTCTCGAATGCAGAAAATCAACAGAGCGCTCCATTCCACCTCACTCTCTCTCTCATCTTCCATACCTTTTTTGGAGTGCAGCTCATGTCATAAAACCGTAGGGGATAAAAACAGGATGGCAAGTGGAGAAGGGAGGGACGCCGAAAGAAACCTTATACCCCCCAGATAAAATTTCTCTCAGAGGCCCTGCAGTCATGGCAACAGCAGGATGACCAGATTTGATGAAACGTTCATCTGAAGTTAACTCAGGTAATCTTTGGTGAAAAATCCATGCTTTCCTGTCATCAGTGCCTGCCTTCAAAGATTGCACGCCCTGATGATGTAGTTTGAATATTTTTTCGGTCGGAACTGGAAAAAACATTTGTATCCCCACCCCCCTCCCCCCGCCCATCAATCGGACATCTTCGCGGGGCGCCTGCTTCGGCCTTGATGCTAGAGCCTTATTATAATACCCGGAACCCTCTACTCATAATAATCATGTTTATAAGTTTTTGTTGGAAAATATTCAACAGACAAGACTTAGTAACTATATCACAGAAAAACAAAATGTAGCTGACAGAGGTGTCTTCCCACTAGACCAATTCCCTTCAGTCCAACTCCCACGAGGCCAGTTCCCAAAAGACCAATTCCCCTTAGACCAACTATTTACTTTATTTAATAAAAAAATATTTATATGTAAAACATATAAACAAAATATTGGTTTATAACATTTTAGCACAGCTCAATACATATAACATTTTAGTTCAATTTCTGAACCCATTTACTTCAATTTTCTCAATGTCTTCCCACTAGACCAATTCCCTTCAGACCAACTCCCACGAGGCCAATTCCCAAAAGACCAATTCCCAAAAGACCAACTATTTACTTTATTTAATAAAAAAATATTTATATGCAAAACATATAAAAAATACTGGTTTATAACATTTTAGCGCAGCTCAATATATATAACATTTTAGTTCAATTTCTGAACCCATTTACTTCAATTTTCTCAATGTCTTCCCACTAGACCAATTCCCTTCAGACCAACTCCCACGAGGCCAATTCCCGAAAGACCAATTCCCCTTAGACCAACTATTGACTTTTATTTAATAAACAAATATTTATATGCAAAACATATAAAAAATATTGGTTTATAACTTTTTAGCACAGCTCAATACATATAACATTTTAGTTCAATTTCTGAACCCATTTACTTCAATTTTCTCAATGTCTTCCCACTAGACCAATTCCCTTCAGACCAACTCCCACGAGACCAATTCCCAAAAGACCAATTCCACTTAGACCAACAATTTACTTTATTTAATAAAAAAATATTTATATGCAAAACATATAAAAAAAATATTGGTTTATAACATTTTAGCACAGCTCAATACATATAACATTTTAGTGCAATTTCTGAACCCATTTACTTCAATTTTCTCAATTCTCAATGTCTTCCCACTAGACCAATTCCCCTCAGACCAACTCCCACGAGACCAATTTCCAAAAGACCAATTCCACTTAGACCAACTATTTACTTTATTTAATAAAAAAATATTTATATGCAAAACATATAAAAAAAATTTGGTTTATAACATTTTAGCACAGCTCAATACATATAACATTTTAGTTCAATTTCTGAACCCATTTACTTCAATTTTCTCAATGTCTTCCCACTAGACCAATTCCCTTCAGACCAACTTCCACGAGTCCAATTCCCAAAAGACCAATTCCCAAAAGACCAACTATTGACTTTATTTAATAAAAAAATATTTATTTGCAAAACATATAAAAAAAATATTCGTTTATAACATTTTAGCACAGCTCAATACATATAACATTTTAGTGCAATTTCTGAACCCATTTACTTTAATTTTCTCAATTTCCCAAATACAAAAAATATAGATATATATATATATATATATATATCTTTTCACTTCAATTTCATAATTTTCTTCAATTTTCTTAATTTTCTTCAGTTTTTACCATGAAACCAATTCCCTTTAGACCAACTATTTATTGTTATTAACTGGTTGAGGGCGAGATTATTTTGGTGGTCTAATTTTGTTCATGGAATTTGTTTTATTACAAAATTATTGGAGAGTGCCTACAGGCACTCTCCAATAATTTGTAATAAAACAAATTTATATAAACAAAATATTATTTGACAGAGGGTCAAACATAAGAAAGGAAAATACTGGCCTTTGCTCTGGTATCCTTTTATTTTTGAAAGCACTAATAGCGGTTTCTTGCACTCAACTCAAATTATTGATAAAAAATTATTTTGAAAGTAAAACACATCACTTGGTCTTTTGGGAATTGTTCTAATGGGTCTTTTTGGGAATTGGTCTGGTGGTAGTTGGTCTAAAGGGAATTGGTCTAGTGGGAATGAACCCTGACAGATGGAGGGTTGGGTGAACAGTCGGACAGACATACGATGGACACTTTGATATTAGAAAGGCGCCGCTGACCTTGTCAGAGTTGAACTAAAAAGTCATTACACTGCTTGCCATGCAGGTGTTTCCGAGGGGGGCGCGGTAGCTCAGTTGGTAGAGGTGCAGGCTGCAAGCCGAGAGGTCCTCGGTTCGAATCCCACCTGCGGCAACCGCGTTGTTTCCTTGGGCAAGACACTTCACCCCCCCCCCCCCCCCCCCCGTTGCCCATGTGGGGGCACGGTGACTCTGTGTACTAAGCCGTACTGCACGTCGATGATGCACCTGTCTTCAACCAATGCTAACCCTGCTTGTGTGGAGTTGGTATGTTGGGGAGCTGACAGTTGCTCGCCGTTGCTCGGTGGTTCTCTCCGGGTACTCCGGCTTCCTCCACCTGTAAAACTGTCACGGTCATGGTTAGCCATTGTGCAGAAATATTTGACCTTAAACACCAATAATAATAAATAGGTGTTTCCGGGTAATTTCATACAAGGCTTCACCTGTTTCATTTTGATGTTTAAGAATTAAATTTATTATTGAAAACAGAACTGTGAGGATTATGTTATGCGCCATTCATGTTTTGTGTGTGTGTAAGGTGGAAGGGGTTAGTGTCTGTGATCAGGAAAGATAAACTTTCACATTCCAAGTTGTGTTGGGTGTCTCGGGGATAAATATCCTAATACAGTGTTACAAACTGTTTATTGTTCAGCTGTTGAGCGCGAAGACTCTACAGGTGTCCCTACTGTGACAGTGAAATCTCGAAGACAAGTAAACAAAATGTCTATTAATAGAGTGCATGGCATATTGTATTCTAGCACTGGTCGAGTATTTTTAACCCTTTGTTCCTTTTGTACGTCTTATGACGTACGAGATCAAACAGCGCGTTGATACTTGGTGGTCATTTATTTTTCGATTTTTTTACAGTTTTAACCTCAATTCCTATTTTCTCCCGAATAGTGCTCAGTGACAATCGTAGAGCTAAATGTCATCGCAGCTTAAAATACTAATATAATCCTGCTGTCAAGACTTCTTAACTGGTTGAGTGCTAGAAGCCACTATCAGGGCTTTCAAAAAATGAGGATAACAGAGAAAAAGCCAACAATTCCCATGCTTATATTTCATATTCAGTCAAACACAAATAAGTATTTTGTTTATATAAATTTCTTTTATTACAAATTATTGGAGAGTGCCTGAGGGCACTCTCCAATAATTTGTAATAAAACAAGTTTTGAATAACAATTCAGACCACCAAAAATAATCTAACCCTCAACCAGATAATCACTAATGTGAAAAATATCTTGTCATTGGTACTTTCCGACGTTTGACGTCGCATTTTGAAAAACATTGAAGAAACCGAATTCCGAGTGACGTTTGAACGTCAGGATAATAATTTAAGTCTCAAAGGGTTTAGCATTTGTCAATCAAGTGTAAACAGTTCGTTGGTCACTCCAATGAGGGGTCATAACCTATGTTTTTGAGGCAAAAATGAAGAAAAAAAACTAGTTATTCAAGAATTTTTTTGCAAGTGTGTCGTCTGCTTTTCATGTAAAGGGTTAAAAAATAGGATGCTATGAAAGAGTCAGATGCAAGAAAGGGGTGTTGAAAGAAGGCTGGCGCAGAATATGGTCTTCTGATATGCAGATGAGGGCAAGAGGTACGTAAGGTTGTGCCTCGTTGAGGTACTTCCCTGGCACAAATTTTCTAAGTCATGGTATTGACGACTTCTAGCTCTTAAACCGTTTTCCATCGACCCCGGATTTTTTATGGTTTTCGGTCATTCTGGTACTTTGGGGGTTATTTTGGGTAATCCTCATACCACCATGAGCTCAAACATGTTCCTAGAAGTAGAACACACACTCATGTCGATAACACTACTTATGCATCATGAAGCCCACGTGTCGCCACCACAAGCAAGAAGGCGGCCCCCATCATACAAAATGAACAACGAAAGTACGTATATTACGTATCACTATAGCAATGATGTCATAACATGGCCGCTCACGCATCAACTAAGACAACCATGTGACACCCATCAGATGCAATGGTATGATCCCACTTCCAGGTGCAGAAGTCTTGGTCCAGGAAATGAAGCATGAAAAGCACACGCTATACTGCTACGCCCCTTTTCTTACTCTCATTTCGATCGCGTACACTAAGGTGTAAGGCGGGACAAATGTCCGGGTAAATACTACGAAAAGGAGCAAAACATGTATCGTGCGCTGTAGCCTGAAAAATATTCCGTCAGTCAAGAAGCCATACCAATACCCAGAGCTGCTTCTGTGCCTCCACACATATTATCAGTATGGATAAAACACTTCTTTCATGAGTCGCATCACATAGCATAATTTAAAGATAATGGAACCCCTCTAAAGGTATCTGCTCTCCAAAGCGAGCTGCCACCCCAATGATATATGTCATATATAACCGCTCTGGAACCGATTATTCATTCATCGTAATCACAAGAAGTACCATACTCCCGTCACTACTCCTTCCTAAGCAAGCTTGACGCTACAAGCAGCACTGTAATTTATCACCTCGTCTGTTCGAATTATAGACTCATAATTTGGTAATGTATAAGTGCAATTCGGATATATGCGAGGGGTGGGGGCTGCGAGACCCAAACAAGCCAGGAAATAAGCAGACTGTCATCTGCAAAATGAGGTCCACAGAGGGTGAATTTAGTGATGCTACCCTGCATAGCAGGGTAGCATCACTAAACTTACCCTCTGTGAACCTCAATCTGAATCAGGGTCTAAAAACAAAACAGAAAGAGGTACCGAGAGGATAAATTGGCCAACTGTATGGGATAGCATCATCTAATTCACCCTCTGGGGACCTCTTTCTGCAAATATCAAGCTGCTTATTTTCAGGCCTGGACCCTAAGTGACCGCCGTGACAGGCGAGTTTATGGTAATTTTGTACGTACCATAGACTTGAGCTTGTATTATATTTATGATAAATATGTATATATTGTAACTTGTATGCCCAAAGGGGTAAAAAGTTTAAATAAATGAAAAGAGTGCTGTTTGTTGAATTCTGCAAGCTATAATGGCCTTTTTTTATTTATAAATCTATTTATTACCAAACAATAAATTTTAGAGCTTGATATTCTTCTTGCAGTGATTAATAAAATAGACTGTAACATTCTATCAAATACATAGAGGATATGGAATGAGTGTTTTTCTCGTATAATATTTATGAAACGAGTCCAAGAATTTTCCGTTTTGGCGAGCCTCTGGCGAGCCGACACGGAAAATTCGGACGAGTTTCATAAATATTATATGAGAAAAACACTCATTTCATATTCTATTTATCATATGTGCACCTGTAAAATTAAATAATACTACATTAAATCATCTGCTTTTCGCAGATGATCTGGTGCTGATATCAGACAACCCCTACGGATTGCAACGATGTTTAGACCAATTGGACGATTACTCTGTTAGAAACGGGCTCCATGTAAATGTAGATAAAACAAAGGCGATGACATTCCACTCCCGTAAAGTTAGAATGCCTAACTTCCACATTGGTTCAAATTCAGTTACACAGGTATCCGATTACACTTATCTTGGCCTATGTTTCGCAAAAAATGGAAAGTTAACAAAAGCACAACAAGAATTAAGCAAAAAGGGCATGAAAGTACTGTACAGTCTACTAAATACTTTCAAAAAGGAATGGCCACCTCCGATAATTCTTCTCACTAAACTTTTCGATTCACTTATTAAGCCTATTCTTTTATATGGAAGTGAAATATGGGCGTCTGAAATAAACAACACACACGGTGATAAGGTTCCATGTGAACATGTTCATCTACAGTTCTGTAAAAGCCTACTCGGTGTTAACAGGAAATCATCCAACCACGCGGCGAGAGCGGAATTAGGTCGATATCCTGTGCACATAGAGGCTACGATGCAAATGATTAAATATGCAACCAAATTGTACCAGAAGTCTTCTTCAACACTGTTGACTGAGGCTAGAATTGAGTCTGAAAATTATACATTACCAGATTCAATCATTTCAAGATGTCACTGTCTTGTGGAAGATAGTGGTCAAGCAAATGCCCCCGGTAAACAACCAGCAAACCTTAGCAATTGGAAAATTTACGTAATTCGTGAAGACTTGAAGACTCGCCATCTTAATACTTTTCTAAATGATATATACAATGATGATAAGAAGGCCGGAAAAAACAAACTTAGAACCTATAGAGAGTTTAAAGACATTTATAACATAGAAATTTATTTACTGAACACAACTTCGGAACATGCAAAAAATCTGTTCACCCGATTACGTATTAGTAATCACAACTTAATGATTGAAAAGGGTAGACATATGCAACCCCCATTACCTGTACATAAAAGGTTATGTAAGGTCTGTAACAATGGTAATATAGATTGTTAATTCCACTTTGTTATGGATTGTAAGAGATATGACTCTATACGTGCTGACTCCTATCGCAAAATCGAGAGAGAATATCCAGATTTTGTTGGTATGAGTAGCTCTGAGAGATTCGTATTTCTTATAAAAAATGAAATCCCCGCACTGTGTGGCATCATCTGTAATATGATCCGACAAATGTTTGAATACAGAGAATGGTTGCTTGCGGCATAATACCAATTAGAATGAAATCATTAGCTATAACATGCACCAACTGAACATTAGTGTTTATGGTTTCAAACATATTTTGCTATTTCTTGGTATTATTGTTACTAATTTCAATGACATGCAATCTGCCTTGTTTTTGGTGTTCTTGCAATAAATATTATCTTATCTTATCTTATCTTATGACACACACACGCACAAATTAGCCATTTAGTATGACTTTTTAACCCATCACCTAACTTGAGTTGCAGACGGCACTTGGAAAAAAACATCCACGTTTTACTAAAAATTTTCATTTTTTGCTTCCAAAACGTAGGTTATGAGCCCTCATTGGAACGAGCTCGTTGAGCTCGTTCCAATGAGGGGTCATAACCTATGTTTTGGAAGCAAAAAGTGAAAATATAAAAAAAAACGAATGGCGTTTTTCTTGTAAGTAAAATATTAATGCAATATAACCCGCCCTAAATAGGACAGATAACGTAAATTCTCCCTACTGAAATTATGCAAATATCACCCAGTTGTATTTTGTTTAGCCAATCAAATTGTCCTGTTTTGAAATTGACCAATGAAAGCTCCCAACTCTAATTATGCAAATTATGAAAATGTGGCCGAGTTGTATTTTGTTCAGCCAATCAAATTGTCTAGTTTTGAGATTGGCCAATGAAATTGACGGAAGGCTTTATTTATCACTGATTAATGTGAAAACAAAATATCAAATGTTTTAAAGTGAACAAAATGGACGAGTCATATGATAAATGTTGTTATAGTGTAAAAAGTACAAAGAATTAAGTATTAAACTTCCATTGAGGCTAAAAAATATTTAACATGATGGGTAGATCAAATCAAAACAAAGGTTTCACCAGTTGCTATTTGAAACTGTGTTATATTTGAAACGTTACTAAAATAAATGGCCAAAGTGTCCCTCATGAACCTTCATAATTATCCGAAAGAGACAACTTGTCCCAAGGGAATAGTATTAAATGCTAAATAATCAAGTCCATCAGGGGATGCACATATAACTCTAACAAAAAAATGGGAACACGGGCAGTATAATTTCTAGCGCTGGCCGGTTTTGGTCGTTATGTTGGGTAAAGGGTTAATGTATGACGATTTTCTAACAAAAGTAGTAGGATGTGGCAAAACCTGGCGATATTTATTACACAAGTAGAATCTATGACAAAAAACGGGAGCGCGGTGGCTCAGTGATAGACTGTTGGACTTATATGCCAGAGGTCCAGAGTTCGATCCCCGTCCGGGACGATCCGCGTTGTGTCGAGCAAGGCAATTGATCCCGGTTGTCTACATGGGGGCACGATGACGCCGTGTTCTAATGCACATGTCTTCAACCGCGGTAACCCTGCTTAAGCGGACTTGAACAGAGTTAGAATGTTGAGGAGCTGACAGTTGCTCGTCGATGCTCGGTGGTTCTCTCCGGGTACTCCGGCTTCCTCCACCCGTCAGACTGTCACGGCCACGATTAGCCATTGGGTATAAGTATGTGACCTTAAACACCAATAAATAATAAAAAAAATAATAAATAATCTATGACAAACACGTCAGTTATGGCAAAAGTGGGGGTGAATGATATATAAAAACATGAGGGTGCTCTTTCATAACAGAAATTGTTTTTTTTTATTAAATGGTCAACTTGTTTTCAAAATCGCATCTTAATGTCTTTATAAATATAACAAAAAAATAATAATAATAATAATAAAATAAAAATGAAAACAAAAAGCTCCATCCTTCATTGATTTGAAACATTCATTGCCCGTGAATGAAATGTATTTTATGTTCGGCCTTACCTTTTTCGGAAGATTCTTGATTTTTGTTTGAATAAACTTCAGTTGTCAGATCAGGAAGTAATATCCTCGGTTTAAACAGAAGAAATTCCTTCTTTGCCACGTTGCACATTTCTCAGGAATAATGCAAAAAGTTGTTATTTGTTTTTTCAACTTCTATATTGTGACTTCAAGATCAACAACGACTTCCCGGTGCTGTCTAAACCTTTGTTTCAACAAGAAATAGCAAACAGTGTGTTACTAACCCTCAGGACGACATCGCCTCACTATTGGCCAATTTATTTATTTATTGGAATTTAAGGTCACTTTCGGCATCTATACCTAGGTCATGTTCACAGCACAAGTTTGAAGCTAAGTTTAGACATTGGTTTATGTAATAGCTGCCCTCTTTTGAGACATATTCGCCACAGATGGTGTGGCGTTTACTGAGACGAATTTTAGCTGTAATACAGATGTTGTTTACAAAGTAAACACAAACTGCTTCGCGTTCGCGATGTTAGTCTTTTACCTTCAACAAAATCAAAGAACCTACATTCTTTTTATAGGGAACCTCCGTTATCATTTAACCGTTTACCTAGCATGAAAAGCAGACGACACTTGCAAAAACAATTCTTGAATAACTAATTTTTTTTCTTCATTTTTTGTCTCAAAAACATAGGTGATGACCTCTCATTGGAACGAGCTCGACGAGCTCGTTCCAAAGAGGGGCCATAACCTATGTTTTTGAGACAAAACATGAAAAAATAATGAAAATTTAATTGGCGATTTTTGTGAACAGCGCTGGCCGGTTTTGGCCGTTACGTTGCGTGAAGGGTTAAATCTACCACTCTATAGGACTGCAGAGCTGGGAGGTATTTTGTTCATCAGATTCTGTTTCAGTTAAGTTTCAGGAAAAACCTCGCTTTCGGTTCATTTTTTATGTGTTAACAACAAATAGTAAATGATTCAGACTCCTTGGCATGGAAAATTCCGCAATAGTTTAGCACACCACTGGCAACAAAAGTTCTGTCTGCAAGTATCTCTATTGGGTTCAGCCTAACTTTCCTTTCATCATTCTTAAGGGTTCTAGGAGACCGGGACGTTGCGACAGGGGGTGGGGTCCCCCCCCCCCCCCAATCCTGGCCAAAATTTCCTATAGTTGGAAAATCGGAAGGCAAGTCATGAGTAGTTGGAAATTATATCTGGATTTTAGAGCTTCTTTCGTGATGCTGATGTCTCCTTTACTTCCCAAAATCCTAACTCCGTTTCAAATCGGTAAAAATTCTAACTGTTACTATTTACAACTACAGTGTACGCAATATCAAGCTTCATAAGTATACATGGTGTCAATCGGAACGAGATTTCTGTAGTACGGTTACTTATCGATATAAAGAAAAATCCTCGAAATGCACTTCAAGAAAATCACATCATGTAAAATCGTTATCCTGAGTTAATACCATCATTCACAGTTACAAAATGATGAAACATCAAAAATTGATCATTCCCCTTCATAAGACCTGATTTTATGTTAGGAGAGTGTGAATTGTTCAAAGTTCTCAGCTTGAGCATTTGTTTAGCACATATGGGTACGTGACAACAGTTACTTATTCCTTATTCAACATTCGACTTTTATATTTTTATCGATTTGGATCAAACAAACGGCACCACAAGGTGGCCGTGGACGATTAATGAATATACCAGCGCCCAAAACCCGGACCAACATTATTCAATTATACGAAATTTGGCCCCAAAGTAGCGTGACCTCCGGAAATGGCATTTCTAGTCCGATTTGGATCAAACAATCGACACAATAGGGTGGCCATGGACGATTAATGAATATACCAGCCCCCAAAACCCGGACAAATAGTATTCAATTATCCGAAATTTGGCCCCAAAGTAGCTTGACCTCCGGAAATGGCATTTCTGGCCGATTTGGATCAAACAAACGGCACCATAGGGTGGCCATGGACGATTAATGAATATACAAGCCCCCAAAACCCGGACCAATGGTATTCAATTATCCGAAAATTTGGCCCCAAAGTAGCGTGACCTCCGGAAATGGCATTTCTGGCCCGATTTGGATTAAACAAACGGCACCATAGAGTGGCCATGGACGATTAATGAATATACCAGCCCCCAAAACCCGGACCAATGGTATTCAATTATCCGAAATTTGGCCCCCAAGTAGTGGGACCTCCGGAAATGGCATTTTTGGATCGATTTGGATCAAACAAACGGCACCACAGGGTAGCCATGGACGATTATGAATATACCAGCCCCCAAAACCCGGACCAATATTATTCAATTATCCGAAGTTTGGCCCCAAAGTAGCGTGACCTCCGGAAATGGCTTTTCTGGTCCGATTTGGATCAAGCAAACGGCAAAATGGGGTGGCCATGGACGATTAATGAATATACCAGCCCCCAAAACCCGGACCAATAGTATTCAATTGTCCGAAATTTGGCCCCAAAGTAGCATGACCTCCAGAAATGGCATTTCAGGTCCGATTTGGATCAAACAAACGGCACAATAGGGTGGCCATGGACGATTAATGAATATACCAGCCCCCAAAACCCGGGCCAATAGTATTCAATTATCCGAAATTTGGCCCCAAAGTAGCTGGACCTCCGGAAATGGTATTTCTGGTCCGATTTGGTCCTAACAAACGCACCATAGGGTGGCAATGGACGATTATTGAATATACCAGCCCCAAAAATCCGGACCAATAGTATTCAGTTATCCGAAATTTGGCCCGAAGATGATCGATCAAAGAATGTTTTTTTAATTTAATTTTGTCGAGTTTTCAGCATGTATCGAATACCTGTGGGCCCGAGATGCAACTGCAGAGAACTCAGGGAATCTACCCTGGTTTGTGATATAACTAAATTAATGGTCCCATTGTCGATTTCACCCGTGAGACGCATAGATGACTCACCCTGTTATACATGCAGATGTGTTAACTGTTACTACTGCCTATCAAACAGACCCATTGTTAGAAGAACAGGGTCCGAACAGAAGTCGAAGATGTGAAAGAGAGATTCCAATAGAGCGAAAAAGATGACTCTTGGGAGCTTACTGCGAATAGAAGAATGGACAGAACCACCCCGGATCGTCTGATGTGACAAATCGTGTCTTTGTGTATGTCATGGTCAACGTCACTGACTGCTGATATGGATCCAAGTCTTATTTTTTTTTTTTTTTTAAAAACTGTTTGTATTGTACGCCAGACATTTTTTTAAAAATCTAGTGTGGTAAAAATTCTCTTTCCTGGAACCTATTTAGGGAATGAAATTGCTCTCCTGGATGGAGTTGGCGGGGTCTTGTCCTGCCAGTTAATGACAATTCAAGTGGGGGCACTTATCCTGGCTGACAATGAGAGTGGGGTCAGTTGTCCTGGCTGACAATTGGAGTTGGAGGCACTTGTCATGGATGCCAATGGACTGGGGGCACTTGTCCGACTATGCATTTTTGGACTAGTGTTGTGTGAACTTGTCCGGGGTGCACTTGTCCCCCATTCATTGTGATTTCTCCTTTAAGTGTATTCAAGCCAATCAATGAATGGGTTATGATATTGTTTTTTTCCAGTAATTCTTCTACTCCAGTATGGTTCAATTGAACAACACGTTCTATCTGGCTGTGTGCGGACTCATTCGCGAAAAATTAATGTAATCCAATTCGTCTCGGACCCGTAATAACCTCGCAGACTGTTATTCATTCTTCTAGTGCCATTCAGTAAGAAATCTCACAGAAAAGAGACAGTTTTGATTTATACCCGGCAGATCGACAACACTCCTGTAACACAATACACTTGAACAATGTATGAAATCCATGGATAACAGTAACCCAACACATATAGTGTATATGGACTTCATGAATGCATTTGATACGGTGCCTCACAGAAGACTTCCGAAAAGAGTGAACAGTTTCGGCATACAAGGGATAGTATTGGAATGGATGAGGATTTTCTGGCCAATAGAACCCAAAGAGTAATTATCAACTGTGCTATATCACCTAACCACCAAGTCATTGGTCGGATTTCACAAGGAAGCGTCCTCCAGGGCCAATTTTATTTGTCATCTACATAAACAGTCTTCCGTCTTGTGTAAAATCGGATGTAATGATGTTTGCGGACGACACTAAAATATACAGAGAGATAAAAGGGGAAACATGATATGAGTGAGTTACTGATAGACCTGGATGCGCTCTAAAATTGGTCCGAAAGATGGTTACTGCGGTTCCACCCTGAAAAATGTGTGATGATGAATTTTGGACAAACCAAATTCCTTCCAAATTACACCTTAAAAGGACTGGACGGAAAGAGCTGCGGAATGAAAGAAACTGAGAGTGAGGAGGACATTGTTGTGATTACGGACAACCGTCTCACATTTGATGAACACATTAATGAGAAAACAAAGAAGGCCCAGAAAATTCTAGGAGCTATTAGAAGATGTTTCGCATTCTTGGAGCATGGAACCCTTGTGATTCTGTATACAAGTCTAATCTGACCCCATCTAGCGTATGCTCAACCAGCTTGGAAATCTCATACACCATATAGACAAACTAGAGGCAGTACAACGAAGGGCGACAAAACTAGCACTCGGGATGACAATATGACGTATGAAGAATTACTGAACAAAATGAATCTTCCAACATTAGAATATCTATAAGGCATAGAGGAGACATGATCGAGTGCTACAAAATGTTAACAAATACGACAAGCAAGTAGCTAATATACCAACGAGATGCACTGAATACCGGACCAGAGGACATCACTAGAAATAATTCAAAGATCCAGCATCAAAGAATATCAGGAAGTTCGCATTTAGCCAGCGTGTGGTTGAACCGTGGATTAACCTACCAGAAGCAGTTGTATACGCAGAAGAACTAAACACGTCCAAGAACAGGCTGGATAAGTGCTGGGAAACAGGAAGTCAAGCTGAATTATAGGAAAGCATTAAATGTGGTGACCGATTCTCAGCGTCAAAATTTTAATGATCAAATTTATAGACCTGGTTCCGTTATAAATGAATTACAAGAAAATGATGTGGATATAGTGGCAACCAGAAGCCAGCGTCCACGATGTACATGTTCATAAGGTTAAGGTATGGTATTAAAGTCTTCAACTATTACGACCCGGAGGTTGCAAACATACTCACAGTAAGCATCGAGACTCGAACAAGAGGACGCTAATATAAAATCACCAAAGAAAAAAACAAACCTGGATGTCCGAAAATACACTTTTAGCCACAGAGTTGTCAGTTCTTTGAATAAACTCCCAAAAGAAATAGTAAATGCGGATAACATCAACATCTTCAAGAACCTTCTCGATAAATACTGGGACAAACAGGACGGTGGAATACGACTATCGGGCAGAATTGGTGATGCGATGGAACTACAGCTGGGCAAAAAGTACCTGAACCCTTCTGTAAGTAGTGTAAATAGTTGCATAACTTGTGCTGGTGGTGGCCCTGTGGGTCACTCAGATTAGAGGCTCATTGGATTGGTGATGGTATCACTCTCCCTACTCCGTAAAGGAGCTGGCGCAACATGCGCGGAGAGGTAATAAGAAGATAGGATAAGGTGACAGGCCACAAACTAACTATAGAAAAAACAGAAGCCTAGAATTCGACTCTGGGGAAACACAGAACGAAGTGGATATGGAGGTTTTCTGGGAGGTTGTCACTTTTAGGGCCTTGGTAGCCCCATAAAGAGTGGCATTGTGCGGACGGGCAACATGTTAACTCGTCCTCATTTGTGGCAGCAAACGCTAAAATGTAACTAGTATGCTAAAAACTACCACTGAAGTAGATCGTAATCTTACAGATATACAATTACCAATCCCCCCCCCCCCCCACCCAGACAAGATATTTCACAGACAGTATAATTGCTGTAAACGTCTGGTAAAGCATACAGGTGAGGTCTGTTTATCAGCTTTGGTCGGTTCGACCAAAGCTGATAAATAAACCTCACCTGTATGCTTTACCAACGTTTTTTAACGGCTCTCAAAGTGTGAAATCTTTCAAATACATCTCCTGAAAAATCTCAAAAATCTCAAAATATCCACTCAGATGCATGGAAATTGGGGTTTTGGGACCCCTGGAATTTAAAATTTTCATACCGATCGCCCGATCCAGCCCCCCCCCCCTCCCCCTACTTTGAAAATCGTTCTGTCGCACCTGAGTACGTAACATTAATTCCTAGAAAGCCCAAAGAGCTTCCTAGGAACTGATGTTACGTACTGGTATTATCAGTGATAAAAAACAAGACAGCGTTATCGCCTATTATTTACTGAAATTTCGATACTCTATTTCTGTATTTCGCCGTAATGTCGATCCTTAAGTACACCACTGAGATCATGGGCGCAGATCTCTTCCAAAAAGTGTGTGGGGGGGGGGGGACGGGCAGATGCCGAAGGCATCTGCAGCGAATGCCGCAGGCACGAGCCGGCAGAGGGTGGTTTGGGGGGGGGGGGGGTTCTCCCCCCAAGAAAATTTTTAAATTGCGCTTTCAAATGGTGCATTCTGGTGGCCTCTGGGGTATAATTTCTCTTAATTATTTAGTAGAAAAAAATATGTTTTTCAACAGCCTGTTGTAATTTTGTCAAAATGCTTAACCATAATTGTTCCCGCTTTACCGAGCGTTCCCTATTAGATTAACACAATTCAACTGTGCGGTGGATTAGCATAAGGGCCCAACAGATGGAGCGACGACGTATGTGTCGGGCCCGTTAATGGATTAACAGATCCAATAACAGCCCGACACATACGTCATCAACAAGTCGCGTGAATTGAATGAATTCGATCGATAAATTTCGTTTTCAAAATGTAAACAAAGCAGACGATACTGTCTTGCACATTTTCACGAGCTCAGTACCGGCCTATTACTCTCTCTGCATAAGAATTCTGTCTGCAACATTGATATTCCGATATCAAATAGTTATGCTGCTTATGCATTCGTGCAACCCACAGCTGTGTCTGGCTGAGTAACAACTTATTTGAAGGCGCAGTGTTGAACAACTGTTCGTTGAACGTTACGTCAGTCCAAACATGGACCCACAGACATAGTCCGTAATATAATTTTTGTGGTTGATACGGCTACAGTACAGGCCGTACCAACCCCAAAATTATATTACGAACTGTGGGTCCAAGTTTGGACTAGTTGAACGTGTATCAGAAGTGAATCTCGCATTAAAATTGATGAGAGGGTGCAGCAGTGGGGGAGCATAGTGGGGGACATGTCATACCATGTCCCCCCGGTGGTGGTGGGGGGGGGGACATGGCATACCATGTCCCCCCTTGATGAAATCTGGGGGGACACGTCCCCCCCCCCCCCCATGATCTGCGCCCATGACTGAGATGTATGAAAAAATGTAGTCTTGTGTTTTTACCATTCAAAATACCAATACGTAACATTTAATTCCTAGAAAGACCAACGTGATTTCTAGGAAATGATGTTAGGTAGTGGTATTATCAGTGATAAAAAAACGAGACAGCGATATCACAGGTCTATAATTTACTGTTCGATACACTATTTCTGTGATATATAGGCCTATGTGATTAGAAATGTGTGCAACGTTGTACTGTGTGTAGATGTGAAAGTTCGTGGAAGATTTATGATTCATTTCAATGTTGGATCAGTTTAGTTTGAAAATGTTGGATAAGTTATTTAATATCATAATTTTTTTTATTTCTAACATAAAATAAAAAGTACAAGAATTTGTATACAGTTGTTGTCTGAAGGTTCGTGAAGGTGCTTTCAACTGGGACTTGGCCCACAGGTGATAGATGATGACTTTAGGCGAGGGCAGGTTGGAAGAGGCTGTGAAACGAGAGTTAATCTTTTCACGCCTCTTACCCGTGTAAGCCCGGACCCCAGAAACTTTGGAGGGGCACTGTAACTTCCGTAAAGTGTTTTGGACACGCAAAAAAAAAAGAAAGTAAAAAAGACAATTTTAAACCAGCAACTTGTATTCGAGTAACATGCCGGTCCAAAGTGCGGATAAATTGGCGACGGGAATTGTCATGCCAACAGAAGTAATAAATAAATAAAATGAAAGAGGCAAAATTTCAAACTAGCCATTTATGCAAGCGATAATCCGATTGAATATTGGTAGCTAATTAATTATCCACTGTCGTTTCTTGTGTTTGTTATTTAGTAGGCCAAGTCAACTGCGACTGATTAACGAATACAAGTTCTGCGTCATGAAACACATTTTAAAGCCCCTTAATGATCAAAATACTCATCAAAAGTGGATAAAATTTCACACATGAGTCAAACATACACGGACACATACCCCCCTAGCCCTTTTGAACTTTTATTAGCCTATGTCTTGCATTTTTTTTACTTGTTTTCGTTTGTGTTCGTTTATGTTCGTTTGTGTTCGTTATTTAGTAGGACCGCTTTCCACCTGCTGCCTGATTTTTATACGGCAGCATTTTAGTACGACCCACAATGTCGGCCACCATGCGGATTCGGAACCCTCGAAATTTGAGATTGATATTGAGTCACAAGACTCACAACTCTGTTAAAAACTTTCGATCTCTGATTACCGCTGCTTTAGAAAAAGTTGACGATGATGTTGTCGAATATCCGCCTGTCAAACCACGAATTCCCCCAGGGAAATGGGGTAGTATGGATAGGAAGGAATGTTGGAAGTGGCACGATCTTGAATGTGAAGTTCAAGAAAAGTCAAATGTTCAAGATAAAATAGACAAGCTAACAGAACGTGAATATCGGACATGGAAATTCGACGTTTGTCAGAAAATCCCCAGAACCTGCGATTACCAACAGTCTGTGACAAAAACTCATATGGTGAACACTTTGCCAAAAGTTTATGACATTCAAAATGTGGACGAGTACGTTGAAAAACTGAAGCCTTTGATCCAAGATGCAATTCTCCTGGAGTACGACAAACTTGATCGTAGCAGACTCAAAACTAAAACTCCTCTCTCCAAGATAGGATCAGCGCATTCTAGAATATTGTTGAGGACTATTTTGCAAACAATACATTCAGTTATTGTGCATGAATTTAGCCATTTGCATTTGAGCCAGTTGGATGAATATGTGCGTGTTGAGGCATTTTGGGATAGACATGGAATTTCAAGGCATTTTCCAAAAATATACAACAAAGAACAATATGTTTGTCCTCAAAATTCTCGTTTACAGGCAAAGTATATAGCAGACTTTCAAATTCGCCTGGAAAGGCCCTTGCCTGAGGTAATGGCACTATGCACCCTTCATAAATTTAATCGTGAAACTTGAGTGATGAATACACATGTACATGGAGTGTAGTACTAGTAGTCTAAACATGGCCTGAAAATCCGAAATATAATTTTTGGGGTTTGGTACGTCCTTTCAAGGAAAGGACGTACCAAACCCCAAAATTATATTACAGACTTTGACTCAAAGTTTGAGGCCCTGTTTGGACCAGGAGAGGAGAGTAGATGAGCACTGAAACACACATAACATGAAGTTTCCACCTAAGCATTAATGATAGTGGTGACACTTTGGCCAGCCACTAATAATGATTTCTCTTGGTCCTCAATGAGAAATGAGAAGTGTTCCATTAAATTGTGCCCCATTTGCTCAAATTTATTCATTTCTTGGTGTTCAGCAGACCTCGAAATAAGGATTTTTTTCATAACCTGTTTATAGGTTACGCTAATTCAATAGTCGTAACCTGTTTGTGGGTTACATGAGTGTCGACTGATCGTAACTTGTGGCCGGCCCTCCTAAACACGGGAATGATATTAAAAAATAAAATTTTACTTTAAAAAATTGGTTTTAATACATGTACATACCAGGGCCAAGATCTTAATCATAAGTAACCATTTTTTATATTTTTTATTCCAAACAACAGTCATGGCAATGTAGAAAATAAAGGAGTGCAAAACAGTTACCCTCCTCAGATTGCTTGGGAGTGCAATTGCACCTGGAATTTTCAAGGCAAAAACTTGTATGCTATTTTGGTTATATTCACTTCAATGTATTAATATTGTGACTGAAAAATTGTACTACATTCAGCTACATTGTGGAAAAATTGGCACAAACATCTTATTATTCAAAATGTTGCTTTCAGTTCTTATGTGACTGCCTTCTGCACTCAAAATACAGTGGGTGCTTTCACATTAAGGGTTGCCCATTTTGGGACAAACTTGTTGAAAAAGGATTTACACTTAATTATTGATTGAAGTGCCATGTAATGTTGGCAAAATATTATGGAATATGAAAATATCAACCCCAAGGCTACAGATATGTCAGGAAAAAAATTATGGAACATCATTGTATGAAGACTATGCAATTTTTTTCAAATCTGAACTTTAATTCTCAACAAAGTAAAAGTGCAATCGAACAAAACTAATCTCAAAAAAACAGCTTCAGTCAGCAAGCCAATATATTGCTGCCACAAAAAAAGAACACGGAATGTAACATAAGCACATAATAATTCTGGGAAAAGTATTTTCACCTCAGATGTGACCATTTCTTGATCAATCCACCTGGTTCTAAGCTCTGTTCTTTTAAAAACATAATTGATATTAACATTTTATTTCTCTTATTTGATGACTGAGATACATTTGAAATGATAACTAAAAATATTAATCTGTTTGGGGATTGAATTTTTTAGGAATCCCTATTTCAAAATAAGTATTAATCTCTGTTGCGGAGAGGACAAATGTTTTGACACTTTTCTGTAGGCATAAATTAGATCCAGAATATCTCAGAAAGCAGGTCTAATGATTTGTACTTCATCAGCAATAATTTTTAAAATCCTATTATGTATTTTAAAATGTATTTTGTTTTATTTACAGTACAACAGATATAAAATGTATCAAACCACACTTCAAGATTTAGAAACTTTTGGGGAAAAAATTCACTTTTTTGTTGCAATGCAAACACATGGGTGCCTTGTGTATTACTTGTGAATAAAACTGTCACTTAACGCAATTTATAAGAGCCATAATATATGCAGAAGCATTTAAATCAGAAGGAATTATGTGTCATTCAATTTTGTTTCGGAGAGGACTTTTTTTTGACAAATAATTCTTTTGCAGAAGCCAAATCTTCTTGAGACAACACATAATTCCTTGCTGAGTTACCTTCAAGCAGAGGTGACTGAACAAGACAGATAACATCTTGTTCTTGTACATGACATCTGTCTGGCTTAGAAGGCCACACAAACTTGTTTATACCAGCCAGGGACCAGCCTAGGGGGGAATTTTAGGGAGACTTGAAGTCTCCCTCCAGAAAAAATAGGGAGACTGCAGAGTCATGTAGGGAGACTTCATAGGCAAGTGGGGAAAATTAAGAATATTCATGTACCACCCCAGCCGCCCCTTCATATTTTCAATTTATGGTCCTCCATTAACGTACAAATAATCCAGGTCCAGTTGTCTATGATGCATCTGTGCCAGGTTAAAAAATCACAATGTAATTATTGACTGAAAATCCCCCACTGCTACCTTCTCCTTCATGACCCCTCACCTCTTCTTCGTGCCAATCCCCCATCACCCTCCTGTGATTGCCTTTCAGTTTCAACAAAGTCTACTAAGCTAATAATTTCCTAAGTCTGAAAGTGTGAACAGGACCAGATGTAAGAAGGTTGCTTGGGAGGTACTTTGTTAGTTAATAAACAAAATACATTCTGGGGTCGAGTATTTTGTAAAAGAAATGTCATTCCGCATCATTTTTATGGCATTCCGGTGTCATTCCGCGTCATTTCATGTCATTCCGATGTTCAGGAGGACCCTTTTTCAAGATCGTCCACATGCACACTTGTGTCCTGTACAAAGCTTTTCTTGACATCACTACAGCTTTTTTTCATGTGTTTCAATTCCATTCGTGTTTTTCTGGGAATAGACAGCCCAACAGTTAACAGTCGTCAGCAAATCGAAATGAAAATAATGTGTTATAAAATACGTCCGTTGTGTATACATTTTGGGAATGGGACGATTTGCCATCGGGACGATTCGCCATTGTCGACCGGGACGGTTCGCCATCGGGACGATTCGCCATTTTTCGTAGACGGGACGATTCGCCATTCGGGGTTATTTAAATAAACTTTACGCTTGGCTTCGACAAAATATATGTTGCTTATTTTTCAAATTTCATCAATATAGTTGGTAGTAAATAACAGTAGGCTGACATAATATTTTGCGGCAATATAACAAGTATAACACATAAATAACAAAAGCTGACAATATATAAAAATAAAACAAAATAACTTAGGATATATAACGCTTGAAACCTGATGATGGAGAGGCAATTAAAATGTGTGATAGAAGATATTTTTCGTGATTGCGTTAAACATTTATTTAACATGGCGTTTATTAATTAATTTCGGTGCCTGTATAACCGGCTTATTAAAAAAAATACGTAATTACTTAAACAATTTTTTTCTAGCCATCAGTCGAAACAAGGAGTGGATTTCCAAGCTTTGAACCCTCTGGTAATACGCTATAATTCGTTGGTCTGTCGCTGGATAAATCGTCGTCATTGGGCAGATCGGGATCTGCGATTGTCTCCATGGCTTCAGGGCCAACATCGACATCCCTGTGAGGTACGTCAAAACTGTCGCCTAAGTCAATTGTTGGTGCAGTTGGTGCGTTTTCTATTTCAGTTGAAGCGTCTTCTGTTTCAGTTGGTATCGCTTCTATTTCAGTTGGTGTGTCTATTGTTTCAGTTGATGTTTCTGCTGTTGTTGTTGACGTGTCTGCTGCTGACATTGGTGTATCTGCTGTTGATAGTGCCGTGGCGACTGTTGTTGCATGTGTTTCTGCTGGCGTAGATTCTTCACTGTCGCTGTCATAAATATATATGGCAGAGCAGGCACCAGATGAGTTGCATGTCTTGCAGTTGAAATAAATCTTGCATATCTCTCTCTTGGCCTCGTTGTAAATTCTCTGTGGAATTCCTGTTCTACATGTTCGATGCTGCCATCTGCCACAGCCATCACAGTCTACAGCCTGTTGTCTTGGGCGGACATTCTGGTTACATTTTATGCAGGGGTACTCTGCTCTGGATGTGGGTTGTCTCAAGTTGTAATTCATTGTGAGGAAATGATGAAATGTGAATGAATGAAAGATTTTAGCGCGCCAAAGGCGCGCAGGGACGATGTGAGATTTACAAATCCCTTGCGACCCGGTTAACCTCATTTTATTTCACTTGGATTACACAGGCCTAGCTTTCCTATTGCCCAAAATGGAGTCTGAGGGGGGTATGCACGCGGTTAGAATACCCGGCAGTTTACGTTGGAGTGTTAGATGGTCAATACTCAATCCCTCAACACCTTTAAAACTATTAGAGAGTGGGCTCTATTCGGTTCCAGTTCGGCGATGGTAGAGGTTTGAGTCCCACCATGGTGGCGAGCCAAAATGTAATGTTGTGTGATGGCAAGTTTAAGGGAAGCAGAGAAAAGAAAACCAAACAGCAACGCCGGTTTGGTAGCGGCCCCGGTATATGACCATAGCGGTTACAAAAAGAAGTGGAGAAAGCTCCAACAGTTTAGTTTTGAAAAACCGGGAGTCATCCATCAAGCCTTCTGGGAGATAGGATGCCGTATGTGATTTTGAGGTATCTGGTTATCCTTCAGGAATTCCAAATGACCTCCTCCACCCCCCCCCCCCAAAAAAAAAAAAACACCCTCTCACTGACACACACCCTCAAGCCCTTAAAAGGGCTGTTAAGTCTTTATTCAAATGTTTATTTATATGAAATGTACACTCGTCCCCAGCCAGACAAACTTGTTTCAATCCTTGCCTAGTGTTTGGTGATTTCTTGTATATGTTGCAGAAAGGTAGGTTGCACCAATTCCTCCTACGCTTTGTCTACCATTTCTATGCGTCTTCTTGATAAGAGTGTTGCAAGAACATTTGAGAATGTTCAGTTAGAAAAGTTATAGGTAGAGAG
Organism: Pictodentalium vernedei; assembly: GCA_031216915.1. Lineage (NCBI taxonomy): Eukaryota > Metazoa > Mollusca > Scaphopoda > Dentaliida > Dentaliidae > Pictodentalium > Pictodentalium vernedei. The sequence continues at coordinate 41,487,947 of CM062293.1, forward strand.
AAAGATAGGTACCCGCTAATGTATATTGTGCCTGCTGTGTGATTGTTGCTATGGATGGAGTTGATATAAGATCTTTTGAGAAAAAATTATGTTGATTTAAATGTTCTTTTCATGTAAAATTAAGAAGTAGAATAAAAAGAAACAAAAATATTGAAATATTGAAAATAAATGAAAAAATAAAATGAAAATCTTAGATAAAAAACCGGGACGATTCGCCATTTTAGGTGGGACGATTCGCCATAAAATCGAGGTTATGGCGAATCGTCCCGATGGCGAACCATCCCGTACCCTACATTTTCAGCATCCTTAGCGACGTAACCTACTTTCAAACTGGGTTGTTTTGTTGAGTCGCGTAAGTCACTTATTTTCGTTTCGACACTTGAAGCGCCGACTGGAACGCAACAAAATAGAAATAAAAAAAATCCGCCGAAAGCGACAATGGACAATTGCTTGTCGTGTGATTTCAAATAAATGGACGTTTATTTGACGAATTAAAATGCCCATTTATCACACTTGAGCACATTCGATTTTTGAAAATACTCGTTTTCATGTAAACCTCGCATCACTCAGTTCAGCCTTTTCTCATTTTGGCCAATTTTTAGAGGGCGACTTGTAATCGACCCGACTATTTTTCTAGGCGACTTTGGGCTTAGAAGGGCGACTTAATCGCCCTAGTCGCCCTCACGGCTGGTCCCTGATACCAGCAGATTTCATAAAATTCATGGATACATCTCTGTGTGTTAAATCTTTGGACTCATCCTGGCCAAGGTACCAATCACACTCAGTCATACATAGCTACTGCCCAACAATTTTGACCAGGCTGCATGTCCTCTAGCTTAATAGTATAATCTTGATCAGCTGAGGCAATACATTCATGATCACTGATTGAACATTCATTTGTATCTGTGGATGTCTGCAGGTATATCCAGTCACTCACAAATCCAACTGAAGTACAAGCAGTAAGACTATGCTCTGATACACAGCCTGAGCCTGTGCAAAAATCACAAAAACATGACAAATCTCTAGTACAGACCTCATTTGGACCACACACTTTAACACTGTGAACAGACATGGTTCCCTTCAGTGTTTGCAGGTGACTAAGATCTGGCCTTGTTATGTCATCTTTGTTTACATAGAAAAATTTTCTTTCAGAATTTTCAAACTTTTTTTTGTTAGAATCGAAAACAGATTTACCAACAACACTGAGATGTTCCATGCAATACTCAAACAATTCAATAGGGTTTCTGATTTTTGTAATGCATCTTGTCACAGCTTTAGTTGCATTGTGCTTAATGACTGCACCAAGGCCATCCGATGCATTTTTGCAATGACATGCTTCAAAATAATTATGTGAGAGAGTTATATTTGTCTCACTTGGCCATATTGATAAATAATTTTGAGGTAAAAAAAGATTGCATGTTGAGAATTGAAATATGTCAAAACTTCTGTCCTCTCCGCAACACTTTTTCTGTACACACTTCAATCATAGGTGTACAAGAATATTATACAAAATACTGTCAATCAGAACTTTAACAGTTCCATGGTGTCCATATATGTTCTCATCAATAGGTTTGCACCATTTTTATGGGTCGCCGGTTAGTAATTAGCGATGAATTTGTCAACCAATATGGCACAAAATTGAAAGAAAAAAAATCACTAATCAATGTGATCAGAAGTAATATTTCCATCAGAAACAATCCTTCAGTATAGATCAGAGATGTAATCAGAGTGTTTCTATTGGGTTTAATTGGAACAGTGGCTTCAGTAAGGTCAATAATTGAAGTGTTTCGGAGAGGACATGGCTGTTTGACATACCTTTTATAGTATCTGGAGTGATTATCCTTGTTCAGTTAAGCTCATTCACATTATAAAGTCTTTCTCCTCACAAGGCCTTTCAGATAGATGTGATATTATTATTTTTAAAACTGTTTTTCTTTGTAAAAATTCGCAGTTTCGGAGAGGACATTTTTTGACGGAAAATTTCTCTTACTAACTTCAAGTCATTGTGTGTGTACAATACACAATATATTGATAAGATACATGTCAAAATGCAAAAATTGAACGCTGCATGCAAAACTGAAATGCATATGAATGCAATTTTAGGATTTTTCATGTTCTTATTCACCAGATTTATTTATGGGATATTGTAAAACAATTTTGACGGAAAATTATCACTGGTAAATGGCAAATGGTATATATCAGATATATATCAGATTTTGTGTCGGTAAGAACTTGATATTTCTAAAATTTGTGATAATCATATTGATATAGATTAAACAACCATTATTTTTTTCCAATGGAGAAAGTGTTTTTAATATTTTTATACTGTACCAATGACCCAGACTTAGCTGGTGCTAAGTCATGTTTTCTAGTGTGTTTACACTGTTTGTTTTCATTGGCAACAGCCTTTTTTGAGGGGGGATGTTTGCCTTTGTGGTAGTTTATCTCATTATAAGATACATTTATATTATCCGAAAGTGTCTCATTAATTATTTAATATAAATTTAAAATTTTTGACCACACTTTGCCATCGGATCCATCGGGGCTCAACGTTACTTTTCAGCAACTTGGGCTTCTCTGAAAAAATATTTTTTCAAAATTATTTTGTTTTGCAATTGTTTTTTCATTTATTAATGGATCATGTTATTATGTATCTTTGTGTCAGGGGTTTTTGCGAGTAACTAGGACTTATTGTTGTTCTTTCACAATGAAGGGACGTTGTTCAAATTGTAATAGGAAGAAATCTTCCTCTGACTTTCATGATCATTGTATTAATTGTAGTCAGTGTTCTCGCATTAATCCCTGTCCTATATGTGAACATTGGGATGAGAAACATTGGAAACGTGTGTCCTGATATGTTGTTTCTGGAGAAAGAGCGATGCCGGCTCTTTCTCCGCAAGGTCACTCTACTCTCTGTTTCTATTTCAGAGGAACCAGAACAGGGTGATGTTTCCATGTTATCTTCTTCAAGTGTGCGTCCGTCGTCACAAATGAATTCAGAGCTAGCGGCAAAAGTGCTCATGGAGATTAGACAAATGTCGTCCGCTAGCTCGCCCGGTGTAGTGCCCATTCACCAAATGGTTCGGCAGCCGGGTTCGTCCGATGCGGTCCAAGAGGAAATTTTGGGTGATGCGAGCACTATAAACATAATAGATGCACACCCAGTGACGGCGGATAGTAAGCGAGAACGGAGGAAGCCTTTTAGTCCGGTTCCTAGCTCGTCCAGGTCCAGCCGGGCCGCGAGCGAGAGAGGTCCCTCTCTCGTACAACAACATCTGGGACCAGATGTTGTGGTACAAAATGTGTCTTTAGCGGAGCATACGTCCGTCGCTCGGGACGCTCCGTTGTATAAGCAGTCCGCAGAGACTGTTAAGGCTTCCTCTTCTCGTCAGCGCACACGACCGCACCTTGGCTGCGTGACCGCCGATATATTACCAGCTTCGCCGATGAAGGATTCTTCGGCGACCAGGTCACACCATCCGGCAGCCAGGGATTCGAGACCGATGGACTCCGGACGTTCGCATAGGAAAAGTATGCGGGAGCCATCTGATGCGGAGCTGCCCTCGGCGAAGCAGCGAAAGACTGCGCCTCCGCAGGTCTCGACGCCGGACATTCTTGTGCAGATAGCACAGCTTATCGCAGCATCCCAGCAGCCGACAGAAACGGTGTCGGATCGAGAATTATGCGACGGCGCTGGGTCGGTACGCTCCGCCGAAGCATCGGGGACGGACGACCGGGAACATCGTGAGGTCCGACCGGATGGTGAAAGGGATACGGATGACTTGGAGCTATCCCTTTCGGAACAACATAAAGCTGCCGTGGACTTCATCCGGCACTTTCTCCCTCAAGTTGTTCCGTCGGGCCAGACTACTGCGCTTCCGGACAAGAGAATTATAGCGTCATTGGACTCTGAATTTTTTGTGCGGTTCAGGGACATTGCTCCCGAGTTTCCGTCGCAGTCCAATAATGTTGCTAGAACATTTGAATTATTGAACGACGCTATATTTAAACTTGCTTCCAGGACGGGGAAAGCAGGTTTCTTGTCCGCTAATACTCTCAACCTGCCTTTCATTAATGCAAGGAATAAATTCGATACGGCAGGACAGGGTATACCGAGAGTTCCTCTGCGTATGGACGACGAGGCGGAAGACTTAGAGCTATCATTACCGTCGTCAGCTTCTATTCCAACCGCGGTGTTGGTAACAGCTATTGCGTCTAACAGAGCCAATTTAGATGCCTTATCTTACGCAGATCACCTTAGTAAGGCGTTATCACTGCGCCTTCAAGGGGAAGAGTTTCAGGATATACAATCCTCTTTAAGACTTCTTTCAAGGGCAGTAGCTTATTCCACGTGTAACTCCGCCCTTTCAGTGGCAAATCTGGAGTTGGTTAGACGTGACGCAGCCCTAGCTATATCCACACTAGTGGATTCTAAGGTGAAGAACTCTCTTAGAGTCGCTTCGGTCTCAGGAGAACTTCTCTTTGACGGCAAGCTTTCCGCTATTTATGATAAAATTAAAAAGAAAGCTAATGATTCTCTGTTGTTCAGATCGGCTCCTAAGAAGTCGGATACAGCAGACACGAATAAGACAGGCACTTCTGGGTCTAATGCGCCCAAGAGAGGTTCCTATAGAGGTTCCGGTGCGTCCTGTTGGTCTTATTCGAGAGACCGTCAGGATAGCGACTCTCGTTCGGGACGTCCTTCAGGCCGGGACAATCGGTCGGACGCCCCGAGGTCGACGAGGCGAGGTGCGGGTCGTGGAAGACGTGGTTTCTCCTACCGCAGGCCTCGCAGGTCCAGGAGGTGATGGCTTAAACCTCTATCGCGTTCCGGTTGGCGGAAGGTTGTCGAGTTTTTCACAAGAGTGGGCGTCGATTACGGACGACCCTTGGGTGAGAGGAGTGACTTCGGAAGGTCTAAAGATATCCTTCAAACGAAAGCCTCCATTAACTCAAAGTCCAAAGTGGACTCATCTTCCGTCAAATCCACAGAAAAGAGACGCTCTGTTATCAGAGGTGCAGTCTCTTTTAATGAAGAACGCGGTAGAGGTCGTAGAAAACCAGGAATCTCTGGGATTCTACAGCCATCTGTTTCTGGTTCCGAAACCAGACGGCTCGTTCCGTCCAGTCATAGATTTGAGCTGGATAAACAAGTTGATCGTCGCTCCGAAGTTTTATATGGAGACGATTCGATCGGTCAGAGCGAGTATTCGGGTGAACGATTATGCAACGAGCATAGATCTCAAAGATGCGTACTTTCACGTCATGGTACATCCGACATTCCGAAAGTATCTACGCTTTGCAGTCCAGGGAGTGGTGTATCAATTCCGGGCGATGTGCTTCGGATTGAATCTAGCACCCTGGGCTTTCACTCGGGTAATGAACTCGGTAATGATCTACTTCCGAGCTCATTCGTCTGCGGTAACGTCGGCCTACCTGGACGACATTCTTCAGAGGTACGGCAACGAGTTAACGCTTCAGAACGATGTTCAGAATCTTCTTCTATTGCTCCGACGTCTCGGTTTTATAGTAAACGAGGAGAAGTCGGATCTGGTGCCGTCCAAGTCATTCACTCATCTGGGAATGAGCTTCGAGACGCACAACAATCTCGTTCGTCTGCCGTTAACCAGAGCGAAATTAGTCAGTTGTTACGCTCGCTATTGTCTGCACGCAGACAAAGTCACGGCGAGAGAATTTATGAGACTGATAGGTCTGTGCGGAGCCGCCGCGGATCTCATTCCGATGGGGCGGCTACGCACACGTCCTCTTCAAATTTTCCTGACTCAGAATTGGAGTGTGAAAATTCATTCGCTCGATGTAGACGTTCTCTTGTCAGATCAAGTGAAACAAGAGATTCAGACTTGGGCAAACATTCAGTGGTTAACTCAAGGAGTTCCACTGCAGTTGCCGGATCCGAGTTTTACCGTTATGACGGATGCCAGTCAAACAGGTTGGGGTGCATCATTAATCCCAACGGATTCGAGATGCCAGGGTCTTTGGGATCCGCAATTCCTGTGCAAGCACATAAACATCAAGGAAATTATGTCAATTTGGCTTGCGTTACGTCACTGGATGGACATTATTCACGATGCTCATGTCCAAATCCTATCCGACAATACGACAGTAGTGGCGTATATACGGAATCAGGGAGGCACTCATTCAGTTCCGTTGTTCAATCTAACGGAAAGAATCCTTCTGTTTGCATTAGAACATCACGTTCTTCTTTCGGTCCGTCACATACCGGGTCGTCTGAATGTGCTAGCAGACTCCCTTTCATGAAAGGGTCGCTTGTTGCCGTCGGAGTGGACTCTCAACAAACAAGTATTCAATCAGATTTGCTACCAATGGGAACGGCCAATGATAGACTTATTTGCGACACATCTCAACAATCAGTTGCAGACGTATGTGTCTCCGTATCCGGATCCAAGAGCATTTGCAGTAGACGCTCTGTCGATCCCTTGGGACGGAATGATAGGATATGCGTATCCTCCAGCGCCTTTAATTCAACAAGTATTGCTAAAGATAAAACAATCTCAATGCAAGATTCTGTTGGTAGCATCTCTGTCGCCACAGAGACCGTGGATAAATCTACTCAGGTGTCTGTTGTGGGACCTACCGCGGAAGCTTCCTCCACGAGAGGATCTTCTTTCGCAGGGGAAATCGCGCCAACTCCATCACAACCCGCAAGGTCTCAACCTTCACGTTTTTCCGTTGTGCGGTCCTTCTTGCATGGCAAGCACTTTACAGGACGAGCAGTGGTCGCGATTTCTAACTGTAGGAGGACCTCCTCTTCGCTAAACTATGCGGCTAAGTGGAAGGTTTTTCGTCGTTGGTGTAGGGATCATTCTGTAGATATATTTGATCCCTCTATACCAGACATTGCAAACTTTCTAGTATACTTGTTTGACGAAATCAAACTGCAGCCTGTTACTATAAAGGGTTATAGATCTATGTTATCTGATACCTATGCACATCATGATAGTTTACAAATTGGATCTAATGTCTCTTTATCGAAGTTGGTTAGAAACTTTTCGATAAATAGACCCAGAACTCTTAGATTAATTCCTAAGTGGAATTTAGCTTGGGTTCTCCTTAAATTGAAGGAAAAGCCATTTGAACCTCTTGGGACAGTAGATTTCAAATTCTTATCTTATAAGACAGCTTTTCTCTTAGCGTTCTCTTCTGCCAGAAGAGTCAGTGAGCTTCATGCACTATCGGTGGATGATTCTCATTATCGTAGTGTTGGGAACACTATCACCTTCACTACTAATGTGGTTTTTTAGCTAAGAATCAGGCTCCTAATAAATATCCGGAACCTATTGTTATTAAGGCTCTTCCGTCTTCAGACGGGCGTAGGCCTTTACTCTGTCCTGTTAGAGCACTACGTATCTATAAACAGAGATCTCAGTTTATCAGAAAGGGACGGAAACGTTTCTTTCTGTCTTTGATGCCTAATAGAAAGGACATTTCAGTCCATTCTATTGCTAGATGGATTCAGTTAACTATCCGTACTGCTTATGAAGATTTATTTTCTCAGCAGTCTGTGCTTAAGATTTCTGCTCATGAAGTAAGAGCTCTTTCTACTTCCTGGGCTTATGCTAATAGTGTTGCTATTACAGATTTAATGAAGGCTGCTTATTGGTCTCAGCCATCCACATTTACGAATTTTTATCTCAGAAATATTGAGTCCATTTCTGGAGACCTGCATTGTTTAGGTCCGTTATCTGTTGCTCAGAATGTCGTCCACTAAACAGTTGCAACTATAGTTATGCAGGCTTTCTGTTCCGGCAGTGACTCCGTCCAGCTGCCCTCTTCGCTCTGGGCTATTTGACCCAGGGCAAGGGGAAGGGGGGGGGGGGGGGGGGGCGGGTGTTCCCTTAGGTCACCTGCTTTATAGTGAAAAGCAAGGGAATGCCTCCTCCAAGTCAGTATTTCTGAGTCGCTTCCGGGATGGTTTTAAAGTGTAATATTAATGTTTAATTCATTCATGTCTTATTTTTAAAGTGTAGCTCGGTGTGAAGCATTTGTATATGTCAAGTGTCAAACGGGCTTTAATATACAATACTCGGACACTTTTAAATGATTATAAAGAGTCTCAATTCTCTGGACTACTTTATTTATTGGCTTGCTTTAAAAATAATTAGTATAAGGGTTATACTGGATGTTAATAGAGAACATGAATGTTATTGTGCTCAATTATTAAGGGTAGTGTATCTTTCTAATTTAATATTAAATAAGAAAGATACATGTAAAGCCTAATACTCCTTTTCTCCTTAAGGGGTTACCTATTTACTATATAGTTGAGCTTATTGGATTTTCCTCTATGTCCTAGGCCCTCCAGCCTGTTTACTATTCAGCTAAGTCTGGGTCATTGGTACAGTATAAAAATGTTAAAAAATTTATAGTAATTTATATATTTTTTATACTTACCAATGACCCAGACGGGGATGGCCCTCCCTGGAGTTGGGAACTCTTGCCTCCCCGCTGAGTACATAGCGCTGACCAGGCACTGCCAGTAAGAATGATAATTGGCGCCAATTTCGGGACGACTGCGTCACTGCGCATGCGCAGTAGAGGCGTAGTATGGAGGTCCTTTAGGACATGATTTCTTTTTGTTTTGGATGCAAATTTTGGGGATTGGGGGGCAAAATTTGTGTTTGGCCCTGGTTTTGTTGGAGTTAGCACCAGCTAAGTCTGGGTCATTGGTAAGTATAAAAAATATATAAATTACTATAAATTTTTTAACTTTTTCCAAGTGACAATAAGAGCCATATATTCATTGTCGCCTTGAAAAAGGCATCAAACAGCATAAAAATGAATAGATTTTGAAAATTTGAGCACTTATCATCATGGGTATATTTATGTAGACCGATATGTACCCAAACTATTAATTTAGAGGAAAAATGCATTCCTATTCAAAATAAATTGTTCATATATAAGCTAAATGTGAAAGGATGTAGTTGAGCAACCCTTAATGTGAAAGCACCCACGTATTGAAATAAAGTATTTTGATCCCTGTCGAAATGCGACACAGAATGGGTCATACGACATCTATAGAGGGGTCAGATTCAGATGTGTTCAAATTGAGTAGCTGGGTTGATATTTGGACTCCCTGTGCAATGCATGGAATATTCAGTAAAAATCTTTTTCAGATTAACCAGTCAGAATCCTCTCACATTTGGTGTACATCATCTCTAGGGGGGACCAGATTCAAGTTTGTTCAAATCGAGTTTCTCGGTTAATATTTGGGTTCTCTATGGGAGCCTAAATTTTAATTTAGTGCAAAAATGTTCTTCTTCAGATCCAGCAGTCAGAATCAGTGGTGGGGGTGGGGGTACAGCCCCCACCCACCCACCCGACGGAGAAGTCCAACCTCCCGCCGGAAATTTTTAGTCAGTCCGTTGGAGAGTCTCGTAAACCCGATTTCACGAGAAATTTCCGAAAGTCGAATGTAGATATCTCGTCTTGTGTCGATCAAGAACGATGTATATGGCATGGCTTGCATTTTCCCCAGGCCTATCAGCCCAGGCCTGGTAATCAGCCTCAAAACATTTCTCACCAGGCTGATCAGTCAGCCTGGTCGCCAATCTATCAAGCCGGCAAATGCATCTGCCACAGTTTATGTAATCTGCGAAATCAGCCCTGAACAATACAAATCAGGCCTAGTGGGCCTTTTTACCTGGCCTACCGGTATTCATCAGCCTGGCCACGGTTCTAAAATGCAAGCCCTGATATGGTTCTTCTTTGTAAGGCATTATGACAGTTGTTATCCAACTGGCGTTCCATTAGTTCCATACCTAATCATCAGTTATTGTGATGGTAAAAGTTTGGAATCTATCAAAATCTAAACAACAATGGCGTCCCACTATAATGTGCGGTGTTCTATTTGCAGCGAAATATTTCAAAACGATTATGCAGTTAGGCACACTAAATCAAAACATAAAGAACTTCACGAAGCAGGTCGATGTGCCCCTACATTGATTTTTACAGAAGGTAGCGGGCAACAAACTAAATTGGGTGCAGGGCGTTAAGATTTATTTTATTTTATTTCCCAGGAATGTCGAGATATTATTGTTTGTTGAATCTATAAAACCAGTTTGACGAACGACATTGAAACTCGCGAGAATCACTATTCTCTGTCAATATTCCAGTGTCGCAGGGTGGACTCGAACCTGTGCAGCACTGGAACTTTGACAGAGAATAGTGATTCTAACGAAATTCTTTAATGTTGTTTGTCAAACTGGCTTTATAGATGAAATATTTCCCAACCTTATTATAATATGTTTACGTTAAATAATCAACAAACATGCTTCTATTTTGGTTCACTAATTTACCAATTTTCATTTTCCTTCGTTTGGGAGGTCAAATATTATAGCCCGCCTGTCGGAGAGGTCAATCCCCCCGTCGAGAAATCTCTGGCGCCACCCCTCGCCAGAATGCTTTAATATTTGGTATACAACATCTCTAGGGGAGGGGGGGGGGGGGGGGGGTCAGATTCAAGTTTGTTCAAATCAGATCCCTGAGATAGTATTTGGGCTCTCTATTGGAGCCCAAAGTTTAACTTAGTGCAATTAGAGGAAATTTCTTTAAAAATCTTCTTCTTCAGATCGACCACTCAGAATCCTTTCATGTTTGGTATACAACATCTGTAGAGGGCCAGATTCAAGTTTGTTCAAATTGCACTAAGTTAAACTTTGGGCTCCAATAGAGACCCCAAATACTATAATTCAGAAATTTCCCTTTCCGTAACAGTTTGCTGTTTCAAATTTCATGGGTTTAACTTTGACTACAGCATTATAATGCAGTTCAACATGAATTCTTTTTTATGGGTTCACATCACTGACACACTGATAAGACACTGATAAGACAGTAAGTTTGCTTACCTTAATTTACTTATTCTCTTGAATCAATCTGTGTCACTTGTTTGTGACTGAAACTTCAAAGTTTCAGATCACAGTTTGCACCGTACACATGCGCAGTTGTTGTATTTATGTTGAATTTTCCTGAACGTGCTCAACAAAAGTGCACGTGTATAGTGCAAATTGCTTCTAGAAGAGCTACAGTATGAAAAACCAATGACATTTAATGATTGAGTCACTGACTGGCCTCCTCAAAACATACGCTGATGAGTCCGATCGATTAGTATTTTTCATTGTTGAATAATCGGTAAATTTTACTCTGTTTTAGACATTTAACCCTTTTCCCAACGTAACCCTTTACCCAACTGGCCAGCACTATTCTAAAAATCACCAATTAATTTTCATTACTTTTTAGCTCACCGAAGGGAGCTAAACTTATCACTTGCCGTCCGTCGTCGTCGTCCGTCTGGTGTCGCAAACAACTTCTGCTCTGAAACCGCTAGGTCGATTTGCACGAAACTTGGAATGGATGTTCATTACCATATGTCAATTCAAGTTTGTTCAAAAGAAATGGACATGCCCACTTGGAGCTACATAGGGGCATAACTCCGATAGCACCCTATGTTTATTAGAGAAACTACTAAAAAATCTTCTTCTCCCGCACAAATGGGCAGAATCATTTGATATTTGGTATACAGTATTATGGGGTGGATCTGATTCAAGTTTGTTCAAATCGGCTCCCTGGATTGATATTTGGGCTCACTATAGAAGCCCAAATTCGAACTTAGTGCATTTCAGACATATTTCTTAAAAAATCTTCTTCTCCAGATCCAGCAGGCAGAATCTTTTGATATTTGGTATGCAACATTGTGGGGTGGATCTGATTCAATTTTCTTCAAATCAGCCCCAAGGATTCATATTTGGGCTCAGTATAGAAGCCTGAATTCGAACTTAGTGCATTTCAGGCAAATTTCTCAAAAAATCCTCTTCTCTAGATCCAGCAAGCAGAATCTTTTGATATTTGGTATTCAACATTGTGGGATGGATCTGATTCAAGTTTGTTCAAATCGGCCCCCTGGATTCATATTTGGGCTCACTATAGAAGCTCGAATTCGAACTTAGTGTATTTCAGGCAAATTTCTTAAAAAATCTTCTTCTCCAGATCCAGCAGGCAGAATCTTTTGATTTTTGGTATGCAACATTGTGGGGTGGATCTGATTCAAGTTTGTTAAAATCGGCCCCCTGGGTTCATATTTGGGCTCACTATAGGAGCCCAAATTTGAACTTAGTGCATTTCAGGCAAATTTCCTTAAATATCTTCTTCTCAAGATCCAGAAGGCAGAATCTTTTGATATTGGGTATGCAGCATGCTTAGGTGGGTGGGGGGGGGGGGGGGGTGGGGGGGGGTGGGGAGATTCAAGTTTGTTCAAGCCAAGTCCCTCGGTTCATATTTGAGCTCACTGTGGTAGCCCGAATTATAACTTAGTGCAAAATGAGAAATTTTCTTTAAAAATCTTCTTCGTCAGATCCAGCAGTCAGAATGTTTTGATATTTGGTATGCAGCATCCTTAGGGGGGTGTGATTCAAGTATGTTCAAGCCATGTCCCTAGGTCCATGTTTGGGCTCACTGTGGGTCCTTGAATTGTAACTTAGTTGGAAATGAGGAATTTTCTTAAAAAATCGTCTTCTTCAGATCCAGCAGTCGGAATGTTTTGATATGTGGTGTGTAGCATCCTTAGGGGGGTGAGATTCAAATTTGTTAAAACCAAGTCACTGGGTCCATATTTGGGCTAATCTTCTTCTTCAGATCCAGCAGATGAATGCTTTTGATATTTGGTATGCAGCATCCTTTGGGGGGGGGGGGGGGGGGGTGGGGGGGGGGGGGTTAAGATTCAAGTTTGTTCTAGCCATGTCCCTAGTTCCATAAAATTTGTCTCTCATGACTTTATTCCTTTGTAGTGTTGATGAACCATGTCTAACTGAATGTGACCCGAAATACTTCTTTGAACCACTTTGGCCGGTGAGCGATTAAGGCTCCTTGGGGCCTCTTGTTTCATTTTTTTGTCTCAAAAACATAGGCTCTGACCTCTCATTGGAACGAACTCGAAAAGCTCGTTCCAACGAAACATGTTAAAGTTACTTGAAAGTTTTCATTTCACTGCATACTACTTGTACATATACATGGCAAATGAGGCTATGCCCTGCCCCCGATTTTTACACAATCGAACAGGCTTCACAGCAATTGTCATATAAGCACCAGTTTTCCACAGCAATTTCTTTTCCCGAGGAACAAGAATGAATTACCAGGATTGACAATGTTAGTTTGCATAACTAAAAGATATCAAATAACAAATTAATATGACATTGTCCAACCTAAAACAGTTATTTGTTGAGTTAAATTTAGGAATTTAATAGAGCTGTAGATTAACCGAAACCGAACCGAGGTTTTTAGTTTTTTTAAAAACCGAAACCAAAACCGTCGACATCCCGTAATCTAAGGTTTTTTTTTATAAATACTCTTTTGCTGCAGAAATTCACAGAATGTAGCCATCCCAGAGTATTGAGAGTACCCAGACACTGCCATTGGCAGTGTCTGGGTACTCTCACTACTCTGAGAAGGCTACATTCTGTGAATTTCCGACATTTCAGTTTAGTTGTGTTTGCAGCTTTCCTCAAGTTGCGTGTAGGTGTCAGACCTCAAAAAATGGCCAAGCACAATAAAAGTTCTGTTTATTTAGGTAATTATTATATTGGCCTTCCTGATTCTTCATGTACATGTATTATAGCTTATTGCGGGCATTCATTGAGTTTCACTCAATTTCGCTACCTTTCAGTTATGACTCCGGACATTAGAATGCATTTTATTGAATTTTACTTGGCCTCATGAACAAACCGAAAATCGAATCGAACCGCAGTTTTACTCCACCTGAAAAACCAAAACCGAAACCAAACAAGAAATTTAAAAACCTACAGCTCTAGAATTTAATTTCAGTTACGTACATGTTCATCAATCGAAAAAGGCAAAGTTTTGAGTCTCCCGATTTTGTAGTAATATTGGAAGACACGCAAGCAGGGTTTCCTCTAGGGTAAAAATTTTGGGGCCGGTAATTTGGGGAAAATGGGGCAAACAAGTGTCATTGCTGTCATAGACAGACCATGATTCGTCCTGTGGTAGGAAAATTTTAAATTCCGGGTTCCCAAAACAGCCTTTTCGTTACATTTGAGGGATATTTTGAGGTTTTTCACAGTGATATTTATGTAGGATGGGTGAGCGGTAATTACAGGAGAATAAAGACCAATGAGGAGAAATTTAAGTGAAATGTCATTCATACAGATTACAGTACTAAAAATTTTTTTCTGACAAGGAGGTGAAATCACAGAATGCAAGAATATTTTTTTTTTAATTTTTTTATTAGGGTTTAACGACACATTAACAGCCATGGTCATATCATGTCGGTGTCAGTTTTATGGGTGGAGGAAGCCGGAGTACCTGGAGTGAACCACCAAGCAGCGACGAGCAGCTGTCAGCTCACCAAGTAACTCTGAACTCTGCACTGCGGCACAGGCAGGGTTAGATTGGTTGAAGACATGCACACCATTGATGTGCAGTACGCCTTAGTACACAGCGTTATCGTGCCCCCATGTAGGCAATCGGCCGGGGTTAAGTGCCATGCCCAAGGACACAACGCAGGAGCACGAATCAGGCAAGAATATTAACCCCCTGCACATTGAGGTCAAATTTAAAAGATTTTTCCAGAAAATGTTTTCAAATGATGCACCTAGGAATTTAACCAATTCAGTCTTGTTTGCCAGCGCTCATCGAGCTCCGGCAAGTATGATTGAATCAGTTACATGTAAATTCCTAGTTGCACTATGGGAGAAAATAACTCCTTGAAATTTTTGTATTTCTTTTCAGTGTGCAAAGGTTTTTATCTCATCTTGACAAAGTCAAGCTGAGCTAATCTCATCGCTTCCCGTCCGTTGTCTGTCGTCCGTCGTCCGTCGTTTGTCAACACCTTGTTTTGGTCTTCTCCTCCAAAGCCACTGGGCCAATTCAAGTGAAAGTTTGTGTGAGTGATGGTCCCAAAGGGGCATTTCATTTTTGTTCAACTCAGCATGCCCAGCCCCATAGGGAGGGAGTGGGGGAAAATGCACCCAAATATTTTTAAAATCTTCTCAAGAACCAGTGTGTACAATGACTTGATATTTGCTATGGAGCTTCCATATGAGGTGTAGAATCAAGTTTGTTCAAACGAAGTTCGTGAAGTAATATTTGGCTTTGTAATAGGAGGGGTAAGATTTTTGGCCCCGCCCAAAATTTCTATTTTCTGAACTGCTGGTCCGGTATGAACCAAATTTGGTTTGTGGTATTATTGGGTCATAAGTACATGACCCATGCAAAAAAAAAAAATCCTGCATCCCCATGGGAACCCTGGGAGCTAAAAATAGAAATATTTTCAAACGCCCATATTTCCCAAACCCCACGGAACAGAGAGCTTTTATTTGGTATGAAGTATCCTTATGACCAGTAGAATTGAATGGTAAAAAAAAATTGCCATCGGTTATGTTAGGGTGTTCTGTAATGGGCATCGAAAAAATGCTGAGTCAGCATATTTGCAAAAATTTAAAAAAATCTTTTCTCCAGAACCAATCATCAGAATCTTTTGATATTTGGTATACAGCATTCATGGGGGGTCAGATAAAAGTTTGTTGAGATAAAGCTCATTGGTTCATATTTGGACTGTCAACAGGAGCCCGAAGTTTTAACATAGGGTAATATGGGGAATATTCTTTAAAAATCTTCTTCTTCAGAACCACCAGTCAGAATCTTTTAATATATGGTATACATCATTGTTATGAGGGTCAGATTCTAGATTGTTCAAACCAAGTCCCTAGGTTAATATTTGGGCTTCCTACGGAAGCCCAAATTTTATCTTTGTTCAATATGGAGGGTAATTTAAAAAAATCTTCTTCTTCAGATCCAACAGTCAGAATGCTTTAATATTTGGTATGCAACATTTCTATGGGGGTCAGATTCAAGTTTGTTCAAATCAGATCCCTAGGTATATATTTGGACTCACTATGGTAGCCCAAATTTTTACTTAGTGCAATATGAGAAAATTTCTTTAAAAATCTTCTTCTTCAGATCCACCAGTCGGAATACTTTTATATTTGGTATACAACATCTCTAAGGGGGTCAGATTCCAGGTTGTTCAATTCGAGTGCCTAGGTTAATATTTGGGCTCCATATGGGAACATGAAATTTAACTTAGTACAATATGAGGGAATTTCTTCAAAAATCTTCTTCTTCAGATTCACTTGTCAGAATGCTTTCACATTTGGTATACAACATCTCTAGGGGGGTCAGATTCAAGTTTGTTCAAATCGGATCCATAGGTCAATATTTGGGCTCGCTATGGTAGCCCAAATTTGAACTTAGTGCAATTCGGAGAAATTTCTTTACAATTTCTCTTCTTCAGATCCAACAGTCAGAATGCTTTCATATTCGGTACACAACATCTCTAGGGAAGTCAGATTTAACTGTGTTCAAATCAAGAGCCTAGGTTAATATTTGGGCTCTCTATGGGAGCCGGAATTGGCCATTTTGCTGAAGAATTAAAAATTTTGTATTCAGTACCTTCTAGAGGTACTAAGATTAATCCACATAGGTTGTATCAAGGGGCTTCATAGGGGAGCTCTACATTTTACTTATGATCAACTGAAGAAAAGGCATGATGCCCAGATTATTTTTGTCACTCCTGAGGGACTCAAGGATTGACAGTGTAGCCTATGGAGATGGCTTGCTTAATGTAGACTCATTCTTGGACTCTGTTTAAATTGTGTTCTGTACAAGATGAGCGCTTCAGGCTCCGTGGGGCCTCTTGTTTTGTTTTTTTTTCTCTCATAACCCCAGTTTTTGCCTTATGGGGGCACAGTGGCATTGCGGTAACCGTTCTCGTTTGAACACCGAAGTTAAGCAACATCGAGTCTGGTTAATCATTGAATTGGTGACCGTCTGAGCGATCAATTCGGACTCCCGCGTTGTGTCCTTGGGCAATGTACATAACCCCGATTGTCCACATGGGGGCATAATGACGCCGTGTACTAAGGCGTACTGCACGTCGATGCTACGCATGTCTTCAACCAATCTAACCCTGTCTGTGCTGCAGTGTGGAGTTACGATGTTGGGGACCTGGCAGCTGCTCATTGCTCGGTGGTTCTCTCTGGGTACTCCGACTTCCTCCACCCGTAAAACTGTCACGGTCATGATTAGCCATTGTGCATAAGTATATGACCTTAAACATCTATAAATAAATAATTTTGTCTTATATTGCCAGATTTTCATAATTAGAGCTATGCAGTATTGAAATGTCAAGTTCGGTTTCGGTATCAGTATTTTAGCTGATTTACCTCGGTACCGGTACGGTATTCGGTGTCGACAACATACAGTATGTGGAGAGTGGATTGTAACTAAATCACCTGCGGAGTGGAGTTATCACCCAAACTCTAATTTTCAAATTGTGTACATATCAACAAAAAATACAAGCAATGTTTCAGGCAATGGACCTCCGGGTTTAACCCGGAGGTCCATTGGCTGAAACTTTGCCTGTGCTTGTTATGCCTTGCAACAAAGTTGCAATTATTGCTTGGATGGAATCTCCACCCTGCGGGTGATTTAGTGATAATACACTCTCCACGTACTGTACATGTACCCGCACTGATACAGATTTCAAATGGTATTTTGAAATACTGTCCGGCTACAGCAGACTTTTAGGTTACTCCCATTTCACACCCTTTACAGTTGTGCCCAAAGTAGAGAAGGTGTGAAGACATCAAGAAAAATATAAATTCTCTCTGCCTCTTCAACATTTGAGAATAACTTTCATCATAATATTGCCATATACATGTAAACACAAAGAAAGGCATGACAATACAGTAGAACCTGTCTTGAGAGACCGCCCTTTGGGCCACACAAAAGTGGTCTCTCAAGACAGGTGGTGTCCCATAACAGGTTTCAGGTTTTCTCAAGTCAATGAATAACCAACCACAAAATTCAGAAATGGAGAAGAATAGATTTTTGTAATTACTTTGTAGTTGTTCTTTTTTATGAAGTTTTTGTAACAAATTGAAATAGACTGTTATAAAAATTATAAAAATAAATTAGTGTTGAAAATCTTCATTGAAGATTTTCAACACTAATTAATTTTTATAATTTTTATAACAGTCCATTTCAATTTGTTACAAAAAGATTTTCGAAACAAATTTATTTTTATTCCTATCTGTCACATTTCAGGTATATATGAAATTGTTTATTCAGCAATAATCCTAATCTTTTCACAGGGGTCTCATAACAAACATCTCAATCTTTAATGAGTTAGCAGTTGAAACCCAATTAAGAGCTTTCAATACTTTTAATTATGTTAGTATAACCACATTGGATTTTCCAATTCCAGAACAGGTAAAAAGTTTTTGTCATGGTTTCAGTCTTCAAAGGGGCGGTCTCTCAAGACAGGTCCATTATGGCATAAAAATACAAGTTGGTACCAGGTCACAGTGGTCTCTCAAGACAGGTGGTCTCTCAAGACAGGTGGTTTCCCATAGCAGGTCCATTATAGAGTAAAACCAATCGGTGCCTGGCAGATGTGGTCTTTCAAGACAGGTGGTCTCTCAAGTCAATGGTCTCTCAAAACAGGTTTTACTGTAACACATAAGAGGATAAGGCTGTTATTTCTGGTTTGAATGTGCCCAAATTAGGGCAAAAAGGTGTGCCCAAAATAAACAAATTTTAAGGCCTGGGCTACAGATCCCCGTTTTACAACAGACAAGGCCATCAAACTGTCAAAATGTTGGAAGTAATACGGGCAATAGCCATCAGTCATTTGATGTAACAAGAAAGATGTTATGTCAAATAACCGATGGTGACTGCTTTTTAGAAACACACAGTCCATGGGCTCTTCTTGTCATGAATTTTGCATAACATTCTGTTCTCTACCCATTTATTTTTTAACAAATGTCGGGAATATTTTTCAATACTAAAATTTCGGTATTTTGAGATTCTGTTGGTACGGTAAATCATTATTGACTCCATACCGATATTAAAGGGTATTTACGGTGTACCACCCATCTCTACTGATAATAAGGCAATAACCTGCCTAATAGTACTATTCGTTATAGGTTGTGCTGTATATGTACCAGGCATATTTATATATACAAATCTCCATTAAATTCTCGCGGCACCTTGGCTAGGATTCGTGTGAAAAGAATTGAGTCATTTTAACCCTTTACCTGACATAGTGGCAGCAAATTAACCAATCAATACAAGGCTAACATGACCTGAAATATCCTGACACTTAATTTGACAATAAAATTGTACAAATATGGCCGTCACTGGTACCGGCTCAATAACGTCCATATTTGTAAGGTTTTACTGATAAATATTGTCTATTTTTTTAAAAATTCAGTTGATGTTTTAAAGATTAAAAAGCTGTGTTGGGTAACAGGTTAACAGGTTAACATGTGTTATTAGTATACAACAGGGGTTCAACAATGGTTGTCTTAAGGGATCCTGGGAGACTCCGAGCAGGGATGGATTTTTGCAACCAGTTTTGATTAGATGAAATATAAGCTTTGCATAAGTTTACCATATTCACATACAGTATGTGTATTATCACTAAATCACCCGCAGTATGGAGATTCCACCCAAGCAATAATTGAAAATTTGTTGCAAGGCATAACAAGCACAGGCAAAGTTTCAGCCATTGGACCTCCGGGTTAAACCCGGAGGTCCATTGGCTGAAACATTGCTTCTATTTTTTGTTGATATGTACACAATTTGAAAATTATAGTTTGGGTGATATCTCCACTCAGTGGGTGATTTAGTTACAATCCACTCTCCACATACTGTACAAGTTATTCTCGTCACAAGGTTTATCCCACACAATCAATAAAAAAAATCAATTATTAGCCTAACAATAGACTATTGTAGGTGACAATCTGTAATCCTATTAAGGACCAACAAGACAAAGGATTAATAACACACTGAGGAACTTCCACAAAATTACTTACTGCAATTCGGGAACTCACTCCGCGGGTGATTTAGTTATAATCCACTCTCCACGTACTGTAAGTTCATAATTATACCCCATTCATTTTTGTTCGTAATTTTACCACATCCACGACTGTTCAGAATTCTTTTCTTCTGTTTTTTTCATTGCATAGTTTATTTCAAGAGAAGACACAATTTGTACTGAAGGAGAATATCCGATACTAAAATACTGGCCATCAGTTCTTGGTCAAAGAGCAGTTGTTCAAAACCACAGTACCATGCCAGGTAAAACCTTTGCGTATTTTTGAAACTTTTTTTGTAATTTACCAACACAACACCATTTACCATACCTCCAGTACAAATTTGACCTGTTAACCCTTTGCCCAACGAATCGGCCACATCCGCCCACGTAATATGCAAATTCAGCAGTTGAATAAATATTATTTTTCAAAAAATTTCAACAAAACTATATCATGTGACCCCTCACTGGAACGAGCTCGTCGAGCTCGTTCCAACGAGGGGGGTCATATGATATGGTTTTGTTGAAATTTTTTGAAAACTTTGAAAAAATTATATTTAAAATAATAAATTTTGATATATCGTCTGCTTTGGGTAAAGGGTTAATTGAATATAGGTTATACAGTAAACTCCTGTTAATTGAATTGAAAATCTTGTTACCTGTCGAAAAATGATCGTGACTCTCCCCAGTTTTCCTTTGTTTAGAGACCTATTTGGCCTCAGTGCATCCAATATAGGCATTTAATCTATTATATCTTGTTTGACAGAGCTCATGGAGATATAATACAATAAATGCCAAGTTTTTCAATAGAATGCAGGAAAGTGATGCAGTCCCTCTTAATTGAATACTTTTGTTAATTGAATAATTTTCGTTGTCAAGATGGCTATTCAATTAACAGGGTTCCACTGTATAAATTTTTCAGAAGACGAGGATTGAAAATTATTGCAGTCCGTTTGGGAAGATTTTGTTGGATTTCAGGTTAGCATGTTAGTTAAGGTGCATGAATTTAACACGTTTTTTTTCCAGTGAGACCTGGAAACTCGTGAAAAACAGTTTTTAGCTCCATCTGACAAAATGTCAATGGAGCTTTTCCGATGCGAAGTTATCCATCATCCATCTGTCCATCCATCTATCCATCAACATTTTGTTTGTCCGGGATATTAATTTCTTAACCACTGAACATTTTTTAATGAAACTTTATAACAATATGTAATATCAAAAGACAATTACTTCTCATGACACAAAAGTGTGTTGGGACTTTGATCAAAGGTCATACCATGAAGGTCACAGACAACAAAACTTTGATTTTGTTATACTGCCCTTGTCTGGTCTGTGTAATTGAATCAGTGTGACAGATCTTGTTCAAACTTCACGCAATTGTTATCCATAACCTAACCTTGTGTCATGACCTTGACCCATTGTCATATCATGAAGGGTATAAAAGTCACAAGCAGTAAGGCCACACAAAGTAGATGTTCTGTTTCTCAGGCCAAGTTTTGTAAAATTGCATGCGGGCGGGCATTTTTTTATTTTATATCTTATTTTTGTAATTATTTTTTTGCCATCAGAAGTTCCTATTCTTGGTTTATTTTATGTTTTAGGCCTCATAATCTACAGAATAGCAAGGGTGGTGGTGTATTTCGTCCCTTGGGTGCAACAAGGCTTTGCAATGCTGAAGCATTGCAAAGCCTTGTTGCACTCAAGGGACAAATTTATCAATTTTATTAACTTGTGTAAAATATCAGACATAAACTATTTAATTTTTATTTTTTCAAGTTTGCATTGGTCATAAAAAAAGAGCATGTGGCAGCCAAAAGGACTATGCGGGAGGGCCTGAGAAACAGATTTTTAATTTTATTAAGCCTAAAACTTTGATTGTTGTCTTGTATTTAGCTTTCCCTAAAAGCAATGACCCTCGGCAGAGCTGTCTAGGCAGAGATGCCTCTTGTTTTTTAGCTCACCTGACTTTCAGTCAGGCGAGCTATAGTGATCACTCACCGCCCACCGTCCGTGAACATGGTGTTTGCATCTTCTCCTCCCAAACCGCTGACCCAATTTAATTGATATTTGAGATAATAGTTTGCTATGATATCGCATTATGATTTTGTTCAAATCAAGTTGCCACGCCCCAAATGTGCGTTTAAATTTTTAAAAATCTTCACATGAACCAGCAGTAGCAGAGACTTGATAGCTGGTGTGTGGCTTCCTTTTGAGGTGTAGACTCGGATTTGTTCAAGAAAAGTTCGAGGAGCTATATTTGCCTTTGTTACAGGAGGGGCAAGAATTTTTGCCCCGCCCAAAATTTCTCTTTTTCCAAACCGAGAGGTTGATTTGAACCAAATTTGATATGAAGTCTTATTGGGTCAAATGTACTTAATTTATGCCAAAAAAATGTTTCCCGTCGCCCCATGGGAACCGCAGGAGCTAAAAATAGAAAAAATTTAAAACGTCCATATCTCCAAAACTACATGGCAATGAGAATTCTTATTTGGTGTGAAGCTTCCTTAGGACCAACAAAATGGAATGGTCCAAAAAAATTACTATCCCTTTCTTCATGGGGTACTGTGTCGGGACTTTGAAAAAGTGCTGAGTCAGCATTTTTTAACACTCTGGGTAATGGGAAAAACATTTAAGACTACTTTTCTCCCAAACCACTGCTTCAAAAGCTTTCAAATTTCACATATAACATCTTTGGAAGATTGTTCACATGTTTATAGAGGAGATCAGCATTTCCCATCTTAATGACGTATGCCCTCCCACCCACGTGACTTTTATGTACAAAACAAATCGCACGTGGAATATTCGCAGCGCACAATTCTCAAAAGAAATGGTCGACGTTTGCGCGATAAGACATAAACTGAATCGGTAATCCGATAAAAAACGGAAATATTGAAACAACTTATAGAAATGGTCAGTTTTAAACAAATAACAAGGTAAATCTGAGCTGAAAATTAAACTGTAGGTGTGCAGGCCTACATTCTGAATCACCGTGGTGTTGTGTATTTTCGCTGCTTCGCAAATAAAGTTAAAAACAATACGAAATACCGATATAGCAAACTATTTTTAATGAGCTTTTATTTATTTTTTCTGTTCACACAAATTAGAGTCGGATTGTGGAATCCGTAGTACAGCCATTATGGAATGATTCTTACAGAAACGTAAGCATGGCTGCATCTTCTATAAAACCTCGCTTTAATATGAGACCTCTTTCCTACTCGCCCAGGCCAAGGGTACCACAGACATGGCATATGGACCTAACAAGTTACAGTCACAACGACCGTGCAATTCCCAATTATTATTTCCAATGACGTAGCCGGTGGTTGGGGTGGGGCTGGGATTCTCCAAAAAGTCGTCAAATAATTGCAGAGTCCCTGGATTAAAACAAAACACCCTCTCTGATTCACTTTCAAAACACTGATTTTTCAAATGTTTCCTAAGATGGATCCCTTGACCACACATGGGGGTAGTGGACACTTCTGGGTGTTTGATAAAATAAAGGGATAATAAGGCAAGACTTCTTGTCTGTGAGAGAGAGTGAGAGAGAATATCAAAATACACAAAGAATAACATTTTGCTCTATTTTTGCTTCAGGTAGAACTGAACTTTCATCACTTCAGCACATTGTAAAAAATGGTACACCGTCATTGTTGCTTGGGGTGGAAGTCCTCTAAAAGGGACAACATGGGTATAAACGATTGACTAAACTTGACTTTATCTCCATGTTGTGGTCATGCTTAGCCATTGTATATAAATATGTGACCTTAAACACCAATAAGTAAGTACTCCCAAAACAATGATTGAAGCACACGGAGATAAAAATTGTCCCCATTATGCACCCATCCCCATCTTTGACTAACAAATTTCTCATTATGCACTTGTTGATTTCTGAATTATGCAATTGTAGACTCCTGATATATAAAAAGCCTCTTGTATCAAGTTTTGAAAAGAAAATAATCATCATCTGAAAAAGACACAAACATCAGGTGGAGGAGGAGATATGCAGGGGGAGGGGGGCATAAACTAACTTACCCCCCCCCCCACACCCCCTCAGTGGATGAAGATGAACTTCTTACCCGCGGGCTTGTACCTATTTTTGGGGTCAGGAATTGGCACTCCACTACTGTAAGTAATGATTGGAAATGGGGCTATCCACCTCGATAAATCCCTGCAAGTGCCCATGCAAATTTTCACAGGTAAATACTGTTTATGAAACCCAAACGGAATGATTAATATGGAGTGATAACATAATACATAAACTTGATCAAAAAGTTAGTTGGGGGGTGAGGGAGGGAGTGTTTAACTGCCCCCCCCCCCCCTAAAAACGCCAAAAATATATTGGGGTGTGGAGAGCCTACTTTCATCCCATCCCAACCCCACTGGGTAATTAAACCCCACCAGGTAATTACAGAGGGGGGGGGGGGGGGACCTGTTTGGGGAGTGGTATAACTCCTTAAAGTTTAGTTATGCATATACCCTGCAGTGCATGAACAATGTGCTCATTTAATCCACGTATCCTTGTGAATCAAAACCCATGCATCATGGGGCATCTCATGAGATTTCTGTGACGGTCTGACTTTAGCTTTAACAAAAGCAAAATCTTTATCTGCTACTGTCATATAAAGTTTGTACCCAGCCGTCTTTAAAATACTGGATGGCTTTCAACGATTTTCTTGCTTTGAGCTTTTCATTGTCAAAGTCCCCTGGTGTATTTATTAGGTAAATGTAAATGTCAGAGAAATCAATCTCGGGCATTTTTCTCATGTCGTCCGACCATTTACCAACATTTATTGTGGCAGGGTCTGGCAGAACTGTTCCATTCTCAAGAGTTAGTTTCTCTTTTAGTCTGTCTGTTGTTTTTTTTTTTTTGAAGTAGTTGTTGTTCGGGGGTTGGGAATGTTGGCAAATTTAGTTTGTCCACCCCAAAACACCTCTTTAACAGTTCTTGCCGTGAACCCGTCATTGGCACACACCGAAGTTTAAAAAAATCCTTCATTTGCTGCACTGTCCAGCTTGAAAAAACGCTTGAACTCTCCACTCTGTACAATTAATATTTAATTAACGACGCCCTCAAACGTAATTTTTTAAAGCGTGATAATTATGTCACATACATGCGACCATTCTCTTGGCAGTCTTGTGAACGAAAGGTGTATTGACACCGTCGCATTCGCAGAGGCCATTTCGGAACTTCGAAGGAACACTGAAATTTTGTGGAAGGCTGGCCGGCATTGATTAAAATTTTATTTTGTAGTTAATAAATGCAATGAATATTGTAAAATTTTGATCTCAAAATAACGTATTATCAATAGTAGTCATTTAAGAGTTTGCTAAGTTCAGAAAAACGCTCAGAAATGATTTCAAGTGAGTGAAATATGAAGTAACGTTCATCGCTGTCGCTCAAATGTTTTCGCACGTGTGTATTGTTTTGTACACAAACGTCACGTGGGTGGGAGGGCATACGTCATTAAGATGGGAGATGCTGATCAAGTCTATTGAAATCAAATCCCTGGGTCCATATTCGGGCTCTCTATGGGAGTCCAAATGTTTAAATTAGTGCAGTGTGAGGAATATTCTTTAAAAATCTTCTCTTCCAGATCTTCCAATCAGAATATTTTGATATTTGGTATGCAGCATCCTTAGTGGGGTGAGATTCAAGTTTGTTCAAGCCAAGTCCCTGGGTTCATTTTAGGGCTCACTGTGGGAGCCTGAATTATAACTTAGTTCAAAATAAGGAATTTTCTTTAAAAATCTTCTTCAGATCCAGCATTCGGAATGTTTTGATATTTTTTATGCAGCATCCTTAGGGAGGGGGGGGGGGGAGATTTAAGTTTGTTCAAGCCATGTCCCTAGGTCCATATTTGGGCTCACTGTGGGAGCCCGAATGATAACTTAGTTCAAAATGAGGAGTTTTCTTTAAAAACTATCAAAACATATCCAGCAGTCGGAATGTTTTGATATTTGGTATGCAGCATCCTTAGAGGGGTGAGATTCAAGTTTGTTCAAGCCATGTCCCTAGGTCCATATTTGGGCTCACTGTGGGAGCTTGAATTGCAACTTAGTTCGAAATGAGGAATTTTCTTAAAAAATCTCCTTCAGATCCAGCAGTCGGAATGTTTTGATATGTGGTGTGTAGCGTCCTTAGGGGAGTGAGATTCAAGTTTGTTAAAGCCAAGTCCTCGGGTCCATATTTGGGCTCCCTGTGGGAGCCCGAATTATAACTTAGTCAATATGAGGAATTTTTCTTTAAAAATATTCTTCCTCAGATTCAGCAGTCAGAATGTTTTGATATTTGGCATGCAGCATCCTTGGGGAGGGGGGGGGGGGAGATTCAAGTTTGTTCAAGCCAAGTCCCTGGGTTCATATCTGGGCTCAACTGTGGGAGCCCGAATGATAACTTAGTTCAAAATGAGGAATTTTCTTTAAAAATCTTTTTCGTCAGATCCAGCAGATGAATGCGTTTGATATTTGGTATGCAACATCCTTTGGGGGGTAAGATTCAAGTTTATTCAAGCCATGGCCCTAGTTCCATAAAATTTGTCTCTCATGACTTCATTCCTTTGTAGTGTTGATGAACCATGCCTAACTGAATGTGACTCCCAAATACTTCTTTGAACCACTTTGGCCGGTGAGCAATTAAGGCTCCTTGGGGCCCCTTGTTATTTTAAAGTCTTTCAAATGGTGAAATGCACGTTCATTTGTGCGCCCAGCCAGTCCAAAGGCATTGACTAACCATTTGATTCCTATTTGGCGAAGAACTTTCCTTTATTCTATTTAATGATGAGATGAGAATGCTATTTCTTATATCCTTTGCCTCTTGCCAATATTGTGCTAATTCTGTTGTTTACCAATTTGTGAATTGTAAATATTGTACAATTGCTGCCCCTACGCCGGATCGATACGAGGATCCATGGAGCGCAGGAAACATATCAACCGCGACCGAAGGCCGACATTCTCCCCGCACTGCATGGATCCCTGGGGTCAATGCGGCACTTTTTTTTTCTTTCACCAAAAACGTGGTTTTTGTGAAAAACCAAGACAAAAACCAAACACCCCCATACCCCCCCCCCCCCCCCCCCCCCCACCACGGTGCCAGTTAGGCATTTTTTTTCTCTTTTCTCAAAATGCATTGTGAAGGATTTAGACTGACCAGATGTGGAAAAAAATATGGACTCCCCTAACACCCCCCCCCCCCTCCCCCACCTCCTCCTCACCCAGGGCCATTTAAGCAATATTTTTTCTTTGGTACAAAATGCATTTTTAGCCTTACTGTTTACAGTCAGGGCTATAGTCATGACTTTCATCCATCCATCATCCATCCGTCCGTCGGTCCATCCATCTGTCTGTAAACATTTGGTTTCCGACCGATAACTCCAGTTTGGATTATTTGATTTCAACCAAAGTTGAAAAGTGTATTTTCCAGCTAGTAATACAGGCCAGGTTTGAATATAGGTTCCACAACTCCCCACCACCCGCCACCCCACACCCCTCCCACCCCTTATTATATTAATAGGTCATGAGGTATGTTTTGGAGTAGAGAAATTAAAAAATAAAATTGGAATAGCAAATTTTTTATATCACAAGTCAGGGCTCGTTTTTTCATCCGATTTTCCGGGAATCCAATTGGATTCCCGTAAATTATCTTGACGGGAATCCACCAGAATCCAGTGTGGCGACCAAGGGTCGCCGGTACGATGGGCCGACCCTTCCAGGGTTAAAAAAATGCATTTCCTTGCATCTGAGTGAGCACCTCAACGGGTGTATTTCATCTAAATTTTCGAACACCAAAAAATTTTTAGACATTCGAAATATCAAAAAATGAAACAAATTACCCAATGCCATATACGTACAGGCTGAAAATGTTCAGGTTGCACAGCTTGCATCGAAAATGGGAAAGTGCTCAAAACGGCGCAGTGTGAGAGTATATTTTATTATCGAGCAATAAATTTCACAGCATTCCCAGTTAAACAATAAAAAAGTTCAAATGTACCTGACTACCGTCTGTTTGTTGTTTTTATTTTTAATTTCTCCCAATTTTCCACTCCCAAGAATTCAAAAGAACACGCTGGATCCTCGTGTGGCCTACACTTGTCTTCCAAGGGTTACAAGACGATTTACCCGCACAGACGACTCGCTCCGAGTTCTTGTGGACAATTCATCAAAGTCAAAATGACTCTTTGATTGGGGTGTTTGTGGGTGGGGAGAGGGGTCACGGTGGGAGGGGGCATGTGCCCGGTTGGCAGATTCTAAAAATGCAATCCTTGCTCAGTAATCTTTGAGCTCAGTCAGTACTTGGTGACAATATTTATGATATGATTAATGCCCCAAGCTGCCCACAGCACTGCTCCACGGGAAGGGTGTGTGGGGGGGGGGGGGGGGTTGTCACCTTGCTGACTGTGCTTAAACATTACAGAGCAAGGAGATATGTTAGTATGCAGGATGGTGGGTCCATTCCTTTTTTTTCTGAAATAAACTTTAAAAATCATGAAAAAACTGTGAAGACCAATAATGTCAGTGTTAGCAGAAGATAGTTTTAATGATGTCTTTCAATCATTGCTGGCGTAAGAGTTTGTTTTAATACAATAAAATACTCAATGAATTACTGAAAATCAACTTGAAGTCAGTGATTTTTTATGTTCATTTTATTCCATAATTTATGCTCAATTATGGTGGTGAGGTCCTTACAGTAGACATGTAAATGGCATCATCATTGACTGAATCAGGTATTTCCTGGCAGATCGAACACAGGTCTGAGGACACTCACAGGAAGACTGGACACAGGCCGGCATGTCGTTGATGTACACAGGGAATAGTAGGGGGCCTAGGACTGCTCCAGACATCAGGCAGCATCTTGGTAATGTTGCTCCATTAGAGCAACATTACCAAGATACAGCGTGACACCAGGAGTTCCACGTGGAACAGTCCTAGCCCCCCTATTATTCTCCATGTGCACCAATGACATGTCAGTCTGTGTCCAGTTGCCTGCTCACTTGTTTGCGGACACCATTGCTCAACTGAAAAAGTAAATTCTTGGACTGGTCTACACTTAAGACTTTCTAATTATAACAAAATAACTCTGGAGTGATTTAATATTAGGTATGGCTTCTTCACAGTTTTAATGGAAGATTTTTCAAGTGATTTTTTTCTGCTCATTTGATACCTCAACTTATGGCATTCCCCGTGTCACATGACTTAAAAGTAAACGCAGGATAAAAGTCATTGCTTAACCTTGAATCTGAAAATTGCAACGTAAAGTAAAAGTTTAACTTTAAAGTCTGAATGAAATTAATATAAAAGAAAGTCTTGTTCATCTTAACCACTTTAAAGTTCTGAGTCATTATGATTTTAATTATTGTAGGTTTTGTTACAAAATTATGACATGTTGTCACGATGGTCTTACAATGCTTCGAGTATAATTGGCAGATGGCCTTTATAATTTTCGACCCAGATTCATTTTTGGTGAAAATGAAACTTTCTTTGACTTCGTTTGGCCACAATTCAAAAGAAGCAGCTGAAATTGGCTATCCTCACTTGATGTCATTTTGAGTGTGAAGTGAAATGCCGGTGCTAAACAATAACAATAACAATGCCGTACTGGTAGTCATAACAACAGTGAACCAGAGTTTCTACAGACAGCGGATAAAAAAGTGGCCCCCACCAACTCGCCCTTGTTGAAATTAAGTTTACACTTTCAATTTCAATGTTACTTCATCATCTGATCACATCAACACCTGGTTACTTTATCGCCGAGGCATTCGGTACTTCTTTCGTCGTTTCGGACTTTTATGGTAATTTCAAAACCAAGTTACTCTGGCACTTGGTCATTTCGCCATGTGGTGTGTTTTTTTTTTACTATAAACGGGGGACGAAATGACTTGGGAAACATGGCCAAAATTCTATTGCACAGGAATGGTGCATTTTTAAAAGTCTACCAGTTCTACTCCACTTCCAGTTCAGTT
Organism: Pictodentalium vernedei; assembly: GCA_031216915.1. NCBI lineage: Eukaryota > Metazoa > Mollusca > Scaphopoda > Dentaliida > Dentaliidae > Pictodentalium > Pictodentalium vernedei. The sequence goes on from CM062293.1 coordinate 41,517,824, forward strand.
TGGTTCAACCAAATATGTCACAATTCTGTAAACAATACATTCGAACTTACTAACTAACTGGTATTGTCATTGAGATCGAGTTTTCAGTTTGCGAATGCAACTTAGGTCAAAAAGGTAAAAATAAAACTCAAAAATATAAGATTTATACATTGGGATACACGGGAATCCATTTGGATTCCCGCTGGTTGTGTTTACGGGAATATTACGAGAATCGGATTCCCGGATTCCCGTCGAAAAACGAGCCCTGCAAGTGCAGATATGGCAGATTGGTTAGGCAAATGGTTAACAAAAAATGGCTCCGACTATTTTGTGTCTAAGGCTTGCCATTGCTGGGACAGTCGGGCTGCATGCGTGACATCACTCCAGTTTATCTTTTTAGCTGAATTTGACAATGGCAAGTTTGATCTATTAGGATGGGTTGCAATCTGTCATCTGTCCGTACGTTTGTTCCTCTGTCCATCCTCAATTCCTTTAGCACACCCTACAGCTCTCGCCCCATCAGTTCAAAAATTTCGTACATGGTTTTGGGGAAATGTCTAGATGGGAGGTATCAAATTTTTCCGAATTTCGTTGAAAAGCATGGCTGCTAGTTTTGTTGGAAAACATGGCCGCCAGTAACCATCATGGATTTGGCATATAAATTGTCAACAACTCCGTTAGAACACCGTACAGGCTGCATCTCTCAGATGATCTTTTTCAAATTTCTTGTCTGGATTTTGTTGAAAAACATGGCCGCCAGCAGCCTTCTTGGATTTGGATATAAATTGTCAACGATTCCATTAGCACACCCTACAGACTGCATCTCTCACCTGATCTTTTTTGAATTTCATATATAGCTTTGGTGTGATGTCTAGATGGGAGCTGTCAAATTTTTCTACAATTCGTTGAAAAACAAGGCCGCATCCAGCCACCCTGGATTTGACATATAAATTGTCAAAAATTCTATTAGTACACCCAACAGGCCGCATCCCTCACCCAGTTTTTTCAGATTTCATATGTAGCTTTGGTGTGATGTCTTTTCTGCAGAAACTTGAGTGAATGGCTTGGCATTACTGAATCTTCCTATTTAGTTCAGTCCCCTCTTGGACAAGTTGAGCTGCAGTATCATTGACACTTTCATTAAGTTTGCTTTGATTATAAAAAGAGAGCATGTTGCAGCCAAAATGATTATGCAAGATGGGCCGAGAAACAACTTTTTTTTAACTCTGTTAGGCATAAGTTGTAAAGATCTTGATTCACTGGTGAAATGAACCTTTTGCTTTTTCATTCAAAGAACTGTACATTTATGAAATTTAGTTTGAGGAGTTTTTTTTTTCTTACAGGTTTTAAATATGGTGACCCTTGTGAATTTGGACTTCTGTCTCTACTAAGCATGGCAGAATTAAATAAAAGTGAGAAGGACTATGGACCAGAGCATGCTAATTTAATCCTGAAAGGTTATGGTATGGCCTCATCGTTTGTATGGCTTGTAGCTCAAGCTTATAATCAAGGTAAATGATTAACCAAACATTGTCCCGGGTTCAATCCCTGTCCGGTACGACCCGCATTGTGTCCTTGGGCAAGGCACATCATTCCGGTTGCCTACATGGGGGCACAATGACACTGTGTACTAAGACATACTGTACGTCGATACGTCGATGGTGCACATGTTTTTTACTGCTGTAACCCTGCTTGAGTGGAGCTTGAACAGAGTTAGAATGTTGAGGAGCTGACAGTTGCTCGTCAATGCTCAGTGGTTCTCTTCAGGTACTCTGGCTTCCTCCACCCGTAAAACTGTCATGGTCACGATTAACCTTTGTGCGTAAGTATGTAACCTGAAACACCAATAAATAACCAAATATTGGCTGTACAGTACAACCGCCGTTGACTGGTTACTTTCCACGGGTGGGCAATATCTCCATGGATGCAATAATTTTGGATTCCAAAAACTAATTATAGGAATAATGACCAAAAATTTAATTAATGAAGCACTGGGTACAACCCAGTGCTTCATTAATTAAAATTTTGTTGCTGATAAATTTATGAATTTTTTATTACCCACTAAATGCATGCGTGGACATCACTGCTCACGCATGTATTGGTCATACTCTATAAATCTGTTGTCATCCATCCGGCGTCGTGAACATTTTTCAAACGACTTCTCCTCTGAAACTGTTAGGTCAATTTGCTTGAAACTTGGTATGGATGTTCATTACCCTATGTCAATTCAAGTTTGTTCAAATGAAATGGACATGCCCACATGGGGCACCATAGGGAGCATAACTCCGATAGCACCCAATGTATATTAGAGAAATTACTAAAAAATCTTCTTCTACCTCACAAGTGGGCAGAATCATTTGATATTTGGTATACAGCATTGCAGGGTGGATCTGATTCAAGTTTGTTCAAATCGGCCCCCTGGATTCATATTTGGGCTCACTATAGAAGCCCAAATTTAAACTTAGTGCATTTCAGGCAAATTTCTTAAAAAATCTTCTTCTGCAGATCCAGCAGGCAGAATCTTTTGATATTAGGTATGCATCATTGTGGGGTGGATCTGATTCAAGTTTGTTCAAAGCGGCCCCCTGGATTCATATTTGGGCTCACTATAGAGGCCTGAATTCGAACTTAGTGCATTTCAGGCAAATTTCTTGAAAAATCTTCTTCTCCAGATCCAGCAGGCAGAATCTTTTGATATTTGGTTTGCAACATTGTGGGGTGGATTATGCATCTACTATCTGATGTACTGCAGTTTTTTCTGTGGAAGTTTCTGTTTTACATCGGATAGTGTTTTAAAATTGGTTACTGATTTCGGGCCATATTTTCAGTACCTGGAGTCTTGTTTCCGGTTTTTATTCACTTTTGTTTACGTTGACAACGGTTACTTCTGACAGTGATTCCTTGTCTTCTATAAGGTTTTGTTTATAGCCAGATACATTAATATTGTCTGTAAGTGTAACATTAATTTTTAGGTATGTTTTAAAATTTTTGTCCACACTTAGGCTTTTTTGGGGGATCCATTTGGGCTCATCGTTCCCTTTGGGAACTTGGGCTCACCTCAACATTTTTTCGAAAATTTTTTCTTTTGAATTATTTTTCAAAATTTTTGTAATGGATTATATTATTATTATCTTTGTTCAAGGGTTAGTGCAAGTACTACGGCTGTTTAATATTTTTTAAATATGAAAGAATATTGTTCAAATTGTAAATCGAGGACGTCTTCCTCTGATTCTCATGTTCATTGTTTTTGCTGTAGTCAATGTACTCGCACTAATTCTTGCTCAGTGTGTGCCAGTTGGGATGACAAACGTTGGAGACGTGTGTCACGGTATATTGTTAGTGGTGAGAGGTCCATGCCAGTCCTCTCGCCACAGGGTCACCCTAGTTTTTCAGTCTATTTTTCAGAGGGACAAGAACAGGGTGATGTTTCCGTGATGTCTTCAGGAAGTGTGCTACCGTCGTCACAATCAAATGAAGAGCTAGCGGCAAAAGTGCTCAACGAAATACGACAAGTGCCTGGATCCTTAGTAGGATTGACAACCTTGTCGCCAGCTAGCTCACCCGGTGAAGCTATCATTCGTAAAGTGGGTGATGTGACGCCGGGTCCGTCCATTGCGGTCCAGGAGAGGAGAAGGGGTGTTGCAAGCACTATAAACTCGGATCACGCACACCCAGCAATGACGGATCAGAGGATGGAACGGAGAAAGCCAGTCAGTGTGGTAGCTAGTTCGTTTAGGTCTACCCGCTCTGCGAGCGAGAGAGGAGAGAGGTCCCTCTCTCTCACAACAACATCTGGGGCCAGATGTTGTCGTACATAACGTTCGTCAGTTGGAGCATACGTCCACTTCTCCTGCTCGGGACGCTCCGTCGCATAGACAGCTAGTCTACTGGCTTCCTCTTCCACACGTCAGCACACACGACCCCCACCTTGGCTATGTGACCACAGATATCCAACCTGCTTCACTGACCAGGGATTCCACGTCGACCAGGTCACTCCATCCGGTAGCCAAGGACACGAGGCCTTACCAGTTGGGACATTCGCATAAAAGAATTATGCAAGAGGTACCATCCCAGGAGCTTCCAGCGGCTAAACAACGTAAGACCGCAGCTCCACAGGCCTCTTTGATGGACTTGCTATCTCAGATAGCACAACTCATCGCAACATCCCAGCAACCTTCAGAAACTCTTTCAAATCAGGAACTGTCTGAGGAAGCTGGGGCGGTACGCTCCTCTGCAGTGTCAGAAAGGGATGACCAAGATTCACATTTGGTCCAGTCGGATTGTGAAAGGGAATCAGCCGAGCTGGATTTTTCCCTTCTAGAACAACATAAGGTGGCCGTAGATTTCATCCAGCAACACCTTCCAGAAGTTGTTCCTCCGGACCAGAGAGCTGCGATACCAGTTAAGAAACTGATAGCGTCACTGGACACAGACTTTTTCGGCTGGGCTAAGGACGTCACCCCTGAGTTTCCGGCCCAGTCCAGAAATGTCTCAAGGACATTTGAATTGCTGAATGACGCTATTTTCAAGCTAGCCTCTAAGACTGGCAGATCCAGTTTCTTATCGTCTCATGCTCTACATCTGCTGTTCATCAACAGTAGAAATAAATTTGAAATGGCAGGACAGGCCGTTCCGAGAGTTCCTCTGTGTTTAGATGACCAGGCTGAAGATTTGGAGTTGTCTTTGCCGGTGTCTATGTCGATTCTCTCCAGTACTTTGGAGACGACAATCTCGTCTAACAGAGCCAGTTTAGACGCCTTATCTTACCCAGATCACCTTACCAGAGCGTTATCACAATGTCTCGATGGAAAAGAATTCCAGGATGTTCAAACTGCCTTGAGAGTTTTTTCGAGGGCGGTAGCATATTCCACATATAACTCCGTCCTTTCAGTGGCAAATTTGGAGTTAGACGTGATGCTGCCCTGGACGTTTAGTCCCAATGAAAATGCCTAGGCTTGACAGTTTTATTGGGACGAAAACACCCTGGGCGAATAGAAAGTCACGTACACTTCGAATTATTTTTCGGTTGAGCAACCATTTTCTCTTATTTACGTCTTATTCATTGGAAATTACTGGCTGTCAGTGTGTAAAATCGGATAGATATATCTCCGTGAAATGATGCAAAATATCCTCTCAGATGCAAGGAAATGGGGGTTTTGGGATCCCGGAATTCAAAATTTTCCTACCACGGGCCGAACCATGGTCGGCCCGTCATACCAACCATGGTTCGGCCCGATCCAGTTTCTAAGACTGGCAGATCCAGTTTCTTATCGTCTCATGCTCTACATCTGCCATTCAGCAACAGTAGAAATAAATTTGAAATGGCAGGACAGGCCGTTCCGAGAATTCCTCTGCGTTTAGACGACCAGGCTGAAGATTTGAAGTTGTCTTTGCCGGCGTCTATGTCAATTCTCTCCAGTATGTTGGAGACGACAATCTCGTCTAACAGAGCCAGTTTAGACGCCTTATTTTACCCAGATCACCTTACCAGAGCGTTATCACAATGTCTCAATGGAAAAGAATTCCAGGATGTTCAGTCTTTCTTGAGAGTTCGTTCGAGGGCAGTAACATATTACATGTATAACTCTGCCCTTTCAGTGGCAAATTTGGAGTTAGACGTGATGCTGCCCAGGACGTTTAGTCCCAATGAAAGTGCCTAGGCTTGACAGTTTTATTGGGACGAAACGCCCTGGGCGAATAGAAAGTCACGTACACTTCGAATTATTTTTCGGTTGAGCAACCATTTTCTCTTATTTACATCTTATTCATTGGAAATTACTGGCTGTCAGTGTGTAAAATCGTACAGATATATCTCCGTGAAAAGATGCAAAATATCCTCTCAGATGCAAGGAAATGGGGGTTTTGGGATCCCGGAATTCAAAATTTTCCTACCACGGGCTGAACCATGGTCGGCCCATCATACCAACGGTCATCCATCGCCACCCAAACGGCCTCATTCCCTTTCCCCTAGCGGAAACCCTGATGTCTTACACAAGTTGAGCTAAAGTGTCATTGACACTTTCATTTTATATTAACCCTTTACCCATAGTAACGGCCAAAACCGGCCAGCGCTATTCTCAAAAATCGCCTATTAATTTTAATTATTTTTTCATTTTTTGTCTCAAAAACATAGGTTATGACCCCTCATTGGAACAAGCTCGTTCCAATGAGGGGTCATAACCTATGTTTTTGAGACAAAAAATGAAAAAAAATAGTTATTCAAGAATTTTTTTTTTCAAGTGTCGTCTGCTTTTCATGTTAGGTAAAGGGTTAACAATTAACCCTTTACCTAATGAATCGCCAGCATCCGTCCACGTAATATGCAAATTCAGCAGCTGAAAAAATATTATTTTTCGAAAAATTTTAACAAAACCATATCAAGTGACCCCTCTTTGGAACGAGCTCGTTCTAAAGAGGGTTCACCTGATATATTTTTGTTGCAGTTTTTGAAAAAATTTAAAAAATAATGTTTAAAATGATAAATTTTGAAATCGTATGCGTTGGGTAAAGGGTTAAACAATTGCAGATACAGTGGAGCCCACTTAATTGGATATCTCTTAATTGTATATCCCTGTTAATTGAATATAATTTTCAAACACAAAACCTTTTACCATACCTTCAGTACAAATTTGATCTGATAATTGCATATGGGTTGTAGAGTAAACTCCTGTTAATTGTATATAAATTTTTGTAATCTATCAAAAAAATTACTGTGACATGCACCAAATTCCCCTTATTTATCAACCTTTTTGGCCTCACTACATCCAATACAGGCATTTATTCTATTATATCATGTTTGACAGAGCTCTATGAGCTCTGTCAAACAAGATATAATAGAATAAATGCTCAGTTTACCTCCAGAACACAGGAAACTGACCAAATCCCTGTTAATTGTATACTCCTGTTAACAGGTAGAGTGCTAGAAGCCACTATCAGGGCTTTAACATGAAGAGCAGGTACCCCAGCCTGAAGGTGTCATATTCTGTGGATGTGCATCACATTATTTTAGAAGCGAAATTACTTTGTCTATATGGGTTTGCCTTGTTACAATTTATGGGAGAATGCCTCTTGGCACTCTCCCATGAATTGTAACAAGGCAAAGACACATGAATAAATTTTGATAACCCAAAATAACTTGGCACTCTACCAGTTAATTTAATAATTTTCACTGGCAAAATGGATATTCAATTAAGAGGATTCTACTGTAATAAAATGTGGTTAATGAATCATCACAAAATGCTTGGCAACAATCAGTTGAATCTATGTTCCAGGAGCCATTGCTGTTGTCATCTGATTGCTCCCAATCGGCCGATCATCGATTGAACACAAATGTTTTTACATTTTCTTTTCAGGTTTTAACACTTGTCAGGACTTAACATACCCTTTTACAACACAGACTATTATAACAGATGGCAGGAGGTTCTCATTCTTTGCTTACCAGCTCAACACACTTCACTTATGGAAAGATGATGATGCAAATCCACTGAGAAATATTTGTTGGTATACTGATGTCATGAACCTTTATGACAGAGTGGAAAATGAGGAAGTGATTGGTTTTAATGACGATGTTCTCAAACAACTTGTGAAGTGTGTGGCACTGCAGCCTTCAGTTGAAGATTTCAATACCAGACCTAACTTATCAGAAGAGGTCATTGACAGAACAAAACAGTTTGATTTTGTCAATTTCAAAGCAGAAGAAATAGCTGTTGAAGATGAACAAATCTATGATGAAAGCTAAAAATAACATCTAATGTCGTATTCAAATTGCCTACCTGTACATGTATTTTTCTGTATTTATCAATCCATTAAAACAGGTTTCCTCTGCTTTGAGTAAGAATTCTCATTCCTATTCTTCTAATTTATTTATCTGTATATTAGGGATTAAAGACACTTTAACAGACAAGGCAATGTGTCACGCACAAAAGTTTTTTGGTTTTGATGGAGGTCAAGGTCACAGATCAAGGTCAACTCTCCGTCAGGAAGATTTTCATGTCTGCTCCATAATTCTGAGATGCTTTGTTGGAAATTGTTGAAACTTGGCATACATGCTGCTTATGTCAGGGATATAGTCACTTCCAAGTGACAATCTCTTGTTGTATTTTTTTTTTTTTGTAATTACATGTATTTCTTTGCCATCAAAAGTTCATGTCCTTGATTTTTTTTTATGTTTTAGGCCTCATAATCTAAGGAATAGCATGGATTGTAATGTATTTCGCCCCTTGAGTGAAAGAAGTTGTTGCACTCAAGGGACAACTTTATCAGTTTTATTAACTTGGGTAAAATATCAGACGTAAACCATTTAATTTTTAGCTCAACTGGCCTAAAAGGTCATGTGAGCTTTTCTCATCACTTGGCCTCTGTCGTCGTCCGCCATCCGTAAACTTTTCACATTTTCATCTTCTTTGTAACTGCTGAGCTGGTGTGAACCAAACTTGGCAGGAATGGTCTATGGGAGGTCCTCTTCAAACGATCCTCATTTTGTTCCCGTCAGATGAAAAACATGGCTTCCAGAGGCATTCTTTGATTCTGGTTGGCGGATTTTCAAAAATCTTCTCCCCTGAAACAGGCCATATGTTTTGAAACTTCACATAAATGATGACTAGGACCTCCTCTTCCAATGATCCTCATTTAATGTTGAGTGGATTACAGACATGGCCGCAATTGCGGCTTATAGTTACTGTAGAAACCCTATGGGAAATAACATTTTCCTCTTCTTCTCTGGAAAAACCGAGGCGACGTGAAAACAAACCTGGCAGGGATAGTCTATGGGAGGTCCTCTGTAAACTTTTCACATTTTCATCTTCTCTGTAACCGCTGAGCTGGTGTGAACCAAACTTGGCAGAAATGGTCTATGGGAGGTCCTCTACAAACGATCCTGATTTTGTTCCAGCCAGATGAAAAACATGGCTTCCAGAGGCATTCTTTGATTCTGGTTGGTGGATTTTCAAAAATCTTCTCTGAAACTGCCAGGCCAAATGATTTGAAACTTCTCATAAATGATGACTGGGACCCCCTCTACCAACGATCCTCATTGAATGTTGATTGGGTTACAAACATGGCCACAATTGTGGCTTATAGTTACTATAGAAACCCTATGGGAAATCACATTTTCATCTTCTTCTTCGGAACTACTGAGCCGACGTGAACCAAACCTGGCAGGGATGGTCTATGGCAGGTCCTCTACAAACGATCCTCATTTTGTTCCCGAGGGTTGAAAAACATGGTCACCAGGCATTCTTTGATTCTGATAGGTGGATTTTCAAAAATTTTCTTCTCTCAAACTGCTGGGCCAAATGTTTTGATACTTCAGATAGGTAATGACTGGGACCCCCTCTACCAACGATCCTCATTTAATGTTAATCAGGTTTATAGTTACTGTAGAAACCCTATGGGAAATCACATTTTCCTCTTCTTCTCTGGAAAAACCGAGGCGACATGAAAACAAACCTGGCAGGGATAGTCTATGGGAGGTCCTCTACAAATGATCCTCATTTTGTTTCCGTGGGTTGAAAAACCATGGCCACCAGAGGCATTCTTTGATTCTGATTGGTAGATTTTCAAAAATCTTCTCCTCTGAAACTGCCAGCCAAAATGTTTTGATACTTCACATAAACGATGACTGGGCCCCCCCTCTACCAACGATCCTCATTTAATGTTGATCGGGTTGCAAACATGGCCACAATTGTGGCTTATAGTTACTATAGAAACCCTATGGGAAATCACATTTTCATCTTCTTCTTCGGAACTACTGAGCCGACGTGAACCAAACCTGGCAGGGATGGTCTATGGGAGGTCCTCTACAAACGATCCTCATTTTGTTCCCGAGGGTTGAAAAACATGGTCACCAGGCATTCTTTGATTCTGATAGGTGGATTTTCAAAAATTTTCTCCTCTCAAACTGCCGGGCCAAATGTTTTGATACTTCAGATAGGTAATGACTGGGACCCCCTCTACCAACGATCCTCATTTAATGTTAATCAGGTTGTAAACATGACCAAAATTGCGGCTTATATTTACTATAGAAACCCTATGGGAAATCAAATTTTCATCTTCTTCTCTGAAACTACTGAGCCGACGTGAACCACACTTCGCAGGAATGGTCTATGAGAGGATGGAAATATGTGGCCACCAGAGGCGATATTCTAATGCTTAACCCAATGCCCCTCCTGTCTGCACAAATGATCGGTACTGTCAGCAAAATACTTGTTTTTTGAGAATCTGGTAAGGGTCGGTTGCAGTTTTCTCCACTGAGGACTGGGAAAAAAACCCAAAATATTGTGTATACAATACAAGTCAAAATAAGCTGTAGCATAACTGCAATAAACCAAGTAAACTGCTGCTCCTGCCTTGACAAGATCAGAATCTGACATTTTCTAGAAAGTTATCAGTGAGAGCTTTCCATAAAATGATGTTAGCTTCTGGTCTTATCAGTGTAGGAAGAGAAAAAAGAAAAAGATACATAATTTTTGGATTATCCTACACAACTTATTTTGACTTTACTGTAAACCATTTTAACTGTACCTTGATTTTTGCATCATTCGTCTTCTGGATTTCCAGGCACCTGTCAACTTCAATCTGATAACAGTATTTTCTGATAAGTAACACGAAAAGTTTTTGTTTGTATTCTGTTTCAATCATGTCAGCTTAGATGATAGTAATTATTGTTTATCTTTTAAGATTTGACAAATATTGGAGGAAAGTGTGTTGGACTGTAACCCTTTTCCTATCCAAAGCTATTATGAAAAGAGAATACTGTCTGAGAGAATTGTAAATTTTTATACTGTACCAATGACCCAGACATAGCTGGTGCTAACTCTTAAAAATCTAGGACCAAACACAAATTTTGCCCCCCAATCCCCAAAATTTGCATCTAAAACCAAAGGAAATCATGTCCTGAAGGATCTCCATACTTTGCCCTTACTGCGCATGCGCAGTGTCAAGGACGTTCCGAAATTGGCGCCAATTATCATTCTCTGTTTGGCCCTTCATCAGTCAACATCTCACTGATCTTTGTGCTTGTAAATCTCAGTTTAAAGGATGCCAGACACGTAATTATTGGAGAAATGGTGATTCTAAGGAGGATATAGAAGGAGGAGAGGAAAAAGGAGTGACAAAAAATAATCAGGGCTGTACTTAAATTTTTTTTTATGAAATTATGTTAAGTTGCCTATTTTCGAGGCATGGGCCTGTCGTTGTCATTCTTGCTATAAAGTTGCACTGCTTATTCAGTGTTTCCTCTCCCCTGGTCTTCTAAGTCCCCCCTTGCTACTCTCCCATGCTTTTGGCATATTTTTGAGAAAGATCATTTCTAAATTCTCTTGGGAGAATTAGCTTGGTTACAGAATGAATTCTGTTATTTTCCCCATGTTTACGTTTTCACCTATGGGTGTATAAACGTTGTGTTCTGCATCTACCATCTGATGTTCTGCAGATTCTTCCCTGGGAGTCTCTGTTTTGCATCAGATAGTGTGTAATTTTGATGACTGATTTCGGGCCAGTATTGTCAGTGCCTGGAGTCATGTTTTCTGGTGTTTTTACACTGTTTGTTTACATTGGCAACAGTCTCTTTTGAGGGGGGCTGTTTGCCTTTGGAGTAGTTTATCTCACTATAAGATACATTATTATTATCCGTAAGTGTTGCATTAATTATTTAATATAATTTGAAAATTTTTGACCACACTTAGCCTTGGGATCCATTGGGGCTCAACGTTACTTTTCAGAAACTTGGGCTTCGTTGAAAAAATATTTTTCAAAAATTATTTTGATTTTCAATTGTTTTTTCAATATTAATGGATCATGTTATTATGTATCTTTGTGTTTAGGGGTTTGTGCGAGTACTAGGACTTGTTGTTCACTTTTCATAATGAAAGGATATTGTTCAAATTGTAATAGGAAGAAATCTTCCTCTGACTTTCATGATCATTGTATTAATTGTAGTCAGTGTACTCGCACTAATCCCTGTTCAATATGTCAATATTGGGATGTCAAACATTGGAAACGTGTGTCACGATATGTTGTTAGTGGAGAAAGGGCTATGCCGGCTCTTTCTCCGCAGGGTCACTCTACTCTGTCAGTTTCTATTTCAGAGGAACAAGAACAGGGTGATGTTTCCATGTTATCTTCCGCAAGTGCACTTCTGTCGTCACAAATGAATACAGAGCTAGCGGCAAAAGTGCTCATGGACATAAGACAAATGTCGTCCGCTAGCTCGCCCGGTGTAGCGTCCATTCACCGAATGGTTCGGCAGCCGGGTTCGTCCGATGCGGTCCAGGAGGAAATGTTGGGTGATGCGAGCACTATAAACATTCAACGTGCACACCCAGTGACGGCGGATAGTAGGAGAGATCGGAGGAAGCCTTCGAGTCCGGTTCCTAGCTTGTCCAGGTCCAGCCGGGCGGTGAGCAAGAGAGGCCCCCTCTCTCGTACAACAACATCTGGGACCAGATGTTGTGGTACAAAATGTGTCGCTAGCGGAGCACACGTCCGTCGCTCGGGACGCTCCGTTGTATAGGCAGTCCGCTGAGACTGCTCAGGCTTCTTCCTCTCACCAGTGCACACGACCGCACCTTGGCTACGTGACCGCCGATATTCTTCCAGCTTCGCCGATCAGGGATTCTTCGGCGACCAGGTCACGCCATCCGGTAGCCAGGGACACGAGAACGGTTGACTCCGGGCGTTCGCATAGGAAGAGTATGCGGGAGTCACCAGATGCGGAGCTGCCCTCGGCGAAGCAGCGAAAGACTGCGCCTCCGCAGGCCTCAATGTCGGACATGCTTGTTCAAATAGCACAACTTATCGCAGCATCCCAGCAACCGACAGAAACGGTGTCGGATCGGGAATTATCCGACGGCGCTGGGTCGGTACGCTCCGCCGAAGCATCGGATCTGGACGACCGGGAGCATCATGAGGTCCGACCGGATGGTGAAAGGGATACGGATGACTTGGAGCTATCCCTTTCGGAACAACATAAAGCTGCCGTGGACTTCATCCGGCGCTTTCTTCCTCAGGTTGTTCCGTCGGGCCAGACTGCTGCGGTACCGGACAAGAGAATTATAGCGTCATTGGACACTGACTTCTTTGAGCGGTTCAGGGACATCGCTCCCGAGTTTCCGTCTCAGTCCAATAATGTCACAAGAACATTTGAATTATTGAACGACGCTATATTCAAACTTGCTTCCAAAACAGGAAAAGCGGGTTTCTTGTCCGCCAATGCTCTTAACCTGCCTTTCATTAATGCAAGGAATAAATTCGATACGGCAGGACAGGGTATCCCGAGAGTTCCTCTGCGTATGGACGACGAGGCGGAAGACTTAGAATTATCATTACCGTCGTCTACGTCTATTCCAACAGCGGTGTTGGAGACGACTATTTCGTCTAACAGAGCCAGTTTAGATGCTTTATCGTACGCAGACCACCTTACTAAGGCGTTATCACTGCGTCTTCAAGGGAAAGAATTCCAGGATATACAATCCTCTTTAAGACTTCTTTCAAGGGCAGTAGCTTATTCCACGTGTAACTCTGCCCTTTCAGTGGCAAACCTGGAGTTGGTTAGACGTGTCGCAGCCCTAGCTACATCCACACTCGTGGATAGTAAGGTGAAGAACTCTCTCAGAGTCGCTTCGGTCTCCGGAGAACTTCTCTTCGACGGCAAGCTTTCTGCAATTTACGATAAAATTACTAAGAAAGCTTCGGATTCTCTGCTGTTTAACTCTGCTTCTAAGAAGTCGGACACGGCAGATAAGAGTAAGACAGGCACTTCTGGGTCTAATGCGCCCAAGAGAGGTTCCTATAGAGGTTCCGGTGCGTCGTCTTGGTCTTATTCAAGAGACCGTCAAGTCAGCGACTCACGTGCGGGACGTCCTTCGGGCCGGGACAACCGGTCGGACGCCCCGAGGTCGACGGGACGAGGTGCGGGTCGCGGAGGACGTGGTTTCTCCTCCAGAGGCCTCGCAGGTCCAGGAGGTGATGGCTTCAACTTCTATCGCGTGCCGGTTGGCAGAAGGTTGTCGAGTTTTTCACAAGAGTGGGCGTCGATTACGGACGACCCTTGGGTGAGAGGGGTGATTTCGGAAGGTCTAAAGATATCCTTCAAGCGAAAGCCTCCATTAACTCAAAGTCCAAAATGGACTCAACTTCTGTCAAATCCGCAGAAAAGAGACGCTCTGTTATCAGAGGTGCAGTCTCTTTTAAGGAAGAACGCGGTAGAGGTCGTAGAAAACCAGGAGACACCGGGATTCTACAGCCATCTGTTTCTGGTTCCAAAACCAGACGGCTCGTTCCGTCCAGTCATAGATTTGAGCTGGATAAACAAGCTGATCGTTGCTCCGAAGTTTTATATGGAGACGATTCGATCGGTCAGAGCGAGTATTCGGGTGAACGATTATGCAACAAGCATAGATCTCAAAGATGCGTACTTTCACGTCATGGTACATCCGACATTCAGAAAGTATCTACGCTTCGCAGTCCTAGGAGTGGTGTATCAATTCCGGGCGATGTGCTTCGGATTGAACCTAGCACCCTGGGCTTTCACTCGGGTAATGAACTCGGTAATGATGTATTTCCGAGCTCATTCGTCTGCGGTAACGTCGGCCTACCTGGACGACATTCTTCAGAGGTACGGCAACGAGTTAACGCTTCAGAACGATGTGCAGAATCTGCTTCTATTGCTCCGACATCTCGGTTTTATAATAAACGAGAAGTCGGATCTGGTGCCGTCCAAGTCATTCACACATCTGGGAATGAGCTTCGAGACGCACAACAATCTCGTTCGTCTGCCGTTAACCAGAGCGAAATTAGTCAGTTGTTACGCTCGCTATTGTCTGCACGCAGACAAAGTCACAGCGAGGGAGTTCATGAGACTGATAGGTCTGTGCGGAGCCGCTGCGGATCTCATTCCGATGGGGCGGTTACGCACGCGTCCTCTCCAAATTTTCTTGACTCAGAATTGGAGTGTGAAAATTCATTCGCTCGACATAGACGTTCTCTTGTCAGATCAAGTGAAACGAGAGATTCAGACTTGGGCAAACATTCAGTGGTTAACTCAGGGAGTTCCGCTGCAGTTGCCGGATCCGAGTTTTACCATTATGACGGATGCCAGTCAAACAGGTTGGGGTGCATCATTGATCCCAACGGATTCGAGATGCCAGGGTCTTTGGGATCCGCAATTCCTGGGCAAGCACATAAACATCAAGGAAATGATGTCAATTTGGCTTGCGTTACGTCATTGGATGGACATTATTCACAATGCTCCTGTCCAAATCCTATCCGACAATACGACAGTAGTGGCGTATATACGGAATCAGGGAGGCACTCATTCAGTTCCGTTGTTCAATCTAACAGAAAGAATCCTTCTGTTTGCTCTAGAACATCAAGTGCTACTTTCGGTCCGTCATATACCGGGTCGTCTGAACGTACTAGCAGACTCCCTTTCACGAAAGGGTCACTTGTTTCCATCGAAGTGGACTCTCAACAAACAAGTATTCAATCAGATTTGCTACCAATGGGAACGGCCAATGATAGACTTATTTGCGACACATCTCAACAATCAGTTGCAAACGTATGTGTCTCCGTGTCCGGATCCAAGAGCATTTGCAGTAGACGCTCTGTCGATCCCTTGGGACGGAATGATAGGATATGCGTATCCTCCAGTGCCGTTAATTCAACAAGTATTGCTAAAGATAAAACAATCTCAATGCAAGATTCTGTTGGTAGCATCTCTGTCTCCACAGAGACCGTGGATAAATCTACTCAGGTGTCTGTTGTGGGACCTACCGCGAAAGCTTCCTCCACGGGAGGATCTTCTTTCGCAGGGGAAACCGCGTCAACTTCATCACAACCCGCAAGGTCTCAACCTTCACGTTTTTCCGTTGTGCGGTCCTTCTTGCATGGCAAGCACTTTACAGGACGAGCAGTGGACGCGATTTCTAACTGTAGGAGGACCTCCTCTTCGCTAAACTATGCGGCTAAGTGGAAGGTTTTTCGTCGTTGGTGTAGGGATCATTCTGTTGATATTTTTGATCCCTCCATACCAGACATTGCAAACTTTCTAGTATACTTGTTTGACGAAATCAAACTGCAGCCTGTTACTATTAAGGGTTATAGGTCTATGTTATCTGATACCTATGCACATCATGATAGTTTACAAATTGGATCTAATGTCTCTTTATCTAAGTTAGTTAGAAACGTCTCGATAAATAGACCCAGAACTCTTAGGTTAATTCCTAAGTGGAATTTAGCTTGGGTTCTTCTTAAACTGAAGGAAAAGCCATTTGAACCTCTTGGGACAGTAGATTTCAAATTCTTGTCTTATAAGACAGCTTTTCTCTTAGCTTTCTCTTCTGCTAGAAGAGTCAGTGAGCTTCATGCACTGTCGGTGGATGATTCTCACTATCGTAGTGTTGGGAACACTATCACCTTCACTACTAATGTGGGATTTTTAGCTAAGAATCAGGCTCCTAATAAATATCCTGAACCTATTGTTATTAAGGCCCTTCCATCTTCAGACGGGCGTAGGCCTTTACTCTGTCCTGTTAGAACGTTACGTATCTATAAACAGAGATCTCAGTTTATCAGAAAGGGACGAAAACGTTTCTTTCTGTCTCTGATGCCTAATAGAAAGGACATTTCGGTCCATTCTATTGCTAGATGGATTCAATTAACTATCCGTACTGCTTAGGAAAATTTATCTTCTTCTCAGCAGTCTGTGCTTAAGATTTCGGCTCATGAAGTAAGAGCTCTTTCTACATCTTGGGCTTACGCTAATAGTATTGCTATTACAGGTTTAATGAAGGCTGCTTATTGGTCTCAGCCATCCACATTCACGAATTTTTATCTCAGAAATATTGAGTCCATTTCTGGAGACCTGCATTGTTTAGGTCCGTTATCTGCTGCTCGGAATGTCGTCCTCTAAACAGTTGCAACAATAGTTATGCAGGCTTTCTGTTCCGGCAGTGACTCCGTCCAGCTGCCCTCTTCGCTCTGGGCTATTTGACCCAGGGCAAGGGGAAGAGGGGGGGGGGTTCCCTTAGGTCACCTGCTTTATAGTGAAAAGCAAGGGAATGCCTCCTCCGAAGTCAGTATTTCTGAGTCGTTTCCGGGATGGTTTTAAAGTGTAATATTAATGTTAAAAATTCATTCATGTCATATTTTTAAAGTGTAGCTCGGTGTGAAGCATTTGTATATGTCAAGTGTCAAACGGGCTTTAATATACAATCCTCGGACACTTTTAAAGAATATAAAGAGTCTCAATTCTCTGGACTAACTTTATTTATTGGCTTACTTTAAAAATAATTAGTATAAAGGGTTATACTGGATGTTAATAGAGAACATGAATGTTATTGTGCTCAATTATGAAAGGTATTGTATCTTTCTAATTTAACATAAAATAAGAAAGATACATGTAAAGCCTAATACTCCTTTTCTCCTTAAGGGGTTGACTCTATATTATATAGTTGAGCTTATTGGATTTTCCTCTATGTCCTAGGCCCTCCAGCCTTTTTACTATTCAGCTATGTCTGGGTCATTGGTACAGTATAAAAATGTTAAAAAATTTATAGTAATTTATATATTTTTAGCTCAACTTTGACGAAGTCAAATTTGAGCTATTGTCATGGCCCGTCGTCCGTCTGTCCGTCCGTCCGTCTGGCCGTCTGTCTGTCCGTACGTCAACAATTGGCTATGGCTCGGGCTAGAGGTCGTATTTATGAACCGATCTTTACGAAACTTCTTGTGTACCTTTGTTATGACCCTGGGACGGGAACGAGTGTTTTTAGGTGTGGTCCAAAATTCAAGATGGCTGCCAGTGGCCATTTTGTACCGATGATGCAAAAATCAGTTTTTTGTACAGAACTTCTGTATGAAAGTTCTGATTTGAATAAAGTTTTGTATAAATGTTTAGTACCATGGGATACATCACATATAATACGGGTTTTTTTCTCGTGCGTAAATTATGCAAATTAGACTGACTTTGATTTATTTAGTGTTACTTTCAGAGCTGTAAGTGCCAAGCTGCTATGGCTCGGGCTAGAGGCCGTATTTATGAACCGATCTTTACGAAACTTCTTGGGTACCTTTGTTATGACCGTGGGACGAGAACGAGTGTTTTTGGGTGCGGTCCGAAATTCAAGATGGCTGCCAGCTGCCATTTTGTACCGACGATGCAGAAATCTGTTTTTTGTACAGAACTTCCATATGAAAGCTCTGATTTGAATAATTTTTTGTATGAATGTTTAGTACCATGGGATACATCACATATAATACGGGTTTTTTTCTCGTACGTAAATTGTGCATATTAGACTAATTTTGATGTTTTTTGGGGTTACTTTCAGCACTGTAAGTGCAAATGCCAATACGGCTCGGGCTAGAAGCCGTATTTATGAACCGATCTTTACGAAACTTCTGGGGTACCTTTGGTATCACCGTGGGATGAGAACGAGTGTTTTTGGGTCCGGTCCGAAATTCAAGATGGCCGATGGCAGCCATTTTGTACAAAATTAGGTGCAATCAGATTTTTGCACAGAACTTCCATATGAAAGCCCTGATTTGAATAATTTTTTTGTGTGAATGTTTAGTACCATGGGATGCATCACATATAATACGGGTTTTTTTCTCGTGCAGAAATTATGCAAATTAGATGAACTTTGATTTTTTCAGTGCGACTTACACACAGTAAGTACACATGTCAATACGGCTCAGACTAGAGTCTGTATTTATGAACTGATCTTCACGAAATGTCTTGGGTACCTTTGTTATCACCTTGGGACGAGAACGAGTGTTTCTGGGTGCGGTCTAAAATTCAAGATGGCTGCCAGTGGCCATTTTGTACCGAAATTAGGTCTAATCAGTTTTTTGTACACAACTTCTATACAGCTCAGACTAGAGGCCATATTTATGAACCAATCTTTACGAAACTTCTTGGGTACCTTTGTTATCACCGTGGGATGAGAGTGAGTGTTTTTGGATGTGGTCCAAAATTCAAGATGGCCACCAGCAGCCATTTTGTACCAAAATTAGTGCAATCAGTTTTTTGTATAGAACTTCTGTATGAAAGTTCTGATTTTAATAAATTTTTGTATGAATGTTTAGTAACATGGAATACATCACATATTGTAAGGGGTTTTTTTTCGTGCAGAAATTATGCAAATTAGATGAACTTTGATTTATTCAGTGCAACTTACACAATGTAAGCACACATGTCAATACGGCTCAGGGTAGAGGCTGTATTTATGAACCGATCTTCACAAAACTTCTTGGGTACCTTTGTTATCTCCTTGGGATAAGAATGAGTGTTTCTCGGTACGGTCCAAAATTCAAGATGGCTGCCAGTGGCCATTTTGTACCGAAATTAGGTCCAATCAGTTTTTTGTCACAAGTTCTATACAGCTCGTATTTATGAACTGATCTTCACAAAACGTCTTGAGTACTTTTGTTTTCACCTTGGGACAGGAACGAGTGTGTTTTGGGGTGCCTTTGTTATCACTGTGCTATGAGAACAAATAATTTTGGGTTCAGTCAGACCCACTCTGGGACTCAAAAGATTTTTTCTAGTTCAGCATCTGACTGTCACCCACCTTTACAATACTTTACCTATACATTTGTTACAGGCAACAGTCAGTATTTATGTACAGACCGTTACAATACTTTATATGTACCTTTGTTATCAGGTCATTACCTAGATGTTTGTCATTGCTGTGTCACATACTATACATGTACATGTCTTTGTCTTGACAAGTTGAGCTACAGTGTCATTGACACTTTCATTTATACTTACTAATGACCCAGACGGGGATGGCCCTCCCAGGAGTTGGGAACTCATATCTCCCCGCTGAGTACATAGCGCTGACCAGGCACTGCTTGTAAGAATGATAATTGGTGCCAATTTCGGAACGTCCTTGACACTGCGCATGCACAGTAAGGGCAAAGTATGGAGGTCCTTCAGGACATGATTTCTTTTGGTTTTAGATGCAAATTTTGGGGATTGGGGGGCAAAATTTGTGTTTGGCCCTAGATTTTTAAGAGTTAGCACCAGCTATGTCTGGGTCATTGGTAAGTATAAAAAATATATAAATTACTATAAATTTTTTAACTTTTCAAAATATTTAACCTTCTTTTACTGGTTTTTTTTTTGTTGAAATAGAATTCATAAATGTGTACATTTTAAAGAAAATCTTCTTTGAAACTACAAAGCCAAATGGTTTGAAAACTTAGTGTGACTGATGACTGTAACCCCCTCTACCAATGATCCTCATTTTAATCTTCATCAGGTTGCAATTATGACAGCAATTGTGGCTTATAGTTACTATAGAAACCCTATGGGAAATCACATTTTTATCATCTTCACTGAAAGTACTGAGCCAATGTGAACCAGACTTGGCAGGCATTGTCTATGAGAGGTTCTCTACAACTGTTACTCATTTTATTCCTGTTGCATGAAAAAATGTGGTCGGCAGAAGCATTTTTTGATTCTGATTGGTCAATTTTGAAAACTCTTCTCCTCTGAAACCACTGGGCCAAATGTTTTGATACTTTGCGTGGTTGATAACTGGGACACCCTCCACGACATACCTCATTTTAATTTTGATCGTATTGCAAACATGGCCACAATTGCGGTTTATAGTTACTATAGAAAAAAACCTATGGGAAATCACAATTTCATCTTCTCTCTGGAACTACTGAGCCGATGGAACCAAAACTTGGCAAGAATGGTCTATAGGAGGCCCCCTACAAACAATCCTCTTTTTGTTCCCGTTGGTTGGAAAATATGGCCACCAGAGACATTCTATGATTCTGTTTGATTCAAATGTTTTGAAACTTCACGTAATTGAAGACTGGGACACCTACCAATTATCCTCATGTAATGTTGATGTAATGTTGCAAACATGGCCACAATTGCAGCTCATAGTTACCATGGAAAGCATATGGGAAATCACATTTGTATATGTAGTTCCAGGTGAGCGATTACAGACTCTGTAGAGCCCCTAGTTTAAGTTTGCATTGGTTATAAAAAGAGAGCATGCGGCAGCCAAAAGGACCATGTGAGAAGGCCTGAGAAACAGATTTTTAACGTTTTAGGCTTAATCAACAGTTATCAAATATTCGTCATTTCCCAAATAAACAAAGCTCAGATCTTCATTAAAATTTTTAAACTCAGTCTGGTGATGTAGGAATGTGTGTGCTTCTGAGGTAAAACGGAAACACTCCATTATCTCCAATGGCTTGTTGCTTATTAAAATGATGACTTCCACTGTTTCTACATAGGTTACAACTTACAACAGAACGCTCCATAAAAATTAAGTGACAAATCTCTCATATCTGTGGCTAGATTTTTCTAGACAAGGTGTTTTGGGTGTCACTAACAAACTTTCTGTTTCCCCCCAGTAATTTCTGAAACTGTGAATTATACCGACTGAATATTTTTAAGATATTTTACATCAAATCTCGTCATGGCTGCTTTACAGCAGCTATGCCGAGATTTGATAAAAAATTCATGTAAATTTAAAGAAATTGGTGGAAAAATCCCTGTAATTTACAGAAGTAAAATTTTTATGAAATGTTCCAAAGTTATACTTATTTCAGTGGCAAGAGATTTGTCCGACAGCATCATGCAAGGCGGTAAACCTGCTCTTCATTAAAGATCAGAGGGGGCTCAGTGGCATTGCGGTAACCGGTTCTCGTCAGATCATCGAAGTTAAGCAACGTCGATCGCAGTTAGTAGTTGGATGGGTGACCATTTCAGCGACTGATTCATGCTCCTGTGTTGTATCCTGGGGCAAGGCACTTAACCCAGATTGCCTACATGGAGGCATGATGACGCTGTGTACTGAGGCATACTGCACATCAATGGTACGCATGTCTTCAACCAATCTAACCCTGCCTGTGCCGCTGTGCAGAGTTCAGAGTTATGATGATGGAGAGCTTACAGCTGCTCGCCGTTGCTCGGTGGTTCTCTCCAGGTACTCCGGCTTCCTCCACCCGTAAAACTGTCACAGATATGATATGACCCTGGCTGTTAAAGTGTCGTTAAACCCTAATAAATAATTAAAGATCAGTGTTTTTTAAAATCACTGTGCACAGTTGTGTGGAAAACAGCAACCATTGTATATCACAAGTACAAAGTATAAATGCTAATAATTTAACCCTTTACCAAACGCAGACAATATCAAAATTTATTATTTTAAATATAATTTTTCAAATTTAAAAAAAAAATTCAACAAAACCATATCATGTGACCCCTCGTTGGGAATGAGGCCGTTTGGGTGGCGATGGATGACTGTTGGTATGATAAGTAGTATTATAAGTTCGTGCAACAGTCATATTTGCTTCGATGCCATACATTGAGTACTTATTTTGTTAACCCTTTACCCAACGTAGCGGACAAAACCGCTATTCACAAAAATCGCCAGTTAGTTTTCATTATTTTTCATTTTTAGCACAACTTTGACGTAAGTCAAATGTGAGCTTATGCCATGGCCAGTCATCTGTCTGTCCATCAACAATTCAATATGGCTCGGGCTAGAGGCCGTATGTATGAACCGATCTTTACGAAACTTCTTGGGTACCTTTGTTATCACCGTGGGACGAGACCAAGTGTCTCTAGGTGCGGTCCAAAATTCAAGATGGCTGTCACTGGCCATTTTGTACCGAAATTAGGTCCAATCAGTTTTTTGTACACAACTTCTATACGGCTCAGACTAGAGGCCGTATTTATGAACCGATCTATACGAAACTTCTTGGGTACTTTTGTTATCACTGTGGGTGCAGTCCAGAATTCAAGATGGCCGCCAGCTGCCATTTTGTACCAGTTCTGATTTGAATAAATGTTTGTAGGAATGTTTGATGCCACTGGCAGCCATCTTGAATTTTGGACCACATCCAGAAACACTCGTTCTCGTCCCAAGGTGATAACAAAGGTACCCAAGACGTTTCGTGAAGATCGGTTCATAAATACAGCACCTAGCCTGAGCCGTATTGACATGTGTGCTTACTGTGTGTAAGTAGCAGTGAAAAAATCAAAGTTCATCTAATTTGCATAATTTCTGCACGAGAAAAAAACCTGTATTATATGTGATGTATCCCATGGTACTAAACATTCACACAAAAAATTATTCAAATCAGCGCTTTCATATGGAAGTTCTGTGCAAAAATCGTGACTGCACCTAATTTTGTACAAAATGACTGCCATCGGCCATCTTGAATATCGGACTGGCCCCCAAAACACTCGTTCTTGTCCCACTGTGATACCAAAGGTACCCAAGAAGTTTCGTAAAGATCGGTTCATAAATATGACCTCTGGCCCGAGCTGTATCAGCATTTGCATTTACCGTGCCGAAAGCAACACTAAATACATCAAAGTTAGTCTAATTTGCTTAATTTACGCACGAGAAAAAAACCTGTATTATTTGTGATGTATCCCATGGTACTAAACATTCATACAAAAAAATTTTCAAGTCAGAGCTTTCATATGGAAGTTCTGCGCAAAAATGTGATTGCACCTAATTTTGTACAAAATGGCTGCCAGCGGCCAACTTGAATTTCGGACCGGACCCAAAAACACTCGTTCTCGTCCCACTGTGATAGCAAAGGTACCCAAGAAGTTTTGTAATGATCGGTTCATAAATACGACCTCTAGCCCGAGCCGTATTGAATTGTTGACGGATGGACAGACGGACGACTGGCCATGGCATAAGCTCAAATTGGACTTATGTCAAAGTTGAGCTAAAAAACAGTATCTGTTGGATGTATTGTTTTCAGGGTTGGGGTATTCAGTCGGATTCGAATACAGTTTATAAAGTATTCACATGTATTCAGTATTCACTGAATGTTATGAATACATGTATTCGTATTCAAATACATTAAAATTTGAGCTTAAAGGCCTTGCTATAAATACTTCTAATTTAAAAAGTATTCAAGTATTCAAAAATGTATTTATGAATACACTGTAATGTATTTGTATTCATATTCAAATACATTTGAAAATTTGTGTATTTGTATTCGTATTCATATTCATGAAATTTCAAAGTATTCGTATTTGAATACATTTACAAAGTATTCGCCCCAAGCCTGATTTTTTCAAGGTATCGCATGGACAAACAAAAGCTAACGGACGGACGGATGGGTGAACAGACGGACATTGCCATACCATAATACAGTCCGTTCATATGAGCGGTCGTATAAAAAGCTAATGATCGTTCCTTGAAGGCGACGTCATGCACTGAAGCATAACGTCATTTACGAAGCTACTGAAAAAATACATCATGTGGACCTAAAAATATTATTTTTCACTCGCGCAAGCGCTTGTGAAAAATAAAACTTTCAGGTTCACACTCATGAGATAATTCCAGATGCTGTCTACAATAGAGTAGACTTTTTTATTTTATGCAATGAAACATTTTATTGCACAATATTCAGCCCAATTCGTCCCCAAATGCATACCTTTCAAAACAATAACAAAGATCAGCTGATCGTTCATTCACGGCGACGTGATGCGGCATAGTGTGATGTCATTTAGTAAGCTACTGAGGATATTCTTCGATATTCATTGAGTCGATAGATATCGATAAATATTTTTTAGATAACTTCCGATAATTCCCAGGCTAATATATTATAAATAGTTACTTTTCTGAGACACTGTTGGGAAGGTCTGTTTACAGCACATTGTCATCCAAAAAAATGTGCTACTTCAGCTTGTTAGCATGCATCTACTCGTAGCTATAGGTACATGCAGTTCGTGTTATCCTATATTTCTGAACTGTGTAACAAGATGTTGCTGATATGCATTCGCAACACAAGGGTTTTCTTTCTGTCATGGAGAGGCTTAACAAAATGTTTGTATACTTAACCAGGCTTGGCAATCTAGAAAATCAAGGCGTGCAAGACAATTGCCCTCCTTAGATTGCTTGGGAGTGCAATTGCACCTGGAATTTTCAATGCAAAAACTTGTATGCTATTTTGGTTATATTCACTTCAAGGTATTAATATTGTGACTGAAAAATTGTACTACATTCAGCTACATAGTGGAAAAATTGGCACACACATCTTATTATTCAAAATGTTGCATTCAATTTTTATGTGACTGTCTTCTACACTCAAAATGTATTAAAATGTGACACAGAATGGGTCATGAATTATTGCGAATCAATGCAACATTGACATATCGTCTGTCCCCTGAGTTCCAGTGTGTTCCCTGTGCCATTTGGCACAGAGAACACATTGGAACTCAGGGGACGAAATGATAATAGATTTTAAAGGTCTGGCATTCCAGAAAATCAAGGGGTGCAAAAAATTGCCCTCCTCAATTTTTTTCTTGGTGTGCAACACCCCTGCACTCCTAAAGAATGCCAGGCCTGCTTAACATCAGCATCAGGGAAGGGCAGATGCTGAGTTGGGGGGGGGGGGGGGGGGGTGATTGGGTAATACAGGTCAACATCTTTCTAACTGGCCTAAGGAACTATTTTTACAGACATTGCTCTCCAACAAGCCAACCTTTTTCTTGAATGACCCAAAGAACCAGTTTACTAACATGGCATTTCAATTTACCAATCAATCTATCGGGGCATCAATGACACTTTTGACAGCCAGAGTTACCTCATGTTTAATAGTTTTGCAAGTGGGGAACACAGGGTTCTTACAGTCAGGGAAAAAAAAAAATTCAAGGACTTTTCAAGAAAATATCAGCATTTTCCAAGGAAGTTTTTTTAAAATGTACATTTGGAATATAACCATTTTTAGAAGCCTTACCTACTTTAACCCTTTACCTAACATGAAAAGCAGACGACACTTGCAAAAAAATTCTTGAATAACTAATTTTTTGTCTCAAAAACATAGGGTATGACCCCTCATTGGAACGAGCTCAATGAGCTCCTTCCAATGAGGGGGGTCATAACCTATGTTTTTTGAGACCAAAATGAAAAAAATAATTTAAATTAATTAGCCATTTTTAGCTCAACCTTTGGCAAAGCCATGGCCAGTCGTCTGTCGTCCGTCTGGCTGTCTTCCATCAACAATTCAATACGGCTCGGGCAAGAGGCCGTATTTATGAACCGATCTTTACGAAACTTCTTGGGTACCTTTGGTATCACCGTGGGACAAGAACAAGTGTTTTTTGGGTGCAGTCCAAAATTCAAGATGGCCGATGACAGCCATTTTGTTCACAATTAGGTGCAATCAGATTTTTGCACAGAACTTCCACATGAAAGCGCTGATTTGAAAAGAATTTTTTTCTGTGAATGTTAAGTACCATGGGATACATCACATATAATACAGGTTTTTTTCTCGTGCAGAAATTCTGCAAATTAGATGAACTTTGATTTTTTCAGTGCTACTTACACACAGTAAGTACACATGTCAATACGGCTCGGGCTAGAGACTGTATTTATCAACCGATCTTCACGAAACTTCTTGGGTACCTCTGTTATCACCTTGGGATGAGAACGAGTGTTTCTGAGTGCGGTCCAAAATTCAAGATGGCTGCCAGTAGCCATTTTGTACCGAAATTCGGCCTAATCAGTTTTTTTGTACACAATTTCTATACGGCTCAGGCTAGAGGCCGTATTTATGAACCGATCTTTACGAAACTTTTTGGGTACCTTTGTTGTCACCGTGGGATGAGAACGAGGTGTTTTTGGGTGTGGTCCGAAATTCAAGATATCCACCAGCAGCCATTTTGTACCAAAATTAGTGCAGTCAGTCTTTTGTATAGAACTTCTGTATGAAAGTTCTGATTTGAATAAATTTTTGTATGAATGTATAGTAAAATGGAATACATCACATACAATACAGGTTTTTTCTCATGCAGAAATTATGCAAATTAGATGAATTTTGATTTATTTAGTGCTACTAATACACTGTAAGTGCACATGTCAATACGGCACGGGCTAGAGGCTGTATTTATCAACCGCTTTTCACGAAACTTCTTGGTACCTTTGTTATCAACTTGGGACGAGAATAAGTGTTTCTGAGTTTGGTCCAAAATTCAAGATGGCTGCCAGTGGCCAATTTGTACCGAAATTTGGTCCAATCAGTTTTTTGTCACAACTTCTATACAGCTCATATTTATGAACTAATCTTCATGAAATTCTTGGGTACCTTTGCTTTCACCTTGGGACAGGAAATGAGTGCATTTTGGGGTGCCTTTGTTATCACTATGCTATGAGAACAAATATTTTTGGGTTCAGTCAGACCCTCTCTGGGACTCAAAGATTTCTTTTCTAGTTAGCATCTGACTGTCACCCACCTTTACAATACTTTACCTATACATTTGTTACAGGCTACGGTCAGTATTTATGTACAGACCGTTACAATACTTTACATGTACCTTTGTTATCAGGTCATTACCTAGATCTCTGTCATTGCTGTGTCACATACTATACATGTACATGTCTTGACAAGTTGAGCTACAGTGTCATTGACACTTTCATTGAGAATAGTGGTGCTTCTAAAATGCTCTGCAACAAAATTATGGTACTTAAAGAATGACACCCAGTTAAATAATACCTGAACTTTAATTCCTCATTTTTCAACTAAAACAAGCACAAAGAGATGTTTCAATTGCCCACTATTACACAAACACAGTCAGCTGAATAACACAGTTGATTGCACGGAAAATGGATCAAAATTGTCTCATTTTGGGGATAAATTTCCAATTTACATGCATTGGTAGCGATAAAACTATGTTATAACTTATAAGAATTCCTTATTCCCCCACCATTGACTTTGGAGTCATCCTACCATGTTACAATTAAATCCCTTCATAAATATGACCTGTAGACTGTGCTAAAGGTTTTCAGGCTTCGGGCCCCTGTAGCTGTCACTGTTGCCCAATCACGTCCAAAAGGGGACGTTCTCATCTAGACATTATATGAAGTCAACCTAGCAAGTTACAATGAAATCCCTCCATAAATATGACCTGTAGACTGTGCTAAATATCTTCGGATTTTGGGCTCGGCAGTCGACACGGTTGACAGATTCCCCGTGGGAACCCCGGGAAGTAGCAGCACTTGTTTACTGTGGTAAACCAGTTCCGCTTTACTAGTAAAATAGGACCCTGTCACCAATGCTTGGGGGTGAAAGTCCTCTAAAATGGGCAACATGTTGATCAACGATTGACTAAACTTGACTTCATCTCCATGTTGTGTCATGATTAGCCATGGTGCATAAATATGTAACGTTACCCACCAACAAACAAATGGTTGACAGATCGCGACCAAATGGGGAAGTTCTCATCTGGACATCATATGGAGTCATCCTACCAAGTTACGATGAAATCTCTCCATATTAAATAATACCTGCAGACTGTGCTAAAGGTTTTGGGGTTTCGTGCTTGGGAAGCTATCACAGTTGACAGATCATGACCAAAAGGGGACGTTCTCATCTAGACATTATACAGAGTCATCCTTCATCCTACCAAGTTACACGGAAATCCCTTCATAATACTACCTGTGGACTATAATGGTTTTCGGGTTTTGGGTGCAGGCTGACATACCGGTTGATCGATCGCGACCAAAAGGGGACGTTCTCATCTAGACATGACCCCCCAAACCTGCATATGAAATTTCGTGACGATCAGACAAGAACTACGGGGTGTAGCCTGTGTTAAAGGAAAATGTGAACAGACTCACAAATTCACAGACTAACAGACTTCTACACGTGTGACGGCAATAGCTTATCTTGCCTTTGTCAAGTTAAGCCAAATGAAAGTGTCAATGACACTGTAGCTCAACTTGTTTAAGACATGTACATGTATAGTATAGGACTCAGCAATGGCAAACATCTAGGTAATGACCTGATAACAAAGGTACATGTAAAGTATTGTAACGGTCTGTTCATAAATGCTGACCATAGCCTGTAACAAATATATAGGTAAAGTATTGTAAAGGTGGGGTGACAGTTAGATGCTAAACCAGAAAAGAAATCTTTGAGTGGGTTTGACTGAACCCAAAAATATAACACAGTGATAACAAAGGCACCCAAAAACACCATGGCAGCCATCTTGGATTTTCAGGGACTTTTGATTGTCCATTTGATAATCCAACAGATACTGTTTTTTATGGTTGATTTGCCATGACTAGAGGATGGTTCCTTTTGTTAACCAGCATCAATGTCCATCCGTCTGTCTGTCTCTGTCTGTCCATCCATCCGTTAACTTTTGTTTGCCCATGCGGTAACTTGAAAACTATACATCCAACAGACATTGTTTTTTTATGGTTGATTAGTCATGACTAGAGGATGGTTCCTTTCGATAACCAGCATCAATGTCCGTCCATATCCGTCTGTCCGTTAACTTTTATTTGTCCATGCTATAACTTGAAAAAAATATATCCAACAGATACTGTTTTTTATGGTTGATAAGTCATGACTAGAGGATGGTTTCTTTCGATAACCAGCATTCTGGTATGTCCAATATGGCCACCTTGGCAACCAGCTGGGAGTTTTGGTGACTTTTGATTCTCCGCCCAATAACTTGAAAACAATATATCCAACTTTAATGGGTCGTAAGCCAGAAATGTACAATTATTTTTGAAGGAATTATTAACCTTTTGTTCAACTAAAACTTTCTTCACAAGCGCAATTTCTTCATAGGCAGCCGTATATTGATCCACCGCTGGTGGTGCACTTGTGATTATCTTGAAACTGTTTGTAATTGAATTGGGATGAATATTGCACAGTAAAATGTCATGAAGCATATAATAAAAAGAAAATCGACGCTGTTTTAGTGAATATCGGGAATTGTCTCATTCGTGTGAACCTGAGAATATTATTTTTCATTCGCGCAAGAGCTTGTGAAAAATAAAACTTTCAGGTCCACACAAATAAGATAAGAAAAGTCTTCTACTGATCCACCAGTCAGAATCCTTTCAGATTTAGTGTACAACATCTTACTGAAATATGAGGAAATTTCTTTAAAAATCTTCTTCTTCAGATCCACCAGTCAGAATCCTTTCATGTTTGCTATACAACATCTGTAGGGGGGGGGGGGGGGGGGGGGGGGGGGGGATCAGATTCAAGTTTGTTCAAATCGAGTCGCTGGGTTAATATTTGGGCTCCCTATGGGAGCCCAAATTTTAACTTTGTGCAATACGTGGAATATTCTTTAAAAATCTTCTTCAGATTCAGTATCCTCTCATATTTGGTATACATCATCTCTAGGGGAGGGGGGGGGGGGGGGGCAGATTTAAGTTTGTTCAAATCAAGTTTCTCTGTTAATATTTCAGTTCCCCATGGGAGCCCGAATTTTAACTCGGTGCAATATGAGAAAATTTCTTTAAAAATCTTCAGATCCACCAGTAAGAATCCTTCAACATTTGGTATACATCATCTCGAGAAAGGGGGCAGATTCAAGTTTGTTCAAATTTTAGAAGAGTTCATATACCTCTATCAATCAAACACATTCTCCTACATACTTAACCCAAATTAACCATGGGTAATAATACTAAGAAAAATGAGAAGAAAGCCAACAACAACAACAACAGAATGGACTCACCAGGATCTTCTACAGGTACCTCGAATAATATCACGGTTAGTAATTTGAAAATAGTAGACACATCCCCCTTACTAGAATCCCTGGGTGGGGGCACATCTCAAACCTAAAGGTATCAACCTGAGTCAGGAGTTATCAGACTCCGGGAATTTTTAGAAATAGAGCTGGCGGATCGAGCCAGTGAAAGAATACGTTATGAAGAAAGAATCGTCACTCTAGATTAGGGAGAACAACAAAAAGCATGACCAGCTAGCCGAGTTGCTCCTCTCAATCAAAACAGGGAAAGAGAACACCCGCACCCCCACCCACCCCACCATCACAAGGCTCTCCTCCTGAGGAGATCATGGTAGTGTCGGAGTTGCATGCTAATCCTACAGTTAACAATCCCTCGTCAGTAGGCAAGATTTACTAGGTAGACTGAATGCAATCTGTCCAGACAAGGACTTCCTTGATATGATGACTGATTCTTCGGTCATCAGTAGCGAAGACTGTACTAACAAGCCTGAGACAGAAGTTTGATATCACAACAGTGTCCCGAAATGTGGTGCAAGATGTGGCAGGCCATGTTGAAGATAGATCCGTGTCGCAGCTCCTTGTGGCGAGAACGATGCAGGAAACAACCTCGGGGGTAAGGGCCGAACACCCACTCAAAACACCAGGCAAAAGTAAACACTCTACTGACGCGTGCTTTAATTCTGATTTCGTGCCCGACCAGGAAAATGAGAACTGGACCATAAGCAGTAGTAGAAGAGGTCGTAGGAAGTTCGAAACCGCCCAGAAACCTGGAACAATTAACTCTTTACACCCACTCAAAACACCAGGCAAAAGTAAACACTCTACTGACGCGTGCTTTAATTCTGATTTCGTGCCCGACCAGGAAAATGAGAACTGGACCATAAGCAGTAGTAGAAGAGGTCGTAGGAAGTTCGAAACCGCCCAGAAACCTGGAACAATTAACTCTTTACAAGAAGTATTATCAGTATCCCCCCCCCCCCCCTCTACGTAGCAAGGGGCTGCCGAAACAGACGCCCCCCCCCCCCCCCAACAGACACACACACACTAATAGACCTTCGCTCCCAGATAAAGTGGATCTGAGAAATAGTTCCGTTCTCGACGAAGACACGACACGCTTGATGAGCACATTTGAACGCTGTCCTGGGAGTAGGTGGTTACAATTGTCTCAATTAATACTACGGCCAGAATGGCCATGTTGGCGGTTTCTGGCCCTGACCGATGGTACGGGTAAACACCCTCTAGCGCTAGGACTGCCGGGGCGGATTGATATGGCCTGAAGGAGTGAGGTAAAAAACATGCAGGCCCCTGGACAAGTGCTAGCTAACCTGGCAGGGAAAGCCGCTGCCAATCTCCCCGGCCTATTGAGTGACGGGGGTCCTGACTTCTCTTGGCCAAAACGACTGGCTTGCTGGGAACCAGTGGGCCGTGGTCTTCGGAGTTGGGGGCCTGTTGCTTGCTGCTGTTCAAGGCTGGTTGTCATAGTTGGGTGTGCCACCCGCTAGTGAGATGAGAAGAGACAAATTTCAAGTTGACCCATTGCCACACCGCCCACAACCAGGGCGGCCATTTCCTCTCTGCCATCGCAGAGGGAGCTTTTGTGACCACCGCGGTGGGGGTATCATGAGGTTTAGGCGCCGGAATACTATCTGTTTTCATGCCGCAGGCACAGCGTTCACTTCATTGATAACTTCAAGTGCTTGAGCATCCGTGGCAATTATGATCTCATTGCTTTATCCCACGAGGCCATGTAAAAGGCTGCCTTGTTCCATATCGGAAGGCGCCATATAGAGGCAGAGGCCTAAAACGTAATCTGTTTTTGACATCGTGTGAGACACCACGTCCTTAAACGTTTGATTCCGTTTTCCAAGTCCATCGGTCCGACAATAGCATCTTCCACATTCACATCAAACTGCTTTTGTACGCGAATGCATTACATGTTCTAAAAATCGATGAACGCTTCTGGTCCTGGGACCCTTTTATTGACCAGACATATGTCCTAATAGACTCGTTAATTCTTTCACCCACGCCCTCGTAAACCCCTTTTGCTTTGTCAGCTATAAACGTAGAAAAATCTTCCCGCTCATGTCTGATAAAATCCGCATGGGTGTGGCCGTACCTTGAGCGCTGGGTTAATGTGACTGTCTGGTCTTCTCTACAACTCGAGAGCGTTCTGGTGGGTGGCCGTTAGAGAGGTTCCTAAACCGTCATTATGAACCCTGTTTTCTCTTCAGTCTGTATCAGGAGGCACACCGAACTCATTTGATAATCTTTTAAAGCGCGTCTAGATAAGTTATTGTATCTAGACAATGTGTGGTCCAGGGGTGAGACGACTCTCATTTAAGCTAAAATCCACCATGTCTGGTAGAAGTAACGAAAGAGCCAGTAACTTCTGGCAAACAAAATGTGGTTTGCTTCAGGTGGTTAGTTACTTAAACTGAGACCCCGCGCTCTGACGTCGCACATCATAGAGCGAAGTTCACCTGGCTTTGCCAGAAGGTCATGGGTGTGCTACGCCATTGATCGATAATTGCCTCAGAATTTATGGATGGGTGTTTAACCCTTTACCCAACGCAGACGATATCAAAATTTATTATTTTAAATATCATTTTTTTTACATTTTTCAAAAAAATTCAACAAAACCATATCATGTGACTCCTCATTGGAACGAGCTCATTGAGCTCGTTCCAATGAGGCGTCACATGATATGGTTTTGTTGAAATATTTTGAAAAATTTAATTTTTTCAACAGCTCAATTTGCATATTACGCTGGCGGATGCTGGCGATTCGTTAGGTAAAGGGTTAAACTTAAAGAAGATGCCAATGTTCCAATAAGACTAAAATCCTCTTCCTCTCATTAGACGAGAGCTCTATTCTAGGTTTACGGCTCAAGTGGCAAATAATGCTGACGTCACAACGCGAAATATTTGAAATTACGTCACCCGTTTCATAATTGCACCATCAACGGAGTGACCAGCAAGCCGTTTCATTTTTCTCTCGTGTAGCAGACGGAATCCCGGATGAAGTGTTGTTTAAATTATAATCCGATTTACGATTTGAACTGAGATGGAATGAGTTTATCTGGTTTATTGATTATTTATCCAGTGCCATCGTGGGACACACGAGAGGTTTATTTACTAAACCTGTGATCGTTAAAAGTTGCCTTGATTACATGTTTAGTAAATAAACCTCTCGTGTTTCACGATGTAGGTTTTGGGCTATGGGTATTGTTTTATTGGAACATATACGTTATTGTGATGAATTGACGGTAACATGGTCTGGGGTTCGCGGATCGGAGCGTATGTTCAGCCTCGACGCTTTACAATGTTACTGGTTTCAACATTTGTGGTCAATGATCAACGTGGAGGGGATATAGCCACATGAATCTCATTGATACCTCTTAGGTTTTTGTGCTGGTAGAACTCGCCGGCCCTGTTCGTGAGTTGTCTGCGGCATTGTATCGAGGGACTTTTGTGTGATCAGCCATTGATTACGTACAATGCACGGTTTGTCGCGTTAAACTGTTCGAACGAATGCTCTCTGGAAACGCGAGAATCAATATTCCACAAATCTGCAATCCCCAATTCCAAAAATATTTTTATGTCCGTAAGCTAGGGTGTTAAAATACAAAATTCCTTTTTTGCTGTTTGCTCTCTTTATAGGAGAAACGGTTTCAATAAGGTTTTCTTCGGTAAAACCATTTGGGAAATGGTGGGTCTGCCAAGTATAA
Organism: Pictodentalium vernedei; assembly: GCA_031216915.1. Taxonomy (NCBI): domain Eukaryota; kingdom Metazoa; phylum Mollusca; class Scaphopoda; order Dentaliida; family Dentaliidae; genus Pictodentalium; species Pictodentalium vernedei. Next base: position 41,552,017 of record CM062293.1, read on the forward strand.
CATACGGTACGGATGTGGTAAACCAGACGGCTATAAAGAGTTTGTAAATCCGGCAGAACGATGCAGTCCGATAGATACCGGGGTCGTGTATTGCCGCAGCACTAGAAACAATCAGGGATCAGCTTGGGTGGATGAGGATCAAGGACAGGATAGACTTATTGAAACTCGGTTATCTTAATTATTTGGTAAATCTCCCCGACACCCGATGGAGTAAAGTAATGTTTCTGAGAATTTTCAACTCAAATATCAAGACGGGGTGGATGGTCGAAGTGAGGGAGCTAGTAGAGAACTACTCCTTGGAGATCTCGGACCTAGACGTTGGGGCAAACCAGGATAAAAAAAAATCGTCTCAGAAAGGGTCATTGAGGATGGTAACCTTAGTTGGTAAGAGGGGGGTCAAATCAAAAAGGCCTTTGGGTGGCCTGCGTGATAAAGAGAAGCCGTGTAATTTGGCTGTGATGGAGACCCTGGAACACTTTCTTCTAGAATTCCCAAAATACTAGTCTAAAAGAATAAGATTCACTGGGAGTATAATGGGGAAGTGGGATGGGAGAATGAAGGACATGTAGTTAGCGGGAGACTCAAAGGATAGGGTTAATATTCTGATCGGAGAGATTGGGAAGAATGGGGCTAGGGATGTCATCAAGCAGTTCGTCCCCCGAGTGTTGGGAGCAGAGAAGAACGTGGGAATGCGGATGCAGTTGGGAGTATAGGGGTAACCAAGGCCTTCTCGTCCGAGAACCGCGACAAATCAGCGGCCGGCCAAAGTGTTATTATTACAGACAAAAGAATAATTGCTCGTTTATCATGAATGTCATGAATGTAACTACTTGCTTTAAATTGATCAGACAGATTTATTATTCAAAGCAGAATGTTATCAAATTCAACTGAAAGCATCCAGACAACTCACACGCCTCATGTTTGTGAAATTTTTTATACAATTGATATTTTTAGTCAACATGTGAAAGCGATGTGAAGATAGTTACTTATTCCTTATTTGACATTTTGACATTTTTTATTCCATCAAAACAGGAAAAATGGCACCTGCTGTGGGGTGGCATAAATGAAGACGAGTTGATTGACATGTTGCCCGTCCGCATAAGGCTCCTCTTTATGGGGCAACCAAGGCCCTAAAAGTGACAACCTCCCATAAAACCTTCTAGATGGGCAAATCTGATTAAATAAAAGGTGCTGTAGGGTGACACAAATAAAGAAGACTTGATTGACATGTTGCCCGTCCACATAAGGCCTCTCTTTATGGGGCAACCAAGGCCCTAAAAGTGACAACCTCCCAGAAAACCTTCTAGGTGGGCAAATCTGATCAAATAAAAGGTGCTGTAGGGTGGCACAAATGAAGACGAGGTGATGGACATGTTGCCCGTCCGCATAAGGCCTCTCTTTATGGAAAACCAAAGCCCTAAAAGTGACAACCTCCCAAAAAACCTTCTAGGTGGGCAAATCTGATCAAATAAAAGGTGCTGTAGGGTTGCACAAATGAAGACGAGGTGATGGACATGTTGCCCGTCCACATAAGGCCCCTCTTTATGGAAAACCAAAGCCCTAAAAGTGACAACCTCCCCAAAAACCTTCTAGATGGGCAAATCTGATCAAATAAAAGGTGCGGTATGGTGGCACAAATGAAGACGAGTTGATTGACATGTTGCCTGTCTGCATAAGGCCTCTCTTTATGGAGCAACCAAGGCCCTAAAAGTGACAACATCCCAGAAAACCTTCTAGATGGGCAAATCTGATAAAATAAAAGGTTCTGTAAGGTGGCACAAATGAAGAAGAGTTGATTGACATGTTGCCCGTCTGCATAAGGCCTCTCGTTATGGGGCAACCAAGGCCCAAAAAGTGACAACCTCCCAGAAAATCTTCTAGATGGGCAAATCTGATCAAATAAAAGGTGCTGTAGGGTGGCATAAATGAAGATGGGTTGATTGTCATGTTGCCCGTCTGCATAAGGCCTCTCTTTATGGGGCAACCAAGGCCCTAAAAGTGACAACATCCCAGAAAACCTTCTAGATGGGCAAATCTGATCAAATAAAAGGTGCTGTAGGTTAACTCGAGTTTAAAGTGAGTTTATCGGCGATATTAACGCAAATTTATCCGCGAGGTTATCGCGACTTTATCCGCGTTGTTAGCGAGAGTTAATTCGCCAGGTTAACGCGAGTTTGTCGTGAGTTTTTCCGTGAGGTTAGCGCGAGTTTATCCGCGAGATTGACGCGAGTTTGACAGGAGTTTATCCGCGAGGTTGACGCGCGATTAACGCTAGTTGACCCGCGATGATAACGGATGTTAATCCGCATGGTTAGCGGGAGTTTGACACGAGTTTACCCACGAGTTTAACGCGAGTTGTACGTGAATTAAACGCAAGGTTAACAAGAGTTTGACAGGAGTTTATCCGGTAGGCTATCGCGAGTTTGACGCGAGTTTGACGCGAGTTTTTCCGCGAGGTTAACCACGCGTTAACATCGACGATAAACTCGCGATGAACTCGAGTTAACCTCGTGGATAACCTCGTGTTAACCTCCCGAATAAACTCGCGTTAACCTCGCGGATGAACTCATGTTAACCTCGCGTCAAACTAACATTATCGTGGATAAACTCGCGATAACCACGCCCATAAAGTCGCATTAATATCGATAATAAACACGCGTTAAACTCGCGCTGACATCACGGTTAAACTCGTGTTAAACTCGCGCTGACATCACGGTTAAACTCGCGTTAAACTCGCTTTAACCTCGCGAGTTAACTCTCAAAAAGAACGCGGCTAAGCTCGCGATACCCTCGCGGACAAATTCGCGTTAAACTCGAGTTAACCTTGCGTTGTACTCGCGCTAACAACGCGGATAAACTCGCGATAACCTCACGCATGAACTCGCGTTAACATCGCAGATAAACTCGCGTTAAACTCAAGTTAACCTCCTTTTAAGTTCGCCTTTACCTCGCGGATAGACTCGCGTTAATCTCGCAGATAATCTCGCATTAGCGTCGCCCATACACTCGCGCTCATCTCGAGTATAAACACGTGTTAACCTCGCTAATTAACTCGCGTTAATCTTGCATTAACCTCGGGAATAAACGCGCGTTAACCTGGCGTTAAACTCGCCATAACCTCGGGGATAAATGCACGTTAAACTCGCGAGTAGACACACGTTAACTTCGCGGATTATTTTGCGTTAAACTCACGTTCACCTCGCGGGCGAACTTGCGTTAACCTCACGGATAAACCTGCGTTAGGGCCTGTTTACACGGAGGTGCGTATCGCGTATAGTGTACAGCGTTAACGAGACGCGTTGACGCTAACGATGACCTGTGCACACGAGACGCGTACAGTGCCACGTGGTGTGTAAAATCGGCAAACACTACACAGAATTTTAGTGGCCATGTCATCCCAACTACAGGCCAACTACCTTCTCCGTCTACTGCATGAAGAGGAGGAGGATCACGAAATGTTGATGGCCATAGTGGGAATGATGGAGATAAAGGGAATGAGAAGATGGTGGGTGCATCCCATCAACGAACGGCGTCAAATATCCGGAGCATTCCATTCGCTGGTACCGGAATTAAGGCTCCACGTTGACCGTTATTATATCAACGTTTATACAAATGTATGGGGAATATGCACGTCCATTGGACAGTCTTGCGTGCTTGGATATGGCCTATCCCTTGAGTATTGCGGTCAAGGTCATGACCTCATCACAAATTTTCCATCAAATTTCCCGAAGCGTCAGGCGTTGAGTCGCGTACTATACGCTATGCACTATACGCGCCTGGACGCCTGTCGTGTGAACATCTCATTGACTTAAGCTACATGTATTTTTACGCTATACGCCGTACGCTATACGCTATACCCGATACGCGTCTCCGTGTAAACAGGCCCTTAAACTCCCGGATTAACTCGCGTTAAAATCGCGGATATTCTCACGCCAAACGCGCACTAACCATGCGTATAAACATGCGTTAACTTCACGGACTAACTCGCGTTAATCTCGCATTAACCGTGGGGATAAACTAGCGTTACACTCGCGGACAAACACGTGTTAACCTCGCGGATTAACTCGCGGATAAACCTGTGTTAACCTCACAAATAAACTCGTGCAAAACTCGCGTTAACCTCGTGTTAAACTTGCATTAACCTCGCGGATAAACTCGTGTTAAACTCATGTTAACCTTGCGGATAAACTCGCCCCAAACACGCGTTAACCGCACGGATAAACTCGCGTTAACGTGGCGTCACACTCGCGCTAACGACGCGGATAAACTAGTGTTAAACTCCAGTTAACTTTGCGGATAAACTCGCGTTAAACTCGAGTTAACCTCGAGGATAAACTCGCGTTCAGCTCGAATTAACCTTGCGGATAACCTCGTGTTAAACTCGAGTTAACCTCTCTTTAAATCGCGTTAACCTAGCGGTTAGACTCGTGTTAATCTCGCGGATAACCTTGCGTTAAGCTCGCGTTAGCGTCGCGCATAAACTCGCGCAAGTCCCGCGGATAAACACGTTAACCTCGCGAATTAACTCGCGTTAACCTCGGGAATCAACTGCTGTTAAACTCGCGGACAAACAAATAAACTCGCGTTGAACTCGAGTTAACCTCGGGGACAACCTCGTGTTAACCTCGGGAAAAACTCGCGTTAACCTCGCGGATAAGCTCATGTTACCCTCGCCTCAAACTCGTGAGAATATCGCGGATAAATTCGCGATAATCTTGTGCATAAATTCGTATTAATATTCTGGATAACCTCGCGTCAAACTCGAGTTAACCTCACCGATAAACTCGTGTTAATCTCGCGGATAAACTCACGCCAAACCCGCGTTAACCTCGTGGGTAAATTCAAGTTAAACTCTCGCTAATAACGGGGATAAACTTGCGATTAACTTGTGCACAAACTCGCATTAATATCGCGAACAAACTCGAGTTAAACTGACGGAAAAGCTCGGGTTAGCGTCAGGCATAAACTCGCGCTGACCGTGCCGATAAACACACGTCAATCTCGAGGATTAACTCGCGTTAAACTCGCATAAAACTCGCGTTAACCTCGAGGATAAGCTCGCGTTAACTCGCGGATGAACACCCGTCAAAATCGCGTTAATCTCGCGCATAAACGCACGTTAAACTCGAGTTAACCTCGCGGATACATTCGCGTTAACCTCGCGGATTAACTCGCGTTAAACTCGCATAAACGTCGCGGATATACTCCCGCCAAACTCGCGATGACCTCGCGAATAAACTCGCCTCATACTCGCGTAACATCGCGTTTAACTCGCGCTAACAACGCACATAAATTCATGTTAACATCACCGATAAACACGCACCAAAGTCGCGTTAACCTCGTAGATGGACTCGTATTAACCTCGTGTTAACATCGCCGATAAACGCGCGTTAAACTCGAGTTAACCTCGGGGATAAACTCACGTTAACTCCCCGGATAAACTCGCGCCAAATAAAATCGCGGATAAACTCGCAATATCCTTGCACATAAACTCGCATTAATATCCCGGATAAACTCGCGTTAAACGCGCGCTAACCTCCCGGAAAAACTCGCGTTAATCTCGAGTTAATATCGCGGGTTAACTCTCGCTAACAACGCGCATAACCTCGCGATAACCTTGCGTTAATATCGCCGATAAACTCGCGTTAAACTCATCTCAACCTCGCGGATAAACTCGCGTTAACCTCACGGATAAACTACCGCCAAACTCGCGGACGACCACGCATTAAATTCGCGTTAAACTCGAGTTAACCTCGCTTTTTACTCGCGCTAACAGCGTGGATAAACTCGTAATGACCTCGCGCATAACCTCTCATTAACATCGCCGATAAACGCGCCTTAAATGCGAGGTAACCTCGCGGATAAACTCATGATAACCTCGCGTATGAACTCGCGCCAAACTCGCGTTATCTTCGCTTATCGCGGACGACCACGTATTAAATTCGCGTTAAACTCGAGTTAACCTCGCGTTTTACTCGCGCTAACAACGTGGATAAACTCGTAATGACCTCGCGCATAACCTCTCATTAACATCGCCGATAAACGCGCCTTAAATGCGAGGTAACCTCGCGGATAAACTCATGATAACCTCGCGTATGAACTCGCGCCAAACTCGCGTTATCTTCGCATATCGCGGACGACCACGTATTAAATTCGCGTTAAACTCGAGTTAACCTCGCGTTTTACTCGCGCTAACAACGTGGATAAACTCGTAATGACCTCGCGCATAACCTCTCATTAACATCGCCGATAAACGCGCCTTAAATGCGAGGTAACCTCGCGGATAAACTCATGATAACCTCGCGTTAACATCGCCGATAAACTCGCGTTAAACTCATGTCAACCGCGCGCATATACTCGCGTTAACATCGCGGATAAACCCGACTAAACTGGCGTTAACCTTGCGGATAGACTCGCGTTAACCTCGCGAACAGACTCCCATTAAACTCGTATTAATCAAGCGGATAAACTCGAGTTAATCAGGAGGATTACCTCGCGATAAACACAACACGCGTTAAACATGCGTTAAACACGCTTTAATCACGTGGATAAACTCGGATTAAAGTCGTGTTATCCTTGCTGATGAACTCGCGGATAAACTCGCGTTACTCTCGTGTTTCGAATAGAAGTGCGGTATGCAATATCAGTGCGGGTGGAATAAATGGCCATAATTAATAAAAGTGCAGACTGGAATATAAGTGCAGGGTAGGAAATCCCATCGGAGCATGCAACATATACATTAGAAGTCATTATAAGTTGTAAGATAACCACTATAGGCAATGCCACAGTGTGCATCCTGCTTTTCCTACAATCTTAACACCTGGCTCTCACCGTCCTTGCATTATATTTTTGGAAAGCCCACTCAGAACCTGGTGCTACCAATGTAGGAAAAGTATGTGGGACACATGTTTACAGTCAGTATGGTGCCAAGTGGTGATTCTGCAACTTACTTTGAATTGTACTGTTGTTAGATTCCTTACTCTTGAGGCTAAAATAAACCTACCCTTTACAGTTTATTATATAGGTGAGCAAATTTATTTGCTTCTGTCAAAATGTCCCCAATTTCTTCCTCGGACATGTGTCCACTCTGTCGAAAATTAAATAGAAGTGCAGACTGGAATAATGGAATAAGCATGGTGCAGGATGGCAAATGTTCGGGAAAATATTAAACATGCACACTAAAAACTAAAGTGTTAAAACTGACACTTTCAAGGTGTTAAACCCATTCTAACTCTTAGGGTTTGATTTTAACACTCAAAGTACAATGCTTTAAGCACTTAGACATTACAATTGTCAGACATCTGAAACTTGAATGGATGGCACATCCCATGTGTCTAGCATTGGTCTAGCATTGGTGGTTCTTCAAGAATCGTCCATAATTTGATTTCCGCTTGGTGGGTACATAATTAAAAGGACACAACGCAGATGACGCGGATCAGGCTCGAGAGTTCGAGCCTGATCCGCGTCATCTGCGTTGTTTCCTTTTAACTGTCTCGACATTACACTTGTCAAGTGGTATTATTGTAACACCTGTCAAGTTCTGGGATATCTACACTTGAACAAAGTGCTAGTTCAGCTCTTAGAAAGTGTTAAATACAGCACTCCAAGCGTAGTTTTTAACACTTTAGTTTTTAGCGTGTGCGTGCATGTTTATTCCAAACATGAGAGTAACCTCACGGATAAACACGCGTTGACATCGCGGATTAACTCGCGTTAATCTCGTGTTAAACTCGGGGGTATACTCGGGGAGTCAATCTGCTGGGTTAACGCAAGTTTATCCACGATGTCAATACGGGCAATATGTCAATCAACTCGTCTTCATTTGTGCCACCCTACAGCACCTTTTATTTTGATCAGATTTCTCATCTAGAAGGTTTTCTGGGATGTTGCCAATTTCAGGGCCTTGGTTGCCCCATAAAGAGGGGTCATGTGAGGACGGGCAACATGTCAATCATCTCGTCGTCATATGTGCCACCCTACAGCACCTTTTATTTGATCAGATTTGCCCATCTAGAAGGTTTTCTGGGAGGTTGTCACTTTTAGGGCCTTGGTTGTCTAATAAAGAGAGGCCTTATGCAGACGGGCAAAATGTCAATGAACTCGTCTTCATTTGTGCCACCCTACAGCACCTTTTATTTGATCAGATTTGCTCATCTAGACGGTTTTCAGAGAGGTTGTCACTTTTAGGGCCTTGGTTGCCCCATAAAAAGAGGCCTTATGCGGATGGGCAACATGTCAATCAACTCTTCTTCCTTTTAGCCACCCTACAGCACCTTTTATTTGATCAGATTTGCCCATCTAGAAGGTTTTCTGGGAGGTGTCACTTTTAGGGCCTTGGTTACCCCATAAAGAGAGCCCTTATGCAGACGGAAAACATGTCAATCAACTCATCTTCATTTGTGACACCCTACAGCACATTTTCCTTTTATTTGATCAGATTTGCCCATCTAGAAGGTTTTCTGGGAGGTTGTCACTTTTAGGGCCTTGGTTGCCCCATAAAGAGGCCTTATGCGGACGGGCAACATGTCAATCAACTCTTCTTCATTTGTGCCACCCTACAGCACCTTTTATTTGATCAGATTTGCCCATCTAGAAGGTTTTCTGTGAGGTTGTCACTTTTAGGGCCTTGGTTGCCCCATAAAAAGAGGCCTTATGCGGACGGGCAACATGTCAATGTAACCTTGTATGAATGGAACTGAAAAAGAAATGAGAAAAATATCTCATTAGTAACTACCTAATGAACCATGACTAAAATAATATTACCGTTGTTATTAATTAAACCTATACTTTACTTTGATTTCACCACGTTGACATATTTATGGATTGCTGTAACTTACATTTATAGTGATGAAATTAAACATGCCAATGTAATTATGTCACATCAGAGCCATGCCCCCCCCCCCCCCCCCCCCAATTACTCACAAAAAAATACCTGACCCCTTGCCACCTCCTACCAAAACCACAAGTACATGGGGGTGGAGCTTGTTAGTAATGTCACAATTATTTGATAATAAAATATTAATTGATAAGCACGACTGAATACACCCCCACCTACCTACCTACCCCACCCACGCCCTCAATAATTATAATATTGATGGGGTATCCACTTTTGCTAATCAAAATTTATTCAGTAATATTTTATTAATTGAAATGCATCGAATGTTGTTGTTTCCCGTGTCATAAACTCACTTTTGTTTAGACTAATCATAACATCCTTTTTTAAAAATGATAGTTTGACAGACATTGAAAAGATCTGAGCATTTTTATGCACACAACATTAAAAAATCGAATTTGTACTCAATTAGAATTTGTGTGCAAAATGGAGAGTTTTTTGGTCATTTACCGATATTTTCAACAATTTTGTCCTGGAGTTTTTCAAAACTCCCCTCCCCCAGCCAAAGGTTGACCAAACGGATAAATTTGGAAGCGAGCCTGAGAACGAAAGGAGCGCAGAGATTCGAATTTGCAGTGTCCGGCATCTCGGGATCTCACCTGGCACGGCCCTAATTTTTGTCCAAATTTTCCCCGGGGGGGCTCCAAACTTTTATCAAATGGCAGCAGTCTTCGTTGAAAACACAGAACCGGGGACGTGGTCTCTTCCGCTACCACCCCCACCCCCGCCTACTCCTGCGGCCGGACGTCTCAAAATTCAAAACAAGATCGGAGCGTTGGAAAGGGACCATATTCTGTCCCAAAATAACTGCGGGCGGAAAGTTTAAATAAGTAATTACAATGGGCAGATCAATGAGGGTCATTAAAGACTCCCTCACTCCCCTTGATGTCTTTCCATCCCATAGGCGTACAGGCCAATGTTTTTAGTTAGTGTGTGTGTGTGGGGGGGGGGGGGGGGGCGCTGCATGACACGGGAAAGTTTTGCCCGAAAAATGATTGCGCAGCATCGAGGCGAGCAACGCCGATATGGGTGTGGGAGAATTTACCCCCCCCCCCCCCCCACCCCATCACTGATTGAGTCCGATAGGACTCTCCGGAAACATTCTATGGGCTGAACCCGATTCTAGAGCCACATCCGCCAGTTGCTTTTCCAGCCTTGTGATTGGGGAGACAATCGGTCACTTTTTTCGTCGAAAAGTGTAATGTGGTAAAGGTCTAACGTTGCATTGAGAAAATCGAATTTGTCGGGCAGTTTTCATAATTTTTTTTAACACAAAATAAGAAACTGCCGGAAAAATTGTTTTTTGCCAAACTCAAGGGGGCTGCAGCCTCCTTCCAACACCCAGCACCCCCAGGTCTGTGCGCATAGCATGGTGTCATTATGTAGGCCTATAAACAGCAATCCGCACAAACGTCACAACCCACCTCCAACAATAATAAATCAATCCTCCCCAAGAAATATGTTCAGCCCCACAGGGCTTCTCGACCTCTCCATATCAAAAGCTCTTTCGCTTCATTAATGAAGCAGCGAAACCGGGTAAACCCCTCCCTCCAAATGTTTACTTTAAGGTTGTGGGGCGACACCTATAGCTACCTTCGTATTATAAGCTTCGTTACGGGGTTCATGCCGACGGTGTATGCCTATTGTAGGCCTATTATCGATTCTATAAATGTTCAGTGTATCTATATCTAGTGGCAATCGTCATTCACCATTCGCTATTCGTCATTCGGCAATCGCTATTTGCCTGGGGGCACTGTGGCCTTGTGTACTATGGCGTACTGCACCCCCTTCCCCCACCCCGATTCCTACGCCTCAGAAGACCACCTTTGGTCTGGAATGACAAGGAAGGATAAACAAATTCATAACTCTTATAAAAAATCCATATCTGTTAAAAAAAGAAATAATTCCGCTGGTGCTAGTGGACCCTTATAATTTAATAATGGTTCTAGGCAATTTCTATTCGCCGAACGACATTTGCCAATTGCTATTCGCGAATTTCCATTCTCCAAACGCCATTCGCCAATTGCTATTCGCCAAACGCCATTCGCCAATTGCCATTCGCCAGACGTCATTCGCCAATTACCAATTATCATTTTTAGCTCAACTTTGGCGAAGCCAAATTTGAGCTTATGCCATGGCCAGTCGTCCGTCTGTCCGTCAACAATTCAATACGGCTCGGGCTAGAGGCCGTATTTATGAACCGATCTTCACGAAACTTCTTGGGTACCTTTGTTATGACCGTGGGACGAGAACGAGTGCTTTTGGGTCCGATCCGAAATTCAAGTTGGCCGCTGGCGGCCATTTTGTACAGGCTTAGGTGAAATCAGATTTTTGCGCAGAACTTCCATATGAAAGCGCTGATTTGAATAATTTTTTGTCTGAATGTTTAGTACCATGGGATACATCACATATAATACGGTTTTTTTTTCTCGTACGTGAATTATGCAAATTAGACTAACTTCGATGTATTTAGTGTTACTTTCAGCACTGTAAGTGCAAATGCCAATACGGCTCGGGCTAGAGGCCGTATTTATAAACCGATCTTTACGAAACTTCTTGGGTACCTTTGGTATCACCGTGGGACGAGAACGAGTGTTTTAGGGTGCGGTTCGAAATTCAAGATGGCCGATGGCAGCCATTTTGTACAAAATTAGGTGCAATCAGATTTTTGCACAGAACTTCCATATGAAAGCGCTGATTTGAAAAAAAAAATGTGTGAATGTTTAGTACCATGGGATACATCACATATAATACGTGTTTTTTTCTCGTGCAGAAATTATGCAAATTAGATGAACTTTGATTTTTTCAGTGCTACTTACACACAGTAAGTACACATGTCAATACGGCTCGGGCTAGAGGCTGTATTTATCAACCGATCTTCACGAAACTTCTTGGATACCTCTGTTATCACCTTGGGACGAGAACGAGTGTTTCTGAGTGCGGTCCAAAATTCAAAATGGCTGCCAGTGGCCATTTTGTACCGAAATTAGGTCTAATCAGTTTTTTGTACACAACTTCTATACGGCTCGGGCTAGAGGCCTTATTTATGAACCGATCTTTACGAAACTTCTTGGGTCCCTTTGTTATCACTGTGGGATGAGAACGGGTGTTTTGGGGTGTGGTCCGAAATTAAAGATGGCCACCAGCAGCCATTTTGTACCAAAATTAGTGCAATCAGTCTTTTGTACAGAACTTCTGTATGAAAGTTCTGATTTGAATAAATTTTTGTATGAATGTTTAGTAACATGGAATACATCACATACAGTACGGGGTTTTTTCTCGTGCAGAAATTATGCAAATTAGATGAATTTTGATTTATTTAGTGCTACTTATACACTGTAAGTGCACATGTCAATACGGCTCGGACTAGAGGTTGTATTTATCAACCGATCTTCACGAAACTTCTTGGGTACCTTTGTTATCACCTTGGGACGAGAACGAGTGTTTCTGAGTGCGGTCCAAAATTCAAGATGGCTGCCAGTGGCCATTTTGTACCGAAATTAGGTCCAATCAGTTTTTTTGTCACAACTTCTATACAGCTCGTATTTATGAATTGATCTTCACGAAACTTCTTGGGTACCTTTGTTTTCACCTTGGGACAGGAATGAGTGTGTTTTGGGGTGCCTTTGTTATCATTGTGCTATGAGAACAAATATTTTGGGGTTCAGTCAGACCCACTCTGGGACTCAAAGATTTCTTTTCTAGTTTAGCATCTGACTGTCATCTACCTTTACAATACTTTACCTATACATTTGTTACAGGCTACGGTCAGTATTTATGTACAGACCGTTACAATACTTTATATGTACCTTTGTTATTAGGTCATTACCTAGATGTTTGTCATTGCTGTGTCACATACTATACATGTACATGTCTTGACAAGTTGAGCGACAGTGTCATTGACACTTTCATTTTATAATTGCTGCGCCCTTGTGGTAAAGAAAGACAATTCTTTTTTCATTTTTTTTTTGGGGGGGGGGGGGTGTAGCGAGGGTGTTTTTGTTTTTATGCGTCTGTGCTTTTAAATGCTCAGATATCTATCATTTAAAATAATCCCGTGATTATTGAAATCTCGAGATTACTGAAATCTCGGGATTACTGAAATCTCGGGATTACTAAAATCTGCTTTTCGAGATTACTGAAATGTTGGGGGCTTACACTGAACTCCGATCAGGGAAATATAATAAATTCGAAAGTTTGGACCAAGCCTCGCCACTCAATCTGTCAATGGGAGGTGTCACTACCTATAATTCTTCCTCTCCGGGAAATCCCCAGTATTTTTATTTGTCATAAATATAAAATTTATCACTGGAAGAAAAGTTCCTTAGCTTTCAATACACATTTGGTCATTGAGAATGACACAGCATGCCGAAGTTTGCATAGTGACAGTAAAGTAGGCTATGTGTTCCGTGTCAGTGGTCATATTCTTCATGGTTTATTACTGTTATTAAAAGAAATATTTTGTCTGATTTCTTTTTCAGTTCCATTATAATACAGCTCTAATTTCCATCTAGACCGTGTTGCAGACTGGCAGTGGTTTTCTATTTGTATGGTCGTAGAGTCATGCCGTTGTTTCTGCGTTCAATAATAATATGCATTTCTTTGATATTGCACTATTGTCTACATTTGTGCAGCACAATGAAGAGTGGACGAGGAAATCAGAAACAAACAGTGTAGCCTTGTGTTAAAAAATCCTCATTAGTGACTATCTCACTGGTAACAAAATATTGCCACTGCTATTAATTAAACATACACATGCCAATCACTGTAATTATGACAAACCAGAGCCCTGCCTCCCCTTTTCGCCACATATACCGCTTAGAACAACTACCCGACCCCTCGCCGCCCATACCAAAACAGGTACTTAGAGGGTGGTCCTTGCTAGAAATGTTACACTTATCTGAGAATAAAGTGATGATTGAGAATTCTAGTATGACACCCGCTCCAGCCCCATCCAAATAATTATAATATTGATAGAGATATGCACTTTTGCAAATCAAATATTATTCAATAATATTTCAATAAAATTTAAACGCGTCGAGTGCTGTTGTTTCGCGTGTCATATATTCATTTTTGTTCAGACAAATAAATTCTCTTTAAAAGATACTTTTACATGAGTAAGTGTAAAAGGATCATTGTGGGGTGGAGGCATATAAGAAAAGTCAACATTTAAAAGTACCTAAATGCCTGTTCAAACTAAGATCAAGGTCACTGGAGCTCAGGGTGGGGGAATGGGTGCAGCTATGAAGTGGTGGAGACCTTGGAAAACTTTCTCTTGGAATGTCAAAGATATGAGCCTCGGTGGATAAAAAATTACTTGGAAATATAATAGCATAGATGTAGAAACGAGTGATATCACCGTGAAAACCCCGGGAAGTTATTGAAGTGAGCAAGTTCTGCATCACAGGTAAAATAAGACCCAGTCACCAATACTTTGGGTGGAAGTCCTTTAAAACGGGCAACATTGGGGTATAAACGATTAATTAAACTGATTTTGATCTCCGTGTGTCACGATCAGCCATTGTACATAAATATGTGGCGCTAAACACCAATAAATAAATAACGAGGCGGGGGGGGGGGGGGGGGGGGTGGTTGGAAAAAATTTGCAAAACACTGATGCCGGGGTGGGTGGGTGGTCAAAGAGGACAAAAAAAAAACTTTTCCGATGCTTGCAAATTTTTTCCTCAGACAGCTTTCGGGCAAAATTGTATACCATAATCAGTGAAGTATCATTCAAGAACCAATAAAAAGACACTCAAGTTATCAGGGTGTATCTACCATGGGTTATATACGATTATAAGACTGTTATTGCGGCTGAGCTATGATTCGGCTTATAGTGATACAATGTATAATAATAATAATAACACTTCGGCCGGCCGCTGATTTGTCGCGGGTTTTCGTATGAGAAGGCCTTGCTTACCCATGTTCTCTACCAACTGCCTCCCTATTCCCCGCGCTTCTTCTCCCCTCCCAACACTCGGAGACGAACTGCTTGATGACATCCCTTGCCCCATTCTTCCCAATCTCTCCGATTAGTATATTAACCCTCTCCTTTGAGTCACCCCCCTAACCACATGTCCTTCATTCTCCCATCCCACTTCTCCATTATACTCCCCGTGAATCTTGTTCTTTTAGACTGGTATTTTGGGCATTCTATAAGAAAGTGTTCCAGGGTCTCCACCACGCCCACGTTACACATCTGGCACTCCTTTTCTCACTGTTTTTTCCCAATTTTTCTCCTCAGCTCCAGGGACCGCGACCTCAGCTTGAACAACAGTGACCCCCCGAAGGTGCCATCGAGGTACTCTTCAAAACCAGGCTTCTCTTTATCACGCAGGCCACCCAAAGATCTCTTTGATTTGACCCCCTCTCGCCAGTTACGGTTACAATCCTCCATGACCCTTTCTCTGACGATCTTTTTGCCCTGGTTTGCCCCAACGTCAAGGTACGAGATCTCCATTGAGTAGCTTTTTCTACTAGCTCCCTCACTTGGACCATCCACCCCGTCTTGATATTTGAGGTTGAAAGTTCTCAGGAACATTACTTTACACCATCGGCTATCGTTGAGATTCACCAAATAATTAAGATAACCGAGTTTCAATAGGTCTATCCTGTCCTTGATCCTCATCCACCCAAGCTCACCCCTGATTGCTTCTAGTGCTGCGGCATTACTCGAGCCTGTTATCCATCGGCCTGCATCGTTCTGCAGGATTTCCAAGCTCTTAACAGCTGTCTGGTTTAGGGGTACAACTCCCGTACCGTATGTTATACTTGGCATACCCACCATTTCCCAAATGGTTTTCCCCACGAAAACCTTATTGAAGCTGTTTCTCCCTATAAGTTTCATTTGGTTAAGGATTCGCTTCCCCTTCAGAATCAATTTATTTGTGTGGTTTCGGTAGATGCCTCTTCCTGTGATGTTTATATTTTACCCCCCAGGTATTCATAGTCACTAGTCTCTCCTACACTAAGAAGTCTACTGCTACCTTCCGGAATGCAGAACTCCCCCACGCTCCACCTTCGAGTGGGGTCCACTTTGCAGCCCACGGTTATAACTTTGCTCTTGCTTTCATTAAGTTCGAGTCTCTATTTGCTCCCCATATTTCCAACAATTCCCAGCATCTTCTCTAACCCCTCTTCGCTTTCTGACACTAGCACCATATCGTCTGCAAAAAAAATAGCCCTGGGATCTTCAAGTCCCCAACTGCAACCCCCTCGTCGCTATGCAGGAGTTCATCTCCTAAACCTTTGATGTACAAATGCAAAAAAGAATTGGCGAAAGGATACATCCCTGTTTTAGGCCTATCTCCATAGGCACACGTTTTGTTGTAATGTTACCCAGCGCTAAGTTCACTCTGTACATCTTTATATAATGCTTTCATAATCCCAAGAAACTCCCCCCCCCCCCCAAGCCCAGAGCCTCCAGCTTGCGCCACATACCCTCCCTCCATACTCTATCGTATGCCTTTTTAACATCCAAAAAGGCCATGAACATCTTTTTCTTTTTTGCTTTCATGGATTCTATCATTTGGGATAGCGTGAAAAGATGGTCAGTGACTCTCCTTCCTTCTGAAGCCATTCTGGATTTCTCCCAAAAAACCCTTCTCTTCAATCACCTCCTCTAATCTCCCATAGAGAACTTTACACAAAAGACTTTTCCAATGTTGCTAGCTGACAGAGATCCCTCGATAGTTATCCAAGACGTCTTTTTTCCCCCTTTTTTGTGAATAAATGTCACTTTACTTTCCCTCCACTCCTTTGGGACCTCTTTGTTTTTCTATCGGCTAAATTGAATAGGGCAGTTAGGCTTTCCAAGAGTTCCTCTCCCCCTTTTTTGATAAACTCGTTAGGAATTTCGTCCACCCCTCTCGCTTTTCCATTCCTCAATTTTGAGATCGCCCTTCGCACCTCCTCAGTTTTGATTTCGCTGCACACGAACGTCCGAGAGATTCTTCCCTCGACCTGGTTCGGACACTCCGGTGGGTTCCCCATGCCCCATCGCTTATCGTTTACCTTTTCCAGTGCTTGACTAGTTCTAGTGCGATTTGATCTCGCTCTTCTGTAACTCTGCCATCTACTTTAATGCTCTGTGGGTTATTCCCTTTGTTACGTTTGTTCACCCATTTCCAAAATACGCTCGAACTCGACTCCCTGTCGTTCTTATCGTCCTAATAAGACTGTTATTTCGCACTCTCCGGTTGTCGTCTTTAATCTTGTTTACTTTACTTCGTGCTTGTTGGTATTCTTCCTTTGCTACCATGGCCTCATTGCTTTCCACCCCCCTTAAGTTTTCTACTTCTCCTGTATGCAGCACATTTAGCTTTTCTAACCTTTATGGCCCTTTTCAGTTCTTCGTTCACTCTGTACCCAAGTTCCCTTGTTGGCACCCCAATCTTTCCTACACTTTCCTTCCCTGCCTCCACTAGGCTCGAACTATGGCGTCGGCCATCTTCTGGACACAATGACATATTGATTAACGCAAGTTAAAATGTATCACTAATTGCAATTATCAAACACTGCACTCTGAGGATAAGTTATCTTGAGGGTGTTCCGTTTGATTAAATTTCTAATATGTTCACCCTGGTGAGATCGGCCGGCTTGGATGAGGAGCAAAGACAATTATGTGAAGTCAGGAGCAGTTTCAGATTTCAGCTGCAGGAACAATTCTGTACAACGATGTATCCAGACCTATTACGAAAACACCAATGACTCTTATTGCCACTGTAGGAAGTATGTAACACAAAAACTACTGAACATTGAACCTGATTGAACTGCTAATTTATTTCAAACACATCTGAGAACACAGGTGTCAACAAAATCATGTACCAGACCTTCTAGGTCTGGACTTAAAATAAGTAATAAATCCCCTCCCCCAACCCAGCCATGCCCCACACAAACCTTCGTCAAAAAAATAAACAAATTGTATGGTATTTTACAAAGCTCTCTGAACTCTGTCGAATACCATATATATTGTTGGTTTCTACAACATGTCTGAACACATGGAGAGATACCTATAGGTAAAAAGTTAATGATATGACATTCAACAGTGTTAATGAATTACAATAGAACATGCCTTAAGAGACCGATGTCTTTGGAGACCATGTTTTATATGGACATACCTGGACATACCAGCTTTACTCTATATTTGATTTGTTATGGGAGACCATCTGCCTTAAGAGACTACTTTGGTCTGATAAATGGATGTTCTTTCAAGACCTGTCCTACTGTACAAGGTCAATCACTCAATACTGTATGATAAAATTGGTTATGGTGCAGTATGGTGGGAAGGATGATGCAGAAACATGTATTTAGTGGGGGTGGGTGGTTCAGATAATCCCGGAAAAAAATTGTAAAACTGGAAAAAAATTGCATGGGGTGGGTGGGTGGGTCCTCCGACTGGCCAAAAACAAAAAAATCGGCATTGGTGTCTGCAAATTTTTTCCTACAACCCCCCCCCCCCCAACCCCACTGAACGAGGGCTAGGTTTTTATCGGCTGAAAGGGGTATGAGGGAGAGGGTAGCAATGCTAATAGAGGAACTGAAAAAGATGAAGTGGGTGACATCATAGAAACAGTTTATATCTTAATGTCGGGGGGGGGGGGAGAAGAATGATGGCTTCTCTCACGACAAATCAGCGGACATTGCCCCCCTCCCCCAACACACATACACACCTTTTTCGTGACAACATTCCATCTTTGGCTTGACTGAAAATTTTCATTTTCTTTTTGCTTGGGCTCGGGCATTTGGGAGATTAGGATTGGTGAAATTATATGGCGATCGGCGAATAACGATCACATGGAAAGATTGTTAGCTCACCTGACTGAAAGTCAGGGTAAGCTTTTCTTATCACTCTTCGTCCGTCGTCCTGCGTGAAGGTGGTGTTTGAGCCTCTTTCTCCAAAACCACTAGCCACATTTTAATTAAATTTCATGTAAATAGTGGTTATATAGGGGCATTTTGATTTTTATCCAAATTAGGTTTCAGCTCATATTGAGCAGAGGTGTGGGGAAAAATGGCCAAATTTTTTGAAAATCTTCTTCTAATGAACCACCAGTAGCAGAGACTTGATATGTGGTATACAGAGTCCTTTTGAGGTTTAGAATCAAATTTGTTCAAGAGAAGTTTGTCGGGCATTATTTGCCTTCTTTATGGGAGGAGCAAAAATTTTGGCCACGCCTAAAATTTATATTTTCAGAACCGTAAGGTGGATTTGAACCAAATTTGATATGAGATGATAATGGGTCATAAGTAGTTGATTGATGCAAAAAAAAATTTCTCATTGCCCCGTGGGAACCTCCGGAGCTAAAAATATGAAGAACCTTAAAACTGCCATATCTCCAAAACTACACGGCACAGAGAATTCTTATTTTGTATAAAGCTTACTTTTATCCAGTAGAATAGAATGGTTAAGAAAAATCCCTATCGGTTTGATCACAAGGTACTTTTTCAGGACTTTGAAAAAGTGCTGAGTCAGCACTTTTTAACACTGTAGGCAATGGGAAAAACATTAAAAATCTTTTTCTCCAGATCCAGCAGGCAGAATCTTTAGATATTTGGTATGCAACATTGTAGGTTGGATCTTATTCAAGTTTGCTCAAATCGGCCCCCTGGGTTCATATTTAGGCTCACTATAGGAGCCCGATTTCGAACTTAGTGCATTTCAGGCAAATTTCTTAAAAAATCTTCTTCTCCAGATCCAGCAGGCAGAATCTTTTGATATTTGGTATACAACATTGTGGGGTGGATTTGATTCAAGTTTGTTCAAATCGGCTCCCTAGATTCATATTTGGGCTCACTATAGAAGGTCGAATTCGAACTTAGTGCATTTCAGGCAAATTTCTTCAAAAAATTTTTTCTCCAAATCCAGCAGGCAGAATCTTTTGATATTTGGTATGCAACATTGTGGGATGGATCTGATTCAAGATTGTTCAAATCGGCCCCCTGTGTTCATATTTGGGCTCACTATAGAAGCCCGAATTCGAACTTAGTGCATTTCAGGCAAATTTCTTAAAAAATCTTCTTCTCCAGATCCAGCAAGCAGAATCTTTTGATATTTGGTATGCAACATTGTGGGGTGGATCTGATTCAAGTTTGTTCAAATTGGCTCCCTAGATATATATTTGGGCTCACTATAGAAGCTCGAATTCGAACTTAGTGCATTTCAGGCAAATTTTTTTGAAAATCTTCTTCTCAAGATCCAGCAGGCAGAATCTTTTGATATTGGGTATGCACCATGCTTAGGGGGGGGGGGGGGGGGGGAGATTCAAGTTTGTTCAAGCCAAGTCCATGGGATCATATTTGGGCTCACTGTGGTAGCCCGAATTATAACTTAGTTCAAAATGAGGAATTTTCTTTAAAAATCTTCTTCAGATCCAGCAGTCGGTCGGAATGTTTTGATATTTGGTATGCAGCATCTTTTGGGGGTGGGATTCAAGTTTGTTCAAGCCATGTCCCTAGGTCCGTATTTGGATTCACTGTTGGAGCCCGAATGATAACTTGGTTCAAAATGAGGGATTTTCTTTAAAAATCTTCTTCAGATCCAGCAGTCGGAATGTTTTGATATTTGGTATGCAGCATCCTTAGGGGGTGAGATTCAAGTTTGTTCAAGCCATGTCCCTAGGTCCATATTTGGACTCACTGTGGGAGCTTGAATTGTAACTTACTTCAAAATGGGGAATTTTCTTTAAAAATCTTCTTCTTCGGATCCAGCAGTCGGAATGTTTTGATACTTGGTGTGCAGCATCCTTAGGGGGTGAGATTCAAGTTGTTAAAGCCAAGTCCCTGGGTTCATATATGGGCTCCCTGTGGGAGCCCGAATTATAACTTAGTTCAATATGAGGAATATTCTTTAAAAATCTTCTTTTTTTTAAGATCCACTGGTCAGAATCTTTGGATATTTGGTATAAGCTTTTCTTAGGAGGAGCAGATGCAACTTGTTGAAATCAGTTCTCTGGGTTGATATTTCGATTACCATGTCAGGTGAGCGCCCTTGGGCCCCTTGGGGCCTCTTTTTATAAACGACCCTTCTCATGAGCAGCATCTTTTCTTTTTTGTTAAAAGATATGGATGTTGAGGGTTTTTTATGGGGTGGGGTGGGGGTATTTTAGCCGATGGGATTTTTTTCTGTCTTCGTTCCAGTGCAAGGGTGGTGTTCAATGATTTAGGGATCGTGGGGAGGGGGGTAAGCATTTTTTAAAATACAAAAACTTTTAACCCATTCGTGCATAATGCCAATTAAACCGATTAAACTCGTCGCAATGTGTAAGGTCGTTCCAACATAATACACAAACAAAAAGTTTGGCCAAACGGATATATTTGAAAGTGAGCTTGAGAAGGAATGGTGCAATGAACAACAGTGCCCATATGGGCAGGCGTGCGTATCATTTTCCGTCACCACAACTCTCTTTCCCAGCCTAATGCGGTGGCCGCGTATCTCAAAATTCAAATTAAGATCGGTAGCGCTCGAAGGGGACTATTCTGTTCAAAAATAAAAATATGTTATATACTGGCGGAAAGTTTAAATGGGAACATCACGGCGGGTTATTAAAGATTCCGACACGCCTCTTGGTGTTTTTCCACTCCATTGGCAGCAACCGTGTACCCATGTAGAATGTACCCATGTTTTTTAGTGTCTCTGTACGTGGGAAGGCGGGAGGGACGACCTTACATTGAATTATTTTGCTTCAAAAATGATAGCGCGGATATCATCGAGGCGCGCGACATCTATAGACAAAGGGAATGTATTGGTCCTTCTCCCGACAGGACGCTCCAAAAAACATTCTATGATCTTAAAAAAAGTTTTTGAACCACACGCGTTAGCTGTCTTTTTCTTGCCTTGTGTTTGAAAAAAAACATCTGTCACTTTTTTTCTTTCAAAAGTTCAACTTTTGGTAAAGATCAGAAGTTGCATCGAGAAAACAAATTTGTCAGGCAGTTTTTCATAATTTGTTCAACCCCAACTTGTCCGAAAAAAAAAACTGCCATATTTTTTTCGAGGGCATAAAACGGGTGCTGGACGTTTCGTACACGGGCGTTTCGTACACGGCCAATTTAGGACGTTTCGTACACAAAACGCCTGGACGTTTCGTACACAGATTTTAATTTCGCATTTTCTCTTCATATCTCACTTGTTTTCCTTCTAATTTCAGATTTTGGGTTTAAAAGAAAGAAAGAAGACTATTTTCTTACATGAAATAATTTTATTTTGCAATAAATACGTGGTGATTTTAGTTGAAATCACATACATACTAAATTAAAATAAATTCATTACACAAAAATAACATGTTTTGTTTTTATGTGTTTGATGTATTCTGCATGTGATTTTATTGTTTTACATCAATATAAAATATATTGCTATCTTTGATAGTGATAAAATTTTATTCCGTTTTTATGACAATTTATCTCCAGCGATACTGTACATTTTCGGCGAATCACCTCATTGCATTATGCTAAACTGATTTTATTTTATCGATATTTGCCCTTTATTGATAGCAACAGTATTTGGTGTCATTTAACACCACCAGTATGTTGTAGATTCTGAGCTCCTCCTCATCGTGTTCGAATAAGCCCAAACTGGCCTCCAGCCAAACCGGCCTCCGACATTTTGGCCCAAACCGGCCTCCACTTAACCCAAACCGGCCTCCATTATATTTTTACCCAAACCGGCCTCCAATATTTTTATCGTTGGCGACGGTCAGACTCTTTGCAATTTACCGCTGACTAGATTAGCCATCGCATGTACAAACAAAATAACCTAAAAACATCCCGGCAATATTCAAACAAGTCACTCATCGGTAAAATCAAACAGTAAATCAAACAATAAATCAAAGAAATCAAGGAAAATCAACCTATTCAACATGCAATTAAACACCAACAGTATCTATAAAAACAGGAATAAATTTACATAAATATTCACAGGAGATATTCATAAATGTAAAAATATTAATTTAATGTAACAAAAATAATAAATAATTTTATAATACAAGGTCTAAAACAGATAATTAAACACGTGTACGAAACGCTCACTTCGTGTACGAAACGTCCAATTTTTGTGTACGAAACGTTTTATTTGTGTACGAATCGTCGCGTGTACGAAACGCCTCGTGTACGAAACGTCAGTAAACCCATAAAACATGATACCCAACATGCAGCGTCACAATCCATTTATTACCATTAAAGACTAATCCTAACCAGGAAATACGTTCAGCCCCAGGCTTCTGACTCCATTTCAAAAACTACTTCGCTTCAATGAGACAGTGAAACTGGAAAAATCAGCCTGCCCCCCCCCCCCTCCCTCGCCCCCCCCCCCCCCCCCCCACCCTGCCTCTCCCTTCCTGCAAAGGTTTACTTTAACTCTGATGACCACCAGAACCCTTTGGCTTTGTAGGCCTACAATCATGCCCTCGGTGTATGCCTATTGCGCTTTTCTCCATTCGTCAAATGCCAATCGCTATTCGCCAATTGCTTATCGCCATTCGCCAATTGTCATTCGCCTTTCGTCAAATGCCAATCGCTATTCACCAATTGCTTATCGCCATTCGCCAATTGCTATTCGACATTCGTGAAATGCGGGGATTGGCGAATGGCAATTGGCGAATAGCAATTGACAATTGGCGAACGGCAATTGACATGTGGGTCCAGGAACTCATACTCTTTCTGACCACACTGGACATACAGCACGTCGTCTGCTTCAGAATAACAGAATGCGTGAAACCGGTGTTGCTGAGAAATTTCGCCCCAGGAGTTATTTTTCTAGTCCAGAACAAAGAAAGAAATGCGTGTTGTTTTCGGGACGTTTCAGGAAGAGAAAAAAAACATCAGAATGTTCGATCCCAGCTAGTTAGCCTAAGTTGTTGCAGATGCAAACTGCTCAAGTCCTTTCCAGTAGTTTTAGTATTAGGAAGCCCGTTGGCATTATGGACGAGCGGAAAGGAATCCGTCAAAGAATATGTGAGAATTTACTGTTCAAAATTGACTAAACACCACAATGAATGAAAATATTGAAAAATAAAAGGATCTGGTGTAATGAATGTAGAATGGGGTACTCTGCAATTAGTTAAACAAGAAAATTTTAGTAATACTATGCAAAAAAGGGCGATGGGAAAAATGGCATTGATTCTCCATACAGATACAAATCTGGTTTCGTGTGTATTTCAGTGGTATGAAGATGAGTTTATTTCGTGTCATTAAGGGCCTAGAGAAAAGTAATGGAATTTTGTTTATTTTGAAATTCTCACCTCTCATATTCCTTCAATTCAGATTAAATATACACAAATTATACATCAAAATGAAGGTTGGGATGTATAGAACATGAAACACATGTGTAATCAACTCATAGAGTTGACTGTAGGCACCACTGGTTCCTGGAAGTCTGCTGCCTTATTCGCATCAGAACTGATAATTTAATAATATTTCACGAAAAAAACTTGTGGCCAAATGTGCTTTACATAGGGGTTACAATATAAAGAAAAGCCAGCCAGGGGTTACAATATAAAGAAAAGCCAGCAGGGGTTACAATATAAAGAAAAGCCAGCTTTTGAGAAGTACCTAGATGGCACCTTTGGAGGGTCACTGCTGTTCAAACTGAGATCAAGATCACTGGAGCTTCGGGAAAAAATTGGGAGAGATGGGGAAAAGGGATGCCAAATGTGCCACTCTGGAGTAGTGGAGACCCTGGAACATTTTCTCTTGGAATGCCCACAGTATATACCTCATAGAATAAAATTTACTGGAAGAATAATGCAGAAGTGGGGTGAAGAAACAAAGGATAGATGGCTGAAGGGGGACACAAGGGAGAGGGTAGGAATGCTTATTGAAGAAATTGAAAAAGAGGAAGTGAGGGACACTATTAAGCAGTTTATATCTGAATGCTGGGAGGAGAGGAGGGGAAGATGGGGTGGGGTGCAGGGGGAATGATGGCCTTCTCTTATGAGGACCGCGACAAATCAGCGGCTGGCCAAAGAGTTATTATTATATCCAAGAACAAAGCTAGGGGATCAAAATTCTTCAAAACACGGCGACAGAGCTGCATGGGGGAAAATTCCAAAGCCTTTGCTTTTGTTTACTTATGAATATACTTTCGATTTCCGGTCGACGTCATCAGATGGAAAAAGCATGTAAAAACAACGCCGTCTAAAATCAAATAATGAAAAAGATCGCCTTCATACAGTATACTGTTATTAGATAGAGATTGCACAGTTGCCATATTCAATGCAAGGTATCATGATACCAGTTGAAATTTCTTAGAATTATGATTTTGTTTTTCGATGGAAATTCGTGGTATCGAGTGATTT
Source organism: Pictodentalium vernedei (assembly GCA_031216915.1). Lineage (NCBI taxonomy): Eukaryota > Metazoa > Mollusca > Scaphopoda > Dentaliida > Dentaliidae > Pictodentalium > Pictodentalium vernedei. Next base: position 41,577,202 of record CM062293.1, read on the forward strand.
GTGCATGTCTGTCGAGCATGGAAACCATCTTCAATAAAAAATGCAGACAGCGTTGTCCTTTCCAAAATGCTGTCCTGTTGCTGCACTAGAAAGTGTTTTGAATGCCTTGCTTTGTTATTGAATATCTGAAACACATTCGACCACGAGTTGTTCTTGCGAAATATTATTTTATTATCAGTTCTGGTGCGAATACGATAGCAGATTTTCAGGAACCAGTGGTGCCTGCTGTCAACTCTATGAGTTGATTACATATGTGTTTCGTGTTCTATACATCCCAACCTTCATTTTGATTTATAATTTGTGTATATTTAATCTGAATTTAAGGAATATGAGAATTAAAAAAAAAAAAAAAAATTTCATTACTTATATAGCCCCTTAATCACCAGAACAGATGTACCGGTTATGTTCCTATTTTTGTACCTTTAATGAAAAATACCGTAATGCTTCATTAGAGGTACAAAAATAGGAACATAACCGGTATTGCATTTGCGTTGATACATATCATATCCATATCATACATGTCTCAGTCCTAACTTAGAAATGGCACAAAAATCCATCATTAATTAAGCTAACATGTAAGGGAGCAGGCAATTGCTACGGATCTACGTGATTTGATTATCAAGAGGTTTGTCCAGTCTCCGAATAAGTTGTGTGCATAAATAAAAAAAAATCATTTCAATTAAACCCGTGGGTAGACCCAATGGCCCTGTGGGTTGATCTTCCAATGCATTATGGGCTCAGATACCAAATTTGGTTAAAATAGGCCCAGTAGTTTGCCCCTTGCTAGGGAGTCACACCAGGTTGCTATGGGTGTGATGTGACATGGTCAATGTCCCAGTTGCTATGACATCGGGTTGATTGCTATGGGAGTCATGTAACATGGTCAATAACCCAAAAGGTTGAATTCGTAATGTTTTGTGGTTCGACATAACAAATTTGGATAAAATCAGTGCAGTGGTCTGCCCGTTGCTAGGGAGTAACTTTGGTTACTATGTATGTCACGTGACATGATGAATTGCCCAATGGGTTGATCTCCCAATGTATTATGGGCTCAGATACCAAAATTGGTTAAAATAGGCCCAGTAGTTTTCCCGTTGCTAGGGAGTCATGCCGGTTGCTATGGGTGTTACGTGACATGGTCATTTGTCCAATAGGTCGAATTCCCGAGGCATTATGGTTTCATACACCAAGTTTGGTTGAAATAGGCCTAGTAGTTTGCCCGTTGCTATGGAGTTGCGTTGGTTGCTATGGAAGTTATGAAACATGGTCAATCACCCAATAGGTCAATTTTATAATGCATTGTGGGTCCACATACCAAATTCGATCAAACTCGGCCCATTACTTTCTCCATTGCTAGGGAGTCACTTTGGTTACTATGGATGTCAAGTGACATGACAGTTGACCCCATGGGCTGATCTCCCAATGCATAATGGGCTCAGATACCAAATTTGGGTACAATAGGCACAGTAGTTAGCTCGTTGCTAGGGAGTGAGTGTGAGTGCGTGCATGCGTGCATGTTTGAAATATTTTGATACATGTATTTAGACATAAGTGTGCTTAAAGCATAAAACAAACAAAGTATATGGACCTCCTGAGGATAAGGAAATGAATGCATGCATGAAATTTTATAAAAAAAAATGGCCTGAGAAACTAGTGAAATGAAATGATTAATGCCATTTGGGATTTTACTAATCAACTAATTGCCATGTAGTAGTCGATGATTAATCAACTAGACAGTTATGCAGTGTCAGGTGGTAAACAAAGCATTAAAGTCTACAAAACGTTGGTTTTAACTAAATGCATTGGCTGGAGTGGCTTCCAAATTACGTCACAATTAATGGGTCTAACTGCGTGACATTATGGTTGTTGATGTCTCCATGTCATTACGACCAAACAACCAGTGCTGCAAAAAATAAATTTGTCTAATAATGAATCTTTGGTGTTCCTATTTCCAAGGGGAATTGAGGAGGGGGCCCATAATATTTGGATCCGTCAAATATTTTTAAGATAAATCGAACTTTCCTTGAAAATTCACTTCTATATTGTGGTCTAATAAGAAATGTCTGCACTTTGTTATTGTGCTAAAAAATTTGAAAGCAGAAAACAGGTGACTGAAGAAGTGTACTCTGATGACGTGATTGTTCCATGACCTGCATAATTTAATCAACCCCAATAAAAAGCTAGACAAACTATATATAATATCCTAATTGAATATTAAATACATCACATGACCAAATGGTGTGATTTGTTTGGTCAGTATGTGCACTACGTAATGTGAGTTGTAAAACTTCATTCAATTGTAAATATCATTATGTGACATTTTGTTTTCTGATCAACCTCATTACTGCAATATTTACCCAAAACAAAAATGTGTTGAAAAAGCATCAACTTCTGTAGATGTACTTCCACTCTCGGCATTAATTAAAATGACACAACAGTTTGCTGGTATGCTGTTCACACCTCTTTTGTGTGGTTTAATCTGTATAATGGAATCTCGAATCTTTACCCGATAATTTAATCTATTTTCTTGAAAATTAGAGAAGCGAAAAAGAGAGCTTCTTTTTTCCAATTTAGAAGCATGTGTGTGATAGCGCTACTCAAATCAACAGCACAGAAAAATCATTTCAACACTATGAGAAACAGAAGATCTACTTTGTCTGGCCTGATTTTTATTTAATACAACATTCCACTCTGTTTATTACATAATATGTCTTGTACTATTTGTCTTATACATTATTTTATTACCGCTTAGTTCTGCTTGGTATTTATTGGGGCCACTTATTAACTTCCCTGTGCTTCTCTCCATTTTTGTTATGTTCCAAAATGAATAATTACCCTTTAGGGTGGAAATAAAGATCATAATCATATTTATAAGTTATTTTAACTGTTGTTAGTGGAACATGGTGTTCATGTGTTAGAGTATTGGACTTAGGGAATGTAAGCCAAATGGTTTGATCATAACCCACGTCATCTGCTGCTACTCTTGTGTGCCTAATAATCATACATATATGATTATTCTTTTTCAAACCAAATTCCTACCTGTATGATCCTTATTCACAATGTCCGTCAAATGGCCGCATTCCCCCACCTGGTCACCTTCCTGACATAACAGAATCTTTGAAATTCGCATTGTTATTCCCGTCCCCCAAGAATACTTTTAGTTCCTAGCTTGTAGAATTGCCATTTCTAAACTTCATTTGCCGATTTCCGTACACATATTTTATTGAAACAAAATGCATGTCCGTTTCACCGTTCTGTCGCAGCACCTGGAGAGTAATTGATTTCAAAGCGTTTTTCAACATCAAAGACATCGAACGATAGTAATATCGAGTAATCGTTTTCACAGTGACGTCAAAGTTTGTACGATGCACGTGCAATGAGATTTTTGCACAGTGTTTGTGTCTGCTAAAATATCTCACAAGCATCGTTTTGCCCCTAATTAAAAATTGAATTTTTAAATTATGGGCGAATCTACCCTTCCTACTCACACTTTCTATTCGCCCTGGATGTTTAGTCCCAATGAAAATGCCAAGGCTTGACAGTTTTATTGCCCTGGCCGAATAGAAAGTCACGTATACTTCGAATTATTTTTCGGTTGAGTAACCATTTTCTCTTATTTATGTCTTATTCATCAGAAATTACTGGCTGTCAATGTGTAAAATCGGATAGATGTATGTCCGTGAAAAGACGCAAAATATCCTCTCAGATACAAGGAAATGTGGGTTTTGGGATCCTGGAATTAAAATTTTCCCACCGCGCGCCGGACCATGGTCGGCCTGCGGTGCCGACGATCATCGGTCGCCATGCCAATGGCCTCATTCCCTTTCCCCTAGTGGAAACCCTGTTATTTGACCCTGTATGACTATTAATTTTTAGCAATCGAATGTGCAGACTTCTCTCAAGAAGTTCACCAAAACAAACTAGTAAGGTACGTGTATGTACAAGCAAACACAGGATGCAATGGAAATGTTAACTGGTAGAGAGCTTTAAGCATATATTTAATTTGGGCTTTATTCTGAAGTACTGCTAACATAACTTTAAGATCTAGTACCCAGTGGATGTGCTTCATACCATCGCTGAAACAGAATTAATTAGTCCATAGGGTTTTGCCTTGGTGCAATTTATGGGAGAGTGTCTGTAGGCACTCTCCCATAGGCACTCTCCCATAAATTGCAACAAGTCAAATCAATGTGAAAATTATGATAACCGAAAGTAATTTAGCCCTTCACCACTTCAAGAGCATCAGACTTCTGCGTTATAAAAATGGCTCTGAGCATAGCGGCTGGCTCACATCTTGGTATTTTCCACCCTCTACTATTATTCGACCCTATACTATTATTAATTTTCAGGAAATTTTCCACCCTGTACTATTATTAGGCACTCAAGCGTACTGTTTAGGGTGGAAAAAAGATCATAATCATATTTATAAGTTATTTTAACTGTTGTTAGTGGAGCATGGTGTTCATGTGTTAGAGTATTGGACATGGGGAATGTAAGCCAAATGGTTTGATCATAACCCACGTCATCTGCTGCTATGTTTCCTTGGGCAAAATACCTCATCCTTATTGCGTATGTCAAAGCACTGTGTTGCTGTGTACAGTCCTGAAAATAAGCAGTCTAACATTTGCAGAATGAGGTCCCCAGAGGGTGAATTTGATGATGCTATCCCATACAGTGGGCCAATTATCTTCTGGGTACCTCTTTCTGTTTAGTTTTGAGACCCTGATTCAGATGCAGGGTAGCATCACAAAATTCACCCTCTGGGAACCTCATTTTGCAGATGACAGTCTGCTTATTTTCTGGCTTGGCTGTATACATTTGTCTTCAACTGATACTAACCCAACTCAAGCTGGTTTAGTAAGTTGGAGAGTCTGATAGTTACATGTACTTGCCATTGCATGGCAGTCCCCTCCTACTTGAAGCTTCCTTCTCCTGTAAAACCGCCTGTCACAATATGACCCTGTACGGTGAAATTACAACCATTGAACAGCAAGACACAAATCCCAAATTGTTCTATGGCATGGTGCACTTGCCTTGACCAGGACCAGTTTTCATGCTTGTTCAGGGTTAATGAATTGGATAGTCTGACAGTTACTTGCCAGTGTTCATTGGTTCCCTAACCAGTTTTCATGCTTGTTCAGGGTTAATGAATTGGATAGTCTGACAGTTACTTGCCACTGTTCATTGGTTCCCTAACTGGTTTTCATGCTTGTTCAGAGTTATTGAATTTGATAGTCTGACAGTTACTTGCCAGTGTCCATTGGTTCCCTAACCAGTTTTCACGCTTGTTCAGGGTTAATGGATTTGATAGTCTGACAGTTACTTGCCAGTGTTCAGTGGTTCCCTAACCAGTTTTCATGTTTGTTCAGAGTTAATGAATTTGATAGTCTTACAGTTACTTGCCAGTGTTCAGTGGTTCCCTAACCAGTTTTCATGCTTGTTCAGAGTTAATGAATTTGATAGTCTGACATTTACTTGCCAGTGTTCATTGGTTCCCTAACTGGTTTTCATGCTTGTTCAGAGTTAATGAGTTGGATAGTCTGACAGTTACTTACCAGTGTTCATTGGTTCCCTAACCAGTTTTCATGCTTGTTCAGAGTTAATGAATTGGATAGTCTGACAGTTACTTGCCAGTGTTCATTTGTTCCCAAACCAGTTTTCATGCTTGTTCAGGGTTAATGAATCGGATAGTGTGACAGTTACTTGCCAGTGTTCATTGGTTCCCTAACCAGTTTTCATGCTTGTTCAGAGTTAATGAATTGGATAGTCTGACAGTTACTTGTCAGTGTTCAGTGGTTCCCTCTAGGTACTCCGACTTTCTCCACCTATAATACTGCCTTATGCAATGTGACCCTGGCTGTTGGAAGTGTCAATAAGCCCCAACAAACAAACAAACTATGCCCGCCATGCTGTTTGGATAGCAGAATTTTGGCCAACGTAAATAGCAACAACTAATGCGTGATCTTTTTTATGCCAGATTGCGCATTAGTTGTTAGCTGCGACTAGCAGCTCTATAAGTGGCAATGTCAGTCTGCCGGTCTGTTTCAAAACTCAATAACTTTTGAAATACTTGATGGAATGACTTTATATTTGGCATGTAAGTGTATCTTATTGATGTCTAGCCACTGTTCAATGCATGTGTTGTTCCAAATATTTTTCTTGGAGTTATGGCCCGTCTGTCGGTCGGTCGATCTGTCAGTCTGTCTGTGACCAACGAGTTTCAAAACTCAATAACTTTTGAAATACTTGATAGAATAACTTTATATTTGCCATGTAAGTGTATCTTATTGATGTGTAGCCACTGTTCAATGCATGTGTTGTTCCAAACATTTTTCTTGGAGTTATGGCCCTTGATGAACTTAGAATTTTGTGAGATTGCACCACCCGTCGTAGCTACGGCGTCGATGTCGTGACTTTTGCTATTTATTTTGGTGGAAACTTTTAAGATATAAACAGCATACCACTCTATTTATATGCAGATACATTTGACTGTCAAAATATGCAGGATAAGGAATTTATTTTATGTTGTATTGTTTTGTCATAGCCTGTTGTTCATTTGCATATTTTCAGGGCTTATTTTTCATCTAAATTTGGGTGAATCTATTTGGATTCTCATGAAAATGGTTGCGAGAATCCATACATGTACCTGTTACGGGTTTCCCCATGAGGCCACCATGGTTGAACCCCCATTGTACACTGATAACACATCACACTGATAACACATGTTAACCCTTTACCCAACACACAGCTTTTCAATGTTTAAAACATAACTGAATTTGATAATTTTTTGAAAAATAAATATTTACCAATAAAACCTTACAAATATGGTTGTCATTGGAATTGAACCAGTTCCAGTGACACTCATATTTGCAGGCCTGGCATTCTTCTGCACGCCTGGAAAAAATTGAGGAGGGCAATTTTTTGCACCCCTTGATTTTCTGAAAGGCCAGAAATGTTTGGGACTGCCTTCAAAACCCATTATCAGTAATCATCCCCTGAGTTCCAATGTGTTCTATGTGCCTACTGGCACATAGAACACATTGAAACTCAGGGTACAATATGTCAATGTTGCATGGATTCGCAATAATTCATGACCCATTCTGTGTCGCATTTCGATAAATTTTGAGTGTAGAAGGCAGTCACATAAGAATTAAATACAACATTTTGAATAATTAGAAGGTGTGTGTGCCAATTTTTCCACTATGTAGCTGAATGTAGTTCAATTTTTCAGTCACAAAGTTAATATCTTGAAGTGAATATAACTAAAATAGCATACTAGTTTTTGCATTGAAAATATCAGGTGCAATTGCACTTCCAAGCAATCTGAGGAGAGCACTTGTTTTGCACTCCTTAATTTTCTAGATTGCCAGGCCTGTATTTGTACAAGTTTATTGACAAAATGTCAGGATATTTCAGGTCATGTTAGCCTTGTACTGGTTAATTTGCTGCCACTGATAGGTAAAGGGTTAAATTGACTCAATTCTTTTCACATGAATCATAGCAAAGGGGCAGTGCGAATCTACATGGATTCTCATTGGTTTTGTTGCTCATATCTTTGCTGGAATCGATTCTCGGATTCTCATTGAAATATAAGTCCTGTATTTTTCAGATGAAGTGACCTGTATTTTACAGATGAAGTAACCTACACATAACCTGAAAAATTGTTTGCTGGTTGTAAAGGATGCACAAAGGCAGCTTTCATTGATTCAATAACTATTTATATTTCAGCATGCCGAATACTTGAGAGAAAACTTGGAGATACAAACAGATTGCTTGTTTCCAGTAAAGTGTGGTCCAGTCTGATTCCAACCAAAAACTGTGATATACTTCTTACCCTACCGTCAAAAACAGAGGATCAGACATTGATGTGGATTCTTTCAAGGCTGAAGCAAAGAGTACCAGAAATTATAGTGCATGTCAGACACCATAATAATGGCATGTGTGGATTCTTTCTCACAGCAACATATGAAAGGTGACTAGGATTTAACATTGATGCGAGAACAGGCCTGTCGATTTGAGGCGAATGGCCATTTGGATCGCGTGAAGGTTGCCAAAAATTAAAAGCACGTGAACGAAAAATGGGTTGCACAAAATTGTCATTAGGTCGCGCAAACTTTTTGCCAAGTTGAATTTTCTAGTTTGAATGAATTGTGGAATGATGTTGAGCATCAACCAATCATAAGCTTCATAGGTGTTTGCTTCTGCCTGAAGTATAGCTGCTCTATTGGCCAATTATTGGCCAGCAGAGCAGCTAAACTTCGGGCAGATGCAAACACCTATGCTGATGATTGGTTGATGCTGAGCATCATTTTAAACTGTTGATAACCTTAAGATGTAACATAGGTACAGAATCAGGAAATGGCAATAATTTATGTCTCTGTCACAAACAGTGATTATGGATGCCATGCTCTTCTGCAGCATGCTGGCCCATTCTAAGATTATGCTATATTTGCAACTAATCTGTATCTGAATTGCTGCAACACAGCCTCATTATTGTTCCAGAGGATTCATCTTTACTCATCAAGATATTGTCCACAGGAGCAAGAACCTGGCTATGATACAACAGTTCCAATATCAGCATAGTTGCGATACATATATATTCAAGTTACCTAATAGGTTACTTAAATCAAGTACAGGGGAACGAACAATAAGTTACCAAAGCTCAGATCAGGTGAACGATAAATGGGTTACGCAAATTTTTTAAAACAGCAGGCCTGGAGAATCGGAATCAATTCTCGGAAGGAAAACAATGAAAATCAACTTTGATTCTTGTAAATGTTCTTTTGATTCTTGTCACAGTCTGATACCGGTAGTGTCCTTAAGTGCCTGGAGAATTCCACTTACTTTTTTTTTTTTAATAAGGTAAAACTTTGACTTAGCAGTGGTGTCTACGGAAGTCTTATCTGCCTATAGAGGAAGCACCTACCATGGTACAGTGACTTCCATCAGTAAGATCACCAAAAGCCTGTTTGCTGGAACATGTGTTCTACATGTAATGTAAGACAAGAAACTCACAAAAATTGAAACTGGGACTCCAACAATTAACCCTTTACCTAACATAAAGGCCAAAACCGGCCAGCCTTATTCACAAAAGTCGCCAATTAATTTTCATTTTTTGTATCAAAAACATAGGTTATGACCCCTCTTTGGAACAAGCTCAGCGAGCTCGTTCCAATGAGGGGTCATAACCTATGTATTTTTATACTGTACCAATGACCCAGACTTAGCTGGTGCTAATCTCCTTAATTCAGGGCCAAACACAAATTTTGCCCCCCCCCCCCCCATCCCCAAAATTTGCATCAAAAACCGAAAAATACATGTCCTATATGGCCCTCCATACATCGACTCCTCTGCGCATGCGCAGTGTTAAGGAGGTCCCGAAATTGGCGCCAATTATCATTCTTAGTTTGGCCCTCAAAACAGTCACACTTCTCTGTTATTTGTGCTTCCAAATCTCAGTTTTCATGATGCCAGACACATATTCATGAGTGAAATGGTGGAAATAAAGAGGATACATTAGGAGGAGAGGAAAATATTTAGTGCAAGAAAATGTTCAGGGCTGTAACTTATAATTATTTTATGAAATTATTTCTAGTTGCCTTTTTTCAAGGCATAGCCCTGATGTTGTCATTCTTGCTATGAAGTACCATTGTTTGATCAGTGTTTCCTCTCTACCTTCCTTATTCCCCCCTAGCTATTCTCCCATGTTTTGGCTTAATTTTTTGTAATGTTTATTACTAAAATTTCTTGGGAGTTTTGGCTTCGTAACAGATTTATTTCTGTTTTTTCCCCATGTTTACGTCCTCACCCTAGGGGTGTTTAGGCATTTTGGTCTGCATCTACCATCTGATGTTCTACAGTTTCTTCTCTGGAAGCCTCTGTTTTGCATCAGGTAGTGTTTTAATTGGTGACTGATTTCGGGCCATGTTTGTTTCAGTGCCTGGAGTCATGTTTCCGGTTTGTTGACACTTTTGCTTAGGTTGACAACAGTTACTGCTGATAGTGATTTTTTGTCTTCTGCATCTCTTATTCATAGTAAGATACATTATTATTGTCCGTAAGTGTCTCATTAATTTTTTCGAAATGAATTTAAATTTTTGTCCACAGTTAGGCTTTTTTGGGATCCATTGGGCTCAGGGTTCCCTTTGGGAACTTGGGCTCTTCTGAAAAAAATTTTTTTTTGGATTCTTAAAAAAAAAAAAAAAAATTTCTTTTCAAATCATTATTTATTAATGAATATAATGGATTGTTGTATTATGTATCTTTATTTTCAAGGATTAGTGCGAGTACTTTGATTGTTTACATTTCACTATGAATGATTATTGTTCAAATTGTAATAGGAGGAAGGCTTCCTATGATTCTCATGATCTCTGTATTAATTGTTCTCTCTGTACTCGCACTGATCTTTGTTCTGTGTGTTTCAAATGGGATGAAAAACGTTGGAAACGTGTGTCACGGTATGTTGTTCCCGGAGAAAGGTCCATTCCGGTTCTTTCTCCTCAGAGTCACTCTAGTGTTTCACTCTCTTTTTCAGAGGAACAAGAACAGGGTGATGTTTCTGTGATGTCGTCCAGAAGTGTGCCTCCGTCGTCACATACAAGCGAAGAGCTAACGGCAAAAGTGCTCATGGAGATTCGTCAATTCCCTGAAAGGAATCCGAAGGGGTTGACGTCCGCTAGCTCGACCGGGGTTGCGTCCATTCACCGAATGGGACAGCACTCGAGTTCATCCGTTGCGGTCCAGCAGAGAGAGTCGGGTGTTGCGAGCACTATAAAACATCCACGTGCACACCCAGTGACGACGGAAACGAGGATGGATCGGAGGAAGCCTGACAGTCCAGTGTTTAGCTTGTCCAGTTCGACACGGGCTGCAAGCGAGAGAGGTCCCTCTCTCATACAACAGCATCTGGGACCAGATGTTGTAGTCCGTAGTGTTACGCAGTCGGAGCATACGTCCGCCGCTCGGGATGCTCCGGTATATAGGCAGTCCGCCGAGGCTACCTATAAGGCTTCCATATCCTCTCAGCAGCACACTCGACCGCACCTTGGCTATGTGACCAGTGAATTACAGTCAGCTTCGCCGACCAGGGATTCCTCGGCGACCAGGTCACGCCATCCGGTAGCCAGGGATTCGAGGCCTTCTTCATCCGGACGTTCGCATAAAAGATGTATGCAGGATGCAACGTCCAGGGAGCTTCCGGCGGCTAAATCCAGTAAGACCGCCGCTCCCCAGGCCTCTGTAACGGATGTGCTATCACAGATAGCAAAGTTAATCGCAGCATCCCAGCAACCGTCAGAGCCTCTGTCGGAACATGAAATGTCAGAAGATGCTGGGTCGGTAGGTTCCGCCGCTGGATCCGGTGCGGGCGACCGAGATTTACATGATTTACATGAGGTCCGGCAGGATGGCGAAAGGGATTCTGATGAATTAGATATTTCCCTTTCGGAACAACATAAAATAGCCGTAGAATTCATCCGGTATTACCTTCCAGAAGTTGTTCCGCCAGACCAAAATGCTGCGCAGCCGGATAGGAGGGTGATAGCGCCACTGGACACCGAGTTTTTTAATCGGTTTAGGGACATTGTCCCGGAATTTCTGTCACAATCCAAGAATGTCTCTCGGATTTTTGAGTTATTGAATGACGCTATTGATAAACTTGCCAACAAGACGGGCAGGTCAGCCTTCCTACCGGCATCTGCTCTACAGCTGCCGTTTATTAATCAAAGGAACAAGTTTGATACGGCAGGTCAGGGCATCCAGAGAGTTCCTCTGCGTTTAGACGACCAGGCTGAAGACCTTGATATATCCATGCCGTCATCTATGTCACTTCCGTCGTCTATGATGGAAACGACGATATCGTCTAACAGAGCTAGTTTAGACGCTCTTTCCTACGCAGATCACCTTACTAGAGCGTTGTCATTACGCTTTGAAGGACCTGAATTTCAAGACGTACAAACGTCTTTAAGAGTTCTGTCCAGGGCCATAGCGTTTTCCACTTATAACTCCGCCCTTTCAGTGGCAAATCTGGAGTTAGCTCGACGTGACGTGGCCTTGGCTACTTCCACACGCGTGGACAGTAAGGTGAAAAACTCTCTTAGAGTCGCTCCGGTCTCTGGAGAGTTTCTCTTCAGTGGCAAGCTTTCTGATATATATGATAAATTAACAAAGAAAGCTTCGGACTCTCTGTTGTTTAAGTCTGCTTCCAAGAAATCGGAACCAGCAGACAGGAGTAGGCCAGGCACTTCCGGGACGAGTTCGTCCAGGGGAAGTTCCTATAGAGGTTCCTATGCGTCCTCTAGGTCTTACTCTAGAGACCGGCAGAGTAGCGACTCGACTAGGGGCCGTTATGCTGGCCGAAATAACCGGTCAGACGCCCCTAGGGCGAGGTGCAGGTCGCGGAGGACATGGTTTCTCCTACCGCAAGCCTCGTGGATCCAGGAAGTGATGGTCTAGACCTCTGTCGCGTTCCGGTGGGCGGAAGACTGTCAAGTTTCTCAAGCAATTGGGAATCAATTACGGAGGACCCTTGGGTTCTAGGGGTTATTTCAGAAGGACTAAACTGTCCTTCAAAGGCAAGCCTCCATTAACTCGAAGTCCAAGATGGACTCAGCTTCCGTCAAATTGTCAGAAAAGAATGGCTCTTCTATCAGAAGTCCAGTCTCTTTTAACGAAGAACGCGATAGAGGTCGTAGAAAACCAGGAATCTCCAGGTTTCTACAGCCATATTTTTCTGGTTCCGAAGTCAGACGGCTCGTTCCGTCCAGTGATCGACTTAAGCTGGATAAACAAGCTGATCGTGGCTCCAAAGTTTTATATGGAGACCATTCGATCGGTCAGAGCAAGCATTCGAGTGAACGACTATGCTGCGATCATAGACCTCAAGGATGCATACTTTCACATCATGGTACATCCGGCGTTCAGAAAGTATCTTCGCTTCGCTGTCCTAGGTGTTGTTTATCAGTTCCGAGCGATGTGCTTTGGTCTGAATCTAGCGCCCTGGGCATTCACTCGAGTAATGAACTCGGTAATAACTCATTTCCGAGCTCATTCGTCTGCGGTAATGTCGGCTTACCTGGACGATATTCTTCAGAGATACGGCAACGAGTTAACACTTCAAAACGACATGCACAATCTGCTTCTATTGCTCCGACGTCTCGGTTTCATAGTAAACGAAGAGAAGTCGGATCTGGTGCCGTCCAAGTCATTTACCCACCTGGCAATGAGCTTCGAGACGCACAACAATCTCGTTCGTCTGCCATTAACCAGAGCGAAATTAGTCAGTTGTTATGCTCACTATTGTCTTCACTCAGACAAAGTGTCAGCGAGGGAATTCATGAGACTAATAGGTCTGTGCGGAGCTGCCTCGGATCTCATTCCGATGGGGCGGCTATGCACTCGTCCTCTCCAGGTCTATCTGACTCAGAATTGGAGAGTGAAGATTCATTCGCTCGAAACGGACATACTCTTGTCAAGCCAAGTGAAACAAGAGATTCAGACTTGGGCAGACATACAGTGGTTAACTCAGGGAGTTCCACTGCAGTTGCCAGATCCGAGTTTTACGATTATGACGGATGCCAGTCAAACAGGCTGGGGTGCGACACTGAGCCCATCGGATTTGAAATGCCAGGGTCTTTGGGATCCGCAGTTTCTAAGCAAGCACATCAACATCAAAGAGATGATGTCGATTTGGCTTGCTCTACATCACTGGATAGACGTTATTCAGAATGCACATGTGCAAATTATGTCCGACAATACGACAGTAGTTGCGTATATTCAGAACCAAGGTGGCACTCATTCCATTCCGTTGCTCAATCTAACGGAAAGAATTCTGTTTGTACTAGAACATCAGATTCTTCTCTCCGTCCGTCATATTCCGGGTCGTCTGAACGTCTTAGCAGACTCCCTTTCACGGAGGGGTCGCCTGTTGCCGTCAGAATGGACTCTCAACAAGCAAGTATTCAATCAGATTTGATACCAATGGGAACGGCCAATGATAGATTTATTTGCGACACATCTCAACAATCAGTTGCAGACGTATGTGTCACCTTGTCCGGATCCTCGAGCGTTTGCAGTAGACGCTCTCTCGATCTCTTGGGACGGAACGATAGGATATGCGTATCCTCCAGTGCCGTTGATTCAGCAGATATTGCTCAAGATAAAACAATTGCAATGCAAGATTCTGTTGGTAGCATCTCTGTCTCCACCGAGACCGTGGATAAATCTACTCAGGTGTCTGTTGTGGGACATGCCGAGGAAGCTTCCTCAACGGGAAGATCTTCTTTCGCAAGGGAAATCGCGCATCCTCCATCACAATCCGCAAGGTCTAAACCTTCACGTATTTCCATTGTGCGGTCCTTCTTGCACGGAAAACATTTTACAGGACGAGCAGTGGACGCGATTTCTAACTGCAGGAGGACCTCCTCTTCGCTAAACTATGCTGCTAAGTGGAGGGTCTTTTGTCAGTGGTGTGAGGATCATTCAGTAGATATTTATGATCCCTCCATTCCAGACATAGCAAACTTTCTAGTATACTTGTTTGATGAGATTAATCTGCAGCCTATCACCATTAAGGGTTATAGGTCTATGCTATCTGATACCTATGCACATCATGATATCTTGAGGATTGGAAGTAATGTCTCTTTATCTAAGTTAGTTAGAAATTTTTCGATAAATAGACCTAGAACCCTTAGATTAATTCCGAAGTGGAATTTAGCCTGGGTTCTTCTTAAGCTAAAAGAAGTGCCTTTTGAGCCTCTTGACACAGTTGACTTCAAATTCTTAACATATAAGACAGCTTTTCTCTTAGCTTTCTCTTCTGCTAGAAGAGTTAGTGAGCTTCATGCACTATCTGTGGAGGATTCTCACTACCGTAGTGTCGGTAATACTATTACCTTTACCACTAATGTTGGATTTTTGGCTAAGAATCAGGCTCCAAATAAGTATCCTGAACCTATTATTATTAAGGCCCTTCCATCATCTGATGGGCGTAGGCCTCTACTGTGTCCTGTTAGAGCAATACGTATTTACAGACGTAGATCTGAGTTCATCAGAAAGAGACGTAAGCGTTTCTTTCTGTCTTTGATGCCTAATAGAAAGGATATTATGGTTCATTCTATTGCTAGATGGATTCAATTAACTATTCGAACTGCTTATGAAAAATTATCATCTTCTCAGCAGTCGGCACTCAAGATCTCAGCTCATGAAGTAAGAGCTCTTTCTACTTCTTGGGCCTATGCTAATTGTATTGCTATTACTGATCTAATGAAGGCTGCATATTGGTCTCAACCTTCCACATTCACTAATTTTTATCTCAGAAATATTGAGTCCATTTCTGGAGACCTCCATTGTTTAGGTCCGTTATCAGTTGCTCAGAATATCGTCCACTAAACAGTTGCAACTATAGTTGTGTAGGCTTTCTGTTCCGGCAGTGACTCTGTCCTGCTGCCCTCTTCGCTCTGGGGCAAGGGGAAGGGGGGGAGGGGGGGAGGGGGGTTGTTCCCTTAGGTCACCTGCTTTATAGTGAAAAGCAAGGGAATACCTCCCCCAGAGTCAGTAATTCCGAGTCGTTACCGGGATGGTTTTAAAGTGTAAAGATAATGTTTAATCATCCATGTAATATTTTTAAAGTGTAGCTCGGTGTGAAGCATTTGTATATGTCACGTGTCAAACGAGCGTTAATATACAATCCTCGGACACTTTTAATGAATATAAAGAGTCTCGTTTCTCTGGTCTTCCTTTATTTATTGGCTTATCTTTAAAAATATTAGTATAAAGGGTTATACTGGATGTTAATAGAGATCATTGATTATTATGCTCAATTACTGATTGGTGTTGTGTCTTTCTTCTTTATTATAAATAGGAAAGATACATGTAAAGCCTATCTCTTCTTTTCTCCTGGAGAGGATATTCTATTATACATAATTGAGCTTATTGGATTTTCCTTTATGTCCTAGGCCCTCCAGCCTATTTACTATTCAGCTAAGTCTGGGTCATTGGTACAGTATAAAAATGTTAAAAAATTTATAGTAATTTTTATATTTTTTATATTTACCAATGACCCAGACGGGGATGCCCCTCCCAGGAGTTGGGAACTCATACCTCCCCGCTGAGTACATAATGCTTACCAGGCACTGGTTGTAAGAATGATAATTGGCGCCAATTTCAGGACCTCCTTGACACTGCGCATGCGCAGAGGAGTCGATGTATGGAGCGCCATATAGGACATGTATTTTTCGGTTTTTGATGCAAATTTTGGGGATTGTGGGGGGCAAAATTTGTGTTTGGCCCTGAATTAAGGAGATTAGCACCAGCTAAGTCTGGGTCATTGGTAAGTATAAAAAATATATAAATTACTATAAATTTTTTAACTTTTGATACAAAAAATGAAAAAAATGAGTCATTCAAGAATTTTGTTTGCAAGTGCCGTCTGCTTTTCATGTTAGGTAAAGGATTAAACTCTAGTTTATATATAAAAATGAGGGTTGTTTTCTACAAAAGAAAATGCACTGGTCGCACTTACGAGGCTTAAACAGTACAGTGGAGCCCACTTAATTGGATATCTCTTAATTGTATATCCCTGTTAATTGAATATAATTTTCAAACACAAAACCATTTACCATACCTTCAGTACAAATTTGATCTGTTAATTGCATATGGGTTGTAGAGTAAACTCCTGTTAAATGTATATAAATTTTTGTAATATGTCAAAAAAATTACTGTGACACGCACCAAATTCCCCTCATTTATCAACCTTTTTGGCCTCACTACATCTAATACAGGCATTTATTCTATTATATCTTGTTTGACAGAGCTCTATGAGCTCTGTCAAACAAGATATAATAGAATAAATGCTCAGTTTACCTCCAGAACACAGGAAACTGACCAAGTCCCTGTTAATTGTATACCCCTGTTAATTGAATAATTTTCACTGGCAAAATGGATATTCAATTAAGAGGATTCTACTGTACTCTGAAATTCAAAATTATTAAAACACTGAAAATTGATTCTCGCAACATCAGTTTGCGAAATCAAAACATTTTTTGTGAATCAGGACAAATGCTAAAACCTGGTACATCCACTTACTTTTTGCTCCCTGTTAGTACCATAGTAAAGTACCACTGACAGTTGTGTCCAATGAAGTCTTGGCTGTCAATACAGCTTTCACTAGAAACCAATACCAAGGTACTGTAACTCTCGTCAGCAATACCAATACAAGCCTATATGCTGGAACCTGTGTTCTACATTTACATGTAAGACAAGAAACTCACAAAAATTGAAACCCGGCCTCAAGGTAATATACAAAAATGGGGAAAGACAAGAAACTCATCCAATTAGAATTATTACCACTTTTGCGGGCGTTCCTAGCATATTAATGATGTTTTACCCGGCGTTGAAACCTTGTAATGATCAACAAGTGCAAGTCATGTGATCTATTGGTCCGTTATTGACTATAACGCCCCAACAAGTCAATAACAGCCTGACACGTTTAAATATAGAAATGACATCATGTTGCATCTCTCAGCTGATCAATAATATTTTTTCCCAGATTTCCATTTGGATCGAAATTCAATTCAGATTTTTAATTTGTAAACACAATTAACACATTTGTTTCAAGTGTTTCCTTTTGTGTCACGGATAGATAATGTATCAAGAGAGGAAGTGATACACACAAAGTAAGTAATGACATCTTTGATGAATAAACTCTTTGCCTAAAGTTCACATTTCGAAGATATATTTCATCATCTAACTTTCCAAATTTTGCTGTAGACTGGTCAGACAATAGTCATGTTACCCGGTTTGTTTGTCAACAAATCAGATGGTAGGTTCGCTTTTTTTTTGTTAATTCAAAAACATCAGACTTCATTTATTATGCCCCCAAAAATTTTTTTCGAGGGGTATATAGTGGAGGTCTACGTCCGTCCATCCGTCCGTCCGTCCGTCCGTCCGTCCAGGCCAACATTGGAAGTTTAGGGGATATTATTATTAGGGGCTACCTCCAAATTAAGGTAGGGTTAGGAGTGGGGTGGGGTTAGGGTTAGGGGTAGCCCCAGAGTAGGGCTTAAGGTTGGGGAGGGTTAGGTTCCAGGGGGGTTAGGGTTGGGTCAGGGGTGGGGTTTTAGTTTTAGTAGCCCCTAAACCGAAAAATAGCTCCTAATCCTATTGGTTTGGCTAGGGTGGGGTTGGGTCAGGGGTGGGGTGGGGTGGGGTTAGGGGTAGCCCCAGAGTAGGGCTTAAGGTTGGGGGCTAGGTCCCGGGGGTGGGTGGGGGTCATGGTCTGGGGTGGGCTTTTAGGGTTTAGGGTCAGGGTGGGGTAGGGTTAGGGTGTGGTTTTTGGGTGGAGGGGTTGGGTTAGGGTTAAATATAAGTTCTAGGGTGGAGGGGGGGTGGGGTTCTGGGTAAAATAAGGTTTTGGACATACAAAATGTTTTTTTGGTAGCCCATAAACCCGAAATGTTGGAGCGTCCGTCCGTCCGTATGAACATTTTGTATTATAACTCGAACATCAGTTGTCAGATTTTAATGTTCTTTGGTATGGTGATAGGGCAGCTTGGGGGAACGGATGCCCTTGTACCTAGGGTTTTGTCCGCCAAATCTTACAGGAGTTATGTCCCTTATTTACTTTTTCCATCCGTCCGTACAAACATTTTGTATTATAACTCGAACATCAGTTGTCAGATTTTAATGTTCTTTGGTATGGTGATAGGGCAGCTTGGGGGAACGGATGCCCTTGTACCTAGGGTTTTGTCCGACAAATCTTACAGGAGTTATGTACCTTATTTACTTTGAAAATTGATGTTTTTTTGGTTTCCTACCAATTAAAATTGTTTGGCTGAACCGATGACTTTCAAATTTTATATGCTGATTACTCATGTCAAAGTACAGGTCAGTTTCAATTTGAGGTTTGACTTGGCAATTTTTGATGCAGTTATGCCTTTTTTTTCACTTGGAAAAGATGCAAGACCAGTTCTACTTTTTCACTGGTTTGAGAATTTTTAACAAAGGTATGTACTATTCCTATTTTTGCCTCTTTCACTTATTATTCAATATGGCACCATTCAATCATCTGCAATTATTTTTATAACTTTTTCTCTATTACTGACTCCTTAGTGCTGTTCTGCAAAACATATTAACAAAATATAAGTAATAATAATTTTATTGGCACTTTGCCATTCCTTACTGTTGTTCTGCAATGTAGTGTTGTTCTGCAGTGTAGCAGCAGTGAAGCTGTTGTCTGATTATCCACATGTGAGTACGACTTGGCTACCTTCGGGGGCATTAGCACACGCGTTAGCGTTGCTCTTGTTTATCTTATTTCCCATATAATTTAATCGCAAAGTACCCGTTGTATGAAAGTGGCAATAATAGAAATAACATGACTTTGTCAGGCATTACAGTGTATCTATGGCTCAACAGAAATGGTTAACAGCCCTTGAGATTATTAGCGGCCCGAGACTTTGTCTCGGGTCGCTAATAAACTCTTGGGCTGTTAACCATTTATGTTGAGACGTCAATACACTGTAATGCCCTTCAAAATCATGTTATTGTTATATTGGCTCTCAAGAATTAAGCTCTAGTAAATTTTTAAATAGTTTTTCAAGAATTAAACTCTGGTAAGTATATAAATATGAGGTGTGCTTTTATTCCCTGCCATGTAGTGGGTTCTGTCTGTCCATCCTTCCATATGAATAAATAGCTGTCAAGTTATGTGTTGAGTACAATCTGAGCCAGGGAACTATACTCATTGTGTGGCTTTTTTAAAAGGGCATTTGTGTGTTAAACTTTAATGGCCTATTTTGGACTTTTACAACCTCAAAACAGGTGTCACCTGCCACCATGAGGAAATCCTGCTAACAATAGATAAATGAACTAGGTAGTGTTTTCTAGCCAAGTCTTGGTTCCCTCAACAGGCAGTCAAGACTTGACTAGAAATCACTGCTAAGAAAATGGATGTGTACAAGCTGTGGACAGTTGTGAATTCAGGCCCTTAACCCTTTACCTAACATGAAAAGCAGATGACACTTGCAAACAAAATTCTTGAGTAACTAATTTTTTTAATTTTTTTGTCTCAACACATGTTTGGAACGAGCTCAATGGGCTTATTCCAAAGAGGGATCATAGCCTATGTTTTTGAGACCAAAAAAAAAAAAAAATTAATTGGCGATTTTTGTGAATAGCGCTGACCAGATTTGGCCATTTCGTTGGGTAAAGGGTTAAGGGTTAAGTCAACAGATATTAGGAGTCTAAGCTTAAGATAGCTTTTAGACAACGACAGTCAAGATATCATTGGCAATAAAACTTATAAATTTTTTTGGGACCCTTAACAGTAGGGCTGCACGATATTCAAAACTGAATACCGGTATCGGTATTCCAAAAAATATCGCGGTGTACCGGTATATCGAAAACTGTTCAGATATATGAACACAAGTACCACAATCGAGACTCGAGGCATCACAGTCGGAACGAATTAACATGCCTTGATGATGCGGTTCGAAACACTTTTACCCAACGCAGACGATATCAAAATTTATTATTTTCAAAATTAGTTTATCAGATTTTCCCCCCTCGTTGAGCTCATTTCAATGAGGGGTCACGTGATATAGTTTTGTTGAAATTTTTGAAAATTATTTTTTCAATGGCTGAATTTGTATATTACGAGGGCACAAGCAGGCGATTCCTTGGATAAAGGGATAATATTATTCATTCGGGGATACAGTTAAAAAAACTCAAGACATCTTGAAAATTAAATTGTGAGTAAATAAATAATGACGATAAACCGATATTTTTGTAATTACACCGGTATTCGATCAATATTGGTTTGAATACCGGTATATATCGGTTTATCGATATACCATGCAGCCCTACAGTGGTTTGTTCCAACAGGTTGACAAATACACCACTGTAGATGGCTCATTCTTGGATACCCATAGCTTTGGACGATTGACATTTTTCATCCAAATGCTAGGGGTGATAAATGCTCGTCCACAATTTGTTCAGCACAGGCTACAATCCTCAATTTTTTCCAATCATCACCAAATTTCATATACCATTTCAAATTCATGTCGGTATAAAAACATCCCATTATGGTCATAGCTGGTGACTCACAATGCAGCAGCCATCTTGGATTTCTTCAGCACAGTCTATAGGTCACATTTATGAATCAGTTTTCTTGAAACTTTGCAGGGTAACTAAGTATGACGAGTATATGAGAACATCATATTTTGGTCAAGGTTGGCCACCCATAATGGCCTCTGTGTGAGCCCTCTTGTATTTCTTCAAAACATCCTGCAGGCTGCATTTGTGCATCAGTTATCTTGAAATTCAACAGAGTGACTGAGTATGATGAGTAGATGAGAACATCCTCTTTTGGACACTGTCGCCTGCCTACAGTGATTGCCATAACATTTGGGATTTCTTCAGTACAGGCTACTGGTCGCATCTAAGCATTAGTTTTCTTGAAATTTGGCAGAGGTACTTTGTATGATGTGTAGATAAGTACGCGCTGCTTTTGGTAACATTTGGCTGCAAATAATCTTTGATTTCTTCAAAATACTTGGTATATCGGATTTATGCATCAGTTTTCTTAAAACTTGGCAGGATGACTTAGTACAGTAGAATCCTCTTAATTGAATATCCATTTTGCCAGAGAAAATTATTCAATTAACAGGAGTATACAATTAACAGGGATTTGGTCAGTTTCCTGTGTTCTGGAGGTAAACTGATCATTTATTCTATTACATTTTGTTTGACAGAGCTCATAGAGCTCTGTCAAACAAAATATAATAGAATAAATGTTTGTATTGGATGTAGTGAGGCCAAAAAGGTTGATAAATAAGGGGAATTTGGTGCGTGTCACAGTAATGTTTTCGACATGTTATAAAAATTTATATACTATTAACAGGAGTTTACTCTACAACCCATATGCAATTAACAGATCAAATTTGTACTGAAGGTATGGTCAATGGTTTTGTGTTTGAAAATTATATTCAATTAACAGGGATATACAATTAAGAGATATCCAATTAAGTGGGCTCCAATGTATGATGAGTAGATAAGAATGTCATATGTTGGGCAATGTTGACCATAACAGTAGCTGCCACATCAGCCTTCTTGATTTTCTTCAGCCCACCTTATCCATGTAGGTTTCATTTATGCATCAGTTTTTTTTTTTTAATTTTGTGGGGATGATTTAGCATAATGAGTAAATGAAAATGTCAGATCTCAGTTATCATGGTCCGTCACCCTCAGTGGCTGCCATAGTACAGTAAGGTCATCGTGGAAAGGTAAAAATCTGCGCATGGGCAATATTTCCACGCTTGTAATAACAATGAATCTCTGACTTAAAACAACTGAATCGGCTACAGATTTTCAGTGAATAAAGCATCGGATCTGACCCGGTGCTTCTTTCAATGAATATTTGCTGAAAACTACTGATTATTGATTGAGAATTTTGACCATTTCATGGCGGCTGTACTGTAGCTACTTGATATGATGAGAATGTTTTAAGTTTTTTTTCTGATAGATAACCAACAGTCAATAATTATGACACAGTTTACTTAAATTCATCATAAGTTAAGTAATTATCGGGCCTGGCATCCTTAAAAATGTAGGAGGGCTAAAAATTGCTCCCCTTACATGGCCTAGGGGAGCAATTAGCTCTCCTCAAGCTTAAATGACAAAATGAAGTTTTACTATTAATGAAATCTGCCCGTGGGCATTGTACATATTATTTAGTACTGCTAACAAGGTAGTCTCTGTGAGATGGCTACACTGCCCCCCCCACCCCTCCCACACCTACAGGCCTCTTACAGAGACTACTTACATAGCAGAGATCTGAAAAGATCTGGGTTTTAGGAATAGACTGTTATGGTATTCATTATTTTCTATGGCCAAGAGGGCTAATTTTTGCCCCCTAATTTTTTTAAGGTGAACGAATAAATCTCTCTCCTGAAAATGCCAGGTCTGAATTATGACATTAATTTTATAAATGCCACATAAAGTTAAGGCAAGCTACAGTGTCATTGAAACATTCATTCATTAATTTATGGCATTTGTTGGGTTCAGCCAAATATTTGCTTCATATAAATGTTTATACACATCGGATTAAAAAAATTCAATAAATCATTTAATCCCTTGAACCAGTGAGCCTTCTTATCCAACCCAGGAACATGATACAGTGGAGCCCATTTAATTGGATATCTCTTAACTGAATAAGCCTGTTAATTGAATATAATTTCCCAAAACAAAACCATTTACCATACCTCCAGTGCAAATTTGACCTGTTAATTGAATATAGGTTTTAAAGTAACCTCCTGATAATTGAATAAAAAATCTTGCAACCTGTCGACAAATTACCCTGACTCCCTAGTTTTCCTTTGTTTATAGACCTATTTGGCCTTATTACATCCAATATAGGCATTTAATCTTTTATATCTTGTTTGATAGAGCTTGTGGAGCTCTGTCAAACAAGATATAATACAATAAATGCCAAGTTTATCTCTAGAATACAGGAAAGTGACACAATCCCTGTTAATTGAATACTCCTGTTAATTGAATATTTTTTATTGGCATGGTGGCTATTCAATTAACCCTTTACCCAACGCAGACAATATCAAAATTTATTATTTTAAATATCATTTTTTCAAATTTTTCAAAAAATTTCAACAAAACCATATCATGTGACCCCTCGTTGGAACGAGCTCGACGAGCTCGTTCCAACGAGGGGTCACTTGATATGGTTTTGTTGAAATTTTTTGAAAAATAATATTTTTTCAACTGCTGAATTTGCATATTACGCGGGGGATGCAGGCAATTCATTGGGTAAAGGGTTAACAGGGTTCCCGTGTACGTCACAATTTCATTAAGTATAATGGTTGATATGTGGGGTAGACCAATCAATATTTTCAACATGCAGCCTCAAGGCTACCCCCAAATAATGAATATGGATTCTTCCAATTCTGCCATTGAACTGACATGAAAGATACCACATGGGTTCAAAAGGATAATCTAATGTAATAAATGTAATCTAATGTTTCAGCTTACTCAAAGGTGCTGAGAAACATGGGCTTATGAAGTCTTTAACTAGTGAATATGGTGGTGGAAAGAAAGAATTCTCATTTGACAAGAGTTTTTGTTTTGAATGTGTAGATGAAGAGAATAGATTTCTGACATCTCAAGAAAGACAGAGTATTCTATTGAGTATGCTTATGGAGCTGAGAGCCGAGGCTGGAGAGCAGCTTGGGAAAGTTACATTTCATTCTGGACAGTCTATAGGTAATACATTGTGTCTCCTATCCTTGAAACCTTTCCTATACTTGAATAGCAGATGGCACTCACAAAAAGATTCTTTAATTACTGAGAATTTTCATTTTGCATCAAAAACATTGCTTAGGATACATTATTGGAAGCTCATTCCAGTGAAGGTCATAAGCTATGTTTTGGAGGAAAAACATAATGAAATTGAATTTTTAGCTCAATTTGACAAAGTCAAGCTGAGCTATTGCCATCACTTCTCATCCGTTGGCATACGAGAGATTTGATTAAAAATTCATCTATGTTTACCTCAAATGGTGAAAAAATCCATTCCCTTTTCAGGGGTAAAATTTTATTAACCCTTTACCTAACATGAAAAGAAGACGAATCTTGCAAAAAAATTCTTGAATAAATGAAAAAATAATGAAAATTAATTTGCGATTTTTTAGAATAGCACTGGCCATTTTTGGCCATTACATTGGGTAAAGGGTTAATGTGCCAAAATTGTATTTATTTCAGTGGAAAGAGAAATGCTGTCCTGGGCAGGAATATCCACCGGCAGCATGCAAGGAGTTAAACCTTCACTACACTTAAATAGCAGACGGCACTTGCAAAAATAATTAAAATTTTTCATTATGTCTCAAAACATAGCTTATGTCACCTCATTGGAAGAAGCTATGTTTTGGAAGAAAAAATAACAAAACTGAATATTTTTATACTGGACCAATGACCCAGACCTAGCTGGTGCTAACTCTAAAAAAAATTCAGTGCCAAACACAAATTTTGCCCCCCAAATCCCCAAAATTTGCATCCAAAATCAAAAAACTGATGTCCTATATGGTCTTCCATACTTTTGCCTACTGCGCATGCACAGTGTCAAGGAAGTACTGAAATTGGTGCCAAGCTTCATTCTTTGTTTGGCCCTTCTGTCAGTAACATCTCTTTGACTTCTGGGGGCGCAGTGGCTCAGTTGGTAGAGGTGCAGGCTGCAAGCTGAGAAGTCCTCGGTTCGAATCCCACCTGCGGCAACCGCGTTGTGTCCTTGGGCAAGACACTTCACCCCCATTGCCCACGTGGGGGCACAGTGACGATGTGTACTAAGGCGCACTGCACATCGATGGTGCACCTGTCTTCAACCAATGCTAACCCTGCTTGTGTGGAGTTGGTATGTTGGGGAGCTGTTGCTCGGTGGTTCTCTCCGGGTACTCCGGCTTCCTCCACCCGTAAAACTGTCACGGTCATGGTTAGCCATTGTGCAGAAATATGTGACCTTAAACACCAATAAATAAATAAATACTCTGACTTCTGTGCTTGTAAATCTCAGTTAAAATGATGCCAGACACAAAATAATGATGAAAATGGTATTCTGTTTATCCCCATGGTTACGTCCTCATCTTTGGGGTGTTTAGGCGTTTTTGGTCGTGCATCTACCATCTGATGAGCAGAAAAGGTTTAATCCAAAGATGGTCTGTGCCATAAATGAATGAATTCGGTCCATTGGTTTTAAAGAATAAGAAAGATTTCAAACTTGAGAAACAGAATTTTACTGCCACCAGTAAATTGAGATCTGTGAGAAAATGGTTGAAGCATCAAAAATAAACAAAACAGAAAGAAAAATTATGGAGGCTTATGTTTAGAGGTAAAATATTTTTAAAGAAATCAGAAATAGGTTTTCGATAACAGTATTACATGAAATAAAATCTTTGGAACCCACATTGAAGTCTTGAGAGGGTTAAATTAACAATATTCATACAAGAATCAGATAAAAAAAAATTTCCAGGAAACCAGAAAAAACATATGTGCACATCATTGAAAAGGTTTGATCAAGACATCAATAAAATCTTTGAAACCCACACTTAAATCTTGAATTAAAAACATTCATATAGGAATCAGATAAATGCTTCCGAGAAACCAGAAAAAAACATGTGCACAGCTTTGAAATGGTTCAACATAAAATAAAATCTCGGAAAACACACTGAAGTCATGAGAGGGTTAAATTAAAGATATTCATACAGGAATCAGGTCAATGTGCACAGCATTGAAAGCGTTTGATCAGGGAATCAGAAAATTCATTGAACAATTTCATTTCCTGATTACAATAACAAGATTAACATGTGTGTTTGAGGGGTATCTGTTTTGATAAGAGCAAGATGTTATTCTAGTTTCTGAGTGTAAGAGATATTTCTCCAGGATAAACTAATGCAAAAATGTTGTCTGAGCATTTTTTCAATACCCTCTACCAGGCACCCTGATAAAACCGGTGGCAATTTTTTTTAACCAATCCATTCTACTGGTCCTAAGGATGCTTCCAAATAACAGTTCTCTGTTCTGTGTGGTTTGGGAATTATGGGCTTTTGAATTTTTTTCTGTTTTTAGCCCCTGGGGTTGCCTTGGGGCTGTGAAATATTTTTTTCAGGCATCACTCGATTACTTTGGACCCACTTATACTGCATGCCAAATTTGGTTGAAATTGGCCCACCGGCTCTTGAAATAGAAAGTTCGCGTGGGGGCCAAAATGGATATGCCCCCACAGAGAGCCCAAATATTGACCTACCAACTTCCCATGAACAAACTTTGATCTTCAACACAAAAGAATGGTCCATACCAAATATCGAGGCATTCCCTCTGGTGGTTCGTGAGAAGAAGATTTTTAAAGATTTTTAAGCTTTTGGGCATTAACCAGAGCCCAAATATGGCAGCTGCTTCATTTGAACAAAATAGAAAGGGTATACTCTATAGATGGTCTGTGCAATATATGTTTGAATTTGGCCTAGTGGTTGTGAAGAAGTCAAGTTGGCAAAAGTTAACGGACGACAGGTGACGGATGCCAAGTGATGGCAGTAGCAGCTCCCACTGACTTGCAGTCAGGTGAGCTAATAAATAAATAAATTATTAACTTTTTGCATTGTTGTTTTTTGTCAATGGGAATATTTTTTATTGAATGACCACAGAAAATTGAAAAATCTTTTTAACACCCATGTTGAATGGCAGTGCTCAAAATAACTTTTTTTCTTTGCGTAGCAAAATGCTACACATTTCCAAAAAATGAATAGCATTTTGTAAAAATTACATAGCTATTTTTGTATACCAGAGTTATGTTATGTCTAAGTAGATAGAATAGTTTCCATCCATTTCTGGGCATTTCCAAATGATCTGCAACACATGAAACATTTACTATGTTTTTTTTAACTGAACTGCCTTTAAGGGTTGCATGGACTTGGATATTTTCAAATGGTGTCTTGGTTGTTTAATAGAGTTCTCAAATGGAAGTTGGGATTTTTAATTTGATGGGCTTGAAGTTATTTTTAATGGACATTTTTAGCAAAATGTTGTAAAAACAGGAAGAATTTAAACCAATAGAATTCATCTTACATATGAAGTTGCTAATGATGCTTGATGGAGAGTTAATCTGAGTTATGCCTGGAATGTTCCACAATCAGAAGTAAAGCATCAGTGAACTAGTTTTCAAATTTGTTTGCAAATTTTCATTTACATTTTGCGATACAAGATAATCAACTGCAGCCTAATAGGCTGCAGTTGATTATCTTGTATCGCAAAATGCTATATACAATTGAACATTGTGTAGCTTTTTGCAAGTTTTGCATAGCAAAAAGCGATGCGACGCCGCTTATTTTGAGCCCTGTAAATGAATGGATATGCAGGGGAAGTTTAACCATGTTAGTCTTCATGTGTTTGTGTTTGTTGAAAATACCAGATATTTATGCCGTCTTGAGAAATGCCACCATTCAAATGGGCAGCACATGTTGTCCATGGTATTGCAGCAGTGGGCAAAGGCAATGCTTTGCGTTGCTCTTTTTTCTTGTTTCAAATAGATTTTTAAATTTCATTTTTTATTTTTCAGTTCCAAAGCTTCTTTCTCGAAAGGTGATATCACAAGTTTTTCCTCTCCATTGTACAGATGATCTTGTTAATCTTCGAAAAACATGGGTACAGACAATCTTCAATAGGCAGCCATTAGGTTTGTATGATTTTGAAAATTATTTCCATTGACAATGAAAGGATGGAATGAATGAATGAATGAATAAATGAATGAATGAATGAATGAATGAGTGAATGAATGAATGAATGAAAGAACGGACGAACAAACGAACAACGAAACGAAATGATATGAAATGAAATGAAACGAAGCAAACTTTATTTGCAGAGTATGTTTACATGGAATATCTGGAACAATTTAGACAACCAAATGATTATTCTTTTTCAGCCATGTTAAATGCAAAATGGTTGAAATAAATACTTGTATGATTCTCCTTTGGGGCAAATTAAACTGTGTTACGTTACGATTGACTGGTACACCATTCAGAAGCTGAAAATGATGTGTCAAAGTGAGCAAATCTTTTACCCAGGCTTCCAAGTTTTAACAAACATATTACTTCACTGTCATCTTGAATGGTCAGTCTAATTTTAATAACAGGATTTTCTGTTTTGTTAGAATATATTGCGTTTCTCTGTGGAGGTTAACCCTTTACCCAACGAATCGCCTGCATCTGCCCGCATAATATGCAAATTCAGCAGCTGAAAAAATATTATTTTTTTCAAAAAATTTCAACAAAACCATATCATGTGACCCCTCTTTGGAACGAGCTCGTCGAGCTCGTTCCAAAGAGGGGTCACATGATAAGGTTTTGTTGAAATTTTTTGAAAAAATGGTATTTAAAATAATAAATTTTGAAATCGTCTGCGTTGGGTAAAGGGTTAACCCCAAACATTATCACTTTTATACGGTAACAACTCAGCCAGAATTGTGTTTGATAGGTGGATGCATTTCCAACCAGTCATTAAATTAATCAGTGTGCGGGGTTTTTTCAATGCACCAAACTGGTGAACCAAAACCGTTTTTTGCCTTGTCTGTTGATTTTATTTTTAGTTATGATGAATATTATATAAATTTGATCAAACATCATTTAATACTTCCAACAAAATGCCTTTTAGAGGCTTATTTTTTTTTTTAATTATGCTCAAATTTCACCTAAATTCGAGGTAGACTTCCAGTGTTGCTTTTTTGTTGAAGGCGTAGTGAAGTTTACCAATCCGAGGCGGCTTCTTCACATCATGTCACCCTGTCAGCTGGTCTTTAGGTATGCATTTAAGATTTTAGGTACTGCACGTCGATGCACATGTCTTCAACCAATCTAACCCTGCCTGTGCTGCAGTGCAGAGTTACGATGTTGGGGAGCTGGCAGCTGCTCGTAGTTGCTCAGTGATTCTTTCTGGGTACTCCAGCTTCCTCCACCCGTAAAACTGTCACCAGTGGCCTGGCTGTTAAAGTGTCATTAAACCTTAATAAATAAATATTCAGATGTTAGGTTCAGTGTCCCTTCCTTGCAGATATTATTTCTTTACCCAATGCACATGATATCAAAATTGGTTCTTATTTTTCCAATTATAAAAAATAAACAACAAAACCATATCATGTGACCACTCATTGGAACAAGCTTGACAAGCACCTCAACAGGTTCCCATTTTACACCTAGGTACGGTGGGGATTGCATAGTACTGGTGAACATTCCCAACGTTCACAGCTGGCATGTGATGCAACTTCGCAGAATCACACAATCAAACTTCGCTGATCGCACACCAGCCACTACTAAGGGAAGCACCCGAATCTACCACCGAACAAGCCAGAAAATAAGCAGACTGACATCTGCAAAATGAGGTCCCCAGAGGGTGAATTTAGTGATGCTACCCTGCATAGGGTAGCATCACTAAATTTACCCTCTGTGAACCTCAATCTGAATCAGGATCTCAAAACTAAACAGAGAGAGGTACCCAGAGGATAAATTGACCCACTGTATGGGATAGCAGGATCAAATTCACCCTCTGGGGACCTCATTCTGCAAATGTCAGGTACCTTATTTTCCGGCCTTCCACCGAATGGTCACCCATCCAAGTATTAACCGAGCTTGACGTTGCTTAACTTCGGTGATCTAATGAGAACCAGTATTTTATCCTAACCAAGAATATTTGTATGATTTCAGATGATGTTTGTGAGTATTTTGGTGTCAAGATAGCTTTATATTTTGCATATCTGGGTTACTATACCATGTCATTGTCCATACCAGCAGTTTTTGGTGTCATAATCTGGACCATGGATCTTCTGGATAAGGTGAGATTTGACTGAATTTCTAAATGACTGGATATTCTTTATACAGATATTTTCTTTCCCAAAATTTTCCATTATCAAGCTCAGCTGATATAGCTTCAAACTCAGCTGATGATGATGCTGATATGAAGCAAGCTACAGTTGTCCCCTGGATTTGTTACTTGGTGCAATCAGTTTGTTTACATTCAAATTGTTGACCGTTATTCATTGAACGCAATCTGGAAAATTTGTATTACCAGGAATAATAGAGTGATGTGAAGCTGAGTTTTTGTATGGTGAAGAACTAATAATAGGGATTGGGTAGATGAAGAGGGGAAAGAAGAGAGCTGTGCATAAAATGCAATGCAATCTGAGATTAATTGTCGTATGGGGAAACTCGTCGAAGTAGAGGAAGAGGACATTTCAGGCTTTGTTTATTTTTGACAAACAATAACATTGTTAGAAAAATAATTACATTGTTAATGTTGTTATACGTTTTGGGTCCAAATACTCAATTCCCATTGGTCAGCTGGATGAAAACGTCATGACCAAATGTAATTCATTTTCCAATGAATACATTTGGTCGAACTTTGACCTGCATTTACGGTAGAACGCAGTTGACAGAATGTAATTCGGGCAGTGTTTGGACGGGTTTTTACCTTTTAGCGCCTCTCGCAGTGATTAACTCCGCTGCTGTTTCTTTGGTGACATTTCCCAAATGTGGCAGAAAGCCCGTTAAAATTGTTTTGAACATTCCATGTTTCATTGTGAAAGATGGCAATTTGACAAATTTGGGTCAATGCCAAAAAACAGCGCTCAACTCAGAGTTGTGCACTTTGTCTTTTGTGTGAGGGTGGTTTTTCGCCTCGTTTGTTTGTACATGTTTTATTTCGTCTTTCTGCTTTGTTGTTTGGTAAAAAGTAGTTTAAACAGTTACGGAATGTAATTATAAGAATTGAATGCAATTATTAAATTATTAAAACCTTCGGGATTCATACATAATTTGTACCCATTCCCACACGTTCATACTCCAATAAAGATTACCAAAATTGCATTCAATTCTTAACTGGTAGAGTGCTAAATTATTTTTGGTGATCAAAATTCATTCACATACGCCTTGATACTATTTATAGGCAGCCAAGACTTCACTAGACACCACTGCCATGATACTGTAATTTCTATCAGCCAGACCACCAAAAGCCTGTATGTTGGAACATATGTTCTACGTGTACGTGTGTGAGAAACTCGACAAAATGGAAACTGGGCCCATAAAGGGAAAACTCTCTGAAAAAACTATGACGTTTGCCTTTTACTATGGCATATGTAAATGTTCCACTCACATAACAGTACTCTCAAATTCAAAATATTTAAGAACTGAAAATTGATTCTTGCAACAGGAGCTCGCGAGAATCGAAACTGATTCTCGTGAATCGAGGCAAATTTTAAGGCCTGACTAGATATGATGAAAAATATCTTGAAAATACACAGTGGATTAAGAATTAAAACCATTTAATAAATAAAGAGGTTATTATTTTTATCAGAATTTCTACACAAAATGTATCAAACAGTGTTCGTAACATTCATGTGATATTTGACTCTCATCTATCAATGGAGGAAAATGTCAATACTATTTGCAAACGCTGTTTCATGCAAATTAGGAACCTGAGCTATCTTCGTCGTTACCTCTCCACTAAGTCATACGATCTGTAGTTCATGCTTTTATTTTATCCTACTTGGATTTTTCCAACTCACTTCTTATTGGGTTGCCACAGTCATATATTTCAAAACTACAGAATATTCAAAATACAGCTGCACGTGTCAGCCCTATACGACAGCGGATTATTTTCAAAATATTGGTTTTGGTTTAAATGCATTCATGGCTCGGTGCCTAAGTACTTACAAGACCTGGCAATTAAAAAACCTGAAAGGAACTTGGGCTCCTCCTTACAAATCAAGCTTCAGATGCCCTTCTCTATGTCCACTTTTGTGAATAACAGAGCTTTCTCTTTCGCTGGTCCTGCACTTTGGAATAATTTACCAGTTCAGGTTCAGGCATCGAAAGAAATTTAAAATCACATCTTTTCAGAGAGGCTTTTGACAGTATGTAACCTGCTGGCCTTCACACCTTTCTAAGTCTGTATATTGCCTTGATGGTCACAGGCCGGCTCATTGTTTATTTAACTGTACAGCGTTTTAGAGCACTTTGTGATTTTACGCTTTATAAAATTTCCTTATTATTATTATTATTTGGTTACTTTCATATCGAATGAGATATCAGACTTCAGTAACTTCACTTCGGTCTTCAGTCTCAGGCTGATCTGAAATTACCCCCGGCTGATATCTTTGAGGATATGAACTAAACAAGTACTAACTTCTAATTAATGACTGGAGGTGAGGTGCTGTTGCGGTAACCGATTCTCGTCAGATCACCGAAGTTAAGCAACGTTGAGCCCGGTTAATCCTCGGATGGGTGACCGTCTGAGCGATCGATTCGGACTCCTGCATTGTGTCCTTGGGCAAGGCACTTCACCCCGATTGTCCACATGGGGGCACGATGATGCCGTGTACTTAGGTGTACTGCACGTCGATGGTACGCATGTCTTCGTGCGGAGTTACGATGTTGGGGAGCTGGCATCTGCTCATCGTTGCTCGGTGATTCTCTCCGAGTACTCCGGTTTCCTCCACCCATAAAACTGTCACGGTCATGATTAGCCATTGTGCATAAGTATTTGGCCTTAAACACCAATAAATAAATAAATAATAATTAATGATTGCACCATGTCTTCAAATATGATATTGACTTGGTAGAGGTGTGGATTGAATTTTCTCCCCCTCTGTCTTATCGATCATAAGAGTTAGTTTGTTGGGGAGTCCTCTCTAGGCACTGTGGCTTCCGCCATCGGCAAAAGTGTCTGACACAATGTGACCCTCGCTGTCAAAAGTGTCATTAAACCTCAATGAATAAATAAATACATTTGATGTTTGGCTTTAGTAGATTGATTATGTGAGGGGTAAACCTACTGATTTGAAAACATCTTCATTCCCATATATTCTTTTAATTGTAGGATCGGGATTTTTATACTGAAATTTTTGCATTCATCAATGTGCTGTGGGCAGCTCTTTACTTAGAGATGTGGAAGAGAAAAATGGCTGAGTATACATATTGCTGGGGTACATTGGATAAAGAAGATGAATTCATAGAGGATCCAAGACCTCTTTATACAGTATGTATCGTATTCAACCAGTTTTAACATGAATGAGAGTTTGGTAGTCATTTTTAGCTCAACTTTGACTAAAGTCAAATTTTTAGCTCAACTTTGACGTAAGTCAAATTTGAGGTTATGCCATGGCCTGACGTCCATCTGGCCGTCTGACCATCAACAATTCAATACGGCTCGGGCTAGAGGCCGTATTTATGAACTGATCCTTACGAAACTTCTTGAGTACCTTTGTTATCACTGTGGAACGAGAACGAGTGTTTTTGGATGCGGTCCGAAATTTAAGATGGCCACCAGCAGCCATTTTGTACTTTAGTTAGTGCAATCTGTTTTTTGTACAGAACTTCTGTATGAAAGTTCTGATTCGAATTAATTTCTGTCTGAATGTTTAGTAACATGGAATACATCACATATAATACAGGTTTTTTTCTCGTGCAGAAATTCTGCAAATTAGATGATCTTTGATTTTTTCAGTGCTACTTACACACAGTAAGTACACATGTCAATACGGCTAGGGCTAGGGGCTGTATTTTTATCCGATCTTCTAGAAAAATCTTGGGGACATTTGTTATCACCTTGGGACGAGAACGAGTGTTTCTGGGTGCAGTCCAAAATTCAGTTTTTTGAACACAACTTCTATGCAGCTCAGACTAGAGGCCGTATTTATGAACCGATCTTTATGAAACTTCTTGGGTACCTTTGTTATCACCATGGGACGAGAACAAGTGTTTTTGGGTGCAGACCGAAATTCAAGATGGCCACCAGCAGCCATTTTGTACCAAAATTAGTGCAATCAGTTTTTTGAACAGAACTTCTGTATGAAAGTTCTGATTTGAATAAATTTTTGTATGAATGTTTGGTAACATGGAATACATAACATATAATACAGGTTTTTGTCTCGTGCAGAAATTATGCAAATTTGATGAACTTTGATTTATTCAGTTCTACTTATACACTGAAAGTGCACAGGTCAATATGGCTAGGGCTGGAGGCTGTATTTATGAACCGATCTTCACGAAACTTCTTGGGTACCTTTGTTATCACCTTGGGATGAGAACAAGTGTTTTGGGGCATGGTCCAAAATTCAAGATGGCTGCCGGCAGCCATTTTGTAGCAAAATTAGGTACAATCAGTTTTTGCTACACAACTTCTATATGAAGGTTCTGATTTGAATAAATTTTTGAATGAATGTTTAGTAACATGGAATACATCACATATAATTTAGGGTTTTTTCTCGTGCAGAAATTATGCAAATTTGATGAACTTTGATATATTCAGTTCTACTTATACACTGTAAGTGCACATGTCAATACGGCTCGGGATAGAGGCTGTATTTATGAACCGATCTTCACGAAACTTCTTGGGTACCTTTGTTATCACCTTGAGACAGGAACAAGTGTTTTTGGGTGTCTTTTTATCACTGTGCTATGAGAACAAATATTTTTGGGTTCACTCAGACCTACTCTGTGACTCAAAGATTTCTTTTCTAGTTTAGCATCTAACTGTCGCCCACCTTTACAGTACTTTATCTATACATTTGTTACAGGCCATGGTCAGCATTTGTGTTCAGACCATTACAATACTTTATATGTACCTTTGTTATCAGGTTATTACCTAGATGTTTGTCATTGCTGTGTCACATACTATACATGTACATGTCTTAAACAAGTTGAGCTACAGTGTCATTGACACTTTCATTTTGATGCTTCTGAACCAGTTGAGATTACAACACCAAAACATCCTTTGTAAGACTATTAAAAAAAATTTTTCTTTTCTTGGGCACCTCCCGCATCATAGAAAATCAGCCTCATCATCTTTTTTTCACTTGGAAATCTCTTCTATGACACTTTTGCACTTGTAGGACAAATATTTAACCAACTATACCTTGTTTGACAGAGCTCTGTCAAACAAGATATAGCTGGTTAAATTTTCAACTACATTATGGGAAATTTTCACTGCTGAAAGCATTGGTTTGCCACATAATAGTGCAAGAAGTTAAATTTCTGATTCCAACTATTTTCAGAACAGTTTTGCGAATAAACAATAAAAAGCCTCCCTCCCTCCTCATAAAATTGCGAAAAAACTGCCTGAGAAACAAGTAATTTTTTTTATAGGCCTAAAGTCATGCTGGGTATTGAGATTAGATATGACTCTTGAACTCTTATGGGAAAAACACTAACTTGTAGTGTTGAAATAGTTAGTCAACAAATCAAAGTCGACTAGCATATTAACCCTTTACCCAACACAGACGATATAAAAATTTGTGATTTTAAATATTATTTTTTCAAAATTTTCAAAATATTTCAACAAAACCATATCATGTGACTCCTCATTGGAACACGTTTGATGAGCTCATTCCAATGAGGGGTCACTTCATATAATTTTGTTGTCATTTTCAGAAAATTATTTTTTCAACAGCTCAGTTTACATATTACTCAGGCAGATGTGGTTGATTTGTTAGGAAAAGGGTTAAATTGGTCCACCCAATAATCTACCAGTCAATTAGTCGAATCAAATCCTGAAAATTTTGTACTGATTGCTGTACTGGGCATACATACATCTAACTATTTAAAAAAAGAACAATGTCTCAAAAAATATCTTTGAAAAGTTCAAAGAATATTCAATTATATATTTGTTCACTTTGTTAACAAGTACAAATGTCATTGATATTCAACTGTAGGGTGTTACAAATTGATAAGGATGTTACAAATTGATAAGGATGTTACAAATTGATAAGGATGTTACAAATTGATTCGGGTGTTACAAATTGATAAGGATGTTACAAATTGATAAGGATGTTACAAATTGATAAGGGTGTTACAAATTGATAAGGGTGTTACAAATTGATAAGGGTGTTACAAATTGATAAGGATGTTACAAATTGATTCGGGTGTTACAAATTGATAAGGATGTTACAAATTGATAAGGGTGTTACAAATTGATAAGGATGTTACAAATTGATAAGGGTGTTACAAATTGATAAGGATGTTACAAATTGATAAGGATGTTACAAATTGATAAGGATGTTACAAATTGATAAGGGTGTTACAAATTGATAAGGGTGTTACAAATTGATAAGGATGTTACAAATTGATAAGGATGTTACAAATTGATAAGGGTGTTACAAATTGATAAGGATGTTACAAATTGATAAGGATGTTACAAATTGATAAGGATGTTACAAATTGATTCGGGTGTTACAAATTGATAAGGGTGTTACAAATTGATAAGGATGTTACAAATTGATAAGGGTGTTACAAATTGATAAGGATGTTACAAATTGATAAGGATGTTACAAATTGATAAGGGTGTTACAAATTGATAAGGTAAGGGTGTTACAAATTGATAAGGATGTTACAAATTGATAAGGGTGTTACAAATTGATAAGGATGTTACAAATTGATAAGGATGTTACAAATTGATAAGGATGTTACAAATTGATAAGGATGTTACAAATTGATAAGGATGTTACAAATTGATAAGGGTGTTACAAATTGATAAGGATGTTACAAATTGATAAGGATGTTACAAATTGATAAGGATGTTACAAATTGATAAGGATGTTACAAATTGATAAGGGTGTTACAAATTGATAAGGTAAGGGTGTTACAAATTGATAAGGATGTTACAAATTGATAAGGGTGTTACAAATTGATAAGGATGTTACAAATTGATAAGGATGTTACAAATTGATAAGGATGTTACAAATTGATAAGGATGTTACAAATTGATAAGGATGTTACAAATTGATAAGGGTGTTACAAATTGATAAGGATGTTACAAATTGATGAAACAGTAACTTGCATGACATATGCATAAAGGATCTATATCAAAGTCATGATTTTGTGTGACGCCTTGTGTTAACTGATTTGGGTGAATTTAATAACATTCCATTGCATGAATTATGCTTCTTCTTTTTGGGAGCTTTAACCCTTTACCCAACGAATCGTCCAAATCCGCCTGCGTAATATGCAAATTCAGCAGTTGAAAAAATATATTATTTTTCAAAAAATTTCAACAAAACCATATCATGTGACCCCTCGTTGGAACGAGCTCATTGAGCTCGTTCCAACAAGGGGTCACATCATATGGTCTTGTTGCAATTTTTTGAAAAATTTCAAAAAATGATATTTAAAATAATAAATTTTGACATCTTCTGCATTGGGTAAAGGGTTAATATGAGTTTTGAAGAATTACGAGTGATTTTATGCAAAAAAAAATTTGGTTTCATTGTTTCTCTTTGATGATAATCGAAAATGTGTTCATCTAATAATGTATTGCACTCTAACAATGTCACGATTTGTTGGATTGAAATGAATTTTTACTCCCTTCTACCTTAGCATGGTGGAGCCTATTTTATGGTGGGCTGTATGCCCTCACAGGTTTAATTTCAGAGTTATTTTCCCTTCCTCTCTTGTATAATTTGTGATACTTGTGCAAAAAGGCTGGACTAGTTTTTCAGGTTTGTTGGAAAAAGATTTAAATGTTTACCCAACGTAACGGCCAAAACTGGCCAGCACTATTCACAAAAATTGCCAATTAATTTTCATTATTTTTTTGTCTCAAAAATATAGGTTATGACCCCTCTTTGGAATGAGCTCATCGAGCTCATTTCAAAGAGGGGTTATAACCTATGTTTTTGAGACAAAAAATTAGTTATTCAAGAATTTTGTTTACCAGTGTCGTTCGCTTTTTATGTTGGATAAAGGGTTAAACCCTAACAAACAAGGAAACAAATGAAGTTTAGGAACATATGTCAGAATTAAGAAAACTAGTTGGATTATATTTTTTTTCATTTGGGAGGGAAAGGGTTTTTCTGGACTGCAATCTTGTCTACAGTGAATGTGTTATGAGGCAAAAACCTCCTTATGACCCCCCACTGGCAGTAATTTTGTTTAAGGATGGACAGCTTGGTGGGTACAGGAATCCCTGGGATTACCCAATCAAAGCCCCCAAATGGTAGTAAACAGCTGTTTTTTTCTACATATTAACAGGGCACAAGTGGGGCTTGAGTCAATGTCATGTTGGTTGAAGTCTTGGTGAAAGAAACTTGAGTATGCTGAGAGAATCACTGGATTAGAAGCTTTCAAGCTTTTAAGTCTTTACCTTACATGGTTTAAGGACAACACTTGCAAAAATAATTCTTGAATAACTATATCTTTTCCTTTTTTGCCTCTCAAACAATGAAAAAGACATAAGCTGTGTTTGGGAACCAAAAACTGAAAAATAATAAAATTTGAATGGCAGTTTTTAACTCACCTGAAAGAAGCTGAAGTGATCACTTTCTGTCCATTGTCTGTCTGTCAGGCAATTCTGAACTGTACATTATCAACTTATCATAAACTACTGGATCGAATTGAACTAAATTTGATATGCATGTTCCTTATCATATGTCAATTCACGTTTGTCCAAATAAAGTTGTCATTCCCACAGGGGCACCAAAAGGGGCTTAATTCTGTTAGCACCCTTCAAAGTGTTTTTTAAAAATTAAAAAATCTTCTGTACATTATCAACTTCTCATTAACCACTGGATCGAATTGAACCAAATTTGATATGCATGTTCCTTATCATATGTCAATTCAAGTTTGTTCAAATAAAATTGCCATGCCCACATGGACGCCAAAAGGAGCATAATTCTGTTAGCACCCCTCAAAATGTTTTTAAAAAATTAAAGCATCTTCTCCAG
Source organism: Pictodentalium vernedei (assembly GCA_031216915.1). Classification (NCBI taxonomy): domain Eukaryota; kingdom Metazoa; phylum Mollusca; class Scaphopoda; order Dentaliida; family Dentaliidae; genus Pictodentalium; species Pictodentalium vernedei. The sequence goes on from CM062293.1 coordinate 41,616,458, forward strand.
AATCACCAATCAGAATCTTTTAATACTTGGTATACAACATCCTTTGAGGGATCAGATTCAGGGTTGTTCGAAGCAAGTCCCTGGGTTCATTTTTGGGCTGCCTATGTGAACCAAAATTTTAACTCGGTACAATATGAGGAAATGTATTTAAAAATCTTCTTCTTCAGATCGATATTCCGAATCTCTTGATATTTGGTATACTGCATCTTTGGGGAGAGCAGCTTGAAGTTTGTTCAAATCAAGTCTCTGAAGTCATATTTGGACTAAATGAGTGTGATACATGTCTGAGAAATATTTTTTAAAATCTACTTCTTCAGATTCATAAATTAGAATATTGATCTTGGTTATGTAGCATCCTAAGTGGGTTGAGATTCAAGTTTATTCAAATCAAGTCCCTGGGTTCATATTTGGGATCCCTATTGGACCCCGAATTTTAACTCAGTCCAATATAACCATTTTTTTTTTAAAAATCTTCTTCTTTAGATCTATGTGTCAGAATCTTTTGATGATTGGTATAGAGCATCCTTTGTTCAAATCAAGTCCTTGGGGTCATATTTGGGCTCCTTACGGGAACTCGAACTTTAACATAGTGCAATAATCTTATTCTTCAGATCTACCAGTCAGAATTTTTTGATATTTGATATGCAGCAGAGCTCCGGATAAGCAGTGTATTTACGCAATAAAAATATGCAAATATGCAACAAAAAAACAAATATGGTTGCATATCAAAAATCAAAGAAGCCACCAAATATGCAATTGATAAAAATCCTCTTGCATAATTTAAGTGTCTGGTATGTTTCACGATGTTCTGAATGCATGTAGCAACCCATTTTAACCCCATATTCTGTATACAGGTTTGTGTGTATTTTATTGTATTTTATTGTTCTCACTAAAAAGTGTGCATTCGGGCCAGTCCAAGACTGTGTCATTGGGTGTGAACATAAAATAAAATTCTAAGTTTGGTTGGGCTTCTTTCCATCTTTGAATGAAACTACACGTTTTAGTGACATCTCATTGCTAAAAGTAGCGACTGCAGACCATGTGCGCTAGTAATAATGAGGTTACACTAAGAGACGACTGTGGATGAGCATAGAAAAACTAAAGGTGGGAATGGAAAAATAAAGGTGTAGGAGTGTTTAGAGGTCTTATATAGATTGACTGAAAAAATTATAGTGATAGGACCAGTATATCCCATTTTATAGTTGAAAATAATAAAAACTGTGCGGACTTCTTTCAGTCTATACTAAAAAAACAGCCATAAACAGAAAGCCTAATTAACTGGGTGTGAGAAGATAACAGAGACGAAAATTGAAATTCTCTGGTCGTCTTTCAGTGTAATTCTAAAAGACAACCATAGATTAGAATGTTAATTATATATAGTGAAAGTGCTATATAAGGTAAAAGCGCTATATAAGTAAATTATTATTATTATTATTAAAATTCTATGGTAATCTTTCTGTGCAATACACAGAGTCTTATATTGGCAACCATCAATGAGTTCAGAACAACATCCCACCCCTAAAACTATATTATGCTTTGACAGGACTCTAATTTCTCATACATCATGTTTTTACTCAATCACATGAGATATTTAGGTGTACCAAATAGCGTTTTACTCAATTGAAATAAAAAATACTCAGTTCATAAGAAAAAGGTGGAGTAAATACCCAATGCACTGTAATATGAGGAAATTTCTTTAAAAATCGTCTTCAGATCTACCAGTCAAAATCTCTTGTTATTGGGTATACTGGATCTCTAAGGGGGAGGGGGGTGCAGATTCAAGTTTGTTCAATCAAGTCCCTGAAGTAATATTTGGGCTCCCATGAATTTTAACTTTGTGTAATATGAGGAAAAGGTTTTTAAAATCTTCTTCAGATCCACCTGTCAGAATTTTTGATGATTGGTATAGGGATGGCATCCTTTGGAGGTGAGATTCAAATTTATTCAAATCAAGTCCCTGGGCTCATATTTGGATTCCCTATAGAAACCTGAATTTTAACTTCTAGTCTTCCCATCAAAATCTCTGGGTATTTGGTATACTGCATCTATTTTTTTAGGGGTGGGGGGGGGGGGGGGTGGGGGGGGGGGAGGTGGGTCAGCTTGGAATTTGTCCAAATTAAGTCCCTGGAGTAATATTTGGGCCCGAATTTTAACTTTTTGTAATTTGAGAAAAAAGGTTTTTAAATTTTTCAGATCCACTCGTCAGAATCTTTTGATGACTGCTATAGAACATCCTTAAGTAGGGGTGGGAGTTGGTGAGATTCAAGTTTGTTCAAATCAGGTCCCTGGGGTCATATTTGGACTCTCTGTGGGATCTTGGAACCTTAACTTAGTGCAATATGAGGTATATTCTTTAAAAATCTTCTTCAGATCTATCAGTCCGAATGATTTGATATGCAGTATCCTTAGAAGGTTCAGATTCAATTTTAATCAAATCTAGTCTCTGTGGACATATTTGAGCTCTTTGTAGGAGCCTGAATTTTAACTTTGTGCAATAAGAGGAACCCAAATTATAGCTTAATATTTTTCTTTAGATCCAGTTGTCAGAATTTTTTGATGCTTGGTATACAGCATCCTTGGGGAGGTGAGATTCAAGTTTGTTCAAGCCAAGTCCCTGGGTTCATATTTCAGCTCCCAGTGGGAGCCCGAATTATAAATTAGTTCAATATAAGGAATATTTTTTGAAAAATTCTTTTTTTTTCAGATCCACCAGTCAGAATGTTTTGATATTTGGTATATATTTTTTCTTAATGGGGCAGATGCAAGTTTGTTCAAATCAGCACCCTCTGTTGATAGTTGTCGGTGGCAGGTGATTGCTTTCAGGCCCCTTGGTGCCTCTTGTTAAATAAAAGCTTAGGACGATTTCCTAAAAGCAATTTCTAAACTATCTGAATTTTTACCATCATTTTGGAAATTAGTTTTCATGTATGCTATCCTGGAGATGTTCTGTCATGTTGCTTTGTACATGTAGTATGATTCCCAGAATTCACACGGGTTGGATTTTTCCATTAAGTTTGGTAAAGGGTGATGATACTAACTGGACCCAAGCATGACTTAATTATCCCCTGCCACATAGTGGAAGGGGGATAGAGGAATGGATTCAGTCTGTCCTTCTGTCCATCCTTCCATCAGTCAGTCCTTCCATCAGTCCATCATTCCCCATTTCTTGTCATGACATTTAAAAGAAAACGATTCAAAATATTTTTCACAAATTTATAAGTATGCAGCTTTTTAGTGATACAGTAGAACCCTGTTAATTGAATAGCCACTTTGCCAATGGAAATTATTCAATTAACAGGAGTATTCAATTAACAGGGATTGTGTCACTTTCCTGTATTCTAGAGATAAACTTAGCATTTATTCTATTACATCTTGTTTGACAGAGCTCTATGATCTCTGTCAAACAAGATATAATAGATTAAATGCCTGCATAGGATATACTGACGCCAAATAGGTCTACAAGCAAAGAAAAACCGGGGAGAGTCAGGGTAATTTCTCGACAGGTTACAAGATCTTTTATTCAATAAACAGGAGTTTACACTATAACCTATATTAAATTAACAGGTCAAATTTGTACTAGAGGTATGGTAAATGGTTTTGTGTTGGAAAATTATATTTTTATACTGTACCAATGACCCAGACTTAGCTGGTGCTAACTCCACAAAAACCAGGGCCAAACACAAATTTTGCCCCCCAATCCCCAAAATTTGCATCCAAAACAAAAAGAAATCATGTCCTAAAGGACCTCCATAGTACGACTCTACTGCGCATGCGCAGTGACGCAGTCGTCCCGAAATTGGCGCCAAATATCATTCTCTGTTTGGCCCTTCATCAGTCAACATCTCACTGATCTTTGTGGTTGTAAATCTCAGTTTAAAGGATGCCAGACACGTAATTTTTGGAGAAAATGTGATTCTAAGGAGGATAGAAGGAGGAGAGGAAAAAAGAAGTGGCAAAAAATAATCAGGGCTGTACTTAAAATTTTTTGTTGAAATTATGTTAAGTTGCCTATTTTCGAGGCATGGGCCTCTTGTTGTCATTCTTGCTAATTGTTGCACTGCTTATTCAGTGTTTCCTCTCCCCTAGCCTTCTAAAGTCCCCCCTTGCAATTCTCCCATGCTTTTGGCATATTTTTGAGAAGTTTCATTTCTAAAATTTCCTGGGAGAGTTGCTTGGTTACAGAATGTTTTCTGTTATTTTCCCCATAGTTACGTTTTCACCCATGGGTGTATAACGTTTGTGTTCTGCATCTTCCATCTGATGTTCTGCAGATTCTCCCCTGGGAGTCTCTGTTTTGCATCAGATAGAGTGTAATTGATGACTGATTCCGGGCCAGTTTTTTCAGTGCCTGGAGTCATGTTTTCTAGTGTGTTTACACTGTTTGTTTTCATTGGCAACAGCCTTTTTTGAGGGGGGCTGTTTGCCTTTGTGGTAGTTTATCTCATTATAAGATACATTTATATTATCCGAAAGTGTCTCATTAATTATTTTATATAATTTTAAAATTTTTGACCACACTTTGCCATCGGATCCATCGGGGCTCAACGTTACTTTTCAGCAACTTGGGCTTCTCTGAAAAAATATTTTTTCAAAATTATTTTGTTTTGCAATTGTTTTTTCATTTATTAATGGATCATGTTATTATGTATCTTTGTGTCAGGGGTTTTTGCGAGTAACTAGGACTTATTGTTGTTCTTTCACAATGAAGGGACATTGTTCAAATTGTAATAGGAAGAAATCTTCCTCTGACTTTCATGATCATTGTATTAATTGTAGTCAGTGTTCTCGCATTAATCCCTGTCCTATATGTGAACATTGGGATGAGAAACATTGGAAACGTGTGTCACGATATGTTGTTTCTGGAGAAAGAGCGATGCCGGCTCTTTCTCCACAAGGTCACTCTACTCTCTCAGTTTCTATTTCAGAGGAACCAGAACAGGGTGATGTTTCCATGTTATCTTCTTCAAGTGTGCGTCCGTCGTCACAAATGAATTCAGAGCTAGCGGCAAAAGTGCTCATGGAGATTAGACAAATGTCGTCCGCTAGCTCGCCCGGTGTAGCGTCCATTCACCGAATGGTTCGGCAGCCGGGTTCGTCCGATGCGGTCCAAGAGGAAATTTTGGGTGATGCGAGCACTATAAAAATAATAGATGCACACCCAGTGACGGCGGATAGTAAACGAGAACGGAGGAAGCCTTTTAGTCCGGTTCCTAGCTCGTCCAGGTCCAGCCGGGCCGCGAGCGAGAGAGGCCCCTCTCTCGTACAACAACATCTGGGACCAGATGTTGTGGTAAAAAATGTGTCTTTAGCGGAGCATACGTCCGTTGCTCGGGACGCTCCGTTGTATAAGCAGTCCGCAGAGACTGTTAAGGCTTCCTCTTCTCGTCGGCGCACACGACCGCACCTTGGCTGCGTGACCTCCGATATTTTGCCAGCTTCGCCGATGAAGGATTCTTTGGCGACCAGGTCACACCATCCGGCAGCCAGGGATTCGAGACCGATGGACTCCGGACGTTCGCATAGGAAAAGTATGCGGGAGCCATCTGATGCGGAGCTGCCCTCGGCGAAGCAGCGAAAGACCGCGCCTCTGCAGGTCTCGACGTCGGACATTCTAGTGCAGATAGCACAGCTTATCGCAGCATCCCAGCAGCCGACAGAAACGGTGTCGGATCGAGAATTATCCGACGGCGCTGGGTCGGTACGCTCCGCCGAAGCATCGGGGGCGGACGACCGGGAACATCGGGAGGTCCGACCGGATGGTGAAAGGGATACGGATGAATTGGAGCTATCCCTTTCGGAACAACATAAAGCTGCCGTGGACTTCATCCGGCACTTTCTTCCTCAAGTTGTTCCGTCGGGCCAGACTGCTGCGCTTCCGGACAGGAGAATTATAGCGTCATTGGACTCTGAATTTTTTGAGCGGTTCAGGGACATCGCTCCCGAGTTTCCGTCGCAGTCCAATAATGTTGCAAGAACATTTGAATTATTGAACGACGCTATTTTTAAACTTGCTTCCAGGATGGGGAAAGCAGGTTTCTTGTCCGCAAATACTCTCAACCTGCCTTTCATTAATGCAAGGAATAAATTCGACACGGCAGGTCAGGGTATACCGAGAGTTCCTCTGCGTATGGACGACGAGGCGGAAGACTTAGAGCTATCATTACCGTCGTCAGCTTCTATTCCAACTGCAGTGTTGGAAACAGCTATTGCGTCTAACAGAGCCAATTTAGATGCCTTATCTTACGCAGATCACCTTACTAAGGCGTTATCACTGCGCCTTCAAGGGGAAGAGTTTCAGGATATACAATCCTCTTTAAGACTTCTTTCAAGGGCAGTAGCTTATTCCATGTGTAACTCCGCCCTTTCAGTGGCAAATCTGGAGTTGGTTAGACGTGACGCAGCCCTGGCTACATCCACACTAGTGGATTCTAAGGTGAAGAACTCTCTTAGAGTCGCTTCGGTCTCAGGAGAACTTCTCTTTGACGGCAAGCTTTCCGCTATTTATGATAATATTAAAAAGAAAGCTAGTGATTCTCTGTTGTTCAGATCCGCTCCTAAAAGGTCGGATACAGCAGACACGAATAAGGCGGGCACTTCTGGGTCTTATGCGCCCAAGAGAGGTTCCTATAGAGGTTCCGGTGCGTCCTCTGGCTCTTATTCGAGAGACCGTCAGGATAGCGACTCTCGTTCGGGACGTCCTTCAGGCCGGGACAATCGGTCGGACGCCCCGAGGTCGACGAGGCGAGGTGCGGGTCGTGGAAGACGTGGTTTCTCCTACCGCAGGCCTCGCAGATCCAGGAGGTGATGGCTTAAACCTCTATCGCGTTCCGGTTGGCGGAAGGTTGTCGAGTTTTTCTCAAGAGTGGGCGTCGATTACGGACGACCCGCGGGTGAGAGGAGTGACTTCGGAAGGTCTAAAGATATCCTTCAAACGAAAGCCTCCATTAACTCGAAGTCCAAAGTGGACTCATCTTCCGTCAAATCCTCAGAAAAGAGACGCTCTGGTATCAGAGGTGCAGTCTCTTTTAATGAAGAACGCGGTAGAGGTCGTAGAAAACCAGGAATCGCTGGGATTCTACAGCCATCTGTTTCTGGTTCCGAAACCAGACGGCTCGTTCCGTCCAGTCATAGATTTGAGCTGGATAAACAAGCTGATCATCGCTCCGAAGTTTTATATGGAGACGATTCGATCGGTCAGAGCGAGTATTCGGGTGAACGATTATGCAACGAGCATAGATCTCAAAGATGCGTACTTTCACGTCATGGTACATCCGACATTCCGAAAGTATCTACGCTTCGCAGTCCTAGGAGTGGTGTATCAGTTCCGGGCCATGTGCTTCGGATTGAATCTAGCACCCTGGGCTTTCACTCGGGTAATGAACTCGGTAATGATCTACTTCCGAGCTCATTCGTCTGCGGTAACGTCGGCCTACCTGGACGACATTCTTCAGAGGTACGGCAACGAGTTAACGCTTCAGAACGATGTTCAGAATCTTCTTCTATTGCTCCGACGTCTCGGTTTCATAGTAAACGAGGAGAAGTCGGATCTGGTGCCGTCCAAGTCATTCACTCATCTGGGAATGAGCTTCGAGACGCACAACAATCTCGTTCGTCTGCCGTTAACCAGAGCGAAATTAGTCAGTTGTTACGCTCGCTATTGTCTGAATGCAGACAAAGTCACGGCGAGAGAATTTATGAGACTGATAGGTCTGTGCGGAGCCGCCGCGGATCTCATTCCGATGGGACGGCTACGCACACGGCCTCTTCAAATTTTCCTGACTCAGAATTGGAGTGTGAAAATTCATTCGCTCGATGTAGACGTTCTCTTGTCAGATCAAGTGAAACAAGAGATTCAGACTTGGGCAAACATTCAGTGGTTAACTCAAGGAGTTCCGCTGCAGTTGCCGGATCCGAGTTTTACCATTATGACGGATGCCAGTCAAACAGGTTGGGGTGCATCATTAATCCCAACGGATTCGAGATGCCAGGGTCTTTGGGATCCGCAATTCCTGTGCAAGCACATAAACATCAAGGAAATGATGTCAATTTGGCTTGCGTTACGTCACTGGATGGACATTATTCACGATGCTCATGTCCAAATCCTATCCGACAATTCGACAGTAGTGGCGTATATACGGAATCAGGGAGGCACTCATTCAGTTCCGTTGTTCAATCTAACGGAAAGAATCCTTCTGTTTGCGTTGGAACATCACGTTCTTCTTTCGGTCCGTCACATACCGGGTCGTCTGAATGTGCTAGCAGACTCCCTTTCACGAAAGGGTCGCTTGTTGCCGTCGGAGTGGACTCTCAACAAACAAGTATTCAACCAGATTTGCTACCAATGGGAACGGCCAATGATAGACTTATTTGCGACACATCTCAACAATCAGTTGCAGACGTATGTGTCCCCGTGTCCGGATCCAAGAGCATTTGCAGTAGACGCTCTGTCGATCCCTTGGGACGGAATGATAGGATATGCGTATCCTCCAGCGCCGTTAATTCAACAAGTATTGCTAAAGATAAAACAATCTCAATGCAAGATTCTGTTGGTAGCATCTCTGTCGCCACAGAGACCGTGGATAAATCTACTCAGGTGTCTGTTGTGGGACCTACCGCGGAAGCTTCCTCCACGAGAGGATCTTCTTTCGCAGGGGAAATCGCGCCAACTCCATCACAACCCGCAAGGTCTCAACCTTCACGTTTTTCCGTTGTGCGGTCCTTCTTGCATGGCAAGCACTTTACAGGACGAGCAGTGGACGCGATTTCTAACTGTAGGAGGACCTCCTCTTCGCTAAACTATGCGGCTAAGTGGAAGGTTTTCCGTCGTTGGTGTAGGGATCATTCTGTAGATATATTTGATCCCTCTATACCAGACATTGCAAACTTTCTAGTATACTTGTTTGACGAAATCAAACTGCAGCCTGTTACTATAAAGGGTTATAGATCTATGTTATCTGATACCTATGCACATCATGATAGTTTACAAATTGGATCTAATGTCTCTTTATCGAAATTGGTTAGAAACTTTTCGATAAATAGACCCAGAACTCTTAGATTAATTCCTAAGTGGAATTTAGCTTGGGTTCTCCTTAAATTGAAGGAAAAGCCATTTGAACCTCTTGGGACAGTAGATTTCAAATTCTTATCTTATAAGACAGCTTTTCTCTTAGCTTTCTCTTCTGCCAGAAGAGTCAGTGAGCTTCATGCACTATCGGTGGATGATTCTCATTATCGTAGTGTTGGGAACACTATCACCTTCACTACTAATGTGGGTTTTTTAGCTAAGAATCAGGCTCCTAATAAATATCCGGAACCTATTGTTATTAAGGCTCTTCCGTCTTCAGACGGGCGTAGGCCTTTACTCTGTCCTGTTAGAGCACTACGTATCTATAAACAGAGATCTCAGTTCATCAGAAAGGGACGGAAACGTTTCTTTCTGTCTTTGATGCCTAATAGAAAGGACATTCAGTCCATTCTATTGCTAGATGGATTCAGTTAACTATCCGTACTGCGTATGAAGATTTATCTTCTTCTCAGCAGTCTGTGCTTAAGATTTCTGCTCATGAAGTAAGAGCTCTTTCTACTTCCTGGGCTTATGCTAATAGTGTTGCTATTACAGATTTAATGAAGGCTGCTTATTGGTCTCAGCCTTCCACATTTACTAATTTTTATCTCAGAAATATTGAGTCCATTTCTGGAGACCTGCATTGTTTAGGTCCGTTATCTGTTGCTCAGAATGTCGTCCACTAAACAGTTGCAACTATAGTTATGCAGGCTTTCTGTTCCGGCAGTGACTCCGTCCGGCTGCCCTCTTCGCTCTGGGCTATTTGACCCAGGGCAAGGGGAAGGGGGGGGGGGGGGGGGGGGGGGGGGTGTTCCTTTAGGTCACCTGCTTTATAGTGAAAAGCAAGGGAATGCCTCCTCCAAGACAGTATTTCTGAGTCGCTTCCGGGATGGTTTTAAAGTGTAATATTAATGTTTAATTTCATTCATGTCTTATTTTTAAAGTGTAGCTCGGTGTGAAGCATTTGTATATGTCAAGTGTCAAACGGGCTTTAATATACAATACTCGGACACTTTTAAATGACTATAAAGAGTCTCAATTCTCTGGACTACTTTATTTATTGGCTTGCTTTAAAAATAATTAGTATAAGGGTTATACTGGATGTTAATAGAGAACATGAATGTTATTGTGCTCAATTATTAAGGGTAGTGTATCTTTCTAATTTAATATTAAATAAGAAAGATACATGTAAAGCCTAATACTCCTTTTCTCCTTAAGGGGTTACCTCTTTATTATATAATTGAGCTTATTGGATTTTCCTCCATGTCCTAGGCCCTCCAGCCTGTTTACTATTCAGCTAAGTCTGGGTCATTGGTACAGTATAAAAATGTTAAAAAATTTATAGTAATTTATATATTTTTTATACTTACCAATGACCCAGACGGGGATGGCCCTCCCTGAGTTGGGAACTCTTGCCTCCCCGCTGAGTACATAGCGCTGACCAGGCACTGCCAGTAAGAATGATATTTGGCGCCAATTTCGGGACGACTGCGTCACTGCGCATGCGCAGTAGAGTCGTACTATGGAGGTCCTTTAGGACATGATTTCTTTTTGTTTTGGATGCAAATTTTGGGGATTGGGGGGCAAAATTTGTGTTTGGCCCTGGTTTTTGTGGAGTTATCACCAGCTAAGTCTGGGTCATTGGTAAGTATAAAAAATATATAAATTACTATAAATTTTTTAACATTCAATTAATAGGGATATACAATTAAGAGATATCCAATTAAGTGGGCTCCACTGTACTATCATGAATGGGATTACGAACCAACTGTGTTAAAGTATTTTTTCAAGGTGATGGGGCATTAACAATTCGATGGCATTACACTTGTCTTAGTCCAAATTGCCAATCAGTTAGACACTGCACCCTCAGAACTTTTACTTCCATTTTATCTTTCAGGGAGATTTATTAACAAGTAAAGTGACAGGACGATTGGAACCACAGTATCCAGCATGGAAGAGAAACCTCTATCGATATTTCATAAGTCTTCCAGTTGTTGTTATATGTTTGTGTATTGTTTTTATTGTTATGTTGTTGATATTCGAACTACAAGAAATTGTGGACTGTTGGGTGAGGGAGGAAGAACTTCCATACTTCTTATCATATGGACCAAAAGTATTGCTGGCATTTGTTATTGGAATTCTTGATGAAGTATACAAGTGGATTGCAGTTTGGTTGACAGAACAAGGTATAAATTTCTTTCCTACCGAACTTTAACAATACAGTACAATCCTCTTTATTGAATATCCATTTTGCCAGTGAAAATTATTCAGTTAACAGGAGTATACAATTAACAGGGATTTGGTCAGTTTCCTGTGTTCTGGAGTTAAACTGAGCATTTATTCTATTATATCTTGTTTGACAGAGCTCACAGAGCTCTGTCAAACAAGATATAATAGAATAAATACCTGTATTGGATGTAGTGAGGTCAAAAAGGTTGATAAATAAGGGGAGTTTGGTGTGTGTCACAGTAATTTATTCGACATGTTACAAAAATTTATATACAATTAACAGGAGTTTACTCTACAACCCATATGCAGTTAACAGATCAAATTTGTACTGAAGGTATGGTAAATGGTTTTGTGTTTGAAAATTATATTCAATTAACAGGGATATACAATTAAGAGATATCCAATTAAGTGGGCTCCACTGTAGTTATTTATTACACACCTGTTCTATGTAATCCTCATCTACAGCAACACTAAACCATGTGGAAAATGAAAATCTGTTCGTAACGTAAATAGTTAATGGACTATTTTTCTAATGAAGCAAAATTTCACTGGAATTTTCTGCAAACCGTGCACTGCAGTTTACAATTTGAATCACAAGCGATAGGTAAAAAATCATCCCCTGAGTTCCAATGTGTTCTATGTGCCAGTAGGCACATAGAACACATTGGAACTCAGGGGACGAAATAGTAACACGGGTTCCCCTCGCAAATTTGGTTGGCGATAAACTGTGTTTGATAGTTGTCAAATGTTCCTGAGTGTCCTTCTAATAATGTTTTTTATAGACGTGAAAATAATGTTTTTTAATAGACGTGAAGGCAAGTAATAAACACAGAATGACACCCATTTCTGAATGGGTTAATCGATATATCACTTGTGCCATCGCGGAAGGACAAAATTTCCGAAAGATACCGAGTTAAGAAATGCCATTGACAACTTCTGTGAAACCTGCGGTTTTCCCAACTGTGCCGGTGTCTTTGACGGTACACACCACCAATCCCTGTGCCACTATGAACTTAATGTATCTTGTTTTCATTTTCCTTACAAAAGCAAATGTTGGGTATGTTCACATGACGTAAACCCTTTTTATACGGTGATATTTGCATACGTAGGTATTTTTTTAGCATAATATTATGTGTAAATTTGCTCATGTGAGCAAATTTTACCGTATAAACGCATTACAAAACTTTTTGGGTACCTTTGTTATCACCGTGGGACGAGAACGAGTGTTTTGGGGTCCGGTCCAAAACTCAAGATGGCTGATGGCAGCCATTTTGTACAAAATTAGGTTCAATCAGATTTTTGCGCAGAACTTCCATATGAAAGCGCTGATTTGAATAATTTTTTGTGTGAATGATTAGTACCATGGGATACATCACATATAATGCGTTTTTTTTTTCTCGTCCAGAAATTATGCAAATTAGATGAACTTTGATTTTTTCAGTGCTACTTACACACAGTAACTACACGTGTCAATATGGCTCAGGCTAGGGGCTGTATTTATGAACCAATCTTCACAAAATGTCTTGGATACCTTTGTTATCACCTTGGGATGAGAACGAGTGTTTCTGGGTGTGGTCCAAAATTCATGATGGCTGCCAGGGGCCATTTTGTAACGAAATTAGGTCTAATCAGTTTTTTGTACACAACTTCTATACGGTTCAGGCTAGAAGCCGTATTTATGAACCGATCTTTACAAAATTTTTTGGGCACCTTTGTTATCACCGTGGGATGAGAACGAGTGTTTTGGGGTGTGGTCCGAAATTCAAGATGGCCACCAGCAGCCATTTTGTACCAAAATTAGTACAATGAGTTTTTTGTACAGAACTTCTGTATGAAAGTTCTGATTTGAATAAATTTTTACCTGCGACTAGCAGCTCTATAAGTGTGAATGTCGGTCTGTCTGTCGGTCGGTCTGTCTGTGACCAACAAGTTTCAAAACTCAATAAATTTTTAGCTGCGACTAGCAGTTCTATAAGTGGCAATGTCGGTCTGTCTGTCGGTCGGTCTGTCGGTCGGTCTGTGACCAACAAGTTTCAAAACTCAACAACTTTTGAAATACTTGATGGAATGACTTTATATTTGGCATGAAAGTGTATCTTATTGATGTCTAGCCACTGTTCAATGCATGTGTTGTTCCAAATATTTTTCTTGGATTTATGGCCTTTGGTGAACTTGAATTATGTAGGTCGGTCTGTCGGTCTGTCTGTGACCAACAAGTTTCAAAACTCAATAACTTTTGAAATACTTGATGGAATGACTTTATATTTGGCATGTAAGTGTATTTTATTGATGTCTAGCCACTGTTCAATGCATGTGTTGTTCCAAATATTTTCCTTGGAGTTATGGCCCTTGAGGAACTTAGAATTTTGTGAGATTGCACCACCTGGCGCAGCAACGGCGTCGATGTCGCGATTTTTGTATGAATGTTTAGTAACATGGAATACATCACATATAATATGGGTTTTTTTCTTGTATAGAAATTATGCAAGTAGATGAATTTTGATTTATTCAATGCTACTTTTCCACAGTAAGTGCGCATGTCAATACGGCTCGGGCTAGAGGCTGTATTTATGAACCTATCTTGACGAAACTTCGTGGATACCTTTGTTATCACCCTGGGATGAGAACGAGTGTTTCTTGGTACGGTCCAAAATTCAAGATGACAGCCAATGGCCATTTTGTACTGAAATTAGGTCCAATCAGTTTTTGTCATCTTCTGTATGGCTCGTATTTATGAACTGATCTTCATGAAACTTCTTGGGTACCTTTGTTATCACCTTGGGACAGGAACAAGTGTTTTGGGGTGCCTTTGTTATCACTGTGCTATGAGAACAAATATTTGGGGGTTCAGTCAGACCCACTCTGGGACTCAAAGATTTCTTTTCTGGTTTAGCATCTGACTGTTGCCAACCTTTACAATACTTCACCTATACATTTGTTACGGGCTACAGTCAGTATTTATGTACAAACCATTACAATACTTTATATGTACCTTTGTTATCAGGTCATTACCTAGATGTTTGTCATTGCTGTGTCACATACTATACATGTACATGTCTTAACAAGTTGAGCTACAGTGTCATTGACACTTTCATTTATTTTTGTAATTGTTTCTTTGCCATCATAATTTCAGGTTCTTGGTTTGTTTTATGTTTTAGACCTCATAATCTACAGAATAGCATGGGTGGTGGTGTATTTCGTCCCTTGAGTTCAAGAAGGCTTTGAAATGCCAAAGCATTGCAAAGCTTTGTTGCACTACAGGGGCAAATTTATCAATTTTATTAACTTAGGTAAAATATCAGACATGAACCATTTAATTTTTATTTTTTTAAAGTTTGCATCGGTTTATAAAAAGAGAGCATGTGGCAGTCAAAAGGACCTTGCAGGAGGGCCTGAGATTAAGATTTTTTAACTTTTTTAGGCCTTAACAATTATTTTTTTTATATATATATATGGGTCTTGTTACTTTGTAGTAATTGGGGAGCAGGGGTCAGCCTGGCAGCTGATTTTAGGGAGAAGTGACTTCTCCCTCCAGAGACTTTAGGGAGAAGTCAGGATCCAGGAGGGAAAAGTCAGTGGACATGAAGGAGAAATCAGAAAAAAAAAACATAAAACGTATATGACATCGTGACAAAATAAATGAACATAGAGGACACAATTGTGGAGAAAAAAATAAATAAAAGTTATACAAACATACATACACACACAAAACTAAGTCAGATGGTATATAACATAATGTAGGTTAAAATCCCACCTCCCTCCCCCCCCCCCCCACCCCACAAAAGACTGTGTCATTCATGGTTTCTGAATACCCCCTAACTCTTTGCCTAACAGTGATGACTAAGGTTACCATGCAGTTGATTTTGTATTTGCCTCAACGCAGTGGATTTGAAATTTAGTATGACTCATGGTGAGAGTCTTCTTCTCTGTAATAGAAGGTATATTCTTTTTAAAAAAATATTCAAAGTGTTTAAAATAAATTTCAAGTTCATATAAGAAGCGGGGTCATTCATGGTTTCTGAATGCCCTAACTGAGTTGAAAAGCGTAGTTAAAAAAGTTTTCGATATCCTTCGTAAATTAAGCGTTATTAACAATTTGAGTTAATTTATTTCTTACGTAAATGACAAAATATTTCAGTTGTCTCCTCTCCCGGCTGCGCTGGGTAATAATACACTGTTCAGAAAACTGACAATTTCTGCCAACCATCTTACACTGACACGTGCGATTGGTGCTTTGAAGATCTGCCATTCTTATCCATCCAAATACCTGTGATTTCTATTGTAGCCTTAATATTACATTTAACCCCCGTCCAACACAACTTCACAAGTTTTCAAAGAAAAACATTCAATGAAAATTGCGGGGCAAATTTCAATGCAACCAATTTTTCAGTGGAACAGAGCGTAACCGCAAGCAATTTCGATATGGACGAACTGTCTCCAATACATTTTTGTTTGTTTTGAAACGGTGGTTAACTTTAATAAATTCTAATTAACTCGATGCACGTCTTGCGTGATTCATTGTTTTGGCTGGCACTTTGTTTTTAAATAGCCATTTTGTGCTGGTTGCTATCGGTTGGGGCGAATTGTTCGAACGACTACGCCATTACAATTCTTTTCAGAAATATAAAATTGGGCTAGTTTAGGCTATTTTCATAGCCGTGTGACGGACTTTAACAGCAGCCGTATTTACTTTTTTTTGCGAATGCGGAAGCGGGTGTTTTTAAAAAATAAAACATAAGAAAATACAGTAAACTGCCATGTCTTCCTAGGAAGTTTTGGAGTGCGACTTGAATTTCGCCCCCAATGTAAGCCAAGGCGACTTGAGGAATGACAAGGCGATTTCTTCGCCCAAGTCACCCACTCGGCTGACCCCTGTTGGGGAGAAAAAGCCCTTAATTTCACAATAAATAATGTTGTTTTTTTTTCAGAAAACTACAGAATAGAAGAAACTTATGAGAACCAGTTAATACTGAAATTGGTGCTTGTGAGTATTATGTTTTAAACATATTAAGAATTTTGTTTTTAGTTGACACTGTTCTAAATTTCCTTAGTGTTATTTGAAGTAATGGGACATTACAACATGTATTATTCTCCTGTGCAGGTTTGGGAAGGGGAAATCTCTGCCAAGAGTCAAGATATTTGAGTTGATCATGAGGCTGATTGCAACCATCATTGCTGTATGATTCATCAGATAGAATATAATAAGACTTGAATGGTACCACCTTTATAGACTCAATAATTACATTGTTAATGTAGTTATACGTTTTGGGTCCAAATACTCAATTCTCATTGGTCAGCTAGATGAAAAAGTCATGACCAAATGTAATTCATTTTCCAGTGAATACATTTGGTCAAACTTTGACCCACATTTACGGTAGAGCGCAGTTGACAGAATGTAATTCGTGTGATGTTTGGGCGGCTTTATAACTTTTAGCGCCTCGCGCAGTGATCAGTGATTATAGTTTACTGATATGTTAAATAAATTGTTTTGAACATTCCAAGTTTCGTTGCAAAAGACGGCAATTTGACAAATTTGGGTCAATGCCAAAAACCGGCGCTCAACTCAGAGTTGTGCGCTTTGTCTTTTGTGTGAGGGTGGTTTTTCGCCTCATTCGTTCGTACATGTTTTATTTCGTCTTTCTGCTTTGTTGTTTGGTAAAAAGTAGTTTAAACAGTTACAAAATGTAATTATAAGAATTGAATGTAATTTTTATAATCTTTATTGGAGTATGAACATGTGGGAATGGGTACAAATTGTATGAATCCCTTGGGGGATTCATACAATTTGTACCATTCCCACACGTTCATTCTCCAATAAAGATTATAAAAATTGCATTCAATTCTTAATTATTTTTAAGCTTTCAGCCTTCTTCGAAACTCTTTTAAATTATTATCATCTGATTACCAACCATAATGGATAATTCTTCTTCTACCCAAATGCCAACCTGGCGATTTGAAAACAGGTTGATCCAAAAAATATAATTTGTATATTCTGAGGGTGTTTTTTTTTCTTTAAGCTATTTTACTGTTTAATTATTCTAGATATCAGACGATTTAACCAAATTTTGACCAAATTGCCTGTTAATGGACTCCTAATACTAAATGTTTTTTCTTATCAAGTTCATTTTTTATACTTTATAGTGCAATGGAACATTGATAATTCAATAGCCACTTTGCCAGTCAAAATCATTTAATTAACAGAAGGATTTAATTAACAGAGATCTGGTCACTTATCAGTATTCTGCACATTTAATCTATTAGATCATGGAGCTCTGTCAAACAAGATACAATAGATTAAATGCCTGTATTGGATGTACTGAAGGAAAACAGGTCTATAAACTGGAGGAATGAGGTGATATTTTTATACTACAACCAATGGCCCAGACTTAGCTGGTGCAAAATCAATAAAATCCAGGGCCAAATACAAATTTTGAACCCCCCAATCCCCAAAATTTGCATTCAAAATTGAAAAATTGAAGTCCTATCTGGTCCTCTATACTTTTGTTTACTGCGCATGTGCGGTAACCAGGAAGGTACTGGCATTGGTGCCAAGAATCATTCTTTGTTTGGCCCTAAGTCAGTAAACAATGGTCTGACATCTATGCTTTAAATTTCCTTTTTCGAGGATGCTAGACACAAATCAATGAAAGAATTGGTGGATTCAGTGCTATAAATGGATGATGGAAGTGAACAATGGTGGTTTGAGACATTCAGGGCTGTAACTTTACAATAATTATAAAAATTTTGTGCCTGATGTCATCATTCTTGCTAATGATTTACCAACTGTTTGTTGAGTGTTCCTTCCCTATCCTTTCATGAACCCTCCTGTTAAACTCCTAAGCTTTTTGGCTGTTTTTATTGAAATTTTTATTAAATTTTGTGGGAGTTTAACGTGTGTTGCAGAATGTTTATTCTGTCTATCCCCATGGTAACGTCCTCACCCTTAGGGTGTTGTGTCGTTTTGGTCTTGCATCTTCTATCCGATGTATCGTTTTATCTTTGTATGAAGGTCTAGCTTTGCATCTGGTAGCATTTAAATCGGTTACTGACTTTGGGTCTTTTTATGTGCCTGTTGTCTAGTTTCCGTTTTTTTTTTCTATTGACGTTGTTTACATTTGGCAAAGCCCTTAACATGTAGTATTTAGTATTATAATACTTTAGAATTATTGTAGGATACATTGATTATGATTCTGGTAGTGTAGCTCAAAAAATTGGCATTTGTCCACACTTAAGCTCTATTGGTATGCCCTCGTGCTCATGATGTTCCCTTTTGGGAACTTAGGCATTTTCAAAACAAAAATTTCGAAAAAATTTTTATAATTATTTCGAAATTAATTTGATTGCTATTTTCATCTATCCTTATCATGTATTTTTGTTGTTGAACTTGTAGGAGTGCTTGCTACGACTTTGTTTTTTGATTGTAATTAATTATGAAAGCTTACTGCTCTAATGCAAAGCGAGGAAGTCTTTCTCGGACTTACATGTTTGTTGTCTTGTCTGTAGTCGATTCACTCCTACAGATTCTTCTACTTGTGTACATTGGGATGCCAGACGTTGGAGATGGGTGTCGCGGTATGTCGTCAGCAGTGAAGTTCCGATGTCGGAGCTGTCACCACGAGATAATTCAGGTTTTTCAGTTTCATTTTCATGGTGATGGTATTGCGACACCCATCCATAATGTGCTGCCCTCGTTGCACTCTGATGAGCAAATAGAGCTACCTGCAAAAGTGCTCCTGAATATTAAGCAATGGATATTTATTGGTTTTTTTAAGGTCACATATTTATGCACAATGGCTAATCATGACCGTGACAGTTTTACGGGTGGAGGAAGCCGGAGTACCCGGAGAGAACCACCGAGCAACGACGAGCAGCTGCCAGCTCCCCAACATCGTAACTCCGCACTGCAGCACAGGCAGGGTTAGATTGGTTGAAGACATGTGCACCATCGACGTGCAGTACGCCTTAGTACACGGCGGGCAATGGAGATGAAGTGTCTTCCCCAAGGACACAATGTGGTTGCCGCAGGTGGGATTCGAACCGAGGACCTCTCGGCTTGCAGCCTGCACCTCTACCTACTGAGCCACCGTGCTCCCAAGCAATGGATAAGGCCTCTAGTTAGTGCTCTTAGCTCAACCCATGAAGCGGTTACCCCATTATTGGGGGCTGGGACCCCCTGTAAGTCCGTTGCTGTCAAGGGAAGTATAGAATTGGGTAGAACAAGCACCTCAAAAACTAAAGCTCTTCCAGCATTAACGGCACAAGGGAAGAAGCCTGCAAGTTTTTCTTCGGGAAAGCTCGGCGAGGTCTGATAGACCATGAGCGGGAGAGCCTTCTCTAATGCAACAACATTTGGGGCCTTCTGTTGTTTTGAGAAACTTGTCTGAGTCGGAGCTAACATCCACACAAGCCGCTCAGGAAGCTCCGTCTAAACTGCAGCCAGGGTCAGCTACAGTTACGTCTTCTTCCTCTGGTTCAGATAAGCACACACGATTGCACACTAGCTACCCAACTTTGGATATCCAGGTAGCTGCGCGAAGACATTCCCAGTCTTAGGCTGTGAAGTCGGCCCATCCAGAAGCTAGTGATCCTAGGCTTCATTCATTGGGACCTTTGGAGAAGAGATCTACATCCGGATCTCTGTCCCAGCAGCAGCAAACGGCAAAAAAGCAAGACTTCTGCTCCTCAAGCCGCTGTAACAGACTTGCTGTCACAGATTGTGCAGCTCATCACAGCTTCCCAGCAAATGCAGCCTTCCGCAGACTCTGGTGGTGAGCTTTCAGATGGTGCTGGGTTGGTCTTGTCATCTGTCCATTCAGATGCTGTTTACTGAAATTCTCAGTTAAATCAGTCAGATGATGAAAGGGAGCAGGAGGAGGATTACCCTTCCTTTTCGGAACAACATGTGGTAGCGATGAATTTCATTCATCAATACTATCCTGACCTTGTTCCACCTGATCAGCAAGCTGCGTCTGCTAGGCAGAAACCGCTGTCGTCTCTAGACAGGCATGTCGTGCGAAGGAATGATGAGGTTCTTTCCTTCCTGGGACTATCTTGGCAAGTGTTGGAGGCCTTCGGCCACATTAACGATGCCATATTCAATATAGCAAGTTCAAAAAAGAAAGGTGGTTTCTTATCTGCATCTTCAATCAGCACGTTATTTTAAGACGGTTGGAGATGTTCAGAGAGCTCCTCTATGTCTGGATGAGCAGGCTGGGGATATGGATATACCCTTACATCATTCAATTTACACTCGGATGTGAATCTTCTATTTCATCTGATAGAGCTATTGTGGATGTTATGTCCTATGCAGATCATATCAACAGGGCTCTGGCACAGCATCTAAATGGAAAGGAATTTGAGGATGTTAGTTCCTCGCTAAGAGTTCTTTCCAGGACCGTCATGTATGCCACGTACCACTCTGCCCTTTCAGTGGCAAATTTGGAGTTGGTTAGATGTGATGCAGCCCTTGCGTCATCATCAGTTATCAATGACAGGGTGAAAAGCTCTCTCTGAATCGCTCCGGTCTCCAGACACACACTGTTTGACGACATGCTTTCCTTTGTCTATGAACAGGCTACCACAAAAGGTTCCAGCACACTGCTACTGAGATCAGCATCTCAACAATAAGCATCAGCTGGCTGGAGTAGGCAAGCTTGTTCTAGTTCCCAATCATTGAAGGGATCTCCTCACGAGGGTCTAGGAAACCCTTCTTACAGTTACTCCGGAGGTCGTCAATATAGCAACTCAGGAAAGGGGCGCAAGTCTTATATAGGCTATAAGTCAGATGCCCCTGGGTCGACGGGACAAGGTTCTTTGCGGAGAGGATGCAGTTTCTCCTCCTGCAAGCCTCGCAAGTTGTACAGGTGATGGTCTAGACCTCTGTTGCTTTCCAGTTGGCGGAAGGTTATCAACGTCACAAAAAAATGGATGGAAATTACAGAAGATCAGTGGGTGAGAAATGTAGTCTTGGTAGGCCTGCGGCTATCATTCTGAGCAAAGCCCCACTCACAAGAAGTCCACATTCGACAAATCTTCCATCGAATTCTTCCAAAGAGAGTCTCTCCTTGCGGAAGTATAGGCTCTCCTATCGCAGAAAGCAATAGAGGTCGTCAAGAATCAAAATTCTCCAGGTTTCTACAGTCACCTGTTTCTCGTACCGAAGCCAGATGGAAAAACTGCTCCCCAGAAAAAAATTCTGAGTGTGAAAAATACTTATTTTAAAGATAACTTAAATAGAAAATCTTACCTTAACTTGACGACTTGTCACCTAATTTCAATGCAGCCAAGACGGTTCGCGATTTCATTATTAATCGGGCATTGTTTTTAGATGCTGATTTTATTTTTAGTTAATATGAAAATTAATCACAATAACAATCAACCTTAGCAATAATACTCTTTTCAGATGGAAATTACTTTGTAAATTCTACGTGAATTCACCTAATTTAAAGGTAGGTCTGCTGGGAATTTACAAATTACAAGGCGACACGATTTCACTTTTTAATGAAGTCAGAGCGAAGTTATGCAATCCAAGGCGACTTTTTCGCCCCAGTCGCCTGGTCGGCTGGTCTCTGATTGGGGTGTTCGGAATTTGTGTTTGAACTTGGATAACTTTGAGTTTGCACCAGCTAGTCTGGGCCATTGGTAAGTATAAAAAATATACAAATTACTTTAAATTTATCATATTTGCAGGGTCCTAGCAACATGTTTAGCATTCACCTTTACAGCTACAAGATCTTGGACAAAGAGCAAATGGACTCTAAATACTCCAGTTAAATGGTTTTTTTTTAACAAGTTAAGATTTTGATACTTTATAGTATTTGTTGTAAATTTATTCAGTTTCAAGGAGGATTATCTTCACCATCTTCTAAAAGTGTGTATAGGCGCCCTTTTAATAGGACATTTTCATCATTTTTTCATGACTTTACATGTCTTTCTATCATAGTTTTTTTTTTCATTTCCAGACCATGTTCATTAAATATTTTTTTCCAGATTAACCCTTTACCCTTTGCACACAATATAAATAAAGGTTTATTATTTTAATTTGTGTTTTATCAAAGTTTTTGAAAGATTTTAACCCTTTACCCAATGCAGACGATATCAAAATTTATTATTTTAAATATCATTTTTGGGAATTTTTTAAAAAATTTCAACAAAACCATATCATGTGACCCCTCGTTGGAACGAGCTCATCGAGCTCGTTCCAATGAGGGGTCACATGATATGGTTTTGTTGAAATTGTTTGATAAATAATTTTTTTTCGACTGCTGAATTTGCATATTATGCGGGCGGATGCGGCCTATTCGTTGGGTAAAGGGTTAACAAAACCATATCATGTGACAGCTCATTGAAATGAGCTCAATGGGTTCGTTCCAGTGAGGGGGTCACATGATATGGTTTTGTTGAAATTTTTTGAAAATTATATTTTTTTCAATGGCTTAATTTATAAATTACTAAGGTGGAAGCTGCTGGTTCATTAAGTAAAGGGTTATGTAAGGTGAGTTCAATTATAATTTTGATACATTGTCACCTGAAACACGTGTTGATGCTGATTGCCGACATCAATATTGTACTCCACCTGAACTTCAAGCATTATCAATCTTGTTCTCGTTTTTCTTTTACAGTTTCAATTTGTGAATGGCTTCCTATCTTTATTTTACATTGCTTTCTATCTCCAAGACATGGATCGTCTAAAGCAGGTATTCATTTAAAATATTGTGATTTTTCTAAAAATTTATATCCAGTAAAAATATTATGTTTCTCACACTTTAGTTTGGATGAGTATACAGTAGAACCTGTCTTGAGAGACCGCCCTTTCGGCCACATAAAAGTGGTCTCTCAAGACAGGTGGTCTGTCATAACAGGTTTCAAGTTTTCTCAAGTCAGTGAATAATGAACCACAAAATTCAGAAATGGAGAAGAATGGATTTTTGTAATTACTTTGTAGTTGTTCTTTTTTATGAAGTTTTTGTAACAAATTGAAATGGACTGTTATAAAAATAAATTAGTGTTGAAAATCTTCATTAAAGATTTTCAACACAAATTTATTTTTATAATCCTATCTGTCACATTTCAGGTATGTATGAAATTGTTTATTCAGCAATAATCCTAATCTTTTCACAGGGGTCTTATAAAAATATCTCAGTCTTTAATTAGTTAGTAACTGAATAGCAATTGAAACCCAATTAAGAGCTTTTAATACTTTTAATTATGTTAGTATTGTACAGTCGGCGTGGACGGTCACTTTTCCACATGTCCACAGTGGCTGTGGAAAACCGTGGGCAAATTACCTTTCAACTGCCCACAGAAATTTCTGTGGACAGAGATTTTTCTTGACCATGGGCATGCTACCTACTTGCCCACAGAATTAATAACTAACACGGCAATTGCCGTGGAGTCCACATGATCTGACTTTTTATTACACTGCTATAATATTTATGTTACGTAATTGTTCTACACGATAGCAATAAGAAAAAAAATCTGTTAACATCGGGCCGATGTCAAAATATCAGACTAGTTTCTGTTCTCCCATTTCACAACAAATTCCTGGGATAATCGAACTGACGAAAATGCAGAAACTAAAAAGCTTGTGGACCATGTGATATTTATCTATTCATCTGTTTGCCATTTGTTAACCCTTTACCTAACGCTAGGAGTAGACGTCTCTCGTGAAAAAAATCCTTGTGTAACTAAACATTTTCATTTTTTGCTTCCAAAACATAGGTTATGACCCCTCATTGGAATGAACGTGATGCACTTGTTCGAATGAGGGGTCATAACCTATGTTTTGGAAGCAAAAAATGAAAATATTAAATAGATTGAATGGTGATTTACGTGTATAGCTGGCCGGTTTTAGCCGCTATGTTAGGTAAAGGGTTAAATAAACAAGAGGCCCCAGGGGGCCTTAGGCACTCACCGAATGTTCCATACTGTTAAGACACAAATTTTATCAAAAGCTATTCTTAAGGTTCTACAGAGTAAATCTATACTCTCTGTGGAGCTAAAACATCAACAGAACTGAATAGGACAATGCTGCTGATCAAATATCAAAAGATTCTGCATTATGGTTCTGAAGAAGATTTTTAAAGAATTTTCCTTGAATTGCACAAAGAAAACATTCACGCCCCCATAGTGAGCCCCAATATTGATCAAACAACTCAATTTGAACAAACGTTAATCCAATCCATACCAAGATGCTGCATACCGAATATCTAAAGATTCTGCCTACTGGTTCAGGTGAAGAAGATTGTTAAAGAGATTCTTTTCTTAAATTGCCCTAAGTAAAAATTCACCCCCACCCCCCATAGTGATCCCCAATATTGGGGATTCAATTTGAACAAACTTGAATCGGACACATACCAAGATGCTGTATACCAAATATCAAAAGATTCTGCCCATAGGTTCCCTGAAAGAAGATTTTTAAAGAAATTTTCTTAAATTGCACTAAGTAAAAATTCACACCCCTTTAGTGAGCCCCAATATTGACCGAGGGACTCAATTTGAACAAACTTGAATCAGATCCATACCAAGATGCTGTATGCCAAATATCAAAAGATCCTGCCCATTGGTTCTGGAGAAGAAGATTTTTAAATTTTTTTTCTTAAATTGCACTAAGTAAAAATTCAGGTCCACATAGTGAGCCCCAAAATTGATCAAGAGACTCCATTTGAACAAACTTGAATCAGACCCATAAATATTTTTAAACAGAGTCCTATTCAATCAAGACGTATTAAAAATTACTTCCAGTTTCATTTCTGTGGGCAGACGTGTTTCGGATTAATTATGTGGACACTGCCGCCCGGCATTATCATCGTTCAATAATCTTTTCCACAGAAGTCCACAGCCTTTTGCCCACAGAACTACATGCCCACAGAAGTCCACAGAAATTGGTATCAAACTGATTTCTGTGGAAAACCAGTGGGCACCCACTGTGGACATGTGGAAAAGTGACCGCCCACGGCGACTGTACTCTATAACCACAATGGATTTTCCAATTCCAGAACAGGTAAACAGTTTTTGTCATGGTTTCAGTCTTCAAAGGGAAGGTCTCTCAAGACAGGTCCATTATGGCATAAAAATACAAGTTGGTACCATGTCACAGTGGTCTCTCAAGACAGGTGGTCTCCCATAGCAGGTCCATTATAGAGTAAAACCAATCTGTGCCTGTCAGATGTGGTCTCTCAAGACAGGTGGTCTCTCAAGACAGTGGTCTCTCAAGACAGGTTTTACTGTATTTTAAATCTCCGATCATACCTCACTAATTTTCAAGTTTTGGATATTGCACCCACCTTCTTACAACTGTAAATATCGTCAATCGCCATTCAAGTATTGTGTGCAGTGGCAACTCATGCAAATCAAGTAAAAAAGTGGAATGGAATTAATGTAATTTTGGAAGCGGCATATACTTGAATTCTTTTTTGTGTCGCCGCCCCATGAAGGGATTACTTTTGTCGTCATGCGTCATCCGCGTCACACTTTCTCTTATCCGCCACTCCTCTTTAACCTATGAATGGATTTTGATGAAACTTTCAGTGATTCTATATCACATAATGGCATTGTGCACCTCCTATTTTATTTTTTGATCTGCTGTATGTTTTCCAGAGTTATGCCCCTTTTCCACTTAGAATTCTGTCTGAAACGCCAGGCGACACACATCTTCCATGGAAGACTCACATCTAAGTCTATCATCAGGTCTCCTGCAGTGCTCAAAATAACTTTTTTTCTTTGCGTAGCAAAATGCTATGCATTTCCAAAAAATGAATAGCGTTTTGTAAAAATTACATAGCTATTTTTGTATACCAGAGTTATGTTATGCTGTTTTATATTGAATTCTTCTAAGTAGATAGAATAGTTTCCATCCATTTCTGGGCATTTCCAAATGATCTGCAACACATGAAACATTTACTATGTTTTTTTAACTGAACTGCCTTTAAGGGTTGCATGGACTTGTATACTGTTATAAATGGCGTCTTGGTTGTTTAATAGAGTTCTCAAAATGGAAGTTGGGATTTTTAATTTGATGGGCTTGTAGTTATTTTTAATGGACATTTTATGCAAAATGTTGTAAAAACAGGAAGTATTTAAACCAACAGAACTCATCTTACATATGAAGTTGCTAATGATGCTTGATGGAGAGTTAATCTGTGTTATGCCTGGAATGTTCCACAATCAGAAGTAAAGCATCAGTGAACTAGTTTTCAAATTTGTTTGCAAATTTTCATTTACATTTTGCGATACAAGATAATCAACCTCAACCTAATAGGCTGCAGTTGATTATCTTGCATCGTAAAATGCTATACATAATTTAACATTTTGTAGCTTTTTGCAAGTTTTGCCTAGCAAAAAGCGATGCGACACCGCTTATTTTGAGCCCTGGTCTCCTGTACAGGACAATCCCTCTCCCCCTCCTGTACAGGAGACCTGATGATGGAAGAAGAGTTCGAAAGGAGACACTTTATAGGATTTTGAGAACATCTCGATGATTCGAAAATTTTCAAATTGGTGTAGTTGAAATCAAAATAATTTAATCATTTGCCCCGCTTCTGCATTTGATTGGTTGAAAGCATACAGCCTGAAAGTCGTCAAAATCATGTAAACCAAATCACGTCATGATTTGGAATGTCGCTTCGCGTTCGCACATCCGACCCAACTTTGAAGACTATGGAAGCCCTGCCCACTCAATCCAATTGTCACCGTGATGGCGTGACGGCAGGCTGATAGATGGATAACAAGCTTGTAAACAAAGATCAATGATCGATTTTTCGTCGCCTCCAGCAAGCGAGAATATAATGATAATTTCTCAGGAACAATTGAATTTAATGAAATATACCGAAGTGGGAGACGAATAAAAGATCATACATCCAAACATGATTTTGGGGGAACTTAAAAAAAAATGTTTTTAATGATATTGTTACGTGACTTATCTGTCGTCTGCGATCGAAAATCAAAACAATAAACAATTTGACAATGATTGACGTGACCTGTTTGTGACACACTTTCCTGGGTTTGACTGTTGTCTTTTGTGAAAATTAAAAGTTTTTCGTTCACGTACACATAGTTTTTATATTTTAATATTACAGCCGGATTAAATTATAAGAAATAACTGTTATTTTCCTTCGGTTTATGCGATAATATATCGCATAAACCGAAGAAAACAACAGTTATTTCTTAACTGAATTTTGAAGCTTCGTCGGGTTCTAAACTAATATTTCTTATTTTCAATTTTAGCAACTGGCAGCACTTCTTATCACAAGACAAGTGATTGGGAATATCAAAGAAGCATTCTTCCCATATGTTTTTTGGAAAGTGAAGTTGTTTAAATATGGATATGACATGACCGCAGATATGTCACCAAATTCTTTAGCAAAGTTTGCAGAAAAAATTAAAACTGGCAGGAAAGATTCTGTTGACAGTCCATACGAGGAAGTTTCTTATAATAAGGAAGCATTGGATAGTGATAGTTCAGAGCAGGATTTCCAAGCTGATTTTTCCAGGACAAAGCAACACAGTAAAACAGGGGCACCAAAACTAACACAAGCTGAATCACAGAGTGCTATGAGAAAGGTATATTGTCAGTCATTTTTGTTTCATTTTCCCTAAACCTTGTGCAAAAATATAATTATTAATTTTCACTGCAAATTTGTTAATCCTCTCTCTGCACACTGGTGTCAAAATACCAAAATATCGGTGAACTCTGTCAAACAAGGTTGAATTGGTTAAATTAATGAGTTAAATTTTTGGAAAGATTTACGGTTTGAAATTTGGATATTTCTACATTTGAGGGTTAATAGATTAATCATGTTAATTCCGTAGGTTTGTGAAATGTCAAATCACAAACTTTTCATATTAATTTAACTTGTTGATTGCATATATACTCATTAACTGTTGGAGTGCTGGAAGCCCATTTTTGGGCTTTATTCTGATGTGCAGGTACCACAACTTGGAGGCTCATATTCAATGGATGTTCTTTGTATTTTCTTTGAAGTGATATTATTTGGCCTGTAATTATCATTAGTCACAGATGTTGAAAGTGATGTTAAACACCAATAACATGTTATGCTCGCTTTTGTCTAAACTCCCCCTCAGTGACTGCGAAGAATTTTATGCGTCTCATGGGGCTCTGCTGATCTTATTCCGATGGGTGGCCTGCGCAAGGGTCCCTTCCAGATATTCTTTACTCAGAACTAGAGTGTGATGATGCATTCGTTCAAAATCAGTATTGTTTTAACGGACCCAGTAAAACAAAAGGTTCAGATTTAGGCAGGAGTTCCGTTGCAACTGCTAGATCTGGCTTTCACGATTATGATGGATGCGAGTCAGATGGGCTGGGGTCGACCCTAAGTCCCGCAGATTTGAGGTGCCAGGATCTTTGGGACTCTCGTTTCCTAGAAAAGCACATAAACGTCAAAGAAATGATGTCAATATGGCTAGCACTACAACATTGGATTTGCCTAATAGTGAACGTTCACGTTCAAAGTCTGTCAGTTCCACAGTAGTTGCTTTTCTCAGGAACCAAGGCAGCACTCACTCGATTCCATTATGCGAAGTAACGGACACGATTCTCCTATTCATCATGAATCATGTCTCTGTCCGCCATATACCGGGTCATCTGAATGTATTAGCAGACTCGCTCTCTCGGAAAGGTTGCCTGTTGCCATCGGAGTGGACTCTCAATAAGCGAATATTCAGGCAGATTTGCTACCAGCAGGATCGTCCCATGATAGATCTTTTTACGACACACTTGAACAATCAGTTTCCGACGTTTGTGTCGCCATGCCCAGATCATCGGGCATGCGCAGTAGATGCTCTGTCAATTTCATGGTATGGGTTGATAGGGTATCCATATCCTTCAGCTCCGTTGATTCAGCAGGTTCTGTTAAAGATCAAACAGTCTCATTGCAAAATCCTGCCGGTAGCACCTCTGTCGTCACAGAAACCTTGGATCAGTCTTCTCTGGTGTCTGTTATGGGGCATTCCCTGGAAGCTTCCTCCACGAGAGGTTCTTCTTTATCAGGGGTAGTCACGCACACTGCATCACAACCTGTTTCCGTAGTGCAGCCCTTCTTGCACAGAAAACATTTTACAGGACATGCAGTGGATGCGATTTACTGTTGGAGGTCCTCCTCTTCATTGAATTATGCAGTGAAATTGGAGGGTTTTCTTTCGTTGGTGTAGGGATCAGCCGATAGATGTATACGATCCGTCCATACCAAATATTGCCAATTTCCTGGTCTACTTGTTTGACAATCTCAAACTTCAGCCTGTCACTATTAATGTCTATAGGTCTATGTTATCAGATACTAATGCTCATCATGATAACTTGGCTATTGGTTCAAATACTTCATTATCCAAGCTAGTTAGAAATTTCTCTATCAATAGACCTGGAACCCTCAGATTAATTCCTAAGTGGAATTTGGCTTGGGTTCTGTTGAATCTCAAAGAAGCTCCTTTTGAGCAGTTGGACATCTTAAAGTTCAAATTCTTGACATGTAAAATGGCGTTTCTCTTAGCCTTTGCATCTGTCAGAAGAGTCAGTGAACTTCATGCATTTTCTGTTGATGAATCTCACTACCATAGTGTGGGTAATACCATTACTCTCACTATGGAAGCTGGATTATTGGCTAAAAATCAGATTCCGGTTAAGCGGCCAGAACCTATTGTCATTAAGGCCTTACCATCTCGGATAACCATAGACCTTTGCTGCGTCCAGTCAGGGCTAAGAACATTTATAAACATCGATCAGATTTTGTTAGAAAGGGAAGAAAACGTTTCTTTCTTTTGTTGATTCCTAACAGAAAATATATTTCTGTTCATGCTGTTGCTAGATGGATTCAGTTGGCAATACACATTGCCTATGAAAATCTATCTTTGGATCAATGTTCTGTCAGCAAGATTTCAGCGCATGAGGTTAGAGCACTGTCCACTTTTTGGGCTTATTCTAACAGTATAGCCATTACTGATCTTATGAAGGCTGCCTACTAGACACAGCCCTCTTCATTTACCAAGTTTTACCTTAGAAATTTAGAGTCCATCTCCAGTGACCTTAGATCCTTAGATCCTCTTTCTGTTGCTCAGAATGTCAACCATTAATCTTACATCTAGAAGATGTCTTAGGCAGTCTGTTCGAGCACTGATGCCATTCCCAGGCCTGGCATTCTGAAAAATGCAGGAGGGCAAAAAATCGCTCTCCTCAATCAGCTTAGGAGAGCAATTAGCTTTACACTGCATTTTAAGTATCCAGTTGAATGAACTCATTAAAACTGAAACCTGAAACCAACAGTCTATTACATCAGTAATTTTATTAACTTTACTAAGGTAAAGCGAAATCTCTTAGACATCTAGATGTCTCACTCAACAACCGAACACACACTTGACAAGACCTGTGTGTGTACCCAGACCTGTTGTCCAAGAAAGTCATATGCCTACCACTACCACCTTCAACCCCCAAGGGGGTTGAAGGTGGTAGTGGTAGGCGTATGACTTTCTTGGACAACAGGCCTGCTTGAATCTACAGTCACATCCTGGTGCAAGTGCTTCAAGTGACAGGATAGTAGTAATGGTAGTATATTATAGTGTCAATATTCCTTGAATAATTACCCCTCAAACTGTGATGTCAGTTGTTGAACTTGAAACTAACAGAAAAAAAAATATTGCTGTAACCCATTTTGCTTCAAATGATTGCAACTGTGTTTGGGTATGGTTGCAGCCATTATCTTTTACCACTAAACCACTTTCAAAAGGAAATTACGTGATGTTATGTGACTTCGAAGTTAAATTACATTTTTGCTTTACAACAAAAATTTAATGTGAGCATAATACATGTAATCTCAATCATCCCAGACCAAAATATTTAGGAGGGCAATTTTTCGCTCTCCTTAATTCTTTCAGGAGGGCAGTAAGGAGAGCTAAAAAATCGCTCTCCTGAAATTGCCAAGCCTGCATTCCGCTGCCCTCTTTGTTCTGAGCAATATTCTTTCAGAACAAGGGGAAGGGGGTGGGCAGTGGGTGGGGGGGGGGGGACATTTTTCATTTATGTTATCTGGCTTCATAGTGAAAAACAAAGCAAGGGAATACCTCCTGCAGAGACAGTAGTCCAGTGTCAGTTCTCGGTGATTTTAATTTGTAGTGTAGCTCAGTGTTAAGCAATAACTATGTCTCATTTATGTATTGTTTTTAAAGTGTAGTTCACAGTGAATCATTTGTATGTGTCACGTGTCAAACAAGTCTTTCTATACTACCCTCTGAATTTTTAAATGAGTATAAAGCATCTCATTCTCTTCCTTCACTAAATTAGCATAAGGGGATATGCTGGCATTAAATGGAGAAATTACTTAATTCTCAATTACATTGTTGGTGTTATGTCATTCTCTTTTTGTTTCATTAGAGAAGGACATATGTAATTCCTCTGTCTTCTCCTATTCTCCCGTAGGAGCTATTCTTTATCAAAGTAATTGAGAGATTGGATTTTCCTCTAAGTCCTAGGCCCTCCAGCCTTTTTACTATTCAGCTAAGTCTGGGCCATTGGTTGTAGTATAAAAATATGATAAATTTAAAGTAATTTGTATATATTTTTATACTGTACCAATGACCTAGACTTATCTGGTGCTAACTCTTAAAATTCTAGGGCCAAACACAAATTTTTGCCCCCCCCCCCCCCCCCCTCCCAATCCCCAAACTTTGCATCAAAATCCAAAATATCAATGTCGTATGTGGTCCTCCATACTTTTATCCACTGCGTATGTGCAGTGTCAAGGAAGTACCAAAATGGGCGCCAAATCTTCATTTTTCAACCAGTGCCTGGTAAATGTTACATAATCAGCGGGGAGGTATGAGTTCCCAACTCATGGGAGGGCCAGCCGCCTGCGTCATTGGTAAGTAATAAAAAGTATATAAATTACTATAAATTTTTTCATATTTTTATACTGTACCAATGACCCAGACTTAGCTGAATAGAAAAAAGGCTGGAGGGCCTAGGACATAAGGAAAATCCAATAGACTCAATTACATGTAACAGAATTATCCCCTCAAGGAGTAAAGGAGAACAGGCTTTACATGTATCTTTCTTGTTTGTATCAAAAAAGAAAGACACAATACCATTCTGTAATTGAGCACAATAACATCAATGATCTCTGTTAACATCCAGTATAACACATTATACTAATTTTTTAAAGGAAAGCTAATAAATAAAGATAGTCCAGAAAATGAGACTCTTTATACTCATTAAAAAATTTCCCAGGATTGTATTTTAACGCTCCTATGACACGTGACATATACAAATGCTTCGCACCGAGCTACACCTTAAAAATATTACATAAATGAGATAGACATTAGCTTTACACTTTAAAACCATCCTGGCACCGACCCGGAATTACTGACTCCAGAGGAGGTATTCCCTTGCTTTTCACTATAAAGCAGGTGATATAAGGGAACACCCCCCCCTCCCCATCCCCTTGCTCTGGGTCAAATACCCCAGATCGAAGAGGGCAGCAGGACAGAGTCACTGCCAGAGCAGAAAGCCTGCATAACTATAGTTGCAACTGTTTAGTGGACAACATTCTGGGCAACAGGTAACGGACCTAAACAACGCAGGTCACCAGAAATGGACTCAATATTTCCAAGATAAAAATTTGTGAAGGTGGAAGGCTGAGACCAATATGCAGCCTTCATCAAATTGGTAATAGCAACGCTATTAGCATAAGCCCAAGATGTAGACAGCGCTCTTACTTCATGCGCCAAAATCTTAAGCACAGACTGCTGAGTTGAAGATAATTTTTCATAAGCAGTACAGATAGTTAATTGAATCCGCATTGCAGTAGAATGAACCGTAATGTCCTTTCTATTAGGCAGCAGAGACAGAAAGAAACGGTTACGTCCCTTTCTGATAAACTCAGGTCTATGTTTGTAATAACGAACATCCTGGAATTCTTTTCCTTCGAGACGTAGTGATAACGCTCTGGTAAGGTGATCTGCGTAAACTGATTCTGTTAGATGAGATTGTCATCTCCAGCGTAGTGGAATGAATCGACATAGATGTCGGCAATGACAACTCCAAGTCTTCTGCCTGGTCATCTAAACGCAGAGGAACTCTCGGCAAGCCCTGTCTTGCCGTTTCAAATCTATTTCTATTATAGATGAAAAGCAGCTTTAGAGGATGAGACGATAAGAAACCGGATTTGCCAGTCTTAGAGGCTAGCTTGAATATAGCATCAATAAGAAGATCAAATGTCCACATGACATTTCTAGACTAGGTCGGAAACTCAGGCGCAATGTCCCTATTCCGGCTGAAAAAGTCTGTGTCCAGTGAAGGTATCGGTCTCTTATCAGGTAACGCAGCATTTGGTCCAGAGGAACAACTTCTGGAAGGTGTTGCCGGATGAAATCTACGGCCACTTTATGTTGTTCGGAAAGGGAAAATTCCAGCTCCGCTGATTCCCTTTCACCATCAGACTGTACCCATGAGAATCTTGGTCGTCCCTTACTGACTCAGCGGGGAAGTGAACCGACCCAGCTTCCTCAGACAGTTCCTGTTCTGAAAAGTTTCTGATGATGCTGGGATGCTGCGATGAGTTGAGCTATCTGTGATAGCAAGTCCATCATGGAGGCATGTGGAGCCGCAGTCTTACTTAATTTAGCCGCTGGAAGCTCCTGGGACGCTAATTCCTGCATACTTCTTATGCGAACGTCCCAACTGGAAAGGCCTCATGTCCTTGGCTAGCGGATGGTGTGACCTGATCGACGTGGAATCCCTGGTCAGCAAAGCAGGCTGGATATCTGTGGTCACATAGCCAAGGTGCGGTCATGTGCACTGACGTGTGGATGAGGAAGCCATTAGACTAGTCAAGCCAGACTGTCTATGCGACGGAGTGTCCCGAGCAGGAGGAGTGGACGTATGCTCCGACTGACGAACGTACGTACAACATCTGGGCCCAGATGTTGTTGTAAGAGAGAGAGGGCCTCTCTCGCTCACGGTCCGGGTAGACGTGGACGAGCTAGCTACCGGACTGACTGGCTTCCTCCGTTCCATCCTCCGATCCTTCACCGGGTGTGCAGGATCCGAGATTATAGTGCTCGCAACACCCTTTCTCCTCTCCTGGACTGCAATGGACGAACCCGGCGTCACAACCATTTCGTGAATGACTGCTTCACCGGGGAGCTAGCGGGCGACAAGTGACCGTCGATCCTACTAGGGGACCTCTTAGGCACTTGCCACGTTTTGTTGAGCACTTTGCCGCTAGCTCTTCATTGCGACGATGGAAGCACACTTTTGAAGACATCACAGAAACATCACCCTGTTCTTGTTCCTCTGAAAAAGAGACTGAAAAAACTAGAGTGACCCTGTGGCGAGAGGACTGGCATATACCTCTCACAACTAACAATATACCATGACACACATCTCCAACGTTTGTCATCCCAATTGGCACACACTGAGCAAGAATTAGTGCGAGTACACTGACTACAGCAAATACAAAGAACATGAAAATCAGAGGAAGACTTCCTCGATTACAAATCGAAAAATATTCTTTCATTCTGAAAAAATATTAAACAGTCATCTTACTCGCACTAACCCTTGAAAACAAAGATACCTAATAATAATATAATCCATTACAAACATTTCGAAAAATAATTCAAAAGAAAAATTTTCTCGAAAAATTTTCAAGATGAGCCCAAGTTCCCAATGGGAACGATGAGCCCAAATGGATCCCCAAAAAAGCCTAAATGTGGACAAAATTTTTAAAACATATCTAAAAATTAATGCTACACTTACGGGCAATATTAATGTATCTGATTATGAACAGAACTAAATAGAAGACAAGTAATCACTGTCAGAAGTAACCGTTGTCAATGTAAACAAGAGTGAATAAAAACCGGAAACAAGACTCCAGGCACTGAAAATATGGCTTGAAATTAGTAACCAATTTTAAACACTATCCGATGTAAAACAGAAGCTTCCAGAGAAGAAACTGCAGTACATCGGATGGTAGATGCATGACCAAAATGCCTAACCACCCCTAGGGTGAGGACGTAACCATGGGGAAAAACAGAATAAACATTCTGTTACCAAGCTAAAAACTCCGAAGAAATTTCAGTAAAAAAATTACAAAAATTATGCCAAAAGCATGGGAGAATAGCAAAGGGGGTATAAAGGAAAGGGCGAGAGGAAACACTGAAGAAACTGTGGAAATTTCATAACAAGAATGTAAGCATCAGGACTATGCCCCGAAATTAGGGAACGTGAAACAATTTTGCATAAAAATTATAAGTTACAGCCCTGAACACATTTGCAGAAAATTTTTTTTTCACAGAATCATTAAAGCAAATCAAGTCACTCTCACATTTGATAAAGAGGTGGGAGTACCTTTTTGTGTCACCCTAATGGTGATACTTAATAGTTCTTATGATAATACCCCCAATGGTCTGTAATCTGTCACAGATCAGTCATCTGTCATTCTTCAGCATCACCCAGTAATAAATGTTTAATTTCTGTAATGCTATCCATGGTATTGCATGCAAGGGTATATGCCACCCTCGACTTTCCTCTAGTTGCATTGAGAAGACTGTTACAGTTTTCTATTTGTGTTTTTTTGAAAATCACTCATAAAGATTTTTTTACCGTTGCTCTGTTTGGCATAGAGATTGAGAATTTGCATGCCATGGCACAGGAAATTGTTTTCCTTGCTACACATCCATTTTATTCTCAGAAGCTGGCTGTAGTAGCTAATTGCGAAATCATGTGTTTTTAACTTTGTGGACTAACATAACCTTACAAAGGTTAAGAGATTTGTTTGTTTTTATCTTTTCAGTATGAAGATACGTATGAAGACTATTTAGAAATGTTTATACAATTTGGTTATGTGACTCTCTTTTCGGCAGCATTCCCTCTGGCAGCTTTGTGTGCCTTGCTCAATAATGTTATAGAAATTAGGAGTGATGCTTTCAAATTATGTTGTACAATGCAGCGGCCATTTGGTAAAAGGGTGTCTAACATAGGATTATGGCAGGTAAGAACATTTTCTTTTTAACCCCTTCATATGATTTTTAATGTTTTTTCCCCCAAACCAAGCCTGAAAATAAGCAGGCTGTCATCTGCTGAATGAGGACCCCAGAGGGTGAATTTGGTGATGCTACCCTGCACAGCAGGGTAGCATCACTAAATTTACCCTCTGTGAACCTCAATCTGAATCAAGGTCTGAAGCCTAAACAGCAAGAAGTACTCCGAGGATAAATTGGCATACTGTATGGGATAGCATCAGCAAATTCACCCTCTGGGGACCTCATTCTGCAAATGACACATTGCTTATTTTCAGGCTTGCCCCAAACATCCTGAAACATCTGTCAAAATATCGTGAACATGTCTTATAGTGGTGTTGAACTGTAATTGAATTGAGTGAAGGGCCCTGCGAATCATATATTTTGGATTTGAATCGAATCTCAAATCGAATCAGGCCTATTTGAAATTGAATCGAACCTTGAATGGAATCAGGGGTGTCTAGACGGAAACGGATTGAGGGAAGGGGGTGCTGTAAACCTGATTTGTTGTGACGGCTCAAATCTGCTCCTGACGGATATATTCCAACTACATCATCAAGGCATGCCTTCGTCGAAGGCATGCCTTGATGATGTAGCTGGAATATTACCCAGTAAGGGCTACAGTTGAAAAACAGAAATGGGTGTGTGAATTGCCCACACTATGTACTGCACAGGACTAGCCGCTAGCAATAGCTCATCACTGATTTTGCTTGGAGACTTTAATTTTGCTTGCAACAGTGATAGTTACTGGTGAGACTGGAATTAGCATTTTTGGTGGCATGGGGTGCAGATGCTATTTATATTAATACAGTGGAACCCTGTTAATTGAATAGCCACTTTGCCAGTGGAAATTATTCAATTAACATGAGTATTCAATTAACAGGGATAGTGTCACTTTCCTGTATTACAGAGATAAACTTTGCATTTATTCTATTATATCTTGTTTGACAGAGCTCCATGAGCTCTGTCAAACAAGATATAATAGATTAAATGCCTGTATTGGATGTACAGAGGCCAAATAGGTCTATAATCAAAGGAAAACTGGGGAGAGTCAGGGTAATTTCTCGATAGGTTACAAGATTATTTATTCAATTAACAGGAGTTCACTCTATAATCTATATTCAATTAACAGGTCAAATTTGTACTGGAGGTATGGTAAATGGTTTTGTGTTGGAAAATTATATTCAATTAACAGGGATATACAATTAAGAGATATCCAATTAAGTGAGCTCCACTGTATAGTGAAAAATACACTCAGTCATCATTTTCAGTATTATTTATGTACAATTTTCATCTAAAGTAAGAGATGACGACTATGTCTCATGCCAGCTATATTCCAGTGAAAGAATTCAAAGGGAAACAAATCAGGAAGCCGATTTCGAATCAATCCCAATACCAACTTGATATTCGAAATTGAATTGAATCTCAAAGCTTCACAGGGCCCTAATTGAGTGGTCTGAGAAGTCATTGCACTTCATTAATCTGTTACCCCCCAAAACTCATTTATAATTGCCCAATAAAAAGTTTGTCGGTCTAGAAACTGAGCAAGGCTACTTTCATTATAATACAGTCTTGCCGTGTCTTTAGAATTAGGATTGTAATCATCCTATATGTCGTCCAGCTGTCACGTCCAGTTGTTATACTCTAAATCTTATACCCATCCGGTTACTTAGTTTAGTCCACCCCCCCCCCCCCCCCACCCTTCACCACCCTCCTCAATTTATCATTCACAACTTGTAATTGCGAATGGTGGGTGGAGGTGGGTGTTGGGGTTGGGGGTGGGGGGTATATTTTGAGGTATTGGGGATATTCCATTCGCACTTCCATATGTTCTCCCTATAGTGCCCCGTAGGCTTGCAGTTGTTTATCTTGACGTTCTAGTATGCTTAACGTCATTGTTTACATACGTACTTAACTTTTACAGTACTGGTTTATTTTGTCTCATTGTTGTTCGTCTATCACCTGATGAAGGCTTTGAAAGCCGAAAGCTCGTGATTAAATGACTAAAATAGGTCTTCAAGGTGTTACCTACTAATATTTTATTCATTATAATACATGTATAGATAAATTAATTTGCTGTTCATACTAAAAACTATAAAATTATAAGACTGATTCAGAGTCTGCAATAAATAGACGATATGGAATGAGTGTATTTTTATACTGTACCAATGACCCAGACTTAGCTGGTGCTAACTCTAACAAAACCAGGGCCAAACACAAATTTTGCCCCCCAATCCCCAAAATTTGCATCCAAAACCAAAAGAAATCATGTCCTATAGGACCTCCATACTACGCCCCCACTGCACATGCGCAGTGTCAAGGACGTCCCGAAATTGGCGCCAATTATCATTCTCTGTTTGGCCCTTCATCAGTCAACATCTCACTGATCTTTGTGCATGTAAATCTCAGTTTAAAGGATGCCAGACACGTAATTTTTGGAGAAATGGTGATTCTAAGGAGGATATAGAAGGAGGAGAGGAAAAAGAAGTGACAAAAAATAATCAGGGCTGTACTTAAAATTTTTTATGAAATTATGTTAAGTTGCCTATTTTCGAGGCATGGGCCTCTTGTTGTCATTCTTGCTAAATGTTGCACTGCTTATTCAGTGTTTCCTCTCCCCTAGCCTTCTAAGTCCCCCCTTGCAATTCTCCCATGCTTTTGGCATATTTTTGAGAAAGTTCATTTCTAAAATTTTCTTGGGAGAGTTGCTTGGATACAGAATGTTTTCTGTTATTTTCCCCATAGTTACATTTTCACCCATGGGTGTATAAACGTTGTGTACTGCATCTTCCATCTGATGTTCTGCAGATTCTCCCCTGGGAGTCTCTGTCTTGCATCAGATAGAGTGTAATTTTGATGACTGATTTCGGGCCAGTTTTTTCAGTGCCTGGAGTCATGTTTTCTGGTGTTTTACACTGTTTGTTTACATTGGCAACAGCTTTTTTTGAGGGGGGCTGTTTGCCTTTGGTGTAGTTTATCTCACTATAAGATACATTTATATTATCCGTAAGTGTCTCATTAATTATTTTATATAAATTTAAAATTTTTGACCACACTTTGCCATCGGATCCATCGGGGCTCAACGTTACTTTTCATAAACTTGGGCTTCGCTGAAAAAATATTTGTTCAAAATTCTTTTGATTTGCAATTGTTTTTTCATTTATTAATGGATCATGTTATTATGTATCTTTGTGTCAGGGTTTTGTGCGAGTAACTAGGACTTGTTGTTGACTTTTCACAATGAAAGGATATTGTTCAAATTGTAATGGGAAGAAATCTTCCTCTGACTTTCATGATCATTGTATTAATTGTAGTCAGTGTTCTCGCACTAATCCCTGTTCTATATGTCAATATTGGGATGACAAACATTGGAAACGTGTGTCACGGTATGTTGTTACTGGAGAAAGGGCTATGCCGGCTCTTTCTCCGCAAGGTCACTCTACTCTCTCAGTTTCTATTTCAGAGGAACAAGAACAGGGTGATGTTTCCATGTTATCTTCTGCAAGTGCGCTTCCGTCGTCACAAATGAATTCAGAGCTAGCGGCAAAAGTGCTCATGGAGATTAGACAAATGTCGTCCGCTAGCTCGCCCGGTGTAGCGTCCATTCACCGAATGGTTCGGCAGCCGGGTTCGTCTGATGCGGTCCAGGAGGAAATGTTGGGTGATGCGAGCACTATAAACATTCAATGTGCACACCCAGTGATGGCGGATAGTAAGCGAGATCGGAGGAAGCCTTTGAGTCCGGTTCCTAGCTCGTCCAGGTCCAGCCGGGCCGCGAGCGAGAGAGGCCCCTCTCTCGTACAACAACATCTGGGACCAGATGTTGTGGTACAAAATGTGTCGCAAGCGGAGCATACGTCCGTCGCTCGGGACGCTCCGTTGTATAGGCAGTCCGCGGAGACTGCTAAGGCTTCTTCTTCTCGTCAGCGCACACGACCGCACCTTGGCTGCGTGACCACCGATATCTTACCAGCTTCGCCGATCAAGGATTCTTCGGCGACCAGGTCACACCATCCGGCAGCCAGGGACACGAGGCCGATGGACTCCGGACGTTCGCATAGAAAAAGTATGCGGGAGCCATCTGAAGCGGAGCTGCCCTCGGCGAAGCAGCGAAAGACTGCGCCTCCGCAGGTCTCGACGCCGGACATTCTTGTGCAGATAGCACAGCTTATCGCAGCATCCCAGCAGCCGACAGAAACGGTGTCGGATCGAGAATTATCCGACGGCGCTGGGTCGGTACGCTCCGCCGAAGCATCGGGGGCGGACAACCAGGAGCATCATGAGGTCCGACCGGATGGTGAAAGGGATACGGATGATTTGGAGCTATCCCTTTCGGAACAACATAAAGCTGCCGTGGACTTCATCCGGCACTTTCTCCCTCAAGTTGTTCCGTCGGGCCAAACTGCTGCGGTTCCGGACAAGAGGATTATAGCGTCATTGGACTCTGAATTTTTTGAGCGGTTCAGGGACATCGCTCCCGAGTTTCCGTCGCAGTCCAATAATGTTGCAAGAACATTTGAATTATTGAACGACGCTATATTTAAACTTGCTTCCAAGACGGGGAAAGCAGGTTTCTTGTCCGCCGATACTCTCAACCTGCCTTTCATTAATGCAAGGAATAAATTCGACACGGCAGGACAGGGTATCCCGAGAGTTCCTCTGCGTATGGACGACGAGGCGGAAGACTTAGAGCTATCATTACCGTCGTCGGCTTCTATTCCAACCGCGGTGTTGGAAACAGCTATTTCGTCTAACAGAGCCAATTTAGATGCCTTATCTTACGCAGATCACCTTACTAAGGCGTTATCACTGCGCCTTCAAGGGAAAGAATTTCAGGATATTCAATCCTCTTTAAGACTTCTTTCAAGGGCAGTAGCTTATTCCACGTGTAACTCCGCCCTTTCTGTGGCAAACCTGGAGTTGGTTAGACGTGACGCAGCCCTAGCTACATCCACACTCGTGGATACTAAGGTGAAGAACTCTCTTAGAGTCGCTTCGGTCTCCGGAGAACTTCTCTTTGACGGCAAGCTTTCTGCTATTTATGATAAAATTACAAAGAAAGCTTCGGATTCTCTGTTGTTCAAATCTGCTTCTAAGAAGTCGGATACAGCAGACAAGAATAAGACAGGCACTTCTGGGTCTAATGCGCCCAAGAGAGGTTCCTATAGAGGTTCCGGTGCGTCCTCTTGGTCTTATTCGAGAGACCGTCAGGGTAGCGACTCTCGTTCAGGACGTCCTTCGGGCCGGGACAACCGGTCGGACGCCCCGAGGTCGATGGGACGAGGTGCGGGTCGTGGAAGACGTGGTTTCTCCTACCGCAGACCTCGCAGGTCCAGGAGGTGATGGCTTAAACCTCTATCGCGTACCGGTTGGCGGAAGGTTGTCGAGCTTTTCACAAGAATGGGCGTCGATTACGGACGACCCTTGGGTGAGAGGAGTGACTTCGGAAGGCCTAAAGATATCCTTCAAACGAAAGCCTCCATTAACTCGAAGTCCAAAATGGACTCAACTTCCGTCAAATCCGCAGAAAAGAGACGCTCTGTTATCAGAGGTGCAGTCTCTTTTAATGAAGAACGCGGTAGAGGTCGTAGAAAACCAGGAGACTCCGGGATTCTACAGCCATCTGTTTCTGGTTCCGAAACCAGACGGCTCAGTCCGTCCAGTCATAGATTTGAGCTGGATAAACAAGCTGATCGTCGCTCCGAAATTTTATATGGAGACGATTCGGTCAGTCAGAGCGAGTATTCGGGTGAACGATTATGCAACAAGCATAGATCTCAAAGATGCGTACTTTCACGTCATGGTACATCCGACATTCAGAAAGTATCTACGCTTCGCAGTCCTAGGAGTGGTGTATCAATTCCGGGCGATGTGCTTCGGACTGAATCTAGCACCCTGGGCTTTCACTCGGGTAATGAACTCGGTAATGATCTATTTCCGAGCTCATTCGTCTGCGGTAACGTCGGCCTACCTGGACGACATTCTTCAGAGGTACGGCAACGAGTTAACGCTTCAGAACGATGTTCAGAATCTACTTCTATTGCTCCGACGTCTCGGTTTTATAGTAAACGAGGAGAAGTCGGATCTGGTGCCGTCCAAGTCATTCACTCATCTGGGAATGAGCTTCGAGACGCACAACAATCTCGTTCGTCTGCCGTTAACCAGAGCGAAATTAGTCAGTTGTTATGCTCGCTATTGTCTGCACGCAGACAAAGTCACAGCGAGAGAATTTATGAGACTGATAGGTCTGTGCGGAGCCGCTGCGGATCTCATTCCGATGGGGCGGTTACGCACGCGTCCTCTCCAAATTTTCTTGACTCAGAATTGGAGTGTGAAAATTCATTCGCTCGACGTAGACGTTCTCTTGTCAGATCAAGTGAAACAAGAGATTCAGACTTGGGCAAACATTCAGTGGTTAACTCAGGGAGTTCCGCTGCAGTTGCCGGATCCGAGTTTTACCATTATGACGGATGCCAGTCAAACAGGTTGGGGTGCATCATTGATCCCAACGGATTCGAGATGCCAGGGTCTTTGGGATCCGCAATTCCTGTGCAAGCACATAAACATCAAGGAAATGATGTCAATTTGGCTTGCGTTACGTCATTGGATGGACATTATTCACAATGCTCATGTCCAAATCCTATCCGACAATACGACAGTAGTGGCGTATATCAGGAACCAAGGAGGCACTCATTCAGTTCCGTTGTTCAATCTAACGGAAAGAATCCTTCTGTTTGCGCTAGAACATCAGGTTCTTCTTTCGGTCCTTCACATACCGGGTCATCTGAATGTGCTAGCAGACTCCCTTTCACGAAAGGGTCGCTTGTTGCCGTCGGAGTGGACGCTCAACAAACAAGTATTCAATCAGATTTGCTACCAATGGGAACGGCCAATGATAGACTTAATTGCGACACATCTCAACAATCAGTTGCAGACGTATGTGTCTCCATGTCCGGATCCAAGAGCATTTGCAGTAGACGCTCTGTCGATCCCTTGGGACGGAATGATAGGATATGCGTATCCTCCAGCGCTGTTAATTCAACAAGTATTGCTAAAGATAAAACAATCTCAATGCAAGATTCTGTTGGTAGCATCTCTGTCGCCACAGAGACCGTGGATAAATCTACTCAGGTGTCTGTTGTGGGTCCTACCGCGAAAGCTTTCTCCACGGGAGGATCTTCTTTCGCAGGGGAAATCGCGTCAACTCCATCACAACCCTCAAGGTCTCAACCTTCACGTTTTTCCGTTGTGCGGTCCTTCTTGCATGGCAAGCACTTTACAGGACGAGCAGTGGACGCGATTTCTAACTGTAGGAGGACCTCCTCTTCGCTAAACTATGCGGCTAAGTGGAAGGTTTTTCGTTGTTGGTGTAGGGATCATTCTGTAGATATTTTTGATCCCTCTATACCAGACATTGCAAACTTTCTAGTATACTTGTTTGACGAAATCAAACTGCAGCCTGTTACTAAAGGGTTATAGGTCTATGTTATCTGATACCTATGCACATCATGATAGTTTACAAATTGGATCTAATGTCTCTTTATCTAAGTTGGTTAGAAACTTTTCGATAAATAGACCCAGAACTCTTAGATTAATTCCTAAGTGGAATTTAGCTTGGGTTCTTCTTAAATTGAAGGAAAAGCCATTTGAACCTCTTGGGACAGTAGATTTCAAATTCTTATCTTATAAGACAGCTTTTCTCTTAGCTTTCTCTTCTGCTAGAA
Organism: Pictodentalium vernedei; assembly: GCA_031216915.1. Lineage (NCBI taxonomy): Eukaryota > Metazoa > Mollusca > Scaphopoda > Dentaliida > Dentaliidae > Pictodentalium > Pictodentalium vernedei. The sequence goes on from CM062293.1 coordinate 41,660,498, forward strand.
GAGTCAGTGAGCTTCATGCACTGTCGGTGGATGATTCTCACTATCGTAGTGTCGGGAACACTATCACCTTCACTACTAATGTGGGTTTTTTAGCTAAGAATCAGGCTCCTAATAAATATCTGGAACCTATTGTTATTAAGGCTCTTCCGTCTTCAGACGGGCGTAGGCCTTTACTCTGTCCTGTTAGAGCGTTACGTATCTATAAACAGAGATCTCAGTTTATCAGAAAGGGATGGAAACGTTTCTTTCTGTCTTTGATGCCTAATAGAAGGGACATTTCGGTCCATTCTATTGCTAGATGGATTCAATTAACTATCCGTACTGCTTATGAGAGTTTATCTTCTTCTCAGCAGTCTGTGCTTAAGATTTCCGCTCATGAAGTAAGAGCTCTTGCTACTTCTTGGGCTTATGCTAATAGTGTTGCTATTACAGATTTAATGAAGGCTGCTTATTGGTCTCAGTCATCCACATTCACGAATTTTTATCTCAGAAATATTGAGTCCATTTCTGGAGACCTGCATGGTTTAGGTCCGTTATCTGTTGCTCAGAATGTCGTCCACTAAACAGTTGCAACTATAGTTATGTAGGCTTTCTGTTCCGGCAGTGACTCCGTCCGGCTACCCTCTTCGCTCTGGGCTATTTGACCCAGGGCAAGGGGAAAGGGGGGGGGGGGGGGGGGGGGTGGGTGTTCCCTTAGGTCACCTGCTTTATAGTGAAAAGCAAGGGAATGCCTCCTCCAAAGTCAGTATTTCTGAGTCGCTTCCGGGATGGTTTTAAAGTGTAATATTAATGTTAAAATTCATTCATGTCTTATTTTTAAAGTGTAGCTTGGTGTGAAGCATTTGTATATGTCAAGTGTCAAACGGGCTTTAATATACAATACTCGGACACTTTTAAAAGATTATAAAGAGTCTCAATTCTCTGGACTACTTTATTTATTGGCTTACTTTAAAAATAATTAGTATAAGGGTTATACTGGATGTTAATAGAGAACATGAATATTATTGTGCTCAATTATCAAGGGTATTGTATCTTTCTAATTTAATATTAAATAAGAAAGATACATGTAAAGCGTAATACTCCTTTTCTCCTTAAGGGGTTACCTCTTTATTATATAGTTGAGCTTATTGGATTTTCCTCTATGTCCTAGGCCCTCCAGCCTTTTTACTATTCAGCTAAGTCTGGGTCATTGGTACAGTATAAAAATGTTAAAAAATTTATAGTAATTTATATATTTTTTATACTTACCAATGACCCAGACGGGGATGGCCCTCCCAGGAGTTGGGAACTCTTGCCTCCCCGCTGAGTACATAGCGCTGACCAGGCACTGCCAGTAAGAATGATAATTGGCGCCAATTTCGGGACGTCCTTGACACTGCGCATGTGCAGTGGGGGCGTAGTATGGAGGTCCTATAGGACATGATTTCTTTTGGTTTTGGATGCAAATTTTGGGGATTGGGGGGCAAAATTTGTGTTTGGCCCTGGTTTTGTTAGAGTTAGCACCAGCTAAGTCTGGGTCATTGGTAAGTATAAAAAATATATAAATTACTATAAATTTTTTAACTTTTCTCATATAATATTTATGAAACGAGTCAAAGAATTTTCCATTTTGGCGAGCCCAAATGGAAAATTCGGAGGAGTTTCATAAATATTATATGAGAAAAACACTCATTTCATATTCTATTTATCACATGACTCACACATGCACAAAAAACACGAATGATTCTGCAACAAATGGTTAAATCAAAGGAATTTCAACTTTGAAAAGCATTGTGACTGAGACGCATCGCTCATCGTACTGTGAATTCACCGCAGGAAAAATATAGTTCTTTATTTTTGCCTGGATTTGTTTTCTATAAGCACTGTCAATAAAAGCGTACTTCAATAATGTCCACAATGAAAAGAAAATTACGATATCTGTGGTATTGGAACTTAATATGACTTTTTAGAACAATATAAGCCATCCTTAATAGAGTACGCACCGCAAATTCTCCCAACTCACAGATGCAGGACATTTGAAGGGTCTACCTAAACACTGAAATCCCCCAAATTTTGAAAATACCCTTAACATTTATAATATTATGATATGAGGCTGCGATATTGGAATGGGGGTCGTGACCATAACATTTCGTAGAGAAAATAGTAATATGGAGCCCAAAACCACATACATGTCAAACGATGACTATGCTGATGCTGTGTATTGCAGTTTCTATTTAAAGGCTGTTAATCAAGTTAATGTCAGATGTTAATAAACCCGTAAAAAAGGATTGATAAACCCAGGGGCGAAGTTATAAAAATTGACTTAAACTATTTCTTAAAGTCTTCATTTGAGTTTTATAAGAAGATATTCCCATGGGGTATTTCGGGGGATTCCGAGAGTTTGCTGGTGATTCAGCTGTTTAGGGAGACCGCCTTTGAAACCAGGTCAAGTTCGAAACCAGGGAAGTTATTGGTTCAGTCATGCATTTTAATTTTAGAATTCAACATCAAAATATCACAGGATTCACCAAAGTTTAGTGTTTCTCACTGGGAGTCAGAGTCAGAATATATTATTCTTCTACGCTTTGGTGGTTGCTGAGGGCTGACATTCTTCCCATAAACATTTATTTTGATATTTCCACCGTTAATGTTGCCGCCAAACAGCGTTTGTACACCTATAAAAATATGCAGAACTTTACTGTGATTTTCTTCTGTTGATGTTTGCAAATTGCAAAGAGGACTCTGTTCACTTGATGGTGCAACATGCACGTTGTCATCAGTGTTTCTACAGGCAAATGTTTTTATGTTGTTGCTGATTTATGTGACTATAATTGTTAATTGACTGTATGTTACTGTGGCCACTGATTTGCATGATTTGTGTGGGAGGCACATTGCTTTCAGACAGCTTTTGCACCAGGTATAAATTTATACTGTACCAATGACCCAGACATAGCTGGTGCTAACTCTTAAAATACTAGGGCCAAACACAAATTTTGTCCCCCAATCCCCAAAATTTGCATCTAAATCCAAAGAAATCTTGTCCTGAAGGTCCTCCATACTTTGCCCTTACTGTGCATGCGCAATGTCAAGGACGTTCCGAAATTGGCGCCAATTATCATTCTCTGTTTGGCCCTTCATCAGTTAACATCTCACTGATCTTTGTGCTTGTAAATCTCAGTTTAAATGATGCCAGACACATAAATATTGGAGAAATGGTGATTCTATGGAGGATAGAAAAGGAGGAGAGGAAAAAGGAGTGACAGAAAATATTCAGGGCTGTATCTTAAAATTTTCTATGTGAAATTATGTTAAGTTGCCTATTTTCGAGGCATGGGCCTATTGTTGTCATTCTTGCTATGAAGTTGCACTGCTTATTCAGTGTTTCCTCTCCCCTTATCCTGTAAGTACCCCCTGGCTATTCTCCCATGCTTTTGGCATATTTTTCAGTAAGATTGCTAATAAAATTTCTTGGGAGAATTAGCTTGGTAACAGAATGATTTCTGTTATTTTCCCCATGTTTACGTTTTCACCCATGGGTGTTTAGACGTTGTGTTCTGCATCTACCATCTGATGTTCTGCAGATTCTTCCCTGGAAGTCTCTGTTTTGCATCAGATAGTGTTTATTTTGATAACTGATTTCGGGCCAGGATTGTCAGTGCCTGGAGTCATGTTTTCTAGTGTTTATACACTTTTTGTTTATATTGGCAACAGTCTCTTTTGAGGGGGGCTTTTTGCCTTTGGAGTAGTTTACTCATTATAAGATACATTATTATTTTCCGTAAGTGTTGCATTAATTATTTAAAATAATTTTAAATTTTTTGACCACACTTAGCCTTGGGATCCATTGGGGCTCAACGTTACTTTTCAGAAACTTCGGGCTTCGCTGAAAAAATATTTTTCAAAAATTCTTTTTGATTGCTGTTGTTTTTTCAATATTAATGGATCATGTTATTATGTATCTTTGCTTTTAGGGGTTTGTGCGAGTACTAGGACTTGTTGTTGTTTTTTTCACAATGAAAAGATATTGTTCAAACTGTAATAGGAAGAAATCTTCCTCTGACTTTCATGATCAGTGTATTAATTGTAGTCAGTGTACTCGCACTAACTCCTGTTCAATATGTAATTTTTGGGATGATAAACATTGGAAACGTGTGTCACGATATATTGTTAGCGGAGAAAGGACCATGCCAGCCCTTTCTCCACAGGGTCACTCTAGTCTATCAGTTTCTATTTCAGAGGAACAAGAACAGGGTGATGTTTCCATGTTATCCTCCAAAAGTGTGCTTCCGTCGTCACAATTGAATGCAGAGCTAGCGGCAAAAGTGCTCATGGAGATACGACAGTTGCCTAAGAGGTCCCTAGTAGGATCGACGGCGCTGTCATCCGCTAGCTCGCCCGGTGTAGCGTCCATTCACCGAATGGTTCGGCAGCCAGGTTCGTCCGTTGCGGTCCAGGAAGGAGTTTTGGGTGATGCGAGCACTATAAACATACAAGGTGCACACCCAGTGACTGCGGATATAAGGGGAGATCGGAGGAAGCCTTCTAGTTCGGTTCCTAGCTCGTCCAGGTCCAGCCGGGCCGCGAGCGAGAGAGGCCCCTCTCTCGTACAACAACATCTGGGACCAGATGTTGTGGTACAAAATGTGTCGCAAGCGGAGCACACGTCCGTCGCTCGGGACGCTCCGTTGTATAGGCAGTCCGCAGAGACTGCACAGGCTTCCTCATCCTCTCAGCAGCGCACCCGACCGCACCTTGGCTACGTGACCGCGGATATTCTACCAGCTTCGCCGATCAGGGATTCATCGGCGACCAGGTCACGCCATCCGGTAGCCAGGGACACGAGGCCGATAGACTCCGGACGTTCGCATCGGAAGAGTATGCGGGAGTCAGTTGATGCGGAGCTTCCCGCGGCTAAGCAGCGAAAGACCGCTACTCCGCAGGCCTCGATGACGGACGTGCTAGCTCAGATAGCACAGATTATCGCAGCATCCCAGCAACCGCCAGAATCGGTGTCGGATCGGGAATTATCCGACGGCGCTGGGTCGGTACGCTCCGCCGAAGCATCGGGTGCGGACGACCGGGAGCATCGTGAGGTCCGACCGGATGGCGAAAGGGATACGGATGACTTGGAGCTATCCCTTTCGGAACAACATAAAGCTGCCGTGGACTTCATCCGGCACTTCCTTCCTCAAGTTGTTCCATCGGGCCAGACTGCTGTGGTACCGGACAAGAGACTGATGGCGTCATTGGACACTGATTTCTTTGAGCGGTTCAGAGACATCGTCCCTGAGTTTCCGTCTCAGTCCAATAATGTTACAAGAACATTTGAATTATTGAACGACGCTATATTCAAGCTTTCTTCCAAAACAGGCAAAGCTGGTTTCTTGTCCGCCAGTGCTCTTAACCTGCCTTTCATTAATTCAAGGAATAAATTCGATACGGCAGGACAGGGTGTTCCGAGAGTTCCTCTGCGTCTTGACGACGAGGCGGAAGACTTAGAATTGTCATTACCGTTGTCAACGTCCATTCCAACCGCAGTGTTGGATACGACAATTACGTCGAACAGGGCCAGTTTAGACGCTTTATCTTACGCAGACCACCTTACTAAGGCGTTATCACTACGTCTACAAGGGAAAGAATTCCAGGATATTTAATCCTCTTTAAGACTTCTTTCAAGGGCAGTGGCTTATTCCACGTATAACTCCACCCTTTCAGTGGCAAACCTGGAGTTGGTTAGACGTGACACAGCCCTAGCTACATCCACACGAGTGGATAGTAAGGTGAAGAACTCTCTCAGAGTCACTTCGGTCTCCAGAGAGCTTCTCTTCGACGGCAAGCTTTCTGCAATCTACGAGAAAATTACTAAGAAAGCTTCGGATTCTCTGCTGTTTAAATCCGCTTCCAAAAAGTCGGATACGGCAGAAAAGAGTAAGACAGGCACTTCTGGGACTAATGCGCCCAAGAGAGGTTCCTATAGAGGTTCCGGTGCGTCCTCTTGGTCTTATTCAAGAGACCGTCAAGGCAGCGACTCACGTTCGGGACGTCCTTCGGGCCGGGACAACCGGTTGGACTCCCCGAGGTCGACGGGACGAGGTGCGGGTCGTGGAGGACATGGTTTCTCCTCCCGCAGGCCTCGCAGGTCCAGGAGGTGATGGTATCAACCTCTATCGTGTTCCGGTTGGCGGAAGGTTGTCGAGTTTTTTAGAAGAGTGGGCGTCGATTACGGACGATCCTTGGGTGAGAGGGGTGATTTCGGAAGGTTTAAGGATAACCTTCAAACGAAAGCCTCCTTTAACTCGAAGTCCAAAATGGACTCAACTTCCGTCAAATCCGCAGAAAAGAGACGCTCTGTTATCGGAGGTGCAGTCTCTTTTAATGAAGAACGCGGTAGAGGTCGTAGAAAACCAGGAAACACTGGGATTCTACAGCCATCTGTTTCTGGTCCCGAAACCAGACGGCTCGTTCCGTCCAGTCGTAGATTTGAGCTGGATAAACAAGCTGATCGTCGCTCCAAAGTTCTATATGGAGACGATTCGATCGGTCAGAGCGAGTATTCGGGTGAACGATTATGCAACAAGCATAGATCTCAAAGATGCGTACTTTTATGTCATGGTACATCCGACATTCAGAAAGTATCTACGCTTCGCAGTCCTAGGAGTAGTGTATCAATTCCGAGCGATGTGCTTCGGATTGAACCTAGCACCCTGGGCTTTCACTAGGGTAATGAACTCGGTAATGATATATTTCTGAGCTCATTCGTCTGCGGTAATGTCGGCCTACTTGGACGACATTCTTCAGAGGTACGGCAATGAGTTAACGCTTCAGAACGATGTGCAGAATCTGCTTCTATTGCTCCGATGTCTCGGTTTTATTATAAACGAGGAGAGGTCGGATCTGGTGCCGTCCAAGTCATTCACTCATCTGGGAATGAGCTTCGAGACGCACAACAATCTCGTTCGTCTGCCGTTAACCAGAGCGAAATTAGTCAGTTGTTACGCTCGCTATTGTCTTCATGCAGACAAAGTCACAGCGAGGGAGTTCATGAGACTGATAGGTCTGTGCGGAGCCGCTGCGGATCTCATTCTGATGGGGCGGTTACGCCCTCGTCCTCTCCAAATTTTCTTGACTCAGAATTGGAGTGTGAAGATTCATTCGCTCGACATAGACGTTCTTTTGTCAGAACAAGTGAAACAAGAGATTCAGACTTTGGCAAACATTCAGTGGTTGACTCAGGGAGTTCCGCTGCAGTTGCCGGATCTGAGTTTTACGATCATGACGGATGCCAGTCAAACAGGTTGGGGTGCATCATTGATCCCAACGGATTCGAGGTGCCAGGGTCTTTGGGATCCACAGTTCCTAAGCAAGCACATAAACATCAAGGAAATGATGTCAATTTGGTTTGCGTTACGTCAGTGGATGGACATTATTCAGAAAGCTCATGTCCAATTCTGTCAGACAATACAACAGTAGTGGCGTATATCAGGAACCAAGGAGGCACTCATTCCGTTCCGTTATTCAATTTAACGGAAAGAATCCTTCTGTTTGCTCTAGAACATCAAGTTCTACTTTCGGTCCGTCATATACCGGGTCATCTGAATGTACTAGCAGACTCCCTTTCACGGAAGGGTCGCTTGTTGCCGTCAGAGTGGACTCTCAACAAACAAGTATTCAATCAGATTTGCTACCAATGGGAACGGCCAATGATAGACTTATTTGCGACACATCTCAACAATCAGTTGCAGATGTATGTGTCTCCATGTCCGGATCCAAGAGCATTTGCAGTAGACGCTCTATCGATCTCATGGGACGGAATGATAGGATATGCGTATCCTCCAGCGCCGTTAATGCAGCAAGTATTGCTAAAGATAAAGCAATCTCAATGCAAGATTCTATTGGTAGCATCTCTGTCTCCACAGAGACCATGGATAAATCTACTCAGGTGCCTGTTGTGGGACTTACCGCGAAAGCTTCCTCCACGAGAGGATCTTCTTTCGCAGGGGAAACCGCGTCAACTGCATCACAACCTGCAAGGTCTCAACCTCCACGTTTTTCCGTTGTGCGGTCCTTCTTGCACGGCAAGCATTTTACAGGACGAGCAGTGGACGCGATTTCTAACTGTAGGAGGACCTCCTCTTCGCTAAACTATGCGGCTAAGTGGAAGGTTTTTCGTCGATGGTGTAGGGATCATTCTGTGGATATTTTTGATCCCTCCATACCAGACATTGCAAACTTTCTAGTATACTTGTTTGACGAAATCAAACTGCAGCCTGTTACTATTAAGGGTTAAAGGTCTATGTTATCAGATACCTATGCCCACCACGATAGTTTACAAATTGGATCTAATGTCTCTTTATCTAAGTTAGTTAGAAACTTTTCGATAAATAGATCCAGAACTCTTCGATTAATTCCTAAGTGGAATTTAGCTTGGGTTCTTCTTAAACTGAAGGAAAAGCCATTTGAGCCTCTTAGGACAGTAGATTTCAAATTCTTGTCTTATAAGACAGCTTTTCTCTTAGCTTTCTCTTCTGCTAGAAGAGTCAGTGAGCTTCATGCACTATCGGTGGAAGATTCTCAGTATCGTAGTGTCGGGAACACTATCACCTTCACTACTAATGTTGGTTTTTTAGCTAAGAATCAGGCTCCTAATAAATATCCGGAACCTATTGTTATTAAGGCTCTGCCGTCTTCAGACGGGCGTAGGCCTTTACTCTGTCCTGTTAGAGCTTTACGTATTTATAGGCAAAGATCTCAGTTTATCAGAAAGGGACGAAAACGTTTCTTTCTGTCTCTGATGCCTAATAGAAAGGACATTTCGGTCCATTCTATTGCTAGATGGATTTAATTAACTATTCGTACTGCTTATGAAAATTTATCTTCAAGTCAGCAGTCTGTGCTTAAGATTTCGGCTCATGAAGTAAGAGCTCTTTCTACATCTTGGGCTTACGCAAATAGTATTGCTATTACAGACTTAATGAAGGCTGCTTATTGGTCTCAGCCATCCACATTCACGAATTTTTATCTCAGAAATATTGAGTCCATTTCTGGAGACCTGCATTGTTTAGGTCCGTTATCTGTTGCTCAGAATGTCGTCCACTAAACAGTTGCAACTATAGTTATGCAGGCTTTCTGTTCCGGCAGTGACTCCGTCCTGCTGCCCTCTTCGCTCTGGGGTATTTGACCCAGGGCAAGGGGAAGGGTGGGGGGGGGGGAGGGGGTTCCCTTAGGTCACCTGCTTTATAGTGAAAAGCAAGGGAATTCCTCCTCCGGAGTCAGTTATTCTGAGTCGTTTCCGGGATGGTTTTAAAGTGTAATATTAATGTTAAAAATTCATTCATTTTCATATTTTTAAAGTGTAGCTCGGTGTGAAGCATTTGTATATGTCAAGTGTCAAACGGGCGTTAATATACAATCCTCGGACACTTTTAAAGAATATAAAGAGTCTCAATTCTCTGGACTAACTTTATTTATTGGCTTACTTTAAAAATAATTAGTATAATGGGTTATACTGGATGTTAATAGAGAACATGAATGTTATTGTGCTCAATTATGAAGGGTATTCTATCTTTCTAATTTATTATAAAATAAGAAAGATACATGTAAAGCCTAATACTCCTTTTCTCCTTGAGGAGTTGACTCTATTTTATTTTGTTGAGCTTATTGGATTTTCCTCTATGTCCTAGGCCCTCCAGCCTTTTGACTATTCAGCTATGTCTGGGTCATTGGTACAGTATAAAAATGTTAAAAAATTTATAGTAATTTATATATTTTTTATACTTACCAATGACCCAGACGGGGATGGCCCTCCCAGGAGTTGGGAACTCATACCTCCCCGCTGAGTACATAGCGCTGACCAGGCACTGCCAGTAAGAATGATAATTGGCGCCAATTTCGGAACGTCCTTGACATTGCGCATGCGCAGTAAGGGCAAAGTATGGAGGACCTTCAGGACATGATTTCTTTGGATTTAGATGCAAATTTTGGGGATTGGGGGGCAAAATTTGTGTTTGGCCCTAGTATTTTAAGAGTTAGCACCAGCTATGTCTGGGTCATTGGTAAGTATAAAAAATATATAAATTACTATAAATTTTTTAACTTTCTAGCACTGTGGTTAGACATTTGCTTTCCATTTTGGGATATTTTTATACTGTGCCAATGACCCAGACATAGCTGTTGCTAACTCTTAAAAATCTAGGGCCAAACACAAATTTTGCCCCCCAATCCCCAAAATTTGCATCTAAAACCGAAAAAATTATGTCCTAAATGGTCCTCCATACTTTCCCTCCACTGCGCATGCGCAGTGTCAAGGAGGTCTCGAAATTGGCGCCAAATATCATTCTTTGTTTGACCCTTCATCAGTTCACATCTGACTGATATTTGTGCTTGTAAATCTCAGTTTAAATGATGCCAGACACATAAATATTAGAGAAATGGTGGATCTAAAGAGGAAATAGAAGGAGGAGAGGAAAAATGAGTGGCAGGAAATAATCAGGGCTGTAACTTGAAATTTTTTTACGAAATTATGTTATGTTGCCTAATTTCGAGCCATGAGCCTGTTGTTGTTATTCTTGCTATAAGTTACACTGCTTGTTCAGTGTTTCCTTTCTCCCTTTCCTTTAAGTCCCCCCTTGCTATTCTCCCATGCTTTTGGCATATTTTCTGTAATATTATTACTAAAATTTCTTGGGAGTTTCAGCTGAATAACAGAATGAATTCTGTTCTTTTCCCCATGTTTACGTCTTCACCCATGGGTGTTTAGGCGTAGTGTTCTGCATCTACCATCTGATGTTCTGCAGTTTCTTCCCTGGAAGTCTCTGTTTTGCATCAGATAGTGTGTTATTGGTAACTGATATTTTTATACTGTACCAATGACCCAGACTTAGCTGGTGCTAACTCTAACAAAACCAGGGCCAAACACAAATTTTGCCCCCCAACCCCCAAAATTTGCATCCAAAACAAAAAGAAATCATGTCCTAAAGGACCTCCATACTACGCCTCTACTGCGCATGCGCAGTGACGCAGACGTCCCGAAATTGGCGCCAATTATCATTCTCTGTTTGGCCCTTCACCAGTCAACATCTCACTGATCTTTGTGCTTGTAAATCTCAGTTTAAAGGATGCCAGACACGTAATTTTTGGAGAAAATGTGATTCTAAGGAGGATAGAAGGAGGAGAGGAAAAAGAAGTGACAAAAAATAATCAGGGCTGTACTTAAAATTTTTTGATGAAATTATGTTAAGTTGCCTATTTTCGAGGCATGGGCCTCTTGTTGTCATTCTTGCTAATTGTTGCACTGCTTATTCAGTGTTTCCTCTCCCCTAGCCTTCTAAAGTTCCCCCTTGCAATTCTCCCATGCTTTTGGCATATTTTTGAGAAATTTCATTTCTAAAATTTCCTGGGAGAGTTGCTTGGTTACAGAATGTTTTCTGTTATTTTCCCCATAGTTACGTTTTCACCCATGGGTGTATAACGTTTGTGTTCTGCATCTTCCATCTGATGTTCTGCAGATTCTCCCCTGGGAGTCTCTGTTTTGCATCAGATAGAGTGTAATTGATGACTGATTCCGGGCCAGTTTTTTCAGTGCCTGGAGTCATGTTTTCTGGTGTTTTTACACTGTTTGTTTTCATTGGCTAGAGCCTTTTTTGAGGGGGGCTGTTTGCCTTTGCTGTAGTTTATCTCACTATAAGATACATTTATATTATCCGAAAGTGTCTCATTAATTATTTAATATAAATTTAAAATTTTTGACCACACTTTGCCATCGGATCCATCGGGGCTCAACGTTACTTTTCAGCAACTTGGGCTTCGCTGAAAAAATATTTTTTCAAAATTATTTTGTTTTGCAATTGTTTTTTCATTTATTAATGGATCATGTTATTATGTATCTTTGTGTCAGGGGTTTTTGCCAGTAACTAGGACTTATTGTTGTTCTTTCACAATGAAGGGACGTTGTTCAAATTGTAATAGGAAGAAATCTTCCTCTGACTTTCATGATCATTGTATTAATTGTAGTCAGTGTTCTCGCATTAATCCCTGTCCTATATGTGAACATTGGGATGAGAAACATTGGAAACGTGTGTCACGATATGTTGTTTCTGGAGAAAGAGCGATGCCGGCTCTTTCTCCGCAAGGTCACTCTACTCTCTCAGTTTCTATTTCAGAGGAACCAGAACAGGGTGAGGTTTCCATGTTATCTTCTTCAAGTGTGCGTCCGTCGTCACAAATGAATTCAGAGCTAGCGGCAAAAGTGCTCATGGAGATTAAGACAAATGTCGTCCGCTAGCTCGCCCGGTGTAGCGTCCATTCACCGAATGGTTCGGCAGCCGGGTTCGTCCGATGCGGTCCAAGAGGAAATTTTGGGTGATGCGAGCACTATAAACATAATAGATGCACACCCAGTGACGGCGGATAGTAAGCGAGAACGGAGGAAGCCTTTGAGTCCGGTTCCTAGCTCGTCCAGGTCCACCCGGGCCGCGAGCGAGAGAGGCCCCTCTCTCGTACAACAACATCTGGGACCAGATGTTGTGGTACAGAATGTGTCTTTAGCGGAGCATACGTCCGTCGCTCGGGACGCTCCGTTGTATAAGCAGTCCGCAGAGACTGTTAAGGCTTCCTCTTCTCGTCAGCGCACACGACCGCACCTTGGCTGCGTGACCGCCGATATATTACCAGCTTCGCCGATCAAGGATTCTTCGGCGACCAGGTCACACCATCCGGCAGCCAGGGATTCGAGACCGATGGACTCCGGACGTTCGCATAGGAAAAGTATGCGGGAGCCATCTGATGCGGAGCTGCCCTCGGCGAAGCAGCGAAAGACTGCGCCTCCGCAGGTCTCGACGCCGGACATTCTTGTGCAGATAGCACAGCTTATCGCAGCATCCCAGCAGCCGACAGAAACGGTGTCGGATCGAGAATTATCTAACGGCGCTGGGTCGGTACGCTCCGCCGAAGCATCGGGGGCGGACGACCGGGAACATCATGAGGTCCGACCGGATGGTGGAAGGGATACAGATGACTTGGAACTATCCCTTTTGGAACAACATAAAGCTGCCGTGGACTTCATCCGGCACTTTCTCCCTCAAGTTGTTCCGTCAGGCCAGACTGCTGCGCTTCCGGACAAGAGAATTATAGCGTCATTGGACTCTGAATTTTTTGAGCGGTTCAGGGACATCGCTCCCGAGTTTCCGTCGCAGTCCAATAATGTTGCAAGAACATTTGAATTATTGAACGACGCTATATTTAAACTTGCTTCCAGGACGGGGAAAGCAGGTTTCTTGTCCGCTAATACTCTCAACCTGCCTTTCATTAATGCAAGGAATAAATTCGATACGGCAGGACAGGGTATACCGAGAGTTCCTCTGCGTATGGACGACGAGGCGGAAGACTTAGAGCTATCATTACCGTCGTCAGCTTCTATTCCAACCGCGGTGTTGGAAACAGCTATTGCGTCTAACAGAGCCAATTTAGATGCCTTATCTTACACAGATCACCTTACTAAGGCGTTATCACTGCGCCTTCAGGTGAAAGAGTTTCAGGATATACAATCCTCTTTAAGACTTCTTTCAAGGGCAGTAGCTTATTCCACGTGTAACTCCGCCCTTTCAGTGGCAAATCTGGAGTTGGTTAGACGTGACGCAGCCCTAGCTACATCCACACTAGTGGATTCTAAGGTGAAGAACTCTCTTAGAGTCGCTTCGGTCTCAGGAGAAGCAAGCTTTCCGCTATTTATGATAAAATTACAAAGAAATCTAAGGATTCTCTGTTGTTCAAATCTGCTCCTAAGAAATCGGATACAGCAGACACGAATAAGACAGGCACTTCTGGGTCTAATGCGCCCAAGAGAGGTTCCTATAGAGGTTCCGGTGCGTCCTCTTGGTCTTATTCGAGAGACCATCAGGATAGCGACTCTCGTTCGGGACGTCCTTCAGGCCGGGACAATCGGTCGGACGCCCCGAGGTCGACGGGGCGAGGTGCGGGTTGTGGAAGACGTGGTTTCTCCTACCGCAGGCCTCGCAGGTCCAGGAGGTGATGGCTTAAACCTCTGTCGCGTTCCGGTTGGCGGAAGGTTGTCGAGCTTTTCACAAGAATGGGCGTCGATTACGGACGACCCTTGGGTGAGAGGAGTGACTTCGGAAGGTCTAAAGATATCCTTCAAACGAAAGTCTCCATTAACTCGAAGTCCAAAGTGGACTCATCTTCCGTCAAATCCGCAGAAAAGAGACGCTCTGTTATCAGAGGTGCAGTCTCTTTTAATGAAGAACGCGGTAGAGGTCGTAGAAAACCAGGAATCTCCGGGATTCTACAGCCATCTGTTTCTGGTTCCGAAACCAGACGGCTCGTTCCGTCCAGTCATAGATTTGAGCTGGATAAACAAGCTGATCGTCGCTCCGAAGTTTTATATGGAGACGATTCGATCGGTCAGAGCGAGTATTCGGGTGAACGATTATGCAACGAGCATAGATCTCAAAGATGCGTACTTTCACGTCATGGTACATCCGACATTCCGAAAGTATCTACGCTTCGCAGTCCTAGGAGTGGTGTATCAATTCCGGGCGATGTGCTTCGGATTGAATCTAGCACCCTGGGCTTTCACTCGGGTAATGAACTCGGTAATGATCTACTTCCGAGCTCATTCGTCTGCGGTAACGTCGGCCTACCTGGACGACATTCTTCAGAGGTACGGCAACGAGTTAACGCTTCAGAACGATGTTCAGAATCTTCTTCTATTGCTCCGACGTCTCGGTTTTATAGTAAACGAGGAGAAGTCGGATCTGGTGCCGTCCAAGTCATTCACTCATCTGGGAATGAGCTTCGAGACGCACAACAATCTCGTTCGTCTGCCGTTAACCAGAGCGAAATTAGTCAGTTGTTACGCTCGCTATTGTCTGCACGCAGACAAAGTCACGGCGAGAGAATTTATGAGCTTGATAGGTCTGTGCGGAGCCGCCGCGGATCTCATTCCGATGGGGCGGTTACGCACACGTCCTCTTCAAATTTTCCTGACTCAGAATTGGAGTGTGAAAATTCATTCGCTCGATGTAGACGTTCTCTTGTCAGATCAAGTGAAACAAGAGATTCAGACTTGGGCAAACATTCAGTGGTTAACTCAAGGAGTTCCGCTGCAGTTGCCGGATCCGAGTTTTACCGTTATGACGGATGCCAGTCAAACAGGTTGGGGTGCATCATTAATCCCAACGGATTCGAGATGTCAGGGTCTTTGGGATCCGCAATTCCTGTGCAAGCACATAAACATCAAGGAAATGATGTCAATTTGGCTTGCGTTACGTCACTGGATGGACATTATTCACGATGCTCATGTCCAAATCCTATCCGACAATACGACAGTAGTGGCGTATATACGGAATCAGGGAGGCACTCATTCAGTTCCGTTGTTCAATCTAACGGAAAGAATCCTTCTGTTTGCGTTAGAACATCACGTTCTTCTTTCGGTCCGTCACATACCGGGTCGTCTGAATGTGCTAGCAGACTCCCTTTCACGAAAGGGTCGCTTGTTGCCGTCGGAGTGGACTCTCAACAAACAAGTATTCAATCAGATTTGCTACCAATGGGAACGGCCAATGATAGACTTATTTGCGACACATCTCAACAATCAGTTGCAGACGTATGTGTCTCTGTGTCCGGATCCAAGAGCATTTGCAGTAGACGCTCTCTCGATCCCTTGGGACGGAATGATAGGATATGCGTATCCTCCAGCGCCGTTAATTCAACAAGTATTGCTAAAGATAAAACAATCTTAGTGCAAGATTCTGTTGGTAGCATCTCTGTCGCCACAGAGACCGTGGATAAATCTACTCAGGTGTCTGTTGTGGGACCTACCGCGGAAGCTTCCTCCACGGGAGGATCTTCTTTCGCAGGGGAAATCGCGCCAACTCCATCACAACCCGCAAGGTCTCAACCTTCACGTTTTTCCGTTGTGCGGTCCTTCTTGCATGGCAAGCACTTTACAGGACGAGCAGTGGATGCGATTTCTAACTGTAGGAGGACCTCCTCTTCGCTAAACTATGCGGCTAAGTGGAAGGTTTTTCGTCGTTGGTGTAGGGATCATTCTGTAGATATATTCGATCCCTCTATACCAGACATTGCAAACTTTCTAGTATACTTGTTTGACGAAATCAATCTGCAGCCTGTTACTATAAAAGGTTATAGATCTATGTTATCTGATACCTATGCACATCATGATAGTTTACAAATTGGATCTAATGTCTCTTTAAGTTGGTTAGAAACTTTTCGATAAATAGACCCAGAACTCTTAGATTAATTCCTAAGTGGAATTTAGCTTGGGTTCTTCTTAAATTGAAGGAAATGCCATTTGAACCTCTTGGGACAGTAGATTTCAAATTCTTATCTTATAAGACAGCTTTTCTCTTAGCTTTCTCTTCTGCTAGAAGAGTCAGTGAGCTTCATGCACTATCGGTGGATGATTCTCATTATCGTAGTGTTGGGAACACTATCACCTTCACTACTAATGTGGGTTTTTTAGCTAAGAATCAGGCTCCTAATAAATATCCGGAACCTATTGTTATTAAGGCTCTTCCGTCTTCAGACGGGCATAGGCCTTTACTCTGTCCTGTTAGAGCATTACGTATCTATAAACTGAGATCTCAGTTTATCAGAAAGGGACGGAAACGTTTCTTTCTGTCTTTGATGCCTAATAGAAAGGACATTTCAGTCCATTCTATTGCTAGATGGATTCAGTTAACTATCCGTACTGCTTATGAAGATTTATCTTCTTCTCAGCAGTCTGTGCTTAAGATTTCTGCTCATGAAGTAAGAGCTCTTTCTACTTCCTGGGCTTATGCTAATAGTGTTGCTATTACAGATTTAATGAAGGCTGCTTATTGGTCTCAGCCATCCACTTTTACGAATTTTTATCTCAGAAATATTGAGTCCATTTCTGGAGACCTGCATTGTTTAGGTCCGTTATCTGTTGCTCAGAATGCCGTCCACTAAACAGTTGCAACTATAGTTATGCAGGCTTTCTGTTCCGGCAGTGACTCCGTCCGGCTGCCCTCTTCGCTCTGGGCTATTTGACCCAGGGCAAGGGGAGGGGGGGGGGGGGGGGCGGGTGTTCCCTTAGGTCACCTGCTTTATAGTGAAAAGCAAGGGAATGCCTCCTCCAAGTCAGTATTTCTGAGTCGCTTCCGGGATGGTTTTAAAGTGTAATATTAATGTTTAAATTCATTCATGTCTTATTTTTAAAGTGTAGCTCGGTGTGAAGCATTTGTATATGTCAAGTGTCAAACGGGCTTTAATATACAATACTCGGACACTTTTAAATGACTATAAAGAGTCTCAATTCTCTGGACTACTTTATTTATTGGCTTGCTTTAAAAATAATTAGTATAAGGGTTATACTGGATGTTAATAGAGAACATGAATGTTATTGTGCTCAATTATTAAGGGTAGTGTATCTTTCTAATTTAATATTAAATAAGAAAGATACATGTAAAGCCTAATACTCCTTTTCTCCTTAAGGGGTTACCTCTTTACTATATAGTTGAGCTTATTGGATTTTCCTCTATGTCCTAGGCCCTCCAGCCTTTTGACTATTCAGCTATGTCTGGGTCATTGGTACAGTATAAAAATGTTAAAAAATTTATAGTAATTTATATATTTTTTATACTTACCAATGACCCAGACGGGGATGGCCCTCCCTGGAGTTGGGAACTCTTGCCTCCCCGCTGAGTACATAGCGCTGACCAGGCACTGCCAGTAAGAATGATAATTGGCGCCAATTTCGGGACGTCTGCGTCACTGCGCATGCGCAGTAGAGGCGTAGTATGGAGGTCCTTTAGGACATGATTTCTTTTTGTTTTGGATGCAAATTTTGGGGATTGGGGGGCAAAATTTGTGTTTGGCCCTGGTTTTGTTAGAGTTAGCACCAGCTAAGTCTGGGTCATTGGTAAGTATAAAAAATATATAAATTACTATAAATTTTTTAACTTTGGGCCATGGTTATCAGTGCCTGGAGTCATGTTTCTGGTGTTTTTTCACTTCTTGTTTACATTGACAACAGTCTCTGTGGAGGGGGATTTCTTGTCTTTGTATTAGCTTAATCATAACAAGATACATTATTATTATACGTAAGTGTTGCATTAATTTTTTAAAATATTTTTAAAATTTTTGTCCACACTTAGGCATTTTGGGATCCATTGGGGCTCAACGTTACTTTTCAGAAACTTGGGCTTTTCTGAAAAAGTATTTTTTCAAAAAAAAATTTTTTTTTATTTCAATTATTTTTTCTATGTTAAATGGATCATGTTATTATGTATCTTTGTTTTCAGGGGTTGGTGCGAGTACTAGAACTTTTTGTATTCTTTTCACAATGAAAGGATATTGTTCAAATTGTAATAAGAGGAAATCTTCCTCTGACTTTCATAATCATTGTATTAATTGTAGTCAGTGTACTCGCACTAACTCCTGTTCAGTATGTGTCAATTGGATGACAAACATTGGAAACGTGTGTCGCGGTATGTTGTTAGCAGGGAAAAGGCCATGCCGGTCCTTTCTCCGCAGGGTCACTCTAGTTTATCAATCTCTATTTCAGAGGAACAAGAACAGGGTGATATTTCCGTGATGTCTTCCAAAAGTGTGCCTCCATCGTCACAGTTAAAGGAAGAGCTAGCGGCAAAAGTGCTCATGGAAATACGTCAATTGCCTAAGAGGTCCCTAGTAGGATCGACGGCGTTGGCGTCCGCTAGCTCGCCCGGTTTAGCATCCATTCATCGAATGGTTCGGCAGCCGGGTTCGTCCGTTGCAGTCCAGGAAGGAGATTTGGGTGATGCGAGCACTATAATAGACAAAGTGCACACCCAGTGATGACGGATCAGAGGAGAGAATGGAGGAAGCCTATTAGTCCGGTTCCTAGCTCGTCCAGGTCCATCCGGGCTGCGAGCGAGAGAGGCCCCTCTCTCGTACAACAACATCTGGGACCAGATGTTGTGGTACAAAACGTTTCGCTTTCGGAGCATACGTCCGCTGCTCGGAACGCTCCGTCATATAGACAGTCCGGAGAGACTGTCGATAAGGCTTCCTCATCCTCACGGCAGCGCACATGACCGCACCTTGGCTACGTGACCACGGATATCCAGCCAGCTTCGCCAATCCGAGAATCCACGGCGTCCAGGTCATGCCATCCGGTAGCCAGGGACACGAGGCCTGTAGACTCTGGACGTTCGCATAAGAGAAGTATGCAGGAGTTAACGTACACGGAGCTTCCAGCGGCAAAGCAATGTAAGACTGCTACTCCACAGGCCTCAGTGACGGACGTGCTATCCCAAATAGCACAACTTATCGCAGCATCCCAGCAAACGACAGAATCTCTGTCGGATCAGGTAATATCCGACGACGCTGGGTCGGTACGCTCCGCTGAAGCATCAGGTATGGACGACCCAGAACTTCATAGGGTCCGACAGGATGGCGAAAGGGATTCGGAGGATTTCGAGCTTTCCCTTTCGGAACAACATAAGCTGCCGTACATTTCATCCGGCATTATCTTCCAGAGGTTGTTTTGTCGGACCAGAATGCTGCGATGCCGGATAAGAGACTGATAGCGTCATTGGATACAAGAATTTTTTGTTTTGATCGGTTCAGGGACATCATCCCTGAGTTTCTGACACAGTCCAATAATGTCACAAGAACATTCGAATTATTGAACGACGCTATATATAAGCTTGCTACTAAACAAGCAAGTCTGGTTTCTTGTCCGCAAAAGTTTCTGTGATGTCTTCCAAAAGTGTGCCTCCGTCGTCAGTTAAATGAAGAGCTAGCGGCAAAAGTGCTCATGGAAATATGTCAATTGCCTAAGAGGTCCCTAGTAGGATCGACGGCGTTGACGTCCGCTAGCTCGCCCGGTGTAGCATCCATTCATCGAATGGTTCGGCGGCCGGGTTCGTCCCTAGCGGTCCAGGAAGGAGATTTGGGTGATGCGAGCACTATAATAAGACAAAGTGCACACCCAGTGACGGCGGATCAGAGGAGAGATCGGAGGAAGCCTATTAGTCCGCTTCCTAGCTCGTCCAGGTCCATCCGGGCTGCGAGCGAGAGAGGTCCCTCTCTCGTACAACAACATCTGGGACCAGATGTTGTGGTACAAGACATTTCGCATTCGGAGCATACGTCAGCCGCTCGGGACGCTCCGTTATATAGACAGTCCGGAGAGACTGTCGATAAGGCTTCTTCATCCTCACGGCAGCGCACACGACCGCTCCTTGGCTACGTGACCACGGATATCCAGCCAGCTTCGCCAATCAGGGATTCCACGACGACCAGGTCACGCCATCTGGTAGCCAAGGGACACGAGGCCTGTAGCCTCTGGACGGTCGCATAAGAGAAGTATGCAGGAGTCAAAGTACACGGAGCTTCCAGCGGCAAGGCAACGTAAGACCGCTGCTCCACAGGCCTCAGTGACGGACGTGCTATCCCAAATAGCACAACTTATAGCAGCACCCCAGCAAACGACAGAATATCTGTCGGATCAGGAATTATCCGACGACGCTGGGTCGGTACGCTCCGCTGAAGCATCAGGTACGGACGACCGAGAACTTCATAGGGTCCGACAGGATGGCAAAAGGGATTCGGAAGATTTGGAGCTTTCCCTTTCGGAACAACATAAGCTGCCATAGATTTCATCCGGCATTATCTTCCAGAGGTTGTTCCGTCGGACTAGAATGCTGCGATGTCGGATAAGAGACTGATAGCATCATTGGACACAGAATTTTTTTGATCGGTTCAGGGACATCGTCCCTGAGTTTCCGACACAGTCCAATAATGTCACAAGAACATTCGAATTATTAAACGACGCTATATATAAGCTTGCTACCAAAACATGTAAGTCTGGTTTCTTGTCCGCAAATGCTCTAAATCTGCCTTTCATCAATTCAAGGAATAAATTCGAAACGGCAGGACAGGGCATACCGAGAGTTCCTCTGCGTCTAGACGACGAGGCTGAAGACTTGGAATTGCCTATACCGTCGTCGATGTCAATTCCAACCACGAAGTTGGAAACAACAATAATGTCTAACAGACTTAATTTAGACGCTTTATCATACGCAGACCACCTTACTAAGGCGTTATCATTACGTCTTCAAGGGAAAGAATTCCAGGATACAATCCTCATTGAGACTTCTTTCAAGGGCAGTAGCTTATTCCACGTATAACTCCGCCCTTTCAGTGGCAAACCTGGAGCTGGTTAGACGTGACGCAACCCTAGCTACATCCACGCGCGTGGATAGTAAGGTGAAGAACTCTCTCAGAGTCGCTTCGGTCTACGGAGAAGCTTCTCTTCGACGGCAAGCTTTCAGCAATCAAGTGTAACAAGAGATTCAGACTTGGGCAAACATTCAGTGGTTGACTCAGGGAGTTCCACTGCAGTTGCCGGATCCGAGTTTTACGATTATGACGGATGCCAGTCAAACAGGTTGGGGTACAACATTGATCCCAACGGATTCGAAGTGCCAGGGTCTTTGGGATCCGCAGTTTCTAGGCAAGCACATAAACATCAAAGAAATGATGTCAATTTGGCTTGCACTACGTCATTGGATGAACATTATTCAGAAAGCACATGTTCAAATCCTGTCCGACAATACGACAGTAGTAGCGTATATCCGGAACCAGGGAGGCACTCATTCCGTTCCGTTATTCAATTTAACGGAAAGAATCCTTCTGCTTGTTCTAGAACACCAAGTTCTGCTTTCGGTCTGTCATATTCCGGGTCGTCTGAATGTATTAGCAGACTCCCTTTCACGGAAGGGTCGCTTATTGCCGTCAGAATGGACTCTCAACAAACAGGTATTCAATCAGATTTGCTACCAATGGGAGCGGCCAATGATAGACTTATTTGCGACACAACTCAACAATCAGTTGCAGACATATGTGTCACCATGTCCGGATCCCCGAGCATATGCAGTAGACGCTCTATCGATCTCGTGGGACGGAATGATAGGATATACGTATCCTCCAGCTCCGTTGATTCAGCAAATATTGCTTAAGATAAAACAATTACAATGCAAAATTCTGTTGGTAGCATCTCTGACTCCACAGAGACCGTGGATAAATCTACTCAGGTGTCTGCTGCGGGACTTATCGCGAAAACTTCCTCCACGAGAGGATCTTCTTTCGCAGGGGAAATCGTGTCAACTCCATCACAACCCGCAAGGTCTCAACCTTCACGTATTTCCGTTGTGCGGTCCTTCTTGCACGGCAAGCATTGTACAGGACGAGTAGTGGATGCGATTTCTAACTGTAGGAGGACCTCCTCTTCGCTAAACTATGCGGCTAAGTGGAAGGTCTTTCGTCGTTGGTGTAGGGATCATTCTGTTGATATTTTTGATCCCTCCATACCAGACATTGCAAACTTTCTAGTATACTTGTTTGACGAGATCTACTGCAGCCTGTTACTATTAAAGGTTATAGGTCTATGTTATCTGATACCTATGCACACCATGATAGTTTACAAATTGGATCTAATGTCTCTTTATCTAATTAGTTAGAAACTTCTCGATAAATAGACCTAGAACCCTTAGATTAATTCCTAAATGGAATTTAGCTTGGGTTCTTCTTAAACTAAAAGAAAAGCCGTTTGAGCCTCTTGAGACAGTAGATTTCAAATTCTTGTCTTATAAGACAGCATTTCTCTTAGCTTTCTCTTCTGCTAGAAGAGTCAGTGAGCTTCATGCACTATCAGTGGACGATTCTCACTATCGTAGTGTCGGGAACACTATTACCTTTACTACTAATGTTGGATTTTTGGCTAAGAATCAGGCTCCTAATAAATATCCGGAACCTATTGTTATTAAGGCCCTTCCGTCTTCAGACGGGCATAGGCCTTTACTCTGTCCGGTTAGAGCTTTACGTATTTATAAACAAAGATCTCAGTTTATCAGAAAGGGACGAAAAGGCTTTTTTCTGTCTCTGATGCCTAATAGAAGGACATTACGGTCCATTCTATTGCTAGATGGATTCAATTAACTATCCGTACTGCTTATGATAATCTATCTTCAACTCAGCAGTCTGTGCTTAAGATTTCGGCTCATGAAGTAACAGCTCTTTCTACATCTTGGGCTTACACAAATAGTGTTGCTCTTACAGATTTAATGAAGGCTGCATATTGGTCTCAGCCATCCACATTCACAAATTTTTATCTCAGAAATATTGAGTCCATTTCTGGAGACCTGCATTGTTTAGGTCCATTATCTGTTGCTCAGAATGTCGTTCACTAAACAGTTGCAACTATAGTTATGCAGGCTTTCTGTTCTGGCAGTGACTCCGTCCTGCTGCCCTCTTCGCTCTGGGCTAGTTGACCCAGGACAAGGGGAAGGGGGGGGGGGGGGGGGTGTTCCTTTAGGTCACCTGCTTTATAGTGAAAAGCAAGGGGATACCTCCTCCGGAGTCAGTAATTCTGAGTTGTTACCGGGATGGTTTTAAAGTGTAAAGTTAATGTTTAAAAATTCATTCATGTCATATTTTTAAAGTGTAGCTCGGTGTGAAGCATTTGTGTATGTCACGTGTCAAACGGGCGTTAATATACAATCCTCGGACACTTTTAAAAGAGTATAAAGAGTCTCAATTCTCTGGACTAACTTTATTTATTGGTGTACTTTAAAAATAATTAGTATAAAGGGTTATACTGGATGTTAATAGAGAACATGAATGTTATTATGCTCAATTATGGAGGGTGTTGTGTCTTTCTAATTTATCATAAAATAAGAAAGATACATGTAAAGCCTAATGCTCCTTTTCTCCTCGAGGGGATGACTCTATTTTATATAGTTGAGCTTATTGGATTTTCCTCTATGTCCTAGGCCCTCCAGCCTTTTTACTATTCAGCTATGTCTGGGTCATTGGTACAGTATAAAAATGTTAAAAAATTTATAGTAATTTATATATTTTTTATACTTACCAATGACCCAGACGGGGATGGCCCTCCCAGGAGTTGGGAACTCATACCTCCCCGCTGAGTACATAGCGCTGACCAGGCTCTGCTTGTAAGAATGATATTTGGCGCCAATTTCGGGACCTCCTTGACACTGCGCATGTTCAGTGAAGGGAAAGTATGGAGGAACATTTAGGACATGATTTTTTCAGTTTTAGTGGCAAATTTTGGAGATTGGGGGGCAAAATTTGTGTTTGGCCCTAGATTTTTAAGAGTTAGCACCAGCTATGTCTGGTCATTGGTAAGTATAAAAAATATATAAATTACTATAAATTTTTTAACATTCCAGCGTTTGCAACCATTCGAGCCATTCGAGGCATAAGAGAGGTAAGATTATTCACACCAATCTGTTGACGTTTGAACCACTGATCTACCGGTTTCATGAAAGCTTGTTGTGTATGTGTGGCCAGGTAGAATGGATCCATTTCTTTACAGAAATTAGCAGGTCTCTTTGAGGCATAAAATTTGTAAATTTCAATTGGGCACCTGTCTAGACCACATTTTTGGTTTCACAGGTCTCACATCCTTTGGATTCTCACCTTGACGCGTTTTAGTTTATGTTTCAGTAAATTCTAGAAATTCCTGACCTGTGCTATCTTTACATAGTTTAATGTCACCCCAGCACATATTCCTATGTTCATCACACCCTATCAAACCGAGATTAGCCGATGTTATTAAACCAAATAGAGTTTATTACAGCTTCAGGTGAGCTGGCCTGATTGCTAAAACTTCTCAATTTCATCTTCTGAAACTGCATCCCTTTTCCAAGGCTTATTACCTTTGCCATCCCTCTTCAAAAGTTTTTGTTTTGCATTAACCACGTCCCTCATTTTGGCAAACAGTGGACTTCCAACTAGGGTGTGAGTGTAGTTAAACCTTCTTAGTTGGCGATCGAAACTACTCATGAAGCATCTCAATGAAGAAGGTTCGTAATTTGTAACGTCAGGTTTTTTCAGTTCAATAAAAAACTTGCAGAGAATGGGACAAAGCTCCAAGGGTGGTATATTTTGAATGTCTCTGTTTTCTCCATGAGAATGAAGAAACGTCTTGAGAATTTTTAATTCATAATAAGTTTTTGACAGAGTGTTTTTGTTGCACAATGAAATTTTCAATATCGAAATCAGAAACTGTCGTCTGCCGTGAATCACCATGGACATCATTTGGATTTGACTGTGGTGTAGAAAGTAATTTTAATCGGGTGGCCGATAAGACCATACGAAAGTCAGTTCCATCGATTTCGACTTCATACTGATCTCACGTTGTTGCCGATACTTTTCGATTTTATGGTTGCTGTCCCTGCGTTGTCGATTTGAACTTTTGAATTGAGCGTAAAATCGGACATCGTGGCTTTGTTATTGTTTTAAAATAGTTCTATTTATAATCATGTGCGTACGTATATCGTTCTATTTTCTTCAGCCAATCAAATTGTGTAGTTTCCAAATTGACCAGTGAAATCGTTCGATGGCTTTATTTATCACTGATCAATATGAAATCAAAATATTGAATGTTTGGAAGCGAACAGAACGCACGTGTCATGTGATAAACATCCTTATTAGATATTTCCTATGTATAAAAGGTGGAGAATTTGACTGCTGCAAGGTAACTTAATACAGTGGAGCCCACTTAATTGGATATCTCTTAACTGAATAATGCTGTTAATTGAATATAAGGGGGGCCACAGTGGCTCAGTAGGTAGAGGTGCAGGCTGCAAGCCGAGAGGTCCTCGGTTTGAATCCCATCTGCGGCAATTGCGTTGTGTCCTTGGGCAAGACACTTCACCCCCATTGCCCATGTAGGGGCACGGTGACACTGTGTACTAAGGCGTACTGCACATCGATGGTGCACCTGTCTTCAACCAATGCTAACCCTGCTTGTGTGGAGTTAGTATGTTGGGGAGCTGACAGTTGCTCGCCGTTGCTCGGTGGTTCTCTCTGGCTACTCTGGCTTCCTCCACCCGTAAAACTGTCGAGGTCATGATTAACCATTGTGCAGAAATATGTGACCTTAATCACCAATAAATAAATAAATTGAATATAATTTCCCAACACAAAACCATTTACCATACCTCCAGTACAAATTTAACCTGTTAATTGAATATAGCTTACAGAGTAAACTCCTGTTAATTGATTAAAAAAACTTGCAACCTGTTGAGAAATTACCCTTACTCTCTCCAGTTTTCCTTTGTTTATAGACCTGTTTGGCCTCAGTACATCCAATACTGGCATTTAATCTATTATACATTGTTTGACAGAGCTCATGGAGCTCTGTCAAACAAGATATAATAGAATAAATGCAAAGTTTATCTCTAGAATACAGGAAAGTGACTCAATCCCTGCTAATTGAAAACTCCCATTAACTGAATAATTTTCATTGGCAAAGTGGTGATTCAATTAACAGGGTTCTACTGTAATGCAAAGTAACTATTCTTCATGTATGTGTAATAAACTTGTGATTAACCCTTTACCTAACATAGCACGATAAATTTAATTTATTTTTCAAAAATCTGTGTTAGGGAAAGGGTAAAAGGATTGCTGATGAATAAATTAAATTTCCAGTGTCAGAATTTATGTAGCCCACTACAAGTTAACTGTTTACCTAACACGAAAAGCAGACGACACTTGCAAATAAAATTCTTGTATAACTAATTTTTTGTTTCAAAAACATAGGTTATGACCCCTCGTTGGAATAAGCCCGTTCCAATGAGGGGTCATAACCTATGTTTTTGAGACAAAAAAATGAAACAATAATGAAAATTAATTGGCGATTTTGAGAATAGCTCTAGCCGGTTTGTGCCATTACGTTGGGTAGAGGGTAAAATAGTAGCAAATGTACTGTCTATTTCAGACACTGTTGGAGTTAATGAGTATATTAGCTGTGATTGTAAATTGTGCATTGATGGTTATAGCTGGTGATGTTCAAAAATTAATACCTGATTGTGATATTGTTACTGTAATAGTACTGATGGTTATTGCTGAGGTTAGTATACTTAAGTTAGCTTACATACAGAAATACTCAGGTTGTGAATCAAAAGCGTAATCCTAAACTGTCTTAATGATAAAAAAAAGTGACTAAAGTCCTTTCTGTTCATGCCGAGTGGCATGAGCATTCGGAGTATTTGCATCTCTGTTTCGTATTATTAGGTGCATTCGGATCGGAGTTGAGTACCTGTATAATACAAGAATGCAGGTCTGCAATGGTCTGGTCGTCTTGATTAAAATGGAAGGATATTGGTGGTTCTCTTTCATATCGGATATCAGCTCCATGTTCACGTATACGGACATGGAAACTCCTTTTGGTTTAAGAGCATCTTGTATATGAGTTTTAGTTAAGTCCATATGCAGGCTGTGAGTGTAGAGGTCCTTTGTCCTGTTGGTATAAGCTGCACATTTCTCCAAAAAGAGTTTTGGGAGTTCCAGTCTATTATTTTTGGATGCCAGGTTGCGGATAATCTTGTAGGCCAATCTGTTTTATTGGCTGACCAGAGTTGGCATGTCCTCATCTGGTTTTGATCGCTTTTTGGGGCGTTTATTGGATTTGGCCATTATGACAGTTGAGTTGCTGCTACTGAAGCCCAAGATGAAGTTGCTCAACGAAACTATAGAGTCAGTCAAAAGTTCGAGAGGACTGCACTGGTAGATATCCCGTTATTGCCTAGGCAATAACAGGATGTCTACCAGTGGAGTCCTCTCGCACTATCAAGCCAGAAAATAAGCAGACTGACATCTGCAAAATGAGGGCCCCAGAGGGTGAATTTAGTAATGCTATCCTGCACAGCAGGGTAGCATCACTAAATTTACCCTCTGTGAACCTCAATCTGAATCAGGGTCTCAAAACGAAACAGAAGGAGGTACCCAGAGGATAAAATGGTCCACATTATAGGACAGCTTCATCAAATTCACCCACTGGGGACCTCATTTTACAAATGTCAGGCTGCTTATTTTCTGGCCTGATGACTATAGTTTCATAAAATGTTCAACCTCAATAGACTTCAATAAATCTTTATTGGAAATAATATGTAATTACTTAATTAGATTAGAAGTCTTTCTTGTTCACGCCAAATGTTGTAGCAGTTTCAGTTGATAAATCCAGTTAATAGCATTATTCCGTAACACTCGGTCCAGGGTCGGAGCTGCGTCCTTGCATAATGCAGTAAAGGAGTTCTGTAATTTGGTTTATCACATGCCTATTACTTTTTCTTCAGTTCCATATTTACAAATTCATACAGAACACGTGTTTCACATGGATTTACGTTGACCGACTATTTTTCCATTTGATGTCATGGATCCATCAAAAGAACTAAACTCTGCCCACTTTTGTTATCAGTCAATATCAATATCGCATTCTGACTCAGATCAACTTGAAAACTCTGGTGACAGCCAATAAATCAAATTTCTATTGGAAAAATAACAGAGTTTTAAAGTTTGAAATTTTCTGTGTGTAATGTTTGAATTTTTAAATTAGTGGATGGCGTTGAGACATGTAATAAACACAGTCTGAATCCATGTTTTGGTCTTCTCCTCCAAAGCCACTGGGCCAATTCAAGTGAAAGTTTGTGTGAGTGATGGCCCCGGAGGGGCATTGCATTTTTGTTCAACTTGGCATGCTCAGCCCCATAGGGAGGGAGTGGGGGAAAATGCTTTAAAAATCTTCTTCTCATGAATCAGTGTGTACAGTGACTTGACATTTGCTATGGAGCTCCCTTTTGAGGTATAAAATCAAGTTTGTTCAAACAAAGTTTGTGAAGGAATATTTGGCTTTGTAATGGGTAAGAGGGGTAAGATTTTTGGTCCCACCCAAAATTTATATTTCAAGAACCAGTGGGCCAACTTCAACCAAATTTGGCATGTAGTTTAAGTGGGTCCTAAGTAATTGATTGATGCCTAAAAAAAAAATTTCTACAGCCCTGTGACAACCCCAGGGGCTAAAAACCGAAAAAAATTCAAAAGCTGATATATCCCAAACCAGAAGGAACAGAGAACTGGTATTTGGTATGAAACATCCTTAGGACCAGAAGGAGGGATTTGTTAAAAAAGAATTGCCACCAGTTTGATCAGGGTGCCTGGTAGAGGGTATTGAAAAAATGATGAGTCAGCATTTTTGTAATAGTTATCCCTGGAGGTTTTCATTCACAAATTTTTGATTGACACAATTGTGTTCTTAAATAAACAAAAATTCTGTTATGAATATTTAATCTTGTTATTACAATCTATCAATTCTGTGGGGGGGACTTTTGTTTGTTTTAGAAAGATTTTTATTTATGTTTAATGAACCATTTCAATGCTGGAAAACATCTAATACCTGTATGCATGTCTTTAATTTAACCCTCTCAAGGCTGCAATGTGACTTTAGAGGTTTTTTTTCCAAAGATTTTTTTCTCTCATGATGGACTCTTTCTCTACTGATTTCATGTTGAATGAACCCTTTCTATGCTGGAAAACATTTATGATTCCTGTGTACTTGTCTTTAATTTAACCCTCTAAAGACTGCAGGTCTGTAGCAGGGAGTTCCAAAGATTTTTAGCTCATCTTGACAAAGTCAAGCTGAGCTAATCTCATCGTTCTCCATCCGTCGTCCGTCAACACCATGTTTTGGTCTTCTCCTCCAAAGCCACTGGACCAATCCAATTGGAAGTTTGTGTGAGTGATGGACCCGAAGGGGCATTGCATTTTTGTTCAACTCAACATGCTCAGCCCCATAGGGAGGGAGTGGGGGAAAAATGCTCCAAAAATATTTTTAAAAATCTTCTTCTCATGAACAATTGTGTACTATGACTTGATATTTGCTATGGAGCTTCCTTTTGAGGTGCAGAATCAAGGTTATTCAAACGAAGTTCGTGAAGCAATATTTGGCTTTGTTATAGGAGGGGTAAGATTTTTGGCCCCGCCCAAAATTTCTGTTTTCTGAACCGATGGGGTTTGAACCAAATTTGGTATGTGGTATTATTGGGTCATAAGTACTTGGAACGTGTAAAAAAAAAAAATTCCCACATCCCCATGGGAACCCTGGGAGCTAAAAATAGAAATATTTTCAAACTCCCATATTTTCAAAACCACACGGAACAGAGAGCTGTTATTTGGTATGCAGTATCCTTAGGACCAGTAGAATTGAACGGTAAAAAAAATTGCCATCGGTTATGTTAAGGTGTTCTGTAATGGGCATTGAAAAAAATGCTGAGTCAGCATATTTGCAAAAATTTTTTTAAAAATCTTTTCTCCAGAACCAATCATCAGAATCTTTTGATATTCACTATACAGCATTCATAGGGGTATCAGATACAAGTTTGTTAAAATAAAGCCCATTGGTTCATATTTGGGCCCAATATAGGAGCCCAAATTGTTTACATAGGGTAATATGGGGAATATTCTTTTAAAGTCTTCTTCAGAACCATCAGTCAGAATCTTTTAATGTTTGATATACATAATTGGTATGAGGTTCAGATTCAAGATTGTTCAAACCAAGTCCCTAGGTTAATATTTTGGCTTCCTACGGAAGCCCAAATTTTAACTTTGCTCAATATGGGGGATAATTTTTAAAAATCTTCTTCAGATCCACCAGACAGAATGCTTTCATATTTGGTATGCAACATCTCTAGGGTGTTCAGATTCAAGTTTGTTCAAATCAGATCCCTAGGTATATATTTGGGCTTGCTACGGTAGACAAATTTTTACTTAGCGCGATATGAGGAAATTTTTTTAAAAATCTAATTCTTCAGATCCACCAGTCGGAATGCTTTCATATTTGGTATACAGCATTTCTATGGGGGTCAGATTCCAGTTTGTTCAATTCAAGAGTCTGGGTTAATATTTGGGCTCCATATGGAACCTGAAATTTATCTTAGTACAATATGAAGGAATTTCTTCAAAAATCCTCTTCTTCAGATCCACTAGTCAGAATGCTCTCATATTTGGTATACAACATCTCTGGGGGGGGGGGGGGGGGGGGGGGGGGGGGGGAGGGAGAGGGGGGCAGATTCAAGTTTGTTCAAATTAGATCCATAGGGTAATATTTAGGTTTGCTATGGTAGTCCAAATTTTAACTTAGTGCAATATGAAGAAATTTCTTTAAAATTTCTCTTCTTCAGATCCAACAGTCAGAATGCTTCCATATTTGGTACATAACATCTCTAGGGAGGTCAGATTCAACTGTGTTCAAATCGAGAGCCTGGGTTAATATTTGGGCTCCATATGGGTTGCCGAATTGGCCATTTTGCTGAAGAATTAAAAATTTTGTATTCAGTACCCTCTAGAGGTACTAAGATTAATCCACATAGGTTGTATCAAGTGGCTTCATAGGGGAGCTCTACATTTTACATTATGATCAACTGAAGAAAAGGCATGATGCCCAGATTATTTTTGTCACTCCTGAGGGACTCAAGGATTGACAGTGTAGCCAATGGAGATGGATTGCTTAATTTAGATTCATTCTTGGGCTCTGTTTATATTGTTTTCTATTCAAGATGAGCACTTCAGGCCCCATGAGGCCTCTTGTTTTAATTTTATTTTTGTAACAGTAATTATTTCTTTGCCATCAAAAGTTCATGCTCTTGGTTTGTTTTATTTTTCAGGCCTCATAATCTACAGAATAGCATGGGTAGTGGTGTATTTCATCCCTTGAGTGCAACAAGGCTTTGCAATGCTAAAGCATTGCAAAGCCTTGTTGCACTCAAGAGATAAATTTATCAATTTTATTAACTTGGGTAAAATATCAGACATAAACCATTTAATTTTTATTGAGGGCGTGGTGGCATTGCGATAACCGGTTCTCATCAGATCACCAAAGTTAAGCAAGGTTGAGCCCTGTTAGTCCTTGGATGGGTGACTGTCTGAACGATCGATTCAGACTCCCGCGTTGTGTCCTTGCCTTTGGCAAGGCACTTTACCCTGATTGTCCACATGGGGGGCACGATGACGCCGTATACTAAGACGTACTGCATATCAGTCGTGCGCCTGTTTTTAACCAATCTAATCCTGGTTATAAAAAGAGCTTGTGGCAACCAAAAGGACCATGCCTGGGCATGAGAAACAGATTTTTAACGTTTTTAGGCCTTACTAGCAAGAGAAAAATCGATATCTAAGGCTCCAATCCAGCTGTCCAATGCAGAAAAAAAGTCCCAATTAAAAACATTATTGGGGGGGGGGGGGGGGGGTGCCCATCATTCCCCCCCCCCCCCTGCAATGCACCTGATTGTGGTGGCAAAATGACAGATCTAATACTTTCATCATTGATGTTTGCCACAAATTGAGAAGATGAAAAATAAGTGTTTGATCAATTTTTTCCATTGATTCTACAGTGCCAGAAAATAAGCAGTCTGACATTTGCAAAATGAGGTCCCCAAAGGGTGAATTTGATAATGCTATCCCATACAGTGGGCCAATTTATCCTCTGGGGTACCTCCTTCTGTATAGTTTTGAGACCCTGATTCAGATTGAGATTCACAGAGGGTAAATTTTGTGATGCTATCCTGCTGTGCAGGGTAGCATCACTAAATTCACCCTCTGGGGACCTCATTTTGCAGATGTCAGTCTGCTTATTTTCTGGCTTGCCCTCATAATCTAATATAAAAGGAATGATTTCAGATAGAGGTGGGTTCCATTTGGAATTGATAATAAAGATTGACTATCAATGCTTTTTTAAAAAATCAAAAAAGAATATTCGTACACCAGCAACATAGTTTTTGCTAAAAATCAGAATGTAGGTAAATATTTATATAACACTCCATACTTTTCAGCATTTAATCATTGGTTTGAAATATATGATAAGTTGCTCAATACCGGCATTACCAGAATGGATAGCAAAAGAAAAAGCAAGTTTGGAGTTTAAAAGGAGAGAGGCATTGAAGGTGTGTATGTAGCCTAATTTTACCCAACCTAACAGCCAAAACCAGCCAGTGCTATTCACAAAAAAATCAGTTTAATTTTCATTATGTTTTCATTTTTTGTCTCAAAAACATAGTTTAAGCCCTCTCATTGGAAAGATCTCATTCCAGTGGAGTCATAAGCTTTGTATTTTTATACTGTAAGCAATGGCCCAGACTTAGCTTTTGCTAACTCTGAAATATTCAGGGCCAAACACAAATTTTGTCCCCCAAATCCCCAAAATTTGCATCCAAAATAAAAAAAAACTGATGTCCTATATGGTCCTCCATATTTTTGCCTACTGCACATGCGCAGTGTCAAGGAAGTACCAAAATTATAAATCCCAGTTAAAATGATGCCAGACACAAAGTAATGTTGAATATGGTTGATCCAAGGTTGCATTAAGAGGATTAGCGGAAGAAACTGTGGTTGGATGTGTTCAAGACTGTAACTTATAATACTTTTATACTGTATACGAATGGCCCAGGCTAGCTGGTGCTAACTCAAAAATATCTAGGGCCAAACACAAATCCCCCCCCCCCCCACTCCTCAAAATTTGCATGCAAAACCTGAAAATTAGAAGTCCTATCTGGCCCTTCATACATTTACCTTCTGCGCATGCGCAGACGCCAGGAAGTCACCGAAACTGGCGCCAACATCATTCTTTAGTTGGTCCTTTAGTCAGTTAACAACAAACTGACATTTGTGCTTTTAAATCTCAGTTTTAATGATGCCAGATACAAATCAATGGTTGTTTTGGTAGATCCAAGGAGACACAACTGGATGAAGGAAGGAACAAATGGTGGTTTAAAATGTTCAGGGCTGTAATTGTATAATATTTATAAAAATTAGTTCATGTCCCCTAATTTCGGGACATGGGCCTGACGTCATCATTGATTGATAATGATCTGTCCACTGTTTGTTTAGTATTCCTTCCTTACCTTCCCTTGATCCCCCCTGTTAAGCTCTCAAGCTTTTTGGCTTGTTTTATTGAAATTTTTTTTATAAAATTTCTTAGCAGTTTAACATATTATACAGAAGATTATTCTGTACATCCCCAGGGTTACCGGTACGTCCTCACCCTTGGGGTGTTTGGGCTTTTTGGTCATGCATCATACATCTGGTGTATCGTTTTTTGTTCTGATGAAGATCTTGCTTTACATTGGATGATCTTGTTTCTGTTACTGACTTCGAGCCGTGTTGCCTGGGGTCTTGTTTTCGTTTTTTTTGTTTACACTGACAATGCTCTAGATAGTTTCCTATTATTTTTTAGTGTGGTAGTTTATTTTATAGCATATTTTTATAATTTTGCCACACTTAGGCTTTTTTGGGCTCATCGTTCCCTTTGGGAACTTGGGCTCTTATATAAGAAAAAAATTTTGAAAATTTTTTTTTTATTTTTTGAAGGAATTTTTCTTTTGGATGTATTCTTTCATCGATTGTATTTTAATGTTAGCTTATATTTATGTACATTTGGTGGTAGTACAATTGACATGTATTAGATTTTGGGTAATTATTTTTATTTAATAGCAGGGCAATAAGGGGAAGCCTTTCCTCCATTTACATGGTCGTTGTCTTGCTTTTGGTCGATGTACTTCCACTAATTCTTGCTCCATGTGTCAGATTTTGACAATGTGGATGACTGGTGTCATGTTTTGTGTTAGGCGAGTGGACACTGTCGGTCCTCTCGCGTCGAGGGGACACTGCTGGTCCTCTCATCAAAATGTCACTACAGTTTTTAGCTTAACTTGACATAGTCAAGATAAGCTATTGCCATCACGCGTGCAGAAGTCTGTTAGTCTGTGAGTCTGTTAGTCTGTGAGTCTGTGACGTCTGTTCACATTTTCCTTTAGCACAGGCTACACCCTGCAGTTCTTGTCTGATCATCACAAAATTTCATATGCAGGTTTGGGGTCAGGTCTAGATGAGAACGTCCCCTTTTGGTCGCGATCGGGCAACCGGTATGGCTGCCCAAGCCCAAAACCCGAAAACCATTAGCACAGTCTACAGGTCGTATTTATGAAGGAATTTCATTGTAACTTGATAGGATGCCTCTGTATAATGCCTAGATGAGAACGTCCCCTTTTGGGCATGATCTATCAACCGTGATGGCTGCCCAAGCCCGAAACCCAAAAACTTTTAGCACAGTCTGCAGGTCATGTTTAATGTGGAGGGATTTCATTGTAACTTGGTAGGATGACTCCTTATGATGTCTAGATGAGAATTTCCCCATTTGGGCATGATCTGTCAACTGTGACAACTGCCCGAGCCCAAAACCCGAAAACCTTTACCACAGTCTACAGGTCATATTTATTGAGGAATTTCATTGTAACTTGGTGGGTTTACTTCATACAATGTCTAGATGAGAAAGTCACCTTTTGGGTGTGATTGGGCAACTGTGATGGCTACAGGGGCCCAAAGCCCAAAAACCTTTAGCACAGTCTAGAGGTCATATTTATGAAGGGATTTCATTGTAACTTTGGTAGGATGACTCCAAATAATGTCTAGATGAGAACGTCCCATTTTGATTGCGATCATGCAGCCTTGATGGGTGCCCGAGCCCAAAAACCTTTAGCATAGGCAAAAGGTCATATTTATGGAAGGATTTCATTGTAACCTGTTAGGTTGACTCCATGTAATGCCTAGATGATGATATCCCCTTTTGGTCGTGATTGGTCAGTTGTGATGGCTACTAGTGCCCGAAGCCCGAAAACCTTGAGCACAGTCTACTGGTCATATTTATGAAGGGATTTCATTGTAACTTCTTAGGATCACTCCAGATGATGCCCAGATGAGATTGTCCCCTATGGTTGCGATCATTCAGCCATGATGGCTTCCCGAGCCCGAAGTCCGAAAACCTTTAGCACAGTCTACAGGTCATATTTATGAAGGGATTTCATTGTAACTTGGTAGGTTAACTTCATATAATGTCTAGATGAGAACGTCCCCTTTTGGACATGATTGGGCTACTGTGACGGCTAAAGGTGCCCGAAGCCCGAAAACCTTTAGCACAGTTTACAGGTCATATTTATGAGGGGATTTCATTGTAACTTGGTAGGATGACTCCAAATAATGTCTAGATGAGAACGTCCCATTTGGCCATGATCATTCAGCCTTGATGGGTGCCCAAGCCCAAAAACCTTTAGCATGGGCAAAAGGTTATATTTATAGAAGGATTTCATTGTAACCTGTTAGGTTGACTCCATATAACGCCTAGATGATGCCATCCCCTTTTGGTCGTGATTGGTCAACTGTGATAGCTACAGGTGCCCCAAGCCCGAAAACCTTGAGTACAGTCTACAGGTCATATTTATGAAGGGATTTCATTGTAACTTCGCAGGATCACTCCAGATGATGCCCAGATGAGATTGTCCCCTTTGGTTGCTATCATTCAGCCATGATGGCTGCCCGAGCCCGAAGCCCGAAAACCTTTAGCACAGTCTACAGGTCATATTTATGAAGGGATTTCATTGTAACTTGATAGGTTGACTTCATATAATGTCTAGATGAGAACGTCCCCTTTTGGATACGATTGGGCAACCTTATGGCTACAGGGGCCCAAAGCCCGAAAACCTTTAGAACAGTCTACAGGTCATAATTATGAAGGGATTTCATTGTAGCTTGGTAGGATGACTCCAAATAGTGTCCAGATGAGAATGTCCCGTTTTGGTTGCGATCAATCAACAATGATGGCTGCCTGAGCCCAAAGCCCAAAAACCTTTAGCACAGTCTACAGGTCATATTTATTAAGGGATTTCATTGTAACTTGGTAGATTGACTTCATATAATGTCTAGATGAGAACGTCCCCTTTGGACGCAATTGGGAAACTGACGGCTACAGGGGCCCAAAGCCCGAAAACCTTTAGCACAGTCTACAGGCCATATTTATGAGGGGATTTTAATGTAACTTGATAGGATGACTCGTTTTGGAATAATTTCACTGTAACTTGGTAACTTTTGTTGATAAACGTTAACTGTGAGGGCCACATACATTAACTGTGAGGTCATATTAACCCACCCCTCAGCTCTTCAGTACAGTCTACACCTAATTTTATGTTTATCATAAACATAGCACACAGGGAACACAAATGAACATATTCCCAATTATCACAATTCTTGTCTTATTTCATAATCCTTTCATAAACATTGAACATTATCCTTTTCATCAAACACAACACACAAGTTAAGCTACAGTGTCATTGACACTTTCATTTAGTTTCTATTTACAGAGGAACAAGAACATGGTGTGGTTTCATGACGCCATCAGAGAGTAGCGGCATAAGTGCTCAATGATGTAAGACAAGCTCGAGACCTTAGAATATAGGGTTTACGACCTTGTCTCCAGCTAGCTCGATTGGCGGATCATTACTCAGAATATGGGTAGTGTGACGCTGGGCATGGGAACTTGCATCAGTCAGAGTTTACGTACATAGCTATTGTCTGGTACGCTTAGTTCAATTCTTAGCCAGGGATGGCTACAGTTTGGCTTCATCAGCATCTACCAAGCACTCCCAACCGCAGCTTGGCTAAGTGACTTAGGATATCTAGTCTGCATCGTCAAAAGGTCCATCTTTTGTGAAGAAAGTCGCACCATCTAGTAGCCAAGGAGATGAGGCTTCATTCATCGTGACGTCCGCAGCAAAGAGCCATCTCAGATGCACTGTCTCAGGAGCAGCCGGCAGAAAGCAATTCTGGCCTCCATAACGGTCTTGCTTTCACAAATTGTGCAGCTAATCGCAGTATTCCTGCTAAGGCAGAAGCACTCAACGTCAGTCTCAAAACTTGACCTGTGGAGTGGTGCTTGATCGGTCCAGTCATCTGCCTGTTCATATGCTGGTGACCGTGATTCTAACTGATTTAGACGAATGATGAAAGATATACGGAGGAGGATAACTTTCCCTTTCGGAACAACTCATGGATGATATGGATACTATACATTATCATTTCCTTGAACTTGTTCCAGTGAATCACAATGCTGCGAGTAATAATGAGAAACCCCTAGCATTGTTAGACACTGACTTCATCCGGACAAAGGGCAGGATAATAAGATCTCTTTCCGGTTAAGTCTACACGGGTGTCACAGGTCTTTGATTGTGTAGACAACACCATATTTAACTTCCTGCTGGAAAAAGTAATATGGTTTCTTATCATCTTCTTCTGTATTTTTAACCGTTTTTTTGTTTACATCAATTTTAAAAATGACAGGGGAAGAGGTGTGTTGAGAGTTTCTCTGCATTGAATGAGTAGGCTAAGATCTTAGTTGTAGAATTACCTTCATTATTTAGCTGTTCACTCGGACACAATTGAGAAGATAATTTCTTATTCAGAGCGAATTAACCCTTTACCCAACACAGATGATTTCAAAATTTATTATTTTAAACATCATTTTTTAAATTTTTTCAAAAAATTTCAACAAAACCATATCATGTGACCCCTCTTTGGAACGAGCTCGACGAAGAGGGGTCACATGATATGGTTTTGTTGAAATTTTTCGAAAAATAATATTTTTTCAGCTGCTGAATTTGCATATTACGCAG
The DNA here is from genome assembly GCA_031216915.1 of Pictodentalium vernedei. Classification (NCBI taxonomy): domain Eukaryota; kingdom Metazoa; phylum Mollusca; class Scaphopoda; order Dentaliida; family Dentaliidae; genus Pictodentalium; species Pictodentalium vernedei. The sequence goes on from CM062293.1 coordinate 41,698,819, forward strand.
GTGGATGCGGACGATTCGTTGGGTAAAGGGTTAAGACTCATGGTCTTATGTACTTCAATTTTAAGTACTGTGACGCAACATCTATATTGAAAGGAATTTTGCGGTTGTTTGTACCTTTTAAAAATTCTTTCCAGACCTATTATAATATATATCTCTGTCTTAACAAATGTTAAGTGGAGCTATTCTGATGTGACAAAGCCTTGCGTCATCATCTTTACATTTGACTAGGTGGATAACTTGCTACAGGTCGCTTTAGTTTTCCAAACACTAGTCTTTGATGGTAAGCTTTCATTATTGTAAGATTAAACTACAAGAAAGCATCAATACTCAACTCTTTAAGTTGGGGTCTAATCGACCACACCAACAGAAAGAGTAAGAGAGGTTGTCCTAGACTCAGATTGTCTATAAGGACTCATAGCGAAGGTATAGGTATCCCTCCTATATATTACTTTAGGGATTGTCTATACAGCCACTTGGATAGGGGGTTTACGTTTCTTTGAGTTACTGATCAGACACCCCTGAGCTGGTGGCTTGAGGCTCTTATAGATTTTGACTGGAACTGGATAATTAGGTTATTTATGGTAATCTTTCAGTCGCGAAGCAAGCATTCGGCGATGCAGCGAGTATAGTTCTTTAGATCACTTGAATTATGAACTAGATAATGTCTCAAGGGATGAATGATAAGATACACGTATCCTACAATTCATTTTCAGCAGGCTGGTTCATCTATTGTTTCACAGAGCGAATTAGTCAGTTGATTGGCTCGTTTTTTATCTTTTATCTGATGCATTAATAGCAGAAAATTTTATGCGCCGCATGGGGTTGTTCAGAGTGGCTATGAATATTATTTTGATGGGTCGCTTACGCACACGTCCCCTCCAGTTATTCTTAAGTGGAATGGTAGACGTTTTTCGCTCTAGACCTCATTTGTTTTAGAGAATCTTCTAACATAAGGTCAAGTTTGGGCATATATTTAATGGTTTTCTCGATTATGACGGATGTGAGTTCATATATTGGGTTACAATCCTGAGACCGATGGTCTCTCTATGCCGGGATCTTGGGACCCTCGGTTCTTAGAAACGATATATTCAGAAATGATGTCTCATTGATTACGCTATATCATTGAATTTTTATCCCCCCGAAAAAAAATTTCGGGGGATATAGTCGTCACGCGTTTTTTTTTGTCCGTCTGTCTGTCCGTCCGTCCGTCCGTCCGTACGTCCGTACGTACGTCCGTCCGTCCATCCGTTTACATTTCGTTTCCGGATGATAACTTCCCTTGAAATAGTTTGATTGTAACCAAACTTGATATGTGGCTTAAACATATAAAAATACAGGTCAAGTTCGAATCAAGGTTCATCCTGATTAATATTACCAGAGTTATGCCCCTTTTTAATTTAGAAAATCTTATGATTTTTGATTTCCGGATGGTAACTTCCCTCAAGATAGTTTGATTGTAACCAAACTTGATATGTGGTGCAAACATATCAAAATACGGGTCAAGTTCGAAAATGGGTTTGTCCTGATTAATTTTACCAGAGTTATGCCCCTTTTCAACTTAGAAAATCTTATGATTTTTGGTTTCCGGATGATAACTTCCCTTAAGATAGTTTGATTGTAACCAAACTTGATATGTGGTGCAAACATATCAAAATACGGGTCAAGTTCGAAAATGGGTTTGTCCTGATTAATTTTACCAGAGTTATGCCCCTTTACAAACCAAATACAGGTTATGTAAGAATTAGGCCTTTACCCCAAAAAAATTTTTTGAGAAAAATGAGGAAATTTTATCTCCCTCTTCTCTAAAATCACACCAGTATGGATGTCATTGTAACCAGCTCATCAAGCCAGTTACAATGACATCTATATCGTGTGTTTTTAGTGAAACTGTTGCGACATATTGTGGTCTGATTTAGCCCGATTCAGGCTATTTTTTTTTTGCTGTTTTTTGTCAGTTTGCTAGGTAAAGGGTTAAAGTGTGGTCTGGTCAATTTTTTCAGAGTTATGCCAAATTCAATGTACTTTTAAGTTTCTGGATGATGACCACACTTTTTTCGGGGGGATCAGCTGCCCCGTGGATGTGGCAGCCCTCTAGTTATACCACCCACTTGAAAAGTGGGCGGTATATAGCATTCATGGTGTCCATACTTCCGTACTTCCGTACTTCCGTACGTCCGTGACGCTTTGGGGGTACACATTTGCTATCCGCAACTCCTCTTAAACCAGTGAACGGATTTCATTGAAACTCTCAGACATTCTTTTACATACATTGAAGATGTGCACCTCCTATTTTCTTTTCAGATATTTTCTTTTTTTACAATTTCCTATATTGAAAAATGAACTTTGTCAAATGCAATTGACATTCTGTACATTGAAACTTTCAGACATTCTTTTACATATATTGAAGATGTGCACCTCCTGTTCGTTTTCAGATATTTTCATTTTTAGGGTTTCTCATATTTAAAAATGGGCTTTGTCAATTCAAGCTTGTGTGGTGGGGTGTTTACATTTGCTATCCACAACCTCTTTTAAACTGGTGAATGGATTTCAATGAAACCTTCAAACTTTGGTGTCAGTGTTTGTGCTCTCTACATTAAACACACTTTTACTGTTGTAAAATGTTTCTTGGTGGGAGTGGGTGGTATCATTTAGTGAGTAGTGCTCACAGTTTTTCTAGTTATTATTACCGATCATGTATTTATAGGTGCAGATCAAAGTTTATCAGAAGAGAAGAACGCTTCTTTGGTCATTAATTTCCAATAGAAGGGACATTTTGGTTCATTCTATTGCTAGATGGAGTCAGCTATTCGTACAGCTTAGGAAAATTTATCTTCCAATCAGCAGTTTGAGATTTCAGAGGTGCAATCTCTTTTAGAGAAAAATGCAATAGAGATTGTGGAAAACCAGGAATCCCTGGGTTTTTACAGTCACCTGTTCTTGGTACCGAAGCCAGACAGCTTCTTCCGCCCAATTATAGATTTGAGCTGGATAAACAAACTGATCGCGGTTCCAAAGTTCTATATGGAGACCATTCGATCAGTAAGGGCGAGCATTCGAGTGGACGATTATGCATCAAGCACAAATCTAAAGGACGCGTACTTTCATGTCATGGTAAATCCGCCATTCAGAAAGTACCTACGGTTCGTTTATCAGTTCCGAGCAATGTGCTTCGGACTCAGTTTAGCACCCTGGACATACACTTGAATAATGAACTCGGTAATAGCATATTCCCGAGTTCATCCATCTGCGATGACGTCGGCCTACTTGGACGACATTTTTCAGAGATACGGCAACAAGACGGTTCTTCAGAACGATGTTCAGAGTTTACTTCAGTTGCTCCGACATTTAGGTTTCATTGTAAATAAAAAGAAGTCGGATCTAGCTCTGTCCAAGTCATTCATTCACTTGGGAATGAGCTTTGAGACTCACAACAATCTAGTTCATCTTTCGTTACCCAGAGCGAAAATAGTCAATTGTTATGCTCGCTTTTGTCTACACTCAGACGTAGTGACAGTGAGAGAATTCATGCGACTGTTGGAGTTGTGGAGCGGCAGCAGATTTAATTCCAATCGGCCACTTGTGTACACGTCCACTCCAGATATTTTTTACTCAAACTTGGTGTGTGAAGATTCATTCACTCGAATCAAACATTGTGTTATCAGCCCAAGTAAAACAAAGGATTCAGATTTGGGCTGATATTCAGTGGTTGACTCAGGGAGTTTCGCTGCATCTGCCGGATCCGGCTTTTACAATTATGATGGTTACGAGTCAGTCAGGTTGGGGGGCTACATTGAGCCCAACAGACTCAAAGTGCCAGGGTCTTTGGGACCTGGGGTTCCTGAACAAGCATATAAACATCAAAGAAATGATGTCAAAATGGCTAGCACTACGTCATTGGATGAACATAGTACAGAATTTGCATGTTCAACTATTGTCGGACAATTCGACGGTAGTAGCATACATTCGGAAACAAGGAGGCACTCATTTGATTCTGTTATTCGATCTAATGGAACAAATTCTTCTGTATGTTTTAGAACATCACATTCTTCTTTCGGTCATCTGAACGTTCTAGCAGACTCACTTTCTCGGGGAAATGTCGCATGTTGCCATCGGAATGGATTCTCAACAAGCGATTATTCAGTCAGATTTGCTACCAATGGGATAGAATTGTTTGCGACACACCTCAACAATCAGTTGCTGACGTATGTGTCGCCATGTCCAGATCCTCGAGCATTTGAGGTAGACGCTCTCTCAATTTCTTGGGACGGAATGATAGGTTATGCATATCCTCCAACTCCGTTAATTCAATAGATCTTGCTAAAGATCAAACAATCGCATCGCAAGATACTGTAGGTAGCATCTCTGTCATCCCAGAAACCATGGATAAATCTACTCAGGTGTCTGTTATGGAATGTTCCTCAGAAGCTGCCTCCACGGGAGGACCTTCTCTTCAGGGGAAATCTCGCACACTGCATCACAACCCGCAAGGTCTCAACCTTCACGTATTTCCGTTGTGCAGTGGACGCAATTTCTAACTGTAGGAGGACCTCCTCTTCACTAAACTATGCAGCTAAGTGGAAGTTTTTTTTTCTCTCATTGATCTAAGGATCAGTCGATAGATGTTTATGATCCTTCCACTCCAGACATTGCTAGTTTTCTGGTCTACATGTTTGACGTGGTCAAACAGCAGCCAGTCACTGTTAAGGGTTATAGGTCTATGCTATCGGACTCTTATGCTCATCACTATAGCTTAGAAACTGGATTGAATATCTCTTTATCTCAGCTAGTGAAAAACTTTTCGATTAATAGGCCTAGAACCCTTATGTTAATTCCTAAATGGAATTTGGCTTGGGTTCTTTTGAAGCTTAAGGAAGCTCCATTTGAACCTTTGAACACTGTAGACTTCAAGTTCAAGCTTTTGTCTTTTAACCCTTTACCCAACGTAACGGCCAAAACCGGCCAGCGCTATTCTAAAAAATCGCCTATTAATTTTAATTATTTTTTCATTTTTTGTCTCAAAAACATAGGTTATGACCCCTCATTGGAACGAGCTCGTCGAGCTCGTTCCAATGAGGGGTCATAACCTATGTTTTTGAGACAAAAAATGAAAAAAATAGTTATTCAAGAATTTTTTTTGCAAGTGTCGTCTGCTTTTCATGTTAGGTAAAGGGATAAAACAGCATTTCTCTTAGCCTTTGCTTCTGCAAGAAGAGTCGGTGAGCTTCATGCTTTGTCTATTAATGATTCTCATTATCATAGTATGGGTAATACTATTACTTTAACTACAAATGTGGGATTTTTGGCTAAGAATCAGGTTCCTAATAAGTATCCTGAGCCTATTATCATTAAGGCTCTTCTGTCCTCAGATGGCCGTAGACCTTTGCTGTGTCCAGTTAGAGCTATGCGTATTTATAAACGCAGATCAGAGTTTATCAGAAAGGGACGAAAATGCTTCTTTCTGTCTTTAATTCCCATTAGAAGGGACATTTCGGTTCATTCTATTGCTAGGTGGATTCAATTAGCTATTTGTACTGCTTATGAGAGTTTATTTTCCAATCAGCAGTCCGTGCTTATGATATCAGCGCATGAAGTTAGAGTGCTGTCTACATTTTGGGCTTATTCTAACAGTATTGCTATTACGGATCTTATGAAGGCTGCGTACTGGACACAGCCTTCTACCTTCACTAACTTTTATCTTAGAAATATAGAGTCTATTTCCGGCAACCTTAGATGTTTAGGTCCGTTATCTGTTGCCCAGAATGTCGTCCACTAAACAGTTTCAGCTCTAGTTATGTAGGTTTTCTGTTCCAGCAGCAACTCTGTCCTGCTGCCCTCTTCGTTCTGTGGTGACTTGACCCAGAGCAAGGGGAAGCGGGAAGGGATGGTGTTCCTTTATATCACCGGCTTTATATTGAAAAGCAAGGGAATACCTCCTCCTGAGTCAGTATTTCCGAGTTGGTGCAGGGATGGTTTTAAAGTGTAAAGCTAATGTTTATCTCATTTATGTAATATTTTTTAAGTGTAGCTCAGTGTGAAGCATTTGTATATATCATGTGCCATACAAGCGTTAATATACAATCCTCGGACACTTTTAAATGAGTATAATTGTCTCATTCTCTGGACTATCTTTATTTATTGGCTTTCCTTTTAGGAATTAGTATAATGGGTTATACTGGATATTAATAGAGATCATTGATGTTATTATGCTTAATTATTTTAATAAACAAGAAAGACATATGTAAATCCTTTCTCTCCTTTTCTCCTCGAGGGGATATTCCTTTACACATAATTGAGCCTATTGGATTTTCCTTTATGTCCTAGGCCCTCCAGCCTTTTTTCTATTCAGCTAAGTCTGGGCCATTGGTTACAGGATAAAAATATGAAAAAATTTAAAGTAATTTATATATTTTTTATACTTACCAATGGCCCAGACAGGGATGGCCCTCCCATGAGTTGGGAACTCATACCTTCCTGCTGCTTATAACATTCAGCAGGCACCGGTTGGAAAGAATGAGGCTTGGCGCCAATTTCGGTACTTCCTTGACACTGCACATGCGCAGTGGGGATTTAGGGGCAAAATTTGTGTTTAGCCCTGAATATTTTAGAGTTAGCACCAGCTCAGCCTGGGCCATTGGTAAGTGTAAAAAATATATAAATTACTTTAAATTTTTTTATTTTTGATGCAAAAAATGAAAAAAATTGTTATTCAAGAATTTTGTTTCCAAGTGTAGTCTTCCTTTCATGTTAGGTAAAGGTTCAACAGGGATGAGAAATGGAAGCAGATTTGCTGATTTCAGCGAATTCATGCACAAAATGCTGAAAAAATTTTTTATATATATTGTTTGAAACTGGTCTAAATTAGTTTTAAAAAAATCTTTGTTTTTACTGGTAAAATATGACCTGGTAACCAATGCCTGGTGTGGAAGTCCTCAAAAATGGGCAATTAGGATATAAACAATTGGCAGGACTCTACTTTATATACATGTTGCAGTCACAATTAGCCATTGTTCAGAGCACAAAGAACATCTCCATCACTCTATCTTGGATGGCTCTGCATTTCTGCGTATTTAAAGATAAGAAGCTTTTTTTTGTATCCAGAAGTAAATTGTGTTTTGGAAGTAATACTGAATGTGTTTCAGACATTTATGAGCTCACCTTACTTGGGTTTGGCACCTTTTTGAGGGTTTTCATTCTCCAGGTATTTTCTTTTTTTATAGAGATCATTCAGGACTATGCAAACAATTAACCCTTTACCCAAAGCAGACGATATCAAAATTTATCATATAACTCGTCCGTTTTGTTCACTTTAAAACATTTGATATTTTGTTTTCATATTAATCAGTGATAAATAAAGCCGCCAGTCAGTTTCATTGGTCAGTTTCAAAACTAGACAATTTGATTGGCTGAACAAAAAATAAAATTGGGCCACATTTTCATAATTTGCATAATTAGAGTTGGGAGCTTTCATTGGTCAATTTCAAAACTGGACAATTTGATTGGCTAAACAAAATACCACTGGGTGACATTTGCATAATTTCAGTAGGGAGAATTTACATGATCTGTCCTATTTAGGGTGGGTTATATTGTATTAATCTTTTACCTACAAGAAAAATGCCATTCATTTTTTTTTTATATTTTTAGTTTTGCTTCCAGAACATAGTTTATGACCCCTCATTGAAACGAGCTCGACGAGCTCGTTCTAGTGAGGGGTCATAACGTATGTTTTGGAAGCAAAAAATGAAAATTTTTAGTAAAACGAGGATGTTTTTTTTCCAAGTGCCGTCTGCAACTCAAGTTAGGTGATGGGTTAAAAAGTCATGGTAAGTGGCTAATTTGTGTGTGTGTGTGTCATTTGATAAATAGAATATGAAATGAGTGTTTTTCTCATATAATATTTATGAAACTCGTCCGAACTTTCCGTTTGGGCTCGCCAGAGGCTCGCCAAAATGGAAAATTCTTAGACTCGTTTTATATATATTATATGAGAAAAACACTCATTCCATATCCTCTATTTATTATTTTAATTATTGATTTTTAAAATGTTTAAAAAAAAATTCAATAAAACCACATCATCTGATCCCTCAATGGAACAAGCCCATTGAGCTCGTTCCAATGAGGGGTCACATGATGTGGTTTTGTTGAAATTTTTGGAAAAATGTATTTCTTTCGACTGCTTAATTTGTAAATTATGCAAACAGATGCAGCTGATTCATTAGGTAAAGGGTTAACAATTTGCTCATGTAATATTTTGTTACCACTACTCCACCCCACAGGCTGCCAAGACTTTACTAGACACGACTCTAAAGCCACAGGGTTAAGCTTGTCAAGCATCGCAAAAAATTATTCTAAACTGTTCTGGCTTTTAAGGGTTAAACCTTGTTTCACATTGTGCTTTTCCATATTACATCATTTTGTTAACTTTCAAGTGTAAACAATGATAAATCTATTGACGTAAGTAAAATCATTTCAACATCACCATCAACAATACATGATAGTGAAAATAAATCCTTGTATTTTCACTAGTGCCAATATGCTTTTTATGTTTCTGATGTTTCACATAATTTCGTGGTATTTTCTAGGACAACATTAATGAAAATGTTCATTAATATATTTCAGAGAATGGAATCTCAGAGAGGAAATTTAGTGGCAACTTCACCTGGTCAAATGTCACCAGAGAGTAAACGCACAAATTTACCATCACCAGTGAGTGGCGTAAATCCATTCATAACATCACCAACTATATCACAAAGAAAGTCTTCACAAGTCAATATCGGAACTCAGACATCAACTCACACAGATTTGTAAGAATAAAAATAATACGGGAACACAAATATTTTTTACATGCTCCACAGTAAAATAAGTGTAGTATAAATGGTATTGTCTCATTTCTGTTTGTACTGAAGATAAAAACAAAGTAATGAAAGTTTTCTGTCAAATCCAAGAACACAGTACTGTGGAACCCTGTTAATTGAATAGCCACTTTGCCAGTGGAAAGTATTTCAGTTAACAGGATTGTGTCATTTTCCTGTATTCTAGAGATAAACTTTGCATTTATTCTATTATATCTTGATTGACAGAGCTCCATGATAATAGATTAAATGCCTGTATTGGATGTACTGAGGCCAAATTGATCTATAACCAATTGAAAACTGGGGAGAGTCAGGGTTACAAGATTTTTTATTCAATTAACAGGATTTTACTCTAACCTATATTCAATTAGCAGGTCAAATTTGTACTGGAGGTATGGTAAATGGGTTTGTGTTGGAAATAGGGCTCTACGGTATATCGATAAACCGATATATACCAGTATTCAAACCAATATCGATCGAATACCGGTGTAATTACAAAAATATCGGTTTATCGTCATCATTTATTTACCAAGAATTTAATTTTCAAGATGTCTTGAGTTTTTTAACTGTATCCTCGAATGAATAATATTATCCCTTTATCCAAGGAATCGTCTGCTTGTGCCCTTGTATTATACAAATTCAGCCATTGAAAAAATAATTTTCAAAAATTTCAACAAAACCATATCATGTGACCCCTCATTGGAACGAGCTTGTTGAGAGCGTTCCAATGAGGGGTCACATGATATAGTTTTGTTGAAATCTTTGGGGAAAATCTGATAAACTGATTTTGAAAATAATAAATTTTGATATCGTCTGCATTGGGTAAAAGTGTTTTGAACCGCATCATCAAGGCATGCTAATTCGTTCCGACCCTGATGCCTCGAGTCTCGATTGTGGTACTTGTGTTCATATATCAGTTTTTAATATACCAGTATACCGCGATATTTTTTTGAATACCGATACCAGTATTCAGTTTTGAATATTGTGCAGCCCTAGTAGGAAAATTATATTCAATTAACAGGGTTATTCAGTTAAGAGATATCCAATTAAGTGGGCTCCACTGTAACAGTAATTGAATGATAAATAAATCACCAAAATTAGATTAGACCATTTTTTACGATCACGATAATTTTATGTAGGCCGTCAATGCATTAAACATGAAAAATAAAACAAAGAACACACCACTGAAAAACTACTACAGTAGAATCCTCTTAATTGAATATCCATTTTGCCAGTGAAAATTATTCAGTTAACAGGAATATACAATTAACAGGGATTTGGTCAGTTTCTTGCGTTCTGGAGGTAAACTGAGCATTTATTCTATTGTATCTTGTTTGACAGAGCTCATAGAGCTCTGTCAAACAAGATATAATAGAATAAATGTCTGCATTGGATGTATGTGGCCAAAAAGGTTGACAAATAAGGGGAATGTGGTGCGTGTCACAGCAATGTTTTCGACATATTACAAAAATTTATATACAATTAACAGGAGTTTACTCTACAACCCATGTGCAATTAACAGATCAAATTTGTACTGAAGGTATGGTAAATGGTTTTGTGTTTGAAAATTATATTCAATTAACAGGGATATACAATTAAGAGATATCCAATTAAGTGAACTCAACTGTATAAACTTTAGCGGTTATAGTACAAGTAGAACAATGAAGCAAGGTTACGTCATGCACAGCACAAGAGTGCACTACCATGATCTACGTTCATAAAAAATCAATTCACAGACGATGAATGATTGTCCAAACAGATACTGTTAAAAACTGTACCCAATCTCTTTGTTATGCAATCTAGTCAAGAAAGGAAGGAATAGTGAATGATAAATTTGTTATTACAGCTATGTGGGCTTCCAAGATGGTGAATTGAAGTCATAACCTTGCCTATGGGTGTTATATTGACTCATTCTAATTGGCTCATCAATATATGCCCTGAGACTAGGTCACGACTTTAGAAACCCACATGCTGGTAATAATTTCATTTATCAGTGTAATATGAATGGTATTATCTTGGTAATATGCTGTCATATCTTTTGAAGAAAAAAACACAAAGTAATAAAACTTTTCTGTTAAGTCCAAGAAAACTGATGCTGTTTTACCATTACCTTCTGGTGTTGAAATAATTACAGAATTTCTTGAATAGTTTATCATTGATATCGTATTGGTTAATCGTTTATACCAAGCACACAATATAAAAATTTGTTACTTTAATTATTTTTAGCAAATTTTGAAAAAATTGCAATGAAATCTATCATGAGACCTCTCATTGGAATGGGCTTGATGATATTGTTTTAATGAGGTGTCACATGATATGTTTTTTTTATTTTTTAAAAATTGTTTTTCTTTTCATTGCACGATTTGTAAATAAAGGATTCAGCCAATTTGTTAGGTAAAGGTATCTAGGCCTCCCATGTGTTTAACATGAAAAATGAAACAAAGAAACACACAGCTGAAAAAATACTATAAACTTCAGCGGTTATAATACAAGTAGAACAATGAAGGAGTTTACATCATGCACAGTGCAAGAGTGCCGTACCATAATGTCATGATCTTCATTCATAAAAAAATCAGTTCATAGACGATGAATGATTGTCAAAACAGATGCTTTTGAAAACTGTACACAGGGTTCCTGGAGGGACTTGGATGCAAGGAGTGGCTGGCCTTGAATTTGACTGAGGGTCATTCAAAAATTAAATATTTCAAAATATTTCAACAAACCCATATCATGTGACCCCTTATTGGAATGAGCTCGTTCCAATGAGGGGTCACATGATATGGTTTTGTTGAAATGTTTTGAAAAATTTTAAAAACTTATATTTGAAATATTAAATTTTGATATCGTCTGCATGGTGTAAAGGATTAATCAGCGAGCAGACTCATCTCTCCACAGAATTTTACCAATCAACAGTTGCATCAGTTCTTGTTAGCTCAGGAGAGCTTTTAAACCTGTGAAGTCTTAAGAATATTTTTTAACCCTTTACCTAACATAATGGCAATAACCTGCCAGCCTGTTTCATCCAAATCGCCTTTCAACTTTAATTATTTTTTCAATTTTTGTCCCAGAAACATAGCTTATTACTCTTTATTGGAATGAGCTCATTGAGCTTGTTCTAGTGAGAGTATAACCTATGTTTTTGAGGCAAAAAATGAAAATTTTCAAGTCAAGAATATTTCTGTTAGTGTTTTCTGCTATTCAGTTACTGAAGGGTGAAATCAGTACAGCAAAAATTAAGTCATGCTGTTACTATTTGACCATGTCATCAGTTTGAAGCAGCATTTTTTGATGATTTTGTCCTACATTGCCTTTATCTTGAAATAAAGGAATATCCACTGATTTGCTGGTCTGTGCCCAAGGGACATTGCTATGGGTTCTTCTTGTGGTCACTGAGAAACCGATTTTGAACTTTTTTAGTCCTAACTTTTCTTCCATAGATACTGTAAAAAGCTTTAGAACTATGTTTAGAAAATATTGCTGGAACAGTGTTAACTGTTAAAAGGCCTGGATAAATTCCCACAATTTATGTCACTCATCATAAGCTTAACCCTTTACCCAGTGCACAGGATATCAACATTTTTATTTTAATTATTGTTTTTTTTTTCAAATTTTTAAAAAAATTTCAATAAACCATATCATGTGACTCTTCATTGGAACAAGCACAACAAGCTTATTCCAATGAGGGGGAGTCACATGATATGGTTTTTATGAAATGTTTTGGAAAATATATTTTTATTGAACTAATTAATTTGCAAATTAACCCTTTAACCAATGAATCACCCGCATCCGCCTGCGTAATATGCAAATTCAGCTGCTGAAAAAATATATTTTTATACTGTACCAATGACCCAGACTTAGCTGGTGCTAACTCCACAAAAACCAGGGCCAAACACAAATTTTGCCCCCCAATCCCCAAAATTTGCATCCAAAACAAAAAGAAATCATGTCCTAAAGGACCTCCATAGTACGACTCTACTGCGCATGCGCAGTGACGCAGTCGTCCCGAAATTGGCGCCAAATATCATTCTCTGTTTGGCCCTTCATCAGTCAACATCTCACTGATCTTTGTGCTTGTAAATCTCAGTTTAAAGGATGCCAGACACGTAATTCTTGGAGAAAATGTGATTCTAAGGAGGATAGAAGGAGGAGAGGAAAAAAGAAGTGGCAAAAAATAATCAGGGCTGTACTTAAAATTTTTTGTTAAAATTATGTTAAGTTGCCTATTTTCGAGGCAAACGCCTCTTGTTGTCATTCTTGCTAATTGTTGCACTGCTTATTCAGTGTTTCCTCTCCCCTAACCTTCTAAAGTCCCCCCTTGCAATTCTCCCATGCTTTTGGCATATTTTTGAGAAGTTTCATTTCTAAAAATTCCCTGGGAGAGTTGCTTGGTTACAGAATGTTTTCTGTTATTTTCCCCATAGTTACGTTTTCACCCATGGGTGTATAACGTTTGTGTTCTGCATCTTCCATCTGATGTTCTGCAGATTCTCCCCTGGGAGTCTCTGTTTTGCATCAGATAGAGTGTAATTGAGGACTGATTCCGGGCCAGTTTTTTCAGTGCCTGGAGTCATGTTTTCTTCTGTGTTTACACTGTTTGTTTTCATTGGCAACAGCCTTTTTTGAGGGGGGCTGTTTGCCTTTGAGGTAGTTTATCTCATTATAAGATACATTTATATTATCCGAAAGTGTCTCATTAATTATTTTATATAATTTTAAAATTTTTGACCACACTTTGCCATCGGATCCATCGGGGCTCAACGTTACTTTTCAGCAACTTGGGCTTCTCTGAAAAAATATTTTTTTCAAAATTATTTTGTTTTGCAATTGTTTTTTCATTTATTAATGGATCATGTTATTATGTATCTTTGTGTCAGGGGTTTTTGCGAGTAACTAGGACTTATTGTTGTTCCTTCACAATGAAAGGAACTTGTTCAAATTGTAATAGGAAGAAATCTTCCTCTGACTTTCATGATTATTGCATAAATTGTAGTCAGTGTTCTCGCATTAATCCCTGTCCTGTATGTGAACATTGGGATGAGAAACATTGGAAACGTGTGTCACGATATGTTGTTTCTGGAGAAAGAGCGATGCCGGCTCTTTCTCCACAAGGTCACTCTACTCTCTCAGTTTCTATTTCAGAGGAACCAGAACAGGGTGATGTTTCCATGTTATCTTCTTCAAGTGTGCGTCCGTCGTCACAATTAAATACAGAGCTAGCGGCAAAAGTGCTCATGGAGATTAGACAAATGTCGTCCGCTAGCTCGCCCGGTGTAGCGTCCATTCACCGAATGGTTCGGCAGCCGGGTTCGTCCGATGCGGTCCAAGAGGAAATTTTGGGTGATGCGAGCACTATAAAAATAATAGATGCACACCCAGTGACGGCGGATAGTGAACGAGAACGGAGGAAGCCTTTTAGTCCGGTTCCTAGCTCGTCCAGGTCCAGCCGGGCCGCGAGCGAGAGAGGCCCCTCTCTCGTACAACAACATCTGGGACCAGATGTTGTGGTACAAAATGTGTCTTTAGCGGAGCATACGTCCGTCGCTCGGGACGCTCCGTTGTATAAGCAGTCCGCAGAGACTGTTAAGGCTTCCTCTTCTCGCCGGCGCACACGACCGCACCTTGGCTGCGTGACCTCCGATATCTTGCCAGCTTCGCCGATGAAGGATTATTCGGCGACCAGGTCACACCATCCGGCAGCCAGGGACTCGAGACCGATGGACTCCGGACGTTCGCATAGGAAAAGTATGCGGGAGCCATCTGATGCGGAGCTGCCCTCGGCAAAGCAGCGAAAGACCGCTCCTCCGCAGGTCTCGACGTCGGACATTCTAGTGCAGATAGCACAGCTTATCGCAGCATCCCAGCAGCCAACAGAGACGGTGTCGGATCGAGAATTATCCGACGGCGCTGGGTCGGTACGCTCCGCCGAAGCATCGGGGGCGGACGACCGGGAACATCGGGAGGTCCGACCGGATGGTGAAAGGGATACGGATGAATTGGAGCTATCCCTTTCGGAACAACACAAAGCTGCCGTAGACTTCATCCGGCACTTTCTTCCTCAAGTTGTTCCGTCGGGCCAGACTGCTGCGCTTCCGGACAGGAGAATTATAGCGTCATTGGACTCTGATTTTTTCGAGCGGTTCAGGGACATCGCTCCCGAGTTTCCGTCGCAGTCCAATAATGTTGCAAGAACATTTGAATTATTGAACGACGCTATTTTTAAACTTGCTTCCAGGACAGGGAAAGCAGGCTTCTTGTCCGCAAATACTCTCAACCTGCCTTTCATTAATGCAAGGAATAAATTCGACACGGCAGGTCAGGGTATACCGAGAGTTCCTCTGCGTATGGACGACGAGGCGGAAGACTTAGAGCTATCATTACCGTCGTCAGCTTCTATTCCAACCGCAGTGTTGGAAACAGCTATTGCGTCTAACAGAGCCAATTTAGATGCCTTATCTTACGCAGATCACCTTACGAAGGCGTTATCACTGCGTCTTCAAGGGGAAGAGTTTCAGGATATACAATCCTCCTTAAGACTTCTTTCAAGGGCAGTAGCTTATTCCACGTGTAACTCCGCCCTTTCAGTGGCAAATCTGGAGTTGGTTAGACGTGACGCAGCCCTGTCTACATCCACACTAGTGGATTCTAAGGTGAAGAACTCTCTTAGAGTCGCTTCGGTCTCAGGAGATCTTCTCTTTGACGGCAAGCTTTCCGCTATTTATGATAATATTAAAAAGAAAGCTAGTGATTCTCTGTTGTTTAGATCCGCTCCTAAAAGGTCGGATTCAGCAGACACGAATAAGGCGGGCACTTCTGGGTCTTATCTGCCCAAGAGAGGTTCCTATAGAGGTTCCGGTGCGTCCTCTAGCTCTTATTCGAGAGACCGTCAGGATAGCGACTCTCGTTCGGGACGTCCTTCAGGCCGGGGCAATCGGTCGGACGCCCCGAGGTCGACGAGGCGAGGTGCGGGTCGTGGAAGACGTGGTTTCTCCTACCGCAGGCCTCGCAGATCCAGGAGGTGATGGCTCAAACCTCTATCGCGTTCCGGTTGGCGGAAGGTTGTCGAGTTTTTCTCAAGAGTGGGCGTCGATTACGGACGATCCGTGGGTGAGAGGAGTGACTTCGGAAGGTCTAAAGATATCCTTCAAACGAAAGCCTCCATTAACTCGAAGTCCAAAGTGGACTCATCTTCCGTCAAACCCTCAGAAAAGAGACGCTCTGCTATCAGAGGTGCAGTCTCTTTTAATGAAGAACGCTGTAGAGGTCGTAGAAAACCAGGAATCGCTGGGATTCTACAGCCATCTGTTTCTGGTTCCGAAACCAGACGGCTCGTTCCGTCCAGTCATAGATTTGAGCTGGATAAACAAGCTGATCATCGCTCCGAAGTTTTATATGGAGACGATTCGATCGGTCAGAGCGAGTATTCGGGTGAACGATTATGCAACGAGCATAGATCTCAAAGATGCGTACTTTCACGTCATGGTACATCCGACATTCCGAAAGTATCTACGCTTCGCAGTCCTAGGAGTGGTGTATCAGTTCCGGGCCATGTGCTTCGGATTGAATCTAGCACCCTGGGCTTTCACTCGGGTAATGAACTCGGTAATGATCTACTTCCGAGCTCATTCGTCTGCGGTAACGTCGGCCTACCTGGACGACATTCTTCAGAGGTACGGCAACGAGTTAACGCTTCAGAACGATGTTCAGAATCTTCTTCTATTGCTCCGACGTCTCGGTTTCATAGTAAACGAGGAGAAGTCGGATCTGGTGCCGTCCAAGTCATTCACTCATCTGGGAATTAGCTTCGAGACGCACAACAATCTCGTTCGTCTGCCGTTAACCAGAGCGAAATTAGTCAGTTGTTACGCTCGCTATTGTCTAAATACAGACAAAGTCACAGCGAGAGAATTTATGAGACTGATAGGTCTGTGCGGAGCCGCTGCGGATCTCATTCCGATGGGACGGCTACGCACACGGCCTCTTCAAATTTTCTTGACTCAGAATTGGAGTGTGAAAATTCATTCGCTCGATGTAGACGTTCTCTTGTCAGATCAAGTGAAACAAGAGATTCAGACTTGGGCAAACATTCAGTGGTTAACTCAAGGAGTTCCGCTGCAGTTGCCGGATCCGAGTTTTACCATTATGACGGATGCCAGTCAAACAGGTTGGGGTGCATCATTAATCCCAACGGATTCGAGATGCCAGGGTCTTTGGGATCCGCAATTCCTGTGCAAGCACATAAACATCAAGGAAATGATGTCAATTTGGCTTGCGTTACGTCACTGGATGGACATTATTCACGATGCTCATGTCCAAATCCTATCCGACAATACGACAGTAGTGGCGTATATACGGAATCAGGGAGGCACTCATTCAGTTCCGTTGTTCAATCTAACGGAAAGAATCCTTCTGTTTGCGTTGGAACATCACGTTCTTCTTTCGGTCCGTCACATACCGGGTCGTCTGAATGTGCTAGCAGACTCCCTTTCTCGAAAGGGTCGCTTGTTGCCGTCGGAGTGGACTCTCAACAAACAAGTATTCAATCAGATTTGCTACCAATGGGAACGGCCAATGATAGACTTATTTGCGACACATCTCAACAATCAGTTGCAGACGTATGTGTCCCCGTGTCCGGATCCAAGAGCATTTGCTGTAGACGCTCTATCGATCCCTTGGGACGGAATGATAGGATATGCGTATCCTCCAGCGCCGTTAATTCAACAAGTATTGCTAAAGATAAAACAATCTCAATGCAAGATTCTGTTGGTAGCATCTCTGTCGCCACAGAGACCGTGGATAAATCTACTCAGGTGTCTGTTGTGGGACCTACCGCGGAAGCTCCCTCCACGAGAGGATCTTCTTTGGCAGGGGAAATCGCGCCAACTGCATCACAACCCGCAAGGTCTCAACCTTCACGTTTTTCCGTTGTGCGGTCCTTCTTGCATGGCAAGCACTTTACAGGACGAGCAGTGGACGCGATTTCTAACTGTAGGAGGACCTCCTCTTCGCTAAACTATGCGGCTAAGTGGAAGGTTTTCCGTCGTTGGTGTAGGGATCATTCTGTTGATATATTTGATCCCTCTATACCAGACATTGCTAACTTTCTAGTATACTTGTTTGACGAAATCAAACTGCAACCGGTTACTATAAAGGGTTATAGATCTATGTTATCTGATACCTATGCACATCATGATAGTTTACAAATTGGATCTAATGTCTCTTTATCGAAATTGGTTAGAAACTTTTCGATAAATAGACCCAGAACTCTTAGATTAATTCCTAAGTGGAATTTAGCTTGGGTTCTCCTTAAATTGAAGGAAAAGCCATTTGAACCTCTTGGGACAGTAGATTTCAAATTCTTATCTTATAAGACAGCTTTTCTCTTAGCTTTCTCTTCTGCCAGAAGAGTCAGTGAGCTTCATGCACTATCGGTGGATGATTCTCATTATCGTAGTGTTGGGAACACTATCACCTTCACTACTAACGTCGGTTTTTTAGCTAAGAATCAGGCTCCTAATAAATATCCGGAACCTATTGTTATTAAGGCTCTTCCGTCTTCAGACGGGCGTAGGCCTTTACTCTGTCCTGTTAGAGCACTACGTATCTATAAACAGAGATCTCAGTTCATCAGAAAGGGACGGAAACGTTTCTTTCTGTCTTTGATGCCTAATAGAAAGGACATTTCAGTCCATTCTATTGCTAGATGGATTCAGTTAACTATCCGTACTGCGTATGAAGATTTATCTTCTTCTCAGCAGTCTGTGCTTAAGATTTCTGCTCATGAAGTAAGAGCTCTTTCTACTTCCTGGGCTTATGCTAATAGTGTTGCTATTACAGCTTTAATGAAGGCTGCTTATTGGTCTCAGCCATCCACATTTACTAATTTTTATCTCAGAAATATTGAGTCCATTTCTGGAGACCTGCATTGTTTAGGTCCGTTATCTGTTGCTCAGAATGTCGTCCACTAAACAGTTGCAACTATAGTTATGCAGGCTTTCTGTTCCGGCAGTGACTCCATCCGGCTGCCCTCTTCGCTCTGGGCTATTTGACCCAGGGCAAGGGGAAGGGGGGGGGGGGGCGGGTGTTCCCTTAGGTCACCTGCTTTATAGTGAAAAGCAAGGGAATGCCTCCTCCAAGACAGTATTTCTGAGTCGCTTCCGGGATGGTTTTAAAGTGTAATATTAATGTTTAATTTCATTCATGTCTTATTTTTAAAGTGTAGCTCGGTGTGAAGCATTTGTATATGTCAAGTGTCAAACGGGCTTTAATATACAATACTCGGACACTTTTAAATGATTATAAAGAGTCTCAATTCTCTGGACTACTTTATTTATTGGCTTGTTTTAAAAATAATTAGTATAAAGGTTATACTGGATGTTAATAGAGAACATGAATGTTATTGTGCTCAATTATTAAGGGTAGTGTATCTTTCTAATTTAAATATTAAATAAGAAAGATACATGTAAAGCCTAATACTCCTTTTCTCCTTAAGGGGTTACCTCTTTATTTTATAATTGAGCTTATTGGATTTTCCTCTATGTCCTAGGCCCTCCAGCCTGTTTACTATTCAGCTAAGTCTGGGTCATTGGTACAGTATAAAAATGTTAAAAAATTTATAGTAATTTATATATTTTTTATACTTACCAATGACCCAGACGGGGATGGCCCTCCCTGAGTTGGGAACTCTTGCCTCCCCGCTGAGTACATAGCGCTGACCAGGCACTGCCAGTAAGAATGATATTTGGCGCCAATTTCGGGACGACTGCGTCACTGCGCATGCGCAGTAGAGTCGTACTATGGAGGTCCTTTAGGACATGATTTCTTTTTGTTTTGGATGCAAATTTTGGGGATTGGGGGGCAAAATTTGTGTTTGGCCCTGGTTTTTGTGGAGTTAGCACCAGCTAAGTCTGGGTCATTGGTAAGTATAAAAAATATATAAATTACTATAAATTTTTTAACTTTTCCAAAAATTTTAACAAAACCCTATCATGTGACCCCTCTTTGCAACGAGCAGGTCGAGCTCATTCCAAAGAGGGGTCACATGATATGGTTTTGTAGAATTTTTTTGAAAAAATTAAAAAAATGATATTTAAAATAATAAATTTTGAAATCGTCTGCGTTGGATAAAGGGTTAAGCAGGCAGATGCAGACTATTCCTTATGTAAAGGATTAAGCTCATGACAGTACAGTCCATGATGTCCATGTGTCCAAGATCTGATGAGAAACCACTGCCAGGGCTCAAATGCTGTAGTTAGGCACACAAGTACTGAATATGAAAAACAGAACAGTGTTAGAAATAGGTCTGGAATTAGGTTCCTGCAAGCTTTAATGAAGAGAAAAGACGAGGCAAAAAGTAAATCACTTCCCATCCATTTATAAGTTAAATGGTGCTATTTGTGGATGGTCGTTTGATGTCAGTAGTGGTGTCCGTTTGATAGAAAACATGGGTCTTTATTTTGTATTATAAGAAATCCTAAACAAATTGTTTGTATTTATTTTTTGTATAAATCAGTATACATCATTATATAAGTTATATTTTTTGCATAATATTATATTAATTGTTTTGATGTGATTGTCAGATTTAGCATCAATCCAAATCAAAAATTTCTTTTGAAGCAATGTAAAATTGTAGTACACTTTGCCGAACCACATATCACACCGATCTCTATACAACTGGATGACTGGAACACTCAGTGGTCACAAATAGAGCTGGGAGGTGTTGATTTTTCAGATTCAGTTTTGATTCATTTTCAGTTTAGTTGTCCCCCCGGAAAAAAGTTTTTGGGGGACTATTAAAATAGCCAGTGTCCGTCCGTCCATCCATCCCACTTTTGTTTCCCAATGATAAGTTTAGTTATAGTTGACCAAATCAAATGAAATTTGGTGTGTATGTGTATCAATATAAAATACAGGTCAAGTTTGAATCGAAGTGTGGTCCAACAATATTTGCCAGAGTTATGCCCCTTTTTGGGACTTTGAAAACTCTATTTTTTTTATTTTCCAACCAATAACTTAAGCTGTAATTGACGGAATCTTATAAAATAAAAAATTATATTATATTTTTTTTTTTTTTTTGGAGGGGGGACTTTTACTTTTCTATGTGTTAAGAACTGTTAACTAGTGGAGTGCTGAATTATTTTTACTTTGCAAAACTTGATCACATGTCTTTGCTTTGTTACATTTTATGGGAGAGTGCCTACAGGCACTCTCCCATAACTTGTAACAAGGCAAATCCATGCAGACTAGATAATTTAACTTCAAAGATAATGCGAAGAATATCCTGAGAATATGAAGCCTTTTGTGGCAGCACCTACACTTCAAAGTAAAGCACAAATATGGGCTTACAGCCCTCTACTAGTTAAATAACACCTCAGGCTTCTTAACTTGGAAAAAATCACCATCAGTTTGTACTACACCACGCAACACAAAAGTCCCGCCTATAAGTATCTATCTGTGTCAGAAACAAAAACATAAATGAATAAAGTTCTTACAGTCAATGTTATGTTAATATTGTCACATTTTATCACTTATTGATGAGTCAGTATGGGAGAAAATTTGACAATGCGAACATAACATATTTGCCCCCCATTGTGTCTAACTGACAAGAGTTCATAGGAGCCACTAGTCTAGTTCCCCTCTGGTAAGGTAGTTTGATTAGTTCATGCACAAATATAATAAAACTGCTTAGCTGGCTTTTGCTGGATCTTACGGCGTGGTTTGCCAGTTTGTCACAAAAAAAGGATCAAAACTGAAAAATAATTCTAGTCGTAAACAAGCCTGAATATAAGCAGACTGTCATCTGCAAAATGAGGTCCCCAGAGGGTGAATTTGATAATGCTACCCTGCACAGCAGGGTAGCATCACAAAATTTACCCTCTGTGAACCTCAGTCTGAATCAAGGTCTCAAGCTAAAACAGAAAGATGTACCTAGAGGATAAATTGGCCCACTGTATGGGATAGCATCAACAAATCAGCAAATTCACCCTCTGGGGACCTCATTTTGCAAATAACAGGCTGCTTATATTCAGGCTTTGTCGTAAATAGAGAATTTTCACTATCTTGAGGGGGGCATTTGTTTCTATAAATAGATAATGCCCAACAAAATCCTTTTTTCTCAGTATTGTTTATTTTCCACCGCCTCTCAATCTCAGATTGCCTTTTCAAGTATTTTGATTGATGTCTGTAAAAAACAAATATATTTATGTTCACATTTTTCATGACAAGTCAAATTGAAAATTCACAGCATATTTTGGATTTTATTGACATAAAATAGTGCTGATATTGAGAAGTTGGGAGCGTGTTACTAGTTTCTATGCTAGGCTTTCTATAAACACCATGAAATCTGATGATGTGAAAGCTGTTAAACTGTGGCTGCAGTCACAGCATAACAAACTTTCACGTCATCAAACATCACTGATGGGTGGAGTTTCATGCATTGATCAATTTGGTGCCATTTTTAGGGAGGCAGAATGAAGGGCAGCATTTTTTGGCGATGTTTGAGTAATCCAGTTGTAGAGATAAATCAGTGGTAGCACAGCGTTTGGAAATCGGGAAATTAGCACAGTGCTTGAATATCCAGAGAGAGGCAAAGTGTTTGTTTATAGGACTTGACACTAGGCATGTTTTCCTTCTTTGATGCAACTAACTTGGTTGTCAGTAGTGTTGGCGGCGAGTTGAGTCCTCTGTTATGATCTTGAGTAAATAGTGTATGGTCACCATGGACTGGTCACTTTCCACGGGTGGACAATATTTCCACGGACACAATAATATCAGATTCCAAACTCTGATTATAGGAATAATCATCAAAAATTATTCAATTAACACTTTACCCAACAAATCGGCCACATCCGTCCACGAAATATGCAAATTCAGCAGCTGAAAAAAATTATATATTTTTATACTGTACCAATGACCCAGACTTAGCTGGTGCTAACTCTAACAAAACCAGGGCCAAACTCAAATTTTGCCCTCCAATCCCCAAAATTTGCATCAAAAACCAAAAGAAATCATGTCCTATAGGACCTCCATACTTTGCCCCTACTGCGCATGCGCAGTGTCAAGGACGTTCCGAAATTGGCGCCAATTATCATTCTCTGTTTGGCCCTTCATCAGTCAACATCTCACTGATCTTTGTGCTTGTAAATCTCAGTTTAAAGGATGCCAGACACGTAATTATTGGAGAAATGGTGATTCTAAGGAGGATATAGAAGGAGGAGAGGAAAAAGGAGTGACAAAAAATAATCAGGGCTGTACTTAAAATTTTTTATGAAATTATGTTAAGTTGCCTATTTTCGAGTCATGGGCCTCTTGTTGTCATTCTTGCTAAAAAGTTGCACTGCTTATTCAGTGTTTCCTCTCCCCTGGCCTTCTAAGTCCCCCCTTGCAATTCTCCCATGCTTTTGGCATATTTTTGAGAAAGTTCATTTCAAAAATTCTCTTGGGAGAGTTGCTTGGTTACAGAATGTTTTCTGTTATTTTCCCCATAGTTACGTTTTCACCCATGGGTGTATAAACGTTGTGTTCTGCATCTTCCATCTGATGTTCTGCAGATTCTCCCCTGGGAGCCTCTGTCTTGCATCAGATAGAGTGTAATTTTGATGACTGATTTCGGGCCAGTTTTTTCAGTGTCTGGAGTCATGTTTTCTGGTGTTTTACACTTTGTTTACATTGGCAACAGCCTTTTTTGAGGGGGGCTGTTTGCCTTTGGTGTAGTTTATCTCACTATAAGATACATTTCTATTATCCGTAAGTGTCGCATTAATTATTTAATATAAATTTAAAATTTTTGACCACACTTAGCCATCGGATCCATCGGGGCTCAACGTTACTTTTCAGAAACTTGGGCTTCGCTGAAAAAATATTTTTCAAAAATTATTTTGATTTGCAATTGTTTTTTCATTATTAATGGATCATGTTATTATGTATCTTTGTGTCAGGGGTTTGTGCGAGTAACTAGGACTTGTTGTTGACTTTTCACAATGAAAGGATATTGTTCAAATTGTAATAGGAAGAAATCTTCCTCTGACTTTCATAATCATTGTATTAATTGTAGTCAGTGTTCTCGCACTAATCCCTGTTCTATATGTCAATTTTTGGATGACAAACATTGGAAACGTGTGTCACGGTATGTTGTTACTGGAGAAAGGGCTATGCCGGCTCTTTCTCCGCAAGGTCACTCTACTCTCTCAGTTTCTATTTCAGATGAACAAGAACAGGGTGATGTTTCCATGTTATCTTCCGCAAGTGCGCTTCCGTCGTCACAAATGAATACAGAGCTAGCGGCAAAAGTGCTCATGGAGATTAAACAAATGTCATCCGCTAGCTCGCCCGGTGTAGCGTCCATTCACCGAATGGTTCGGCAGCCGGGTTCGTCCGATGCGGTCCAGGAGGAAATGTTGGGTGATGCGAGCACTATAAACATTCTACGTGCACACCCAGTGACGGCGGATAGTAGGCGAGATCGGAGGAAGCCTTTGAGTCTGGTTCCTAGCTCGTCCAGGTCCAGCCGGGCCGCGAGCGAGAGAGGCCCCTCTCTCGTACAACAACATCTGGGACCAGATGTTGTGGTACAAAATGTGTCGCAAGCGGAGCATACGTCCGTCGCTCTCCGTTGTATAGGCAGTCCGCGGAGACTGCTCAGGCTTCTTCTTCTCGTCAGCGCACACGACCGCACCTTGGCTGCATGACCGCTGATATCTTACCAGCTTCGCCGATCAAGGATTCTTCGGCGACCAGGTCACACCATCCGGCAGCCAGGGACACGAGGCCGATGGACTCCGGACGTTCGCATAGAAAAAGTATGCGGGAGCCATCAGATGCGGAGCTGCCCTTGGCGAAGCAGCGAAAGACTGCGCCTCCGCAGGTCTCGATGCCGGACATACTTGTGCAGATAGCACAACTTATCGCAGCATCCCAGCAGCCGACAGAAACGGTGTCGGATCGGGAATTATCCGACGGCGCTGGGTCGGTACGCTCCGCCGAAGCATCGGGGGCGGACGACCGGGAGCATCATGAGGTCCGACCGGATGGTGAAAGGGATATGGATGATTTGGAGCTATCCCTTTCGGAACAACATAAAGCTGCCGTGGACTTCATCCGGCACTTTCTCCCTCAAGTTGTTCCGTCGGGCCAGACTGCTGCGGTTCCGGACAAGAGGATTATAGCGTCATTGGACTCTGAATTTTTTGAGCGGTTCAGGGACATCGCTCCCGAGTTTCCGTCGCAGTCCAATAATGTTGCAAGAACATTTGAATTATTGAACGACGCTATATTTAAACTTGCTTCCAAGACATGGAAAGCAGGTTTCTTGTCCGCCAATACTCTCAACCTGCCTTTCATTAATGCAAGGAATAAATTCGACACGGCAGGACAGGGTATTCCGAGAGTTCCTCTGCTATCATTACCGTCGTCGGCTTCTATTCCAACCGCGGTGTTGGAAACAGCTATTTCATCTAACAGAGCCAGTTTAGATGCCTTATCTTACGCAGATCACCTTACTAAGGCGTTATCACTGCGCCTTCAAGGGAAAGAATTTCAGGATATACAATCCTCTTTAAGACTTCTTTCAAGGGCAGTAGCTTATTCCACGTGTAACTCCGCCCTTTCAGTGGCAAACCTGGAGTTGGTTAGACGTGACGCAGCCCTAGCTACATCCACACTCGTGGATACTAAGGTGAAGAACTCTCTCAGAGTCGCTTCGGTCTCCGGAGAACTTCTCTTTGACGGCAAGCTTTCTGCTATTTATGATAAAATTACAAAGAAAGCTTCGAATTCTCTGTTGTTCAAATCTGCTTCTAAGAAGTCGGATACGGCAGACAAGAATAAGACAGGCACTTCTGGGTCTAATGCGCCCAAGAGAGGTTCCTATAGAGGTTCCGGTGCGTCCTCTTGGTCTTATTCGAGAGACCGTCAAGGTAGCGACTCACGTTCGGGACGTCCTTCGGGCCGGGACAACCGGTCGGACGCCCCGAGGTCGACTGGACGAGGTGCGGGTCGTGGAGGACGTGGTTTCTCCTACCGCAGGCCTCGCAGGTCCAGGAGGTGATGGCTTAAACCTCTATCGCGTACCGGTTGGCGGAAGGTTGTCGAGCTTTTCACAAGAATGGGCGTCGATTACGGACGACCCTTGGGTGAGAGGAGTGACTTCGGAAGGTCTAAAGATATCCTTCAAACGAAAGCCTCCATTAACTCGAAGTCCAAAGTGGACTCAACTTCCGTCAAATCCGCAGAAAAGAGACGCTCTATTATCAGAGGTGCAGTCTCTTTTAATGAAGAACGCAGTAGAGGTCGTAGAAAACCAGGAGACTCCGGGATTCTACAGCCATCTGGTTCTGGTTCCGAAACCAGACGGCTCGTTCCATCCAGTCATAGATTTGAGCTGGATAAACAAGCTGATCGTCGCTCTGAAGTTTTATATGGAGACGATTCGGTCGGTCAGAACGAGTATTCGGGTGAACGATTATGCAACAAGCATAGATCTCAAAGATGCATACTTTCACGTCATGGTACATCCGACATTCAGAAAGTATCTACGCTTCGCAGTCCTAGGAGTGGTGTATCAATTCCGGGCGATGTGCTTCGGATTGAATCTAGCACCCTGGGCTTTCACTCGGGTAATGAACTCGGTAATGATCTATTTCCAAGCTCATTCGTCTGCGGTAACGTCGGCCTACCTGGACGACATTCTTCAGAGGTACGGCAACGAGTTAACGCTTCAGAACGATGTTCAGAATCTACTTCTATTGCTCCGACGTCTCTGTTTTATAGTAAACGAGGAGAAGTCGGATCTGGTGCCATCCAAGTCATTCACACATCTGGAAATGAGCTTCCAGACGCACAACAATCTCGTTCGTCTGCCGTTAACCAGAGCGAAATTAGTCAGTTGTTACGCTCGCTATTGTCTGCACGCAGACAAAGTCACAGCGAGAGAATTTATGAGACTGATAGGTCTGTGCGGAGCCGCTGCGGATCTCATTCCGATGGGGCGGTTACGCACGCGTCCTCTCCAAATTTTCTTGACTCAGAAATGGAGTGTGAAAATTCATTCGCTCGACATAGACGTTCTCTTGTCAGATCAAGTGAAACAAGAGATTCAGACTTGGGCAAACATTCAGTGGTTAACTCAGGGAGTTCCGCTGCAGTAGCTGGATTCGAGTTTTACCATTATGACGGATGCCAGTCAAACAGGTTGGGGTGCATCATTGATCCCAACGGATTCGAGATGCCAGGGTCTTTGGGATCCGCAATTCCTGGGCAAGCACATAAACATCAAGGAAATGATGTCAATTTGGCTTGCGTTACGTCATTGGATGGACATTATTCACAATGCTCATGTCCAAATCCTATCCGACAATACGACAGTAGTGGCGTATATACGGAATCAGGGAGGCACTCATTCAGTTCCGTTGTTCAATCTAACGGAAAGAATCCTTCTGTTTGCGCTAGAACATCAGGTTCTTCTTTCGGTCCGTCACATACCGGGTCGTCTGAATGTGTTAGCAGACTCCCTTTCACGAAAGGGTCACTTGTTGCCGTCGGAGTGGACTCTCAACAAACAAGTATTCAATCAGATTTGCTATCAATGGGAACGGCCAATGATAGGCTTATTTGCGACACATCTCAACAATCAGTTGCAGACGTATGTGTCTCCGTGTCCGGATCCAAGAGCATTTGCAGTAGACGCTCTGTCGATCCCTTGGGACGGAATGATAGGATATGCGTATCCTCCAGCGCCGTTAATTCAGCAAGTATTGCTAAAGATAAAACAATCTCAGTGCAAGATTCTGTTGGTAGCATCTCTGTCTCCATAGAGACCGTGGATAAATCTACTCAGGTGTCTGTTGTGGGACCTACCGCGAAAGCTTCCTCCACGGGAGGATCTTCTTTCGCAGGGGAAATCGCGTCAAATCCATCACAACCCGCAAGGTCTCAACCTTCACGTTTTTCCGTTGTGCGGTCCTTCTTGCATGGCAAGCACTTTACAGGACGAGCAGTGGACGCGATTTCTAACTGTAGGAGGACCTCCTCTTCGCTAAACTATGCAGCTAAGTGGAAGGTTTTTCGTCGTTGGTGTAGGGATCATTCTGTAGATATTTTCGATCCCTCTATACCAGACATTGCAAACTTTCTAGTATACTTGTTTGACGAAATCAAACTGCAGCCTGTTACTATTAAGGGTTATAGGTCTATGTTATCTGATACCTATGCACATCATGATAGTTTACAAATTGGATCTAATGTCTCTTTATCTAAGTTGGTTAGAAACTTCTCGATAAATAGACCCAGAACTCTTAGGTTAATTCCTAAATGGAATTTAGCTTGGGTTCTTCTTAAATTGAAGGAAAAGCCATTTGAACCTCTTGGGACAGTAGATTTCAAATTCTTATCTTATAAGACAGCTTTTCTCTTAGCTTTCTCTTCTGCTAGAAGAGTCAGTGAGCTTCATGCACTGTCAGTGGATGATTCTCACTATCGTAGTGTCAGGAACACTATCACCTTCACTACTAATGTGGGTTTTTTAGCTAAGAATCAGGCTCCTAATAAATATCCGGAACCTATTGTTATTAAGGCTCTTCCGTCTTCAGACGGGCGTAGGCCTTTACTCTGTCCTGTTAGAGCATTACGTATCTATAAACAGAGATCTCAGTTTATCAGAAAGGGACGGAAACGTTTCTTTCTGTCTTTGATGCCTAATAGAAGGGACATTTCGGTCCATTCTATTGCTAGATGGATTCAATTAACTATCCGTACTGCTTATGAGAGTTTATCTTCTTCTCAGCAGTCTGTGCTTAAGATTTCCGCTCATGAAGTAAGAGCTCTTGCTACTTCTTGGGCTTATGCTAATAGTATTGCTATTACAGATTTAATGAAGGCTGCTTATTGGTCTCAGCCATCCACATTCACGAATTTTTATCTCAGAAATATTGAGTCCATTTCTGGAGACCTGCATTGTTTAGGTCCGTTATCTGTTGCTCAGAATGTCGTCCACTAAACAGTTGCAACTATAGTTATGCAGGCTTTCTGTTCCGGCAGTGACTCCGTCCGGCTGCCCTCTTCGCTCTGGGCTATTTGACCCAGGGCAAGGGGAAGGGGGGGGGGGGGAGGGTGTTCCCTTAGGGCACCTGCTTTATAGTGAAAAGCAAGGGAATGCCTCCTCCAAAGTCAGTATTTCTGAGTCGCTTCTGGGATGATTTTAAAGTGTAATATTAATGTTAAAATTCATTCATGTCATATTTTTAAAGTGTAGCTCGGTGTGAAGCATTTGTATATGTCAAGTGTCAAACGGGCTTTAATATACAATACTCGGACACTTTTAAAAGATTATAAAGAGTCTCAATTCTCTGGACTAACTTTATTTATTGGCTTACTTTAAAAATAATTAGTATAAGGGTTATACTGGATGTTAATAGAGAACATGAATGTTATTGTGCTCAATTATAAAGGGTATTGTATCTTTCTAATTTAATATTAAATAAGAAAGATACATGTAAAGCCTAATACTCCTTTTCTCCTTAAGGGGTTGCCTCTATATTATATAGTTGAGCTTATTGGATTTTCCTCTATGTCCTAGGCCCTCCAGCCTTTTTACTATTCAGCTAAGTCTGGGTCATTGGTACAGTATAAAAATGTTAAAAAATTTATAGTAATTTATATATTTTTTATACTTACCAAAGACCCAGAGGGGGATGGCCCTCCCAGGAGTTGGGAACTCTTGCCTCCCCGCTGAGTACATAGCGCTGACCAGGCACTGCCAGTAAGAATGATAATTGGCGCCAATTTCGGAACGTCCTTGACACTGCGCATGCGCAGTAGGGGCGAAGTATGGAGGTCCTTTTGGACATGATTTCTTTTGGTTTTGGATGCAAATTTTGGGGATTGGGGGGCAAAATTTGTGTTTGGCCCTGGTTTTGTTAGAGTTAGCACCAGCTAAGTCTGGATCATTGGTAAGTATAAAAAATATATAAATTACTATAAATTTTTTAACATTTTTCAAAATATTTCAACAAAACCATAATCATGTACCCCCTCTTTGGAATGACCTCATTGAGCTCGTTCCAGTGAGGGGTCACATGATATGGTTTTGTTGAAATTTTTTGAAAAACTTTAAAAAATGATATTTAAAATAATAAATTTTGATATCGTCTGCGTTGGGTAAAGGGTTAAGTACAACCCTGTGCTTCATCAATTAAATGTTTGCTCATGATGATTTTTATTACCGGGTAGGTGCATGCATGGACATCAGTGTCCACGCATGAATTTACGACCAGTCCACGGCGACTGTACAATACATGTATGTGATTGGTTTTATATTATGTTATACTTTTTGTATTGTTCTTATTAATTGAATGATTGATTAACAGGCCCAAAGCCAGAATTTCAAAATTTTCCAACAAGGTGTGTTGAGAGTTAAAATTTTCCGATAGTATTCCTGGGTCATTGACCATCAGTACGTACTTGAAACGTAACTCAATACACTTCTTTGACCCTTCACCTAACGTATGTGCTTCATCCTCTGCATAATTTATAAATTAAGCAGTTGAAAAATATATTTTAACCCTTTACCTAACATGAAAAGCAGACGACACTTGTAAAAATATTCTTGAATAACTAATTTTTTTTCCATTTTTTATCTCAAAAACACAGGTTATAACCCTTCATTGGAATGAGCTTGACGAGCTCATTCCAATGAGGTGTCATAACCTATGTATTTTTATACTGTACCAATGACCCAGACATAGCTGGTGCTAACTCTTAAAATATAGGGCCAAACACAAATTTTGCCCCCCAATCCCCAAAATTTGCATCTAAAACTAAAGAAAACATGTCCTGAAAGGCCCTCCACACTTCGCCCCTACTGCGCATGCGCAGTGTCAAGGACGTTCCGAAATTGGCGCCATTAATCATTCTAAGTTTGGCCCTTCATCAGTTAACATCTGACTGATCTTTGTGCTTATAAATCTCAGTTTAAATGATGCCAGACACATAAATATTAGTGAAATGGTGATTCTAAGGAGGATAGAGAAGGAGGAGAGGAAAAGAATGTGTGACAGAATATTATCAGGGCTGTAACTTAAAATTTTTTAATGAAATTATGTTAAGTTACCTATTTTCAAGGCAGCAGCCATTTTGTTGTCATTCTGATTATTTAGTTACACTGTTTTTTAAGTGTTTTCCTCTCTCCCTGTCCTTTAAGTTCCCCCTTGCTATTCTCCCATGCTTTTGGCATAGTTTTTGTAATTATTATTACTAA
Organism: Pictodentalium vernedei; assembly: GCA_031216915.1. NCBI lineage: Eukaryota > Metazoa > Mollusca > Scaphopoda > Dentaliida > Dentaliidae > Pictodentalium > Pictodentalium vernedei. The sequence continues at coordinate 41,729,914 of CM062293.1, forward strand.
ATTTTCTTGGGAGTTTTAGCTGAATAACAGAATGAATTCTGTTCTTTCCCCATGTTTACGTCTTCACCTACGGGTGGTTAGGCGTTGTGTTCTGCATCTACCATCTGATGTTCTGCAGTTTCTTCCCTGGAAGTCTCTGTTTTGCATCAGATAGTGTATTTCTGGTAACTGATTTCGGGCCTGGGTGCCTGGAGTCTTATTTTAGTGTTTTTACACTCATTGTTTACATTTACAACAGCCCTCTGTGTGAGGGGGGGATTTCTAAAAAATAATATCTTGATGTTATTTTAATCATAACTAGATACATTATTATTGTTCGTAAGGGTTGAATAAATTGTTTAAAATATTTTTAAAATTTTTGTCCACACTTAGGCTTGGGATCCATTGGGGCTCAACGTTACTTTTCAGAAACTTGGGCTGTTCTGAAAAAATATTTTTTCAAAATATTTTGATTTCAATTATTTTTCTATATTAATGGATCATATTATTATTATGTATTTTGATTGCCAGGGGTTAGTGCGAGTACCAGGACTTGTTTTCTTTTCACATTGAAAGGATATTGATCAATTGTTTTAAGAGGAAGTCTTCCTCTGACTTTATTATCATTCTATATGTAGTCAGTGTACTCGCATTAACTCCTGTTCTGTATCGTATGATTTCGATGACAATATGGGAAGCGTATGTCACGGTATGTTGTTGGGGATTTGGACACTCCGGTCCTTTCCCCGCAGGGTCACTCTACTTTATCAATTTCTATTTCAGACGATCAAGATTAGGGTGATGTATCTGTGATGTCTTCCAACAGTGTGCCTCCGTCGTCACAATTAATGAAGGGCTAGCGGAAAAGTGCTCATGTAAATACGCCAATTGCCTAAGAGGACCCTAGTAGGTTCGACAGCCTTTGACGTCTGCTAGCTCGCCCGGTGTAGCGTCCATTCACCGAATGGTTCGGCAGCCGGGTTCGTCCGTTGCGGTCTAGAAGGAATTTTGGGGTGATGCGAGCACTATAAATTAACCTAATGCACACCCAGTGACGGCGGATCGGAGGGAGAACGCAGGAAGCCTTTTAGTCCGGTTCATAGCTCGTTCCGGTCCATCCGGACGGCAAGCGAGAGAGGACCCTCTCTCGTTCAACAACATCTGGCCCCAGATGTTGTGGTACAAAATGTGTCGCAAGCGGAGCATACGTCCGTCGCTCGGGACGCTCCGTTGTATAGGCAGTCCGCTGAGACTGCTAAGGCTTCCTCTTCTCGTCAGCGCACACGACCGCACCTTGGCTGCGTGACCGCCGATATATTACCAGCTTCGCCGATCAAGGATTCTTTGGCGACCAGGTCACACCATCCGGTAGCCAGGGACACGAGGCCTGCAGACTCCGGACGTTCGCATAGGAAGTGTGCGGGAGTCGACGTACACGGAGCTTCCGGCGGCAATGCATCGTAAGACCGCTACTGCACAGGCCTCGGGAACGGACGTGCTTTCCTTAATAGCACAGTTTATCGCAGCATCCCAGCATCAACTGAATCTGTCGCATATATTTTATCCGACGATGCTGGGTCGGGACGCTCCGCGGAAGCGGGTACGGACGTCCGAAAGTTTCATCCGGTCCGACGGGATACCGAAAGGGATTCGGAGGATTTCGAGCTTTCCCTTTCGGAACAACATATGCTGTTGTGTATGTCATCTGACTTGGTCTTCTACAGCTTCTTTTGTCGGACCAGAATGCTGCGATGCCGGATAAGAAACTGATAGCGTCGGTGGACTTAGAAATTTTTGGTTCGGTTCAGGGACATCGTCCCTCAGTTCCGACATAGTCCAATAATGTCACACAAACTTTCGAATTATTGAACAACGCTATATATATTATTATTTTATGCTTGCTAACCAAGCATTTCTGGTTTCTTGTTCGAAGAGTTATGGAGATGTCTTTCAAAAGTGTGCCTCTGTCGTCATAGTTAATGAAGAGTTAGCGGCAATAAGAGCTCATGGAATATGTCTATCGCCTACGGAGTGACATTCGCTAGCTCACCCGGTGTAGCGTACATTCATCGAATGGTTCGACTGCCGGGTTCGTCTGTTGCGGTCTAGGAAGGAGATTTGGGTGATGCGAGCACTTTAATTACTTTAGTACTCACCCAGTGACGGCAGATTGAGGACAGATCGGAGGAAGCCTGTTAGTCCGGTTCCTGGCTTGTCCAGGTCCGTCCGGGCTGTGAGCGAGAGAGGTCCCTCTCTCGCCCAACAACATAGGGGACCGCATGTTGTGGTTCAGATATTTTACATTCGGAGCATATGTCCGTTGGTCGGGACGCTCCGTTATATTGACAGTCCGAGAGACTGTCTTTAATGCTTCCTCATCCTCACAGCAGGGCACACGACCGCACATTGGCTACGTGACCTCGAGTATCCGATCAGTTTCGGCATTCAGTGATTCCACGACGAATAGGTCGCGCCATCCGGTAGCCAAGGGACACGAGGCCTATACACTCCGTTCGCTCGCATATTGGTAGTATGCACGGGGTAACGATCACGGAGCTTCCAGCGGCAATGCATCGTAAGACCGCTTCTCCTCAGGCCTCAGTGACGGACGTGCTATCCGAGTTAGCACAGTTGTTTCGCAGCATCCCAGCAATTGACAGTTTCTCGGTCGAATCAGGAATTATCCGTCGGCGCTGGGTCGGTGCGGTCCACGGTTGCATCAGCTACAGACGACCGAACGCTTTATAGGGTCCGACAGGATGGCGAAAGGGATTCGAAAGATTTCGAGTTTTCCCTTTAGTAGTATCGGAAGATGCCTTTCATATCTTCTGGCATTATCTTCCAGTGATTATTATTTCGGACTTCATTGCTGCGATCTTGGATAAGAGACTTATAGCGTCATTGGACTCGGATTTTTCGATCGGTTCAGGGACATTGTCCCTGACTTACCGACGCAGTCCAATATTGTCATTACAACATGTGTTTTATTTTTCGACGCTATATATATATATACAAGCCTGCTACTAAGCATGATAGTTTAGTTTCTTGTCCGCGTTGCTCATTTCTGCCATTTTATCATTTATACAAATAGTTTATTTTGGCAGAGCAGGGCATACCGAGAGTTCATATGCGTCTAGACGGTGTGATTAAAGACTGCATATATTCTTTTTCGCCGTTTATGTCTTTTCCAATTTCAATGTTGGGAACGACATTATGTATAGTAGACTTAACTTAGACGCTTTATTATACGTAATCCACCTTACTGAGGCTTTATCATTACGTCTTCAAGAAAAGATTTACGGGATATTATTCTCAATGTAATTTCTTTTGAGGGCAGTAGTTTGTTCACGTATAACTCCGCCCTTCAGTGGCTGATTGGAGTTAGTTAGACGTGATGCAGCCCTAGCTACATCCACACGCGTGGATAGTAAGTTTAAGAACTCTCTCAGAGTCGCTTCGTTCTCGGAGGAGCTTCTCTTCGACGGCAACTTGTCGGCAATCCATGAATTTCTCGATTTACACGTTCTCTTGTCTATCTAGTGTTACAAGAGATTCAGACTGGGGCAAACATTCGGTGGTTGACTCAGAGAGTGCCGCCGCAGTTGCCGGACCCGAGTGTGGCTGTTATGACGGTTGCCAGTCAAACAGATTGGGATATAATACTGATCCCTACGGATTCGAAGTGCCAGGGTCTTTGGGTTCCGCAGTCTTTTAGCAATCAGTTTAACTTCCGCGGAATAATGTTTTTTAGGCTTGCTTTATGTCATTGCATGAACATTATTCAGAAACGCATGCCCAAATTCCTGTCCTTTAATTCGACAGTAGTGGCGTATCTCCGGAACCAGGGAGGCACTCTTTCGTTTCCGTTATTCAATTTAATGGAAAGAATCCGTCTGTTGGTTATAGTACACCAAGTTCAGTTTTGGTCCGTCATATTCCGGGTCGTCTGATTGTTTTATCGGACTCCCGTTCTCTTACGGGTCGCTTGTTGCTGTCAGAATGGACTCTCAACAAACAAGTATTCAATCAGATTTGCTATCTATGGGAGCGCCCAATGATGATTTATTTATGACACAGCTTGCTAATCAATTGCAGACGTATGTGTTGGCTTGTCCAGATCTCTGAGCTAATATTGTTAACGCTCTATTGATCTATAGGACGGAATGATAGGATACGCGTATCCTCCGGCGCTGTTGTTTTAGCAGGTATTGCTAAGATAAACAACCACAATACATTTCTGTTGATAGCATCTCTATCTTCACAGAGATCATGAATAATTTACTCTCTTGTCTACTGTGGGTCTTAACGTGAAATCTTCCTCTATGTGAGGATCTTTTTCACTGGGTAAATCGTGTCATCTTTATCACAACCAGCAAGGTCGCAACCTTCATGTATTCCGTTGTGTGGTCCGTATTGCATTGTAAGCACTGTACTGGACGAGCTTTGGACGCGATTTCTTACTATAGGAGATCCTCTTCTTCGCTATTCTATGCGGCTAAAGTGGAGGCTCTTCCGTCGTGGTGTAGGGATCATTATGTTCATATTGTTGATCCCTCCATACTACTCATTGCTATTTTTTAGTATACTTGTTTCACAAGATCTACTGCAGCCTGTTATTATTTAGGTTATAGGTTTATGTTACCTCATACCTATGCACTCTACGATAGTTTACAATTGAGTCTTTTGTCTCTTTATCTAAGTCAGTTAGTAACTTTTTGATAAATAGACTTAGAATCTTTAGATTAAATTCCTATACGGATTTTAACTTCGGTTCTTATTTAGCTAAGTAATCATTTGAACCTCTGGAAACAGTAGTTTTCAAATTCTGACCTTTTAGACAGTAATTCTGTTGGTTTCTCTTTTACTGTAGAGTCAGTGAGTTTCATGCACTATCGATGGATGATTTTCACTTTCATAGTTTCGGAATCAATACTTCCGTTACTATTTAGGTTGGATTGTTGCATAAGAGTTAGGCTCCTATTATCCGGAACCTATTATTTTAAGGTCCTTCCATCTTCGTATGGGCATAGGCCTTTACTCTTTCCGGGTACAGTTTATGTATTTATAAACAGATATCTGTTTATTACAAAGGGCGTAAGCTTCTTCTGTCTTTGATGTCTAGTAGAAGGACGTTACGCTCCATTTTATTGTTAATGGATTCTATTAACTATCGGTACTGCTTATGGTATATCAGTGACTTAGCAGTTGTGCTTAAGATTTCGGCTCATGAAGTAAGAGTTCTTCTACTTCTTGGGCTTACATTAATAGTGTCGCTATTATAGATTTTTGAAGGCCGCTCATTGCGCTCAGCCATCCACATTCATGAATTTTATCTTAGAAATATCGAGTCCATTTCTGGAGGCCTCTATTGTTAGGTCTATTATCTACTGCTCAGAATGTCATTCACTTAACAGTTGCTACTATAGCTAGGTAGGCTGTCTGTTTCGGCAGTGTCTCCGTTCGGCTGCCCTCTTCGCTCTGGGCTATTTGACCCAGGGCAAGAAAAAGGGGGGGGGGAAGGTGTTCCCTTGGGTCACCTGTTTTACTATGAAAACAAGGGGATACCTCCTCCGGAGTTAGTAATTCTGAGCTGTTATTGGGATGGTTGTTCAGTGAGAAGTTTAGGTTTTTAAAATTCATTCAAGTCTTAGTTTTTAAAGTATAGCTTTTGAATATTGCATATGTCATCGGACATGATTATGCAATCCTCAGACACTTTTAGGAGTATAAGAGTCTCTATTCTCTAGACTTACTTTATTTATTGGCTTACTTTAAAAATTATTAGTATAAGGATTATATTGGATATTAATAGAGTACATGGATGTATGAAGCTCAATTTTGGAAGGTGTTGTATCTTTCTAATTTATCATAAATAAGAAAGATACATGTAAGACCTATTACTTCTTTTTCCCTACAGGGGATGACTCTATTTTATTGAGCGTATTCCATTTTGCTCTATGTCCTTGGCCCTCCAGCCTTTTTACTATTCAGCTATGTCTGGGTCATTGGTAGAGTATAAAAATGTTAAAAAATTTATAGTAATTTATATATTTTTTATACTTACCAATGACCCAGACGGGGATGGCCCTCCCAGGAGTTGGGAACTCTTGCCTCCCCGCTGAGTACATAGCGCTTACCAGTCACTGGTTATTAGAATGATTAATGGCGCCAATTTCGGAACGTCCTTGACACTGCGCATGCGCAGTAGGGGCGAAGTGTGGAGGGCCTTTCAGGACATGTTTTCTTTAGTTTTAGATGCAAATTTTGGGGATTGGGGGGCAAAATTTGTGTTTGGCCCTATATTTTAAGAGTTAGCACCAGCTATGTCTGGGTCATTGGTAAGTATAAAAAATATATAAATTACTATAAATTTTTTAACTTTTGAGATAAAAAATGAAAAAAATAATGAAAATTAATTGGCAATTTTTGAGAATAGTGCTGGCCAGTTTTGGCTGTTACATTGGGGGTAAAGGGTTAAGTAATTTCAATAAAATCACTTCATGTGACCTCTCATTAGAACAAACTCACTGAGCTCACTCCATTGAAGGGTCACAAGATATGAAAAATTAGAAAATTGAAAAAAATTAATTAAAATAAAAAATTTTGATATTGTGTAATTGGACAAAGGGTTCAAATGTGTTTTTTTAGCTCAACTTTGACAAAGTCAAATTTGAGCTATTGTCATGGCCCGTCGTCCGTCGTCCGTCTGTCCGTCCGTCCGTCTGTCCGTCTGGCCGTCTGTCCGTACGTCAACAATTGGCTATGGCTCGGGATAGAGGTCGTATTTATGAACCGATCTTTACGAAACTTCTTGTGTACCTTTGTTATGACCCTGGGACGGGAACGAGTGTTTTTAGGTGTGGTCCGAAATTCAAGATGGCTGCCAGTGGCCATTTTGTACCGATGATGCAAAAATCAGTTTTTTGTACAGAACTTCTGTATGAAAGTTCTGATTTGAATAAAGTTTTGTATAAATGTTTAGTACCATGGGATACATCACATATAATACGGGTTTTTTTCTCGTGCGTAAATTATGCAAATTAGACTGACTTTGATTTATTTAGTGTTACTTTCAGAGCTGTAAGTGCCAAGCTGCTATGGCTCGGGCTAGAGGCCGTATTTATGAACCGATCTTTACGAAACTTCTTGGGTACCTTTGTTATGACCGTGGGACGAGAACGAGTGTTTTTGGGTGCGGTCCAAAATTCAAGATGGCTGCCAGCCGCCATTTTGTACCGACGATGCAGAAATCTGTTTTTTGTACAGAACTTCCATATGAAAGCTCTGATTTGAATAATTTTTTGTATGAATGTTTAGTACCATGGGATACATCACATATAATACGGGTTTTTTTCTCGTACGTAATTGTGCAAATTAGACTAATTTTGATGTTTTTTTGGGTTACTTTCAGCACTGTAAGTGCAAATGCCAATACGGCTCGGGCTAGAGGCCGTATTTATGAACCGATCTTTACGAAACTTCTTGGGTACCTTTGGTATCACCGTGGGACGAGAACGAGTGTTTTTGGGTCCGGTCCAAAATTCAAGATGGCCGATGGCAGCCATTTTGTACAAAATTAGGTGCAATCAGATTTTTGCACAGAACTTCCATATGAAAGCCCTGATTTGAATAATTATTTTGTGTGAATGTTTAGTACCATGGGATGCATCACATATAATACGGGTTTTTTTCTCGTGCAGAAATTATGCAAATTAGATGAACTTTGATTTTTTCAGTGCGACTTACACACAGTAAGTACACATGTCAATACGGCTCAGACTAGAGTCTGTATTTATGAACTGATCTTCACGAAATATCTTGGGTACCTTTGTTATCACCTTGGGACGAGAATGAGTGTTTCTGGGTGCGGTCTAAAATTCAAGATGGCTGCCAGTGGCCATTTTGTACCGAAATTAGGTCTAATCAGTTTTTTGTACACATCTTCTACACAGCTCAGACTAGAGGCCATATTTATGAACCAATCTTTACGAAACTTCTTGGGTACCTTTGTTATCACCGTGGGATGAGAGCGAGTGTTTTTGGGTGTGGTCCGAAATTCAAGATGGCCACCAGCAGCCATTTTGTACCAAAATTAGTGCAATCAGTCTTTTGTATAGAACTTCTGTATGAAAGTTCTGATTTGAATAAATTTTTGTATGAATGTTTAGTAACATGGAATACATCACATATTGTAAGGGGGTTTTTTTCGTGCCGAAATTATGCAAATTAGATGAACTTTGATTTATTCAGTGCTACTTACACAATGTAAGCACACATGTCAATACGGCTTAGGGTAGAGGCTGTATTTATGAACCGATCTTCACAAAACTTCTTGGGTACCTTTGTTATCTCCCTGGGATGAGAATGAGTGTTTCTGGGTACGGTCCAAAATTCAAGATGGCTGCCAGTGGCCATTTTGTACCGAAATTAGGTCCAATCAGTTTTTTGTCACAAGTTCTATACAGCTCGTATTTATGAACTGATCTTCACAAAACTTCTTGAGTACTTTTGTTTTCACCTTGGGACAGGAACGAGTGTGTTTTGGGGTGCCTTTGTTATCACTGTGCTATGAGAACAAATATTTTGGGGTTCAGTCAGACCCACTCTGGGACTCAAAGATTTTTTCTAGTTCAGCATCTGACTGTCACCCACCTTTACAATACTTTACCTATACATTTGTTACAGGCAACGGTCAGTATTCATGTACAGACCGTTACAATACTTTATATGTACCTTTGTTATCAGGTCATTACCTAGATGTTTGTCATTGCTGTGTCACATACTATACATGTACATGTCTTTGTCTTGACAAGTTGAGCTACAGTGTCATTGACACTTTCATTTATACTAGCAGCTTTAACTCTTAACCCGCTGAGTATTTTCAAGATATTTTTCATCAAATCTAGTCATGGCTGCTGTAAAGCAGCCATGACTAGATTTAATGAAAAAATCATCTGCATTTAACTCCAGAAGTAATTGGCAAAATTTGATGAAATGTTCCAGTTATACTTATTTCAGTGGCAAGAGAAATCCTGTCCTGGGCAGGAATATCCGCCAGCAGCATGAAAGGAGTTAAAAAGAAAATATTGGAATTCGAGCGATACGTAATTTTTCCAACTCACAACAAAATCTTCCATCAGACATGGTCATGCTCAGCACACCCATTAGCTTTAGGCCTGTTGACTGATTGATAGATTGATTGATTGGCTGATTGATAGATTGCCTGATTGATTGATTGCTTGATTCAATCAATCACTTAACAATTGATCAACCAATTAATAGACTGATTGATGTGTTGGTTGAGTGATTGATTAAATTTAGGTTGATGCTAAATCATATCCTGCACGAAGAATAGTGTGAATGAAACCAAAGATAAGAGAAAGAGCACCCCCTCCTTCTTTGATTTGTTCAGCTTTGTTATCCTCATGTTAATGATCTCATTAATAACAATATTAGTTTCATAAAGTTAGTGCTTGTGCAATATGTAGAAATGTTTGATCTTTAGTTTGTTAGTCACATTTAATATTTTTTGTAATTAATCTAAACTATTTTTATTTTATTTTAGCTATAATGGTATAATTTTTATTATTTATTTTTTTGCATTATAAACTGCAAGACCTTTGTCTTTACAACAGTTATTAACCCTTTACCTAACATGAAAAGCAGACGACACTTGCAAAAAAAAATCTTGAATAACTAATTTTTTTCATTTTTTGTCTCAAAAACATAGGTTATGACCCCTCGTTAGAACGAGCTCGACGAGCTCGTTCCAACGAGGGGTCATAACCTATGTTTTTGAGACAAAAAATGAAAAAAATAGTGAAAATTAATTGGCGATTTTTGAGAATAGCGCTGGCCGGTTTTGGCCGTTACGTTGGGTAAAGGGTTAACCAATTGGTTTAGGTCTAAATCTGTGTTAAGTCAAAAAATGCTGGGAACCCATTAGTCTACAAAAACCCTGCTGTTTCTAAGGAATGCTGAAATTGTCATTTTGTTACACATGCTATCTTTCTATCAGCTATGCACTTTTTACCTGCGTCGCCAGTGGCAGAGCAGGTGAGGTCTAGTAACCGCTCTACTCCGTCCGTCAGTCTGTCAGTCCATCACGTCAGTCCATCCTAAACACTTTTTCCGTCAAGGTTTTCTTGGCTTCTATGAAAGGGAATAATTTTATATTTGGTCTGCTGCTTCATAATGATGAGTTGTATCGTGTAAGCAATTTTCAGATCTGCCATGCAGCCACTTCCTGTTTGCCGATACTTTGAAATTTGACTGGACCCACTGAACATTGTAATTTTTCGTCAAACTTTTCTCGGCTTCTATGCAAGGGATTGATTTTATATTTCATCTGGATCCTGATAATGATCAGTTTTATCGTGTATGCAATTTTCAGATCTGCCGTGCAGCCACTTCCTGTTTGCCGATTCAATTGCATGCAGCGATGCAGGTTCAGACCCGGTATTGGTCTTGGCTTGTTTTAATTTGTTAATTGATTAATATTACAGAAATTTCACATAATAATACAGATAGGTAAAATTTATTTCTGCTAGAATATATTTGCATCCTGTTTTGGTAGAATATGAAGACTGAAAACTAAAAAAAACAAGAGCAACACAAAGCGTGGCATATGCCCCAACGGTGTCATAAAAGGGTAAATAAGTCTCTAGTGGGCAAACGAAAAGGAAGCTTCCTCAAGACACCAATAATGCATCCAAAAAAAAAAAAATAATTTGAGTCAGCATTCATAAGTTATTGGATGGAAACCAAATTCAATATGGCCACCATGGAGACCATATTGAATTAGCTAGCTGATTCAAAATCAAAAGTAAGCTTCCTCTATACACCAAGAATGCATAACCAAAAATTGAAATTGATTCGAGTCAGTATTGATAAGTTATTGGACAGAAACCAGATTCACAATGGCCACCTTGGGAGCCATAATGAATTGGCCACTGGTGGCTATCTTAGTTTAGTTAACTGGTCCAAAATCGAAAGGAAGCTTCCTCTAGACACCAACAATGCATGATTAAAAAATAAAAATGACTTGAACCAGCATTCATTAGTTATTGGACAGATGGCCATGGCGACTATATTGAATTGGCTAGCTGTACCAAAATCAAAAGGAAGCTTCCTCTAGACACCAATAATTCATAACCAAAATCTGAAATTGATTCGAGGCAGTATTCATTAGTTATTGAGATAGAAACCAAATTCAAGATGGCCACCATGGAAGCCATAATGAATTGGCCACTGGTGGCCATCTTGGATCAGCTGACTGGTCGAAAATTGAAAAGAAGCTTCCTCTAGACACCAACAATGTGCATAATTAATAAATGAAAATGATTCAAGTCAGCATTCATTAGTTATTGGACGGAAACCGAATTCAATATGGCAGCCATATTGAATTTGCTAGCTGGACCAAAATCGAAAGGAAGCATTGTCTGATCATCCACAGGTTTCCCCTAAAATAATGATTTGATCAAATAAGCAGTTCTTTAGTTATTTGACAGAAACCCAAAGTTAAAGAATGGATACCACCGACGGACGGACGGATATGGTGAAAACATTATGCCCCCGAGAGGTTCTCAGGGGCATAACTAGTAAAATGAAACCAGGCCTGAAAATAAGCAGTCTGACATTTGCAGAATGAGGTCACCAGAGGGTGAATTTCATGATGCTATCCTACACAGTGGCCCAATTATCCTCTGGGAACCTCTTTCTGTTTAGTTTTGAGACCCTGATTCAGATTGAGGTTCACAGAGGGTAAATTTTAGTAATGCTACCCTGCTGTGCAGGGTAGCATCACTAAATTCATCCTCTGGGAACCTCATATTGCAGATGATAGTCTGCTTATTTTCTGGCTCGAATGAAACTCTGACAAAAAAGAAATAATAAGAGTAAACAGTCCATGAAAACTGTCCACCAACACGTGCAGGGTAGCATCACTAAATTCACCCTCTAGGAACCTCATTTTGCAGATGACGGTCTGCTTATTTTCTGGCTTGAATGAAATTCTGACAAAAAAGAAATAAGAGTAAATAGTCCATGAAAACTGCCCACCCACATGTATTGTGTAAATGGCTGCCACGTTTATTTACTTGATATCTACTAGCAGACGACACATACAAGAAATTCTTGAATGACTAAAAATTTCCATTTTTGCCTCACAATTATCGCTTATTATCCCTTCACTGGAACAAGTTCAACAAGTTTGTTCCAATTGGGTGCATAAGCTATGTTTTTTTTTTTAAATATTCAAAATGGTGAGATTTGAAAGGCAATTTGGTCTGTTTTGACCATTACTCTAGGTAAAGGGTCAGTGGAAATTAAGTCTATGGGGCAATATGGGCTCTGTCCAGTAAATTGTAAGAAACTTTATACTGAACCTTCCTATAAATATCTGGAATTCACAAATTGAATAACCCGTTGTCAAGTTCATCCAAAGGCTGTCAAATATTTTCACCCTTTTCAAAATTAGAGTTTCAACTAAATTCATCATAAATCCTCTTCAACAGTCCATTGTTAGTTTTCTTCTAGTATTGTTTATTGGGGGTGTTCAATATTTATTGCTTGTCAGTAGATGGGAATTACTGTAAATTTATGGGATTATTCTTTTGCTTGTCTATTGAAGACCCAAGTTATATGCCTGACTAGTTATATACTTGGCCAATGGAGGTTGAAGGGGTAGGTGTACTCATGGAAGTTAGATCCACTGAACTGTACAGGAGATAGACATTCTACAAGAGATAGACATTCTACAGGAGATAGACATTCTACAAGAGATAGACATTCTATTTTTGTGATCTGTTATTTGGTCTTTGTTTTGAAGTGCAGGTGCCTCAACCTAAAGGCTTCATATTCAGTGGAATTGTTTAATATTTTCTTTGAAGTGAAATTATCGGGCCGCGGTGGCATTGCGGTAACTGGTTCTTATCAGATCACTGAAGTCAAGCGACATCGAGCCCGGTTAATCATTGGATAGGTCACCATCTGAGCGATCAATTCAGACTACGCGTTGTGTCCTTGGGCAAGGCACTTAACCCTGATTGTCCACATGGGGGCACAATGATGCCGTGTACTAAGGCATACTGCACGTCGATGGTATGCATGTCTTCAACCAATCTAACCTTGCCTGTTCTGCAGTGCGGTGTTACGATGTTGGGGAGCTAGCAGCTGCTCGTCGTTGCTTGGTGGTTCTCTCCGGGTACTCTGGCTTCCTCCACCCATAAAACTGTCACGGTTATGATTAGCCATTGTGCACAAGTATATGACCTTAAATATCAAAAAATAAATAGTGAAATTATCAAGTCTGTGGATTTGTTTTGTCATAATTTATGGGAGAGTGCCTCTAGACACTCTCCCAAAAATATTAATAAGTCAAAGACAAGTAAGCAAATTTTGATGAACATTATGTATTTATTTATTTATTGGTGTTTAAGGTCACATACTTATGCACAAGGGCTAATCGTGACCATGACAGTTGTATGGGGGGAGGAAGCCGGAGTACCTGGAGAGAACCACCGAGCAACTCTCGGCTCCTCCATATTCTATCTCTGTTCAAGCTCTGCTCAAGAAGTGTTACAGCAGTTGAAGACATGTGCACCATTGACGTGCAATACACCTTAGTACACAGCATCATCATGCCCCCATGCAGGCAAGCAGGATAAAGTGCATTTCCCAAGGACACACCGCTGGTCATCCCGGATGGGAATCGAACTCGGGACCTCTAGCATAGAAGTCCAACAGTCTGTCGGGGCGCGGTGGCTCTGTAGGTAGAGGTGCAGGCTGCAAGCCGAGAGGTCCTCGGTTCGAATCCCACCTGCGGCAACCGTGTTGTGTCCTTGGGCAAGACACTTCACCCCCATTGCCCATGTGGGGGCACGATGACGCCGTGTACTAAGGCGTACTGCACGTCGATGGTACGCATGTCTTCAACCAATCTAACCCTGCCTGTGTTGCAGTGCGGAGTTACGATGTTGGGGAGCTGGCAGCTGCTCGTCGTTGCTCGGTGGTTCTCTCCGGGTACTCCGGCTTCCTCCACCCGTAAAACTGTCGCGGTCATGATTAGCCATTGTGCATAAATATGTGACCTTAAAACATCAATAAATAAATAAATAAATAAATAACAACAGTCTGTCATGGAGCTGATGACCATTAATTGAATACTCTACCAGTTAAAAAACAACAACAAAAGAGAGCGCAATGGGATTGAGTTTTTCTCCCACCTCTAAGGTACTGAGACATATATAAAGTCGGGTGAGACGCTGGGAGAGATATGTCTGTCTCACCCCACCCATGTGACAGCCATCTCACGAACCACCCATGTGACCAACCTATATTGGCTTATTAGCATATTTAATGAGCACAGGACTGTTCAGTCATCACACGTTCTTCTGTAAACAAACAACATGGTGTCACATTTTGGAAATATTAGCAGACGAACGTTTGTCGAAGAAAATAGAAATAAAAGCACAGACCGCAAAACCAAAGGACACTTTTCTCTTTCATATGAATTGTTGGATGAACGCCATTATGAGTGGAGCGATTTGCATGAAATTCCTTTGAAAAGTTATGTGAATACATTGCCGAATTCATAATATGACGTCATTGGAATGTGGCAATGTTCCTTTCACTACAAATCTTTAACCTCTGTCTTGCCAGCATTTGGATTTAATTTTGTGGTATATCCCTGTGGTATATACAGAACTTTTGTGTGTTCTTTCCGATAAGCAAATTAGTTTTTTTTCAGAAATGGACAACAAAATTGTTCGATACAGATTCACGTTCCTCTGAATTACTTTTGATGACGTCAGGCTGTTTTGGTGGGGGAGAAAAATTATCCCTGATGGGGCGGGTGTGAGATGGGGGAAATCTCACCCTCGGGACAAGATATTTGGTCCAGACACTTGGCAAGCCTTGTGTCTGGCCCAAATATCTTGCCCTCGGGTGAGATTTCCCCATCTCACACCCTCACCTACCAGGGATAATAATAATCTTGGCTAAAAAGGGTTATGCAACTTTTTTGTTTTCGTGACCTTCATGGGGTTATCTTAAATTTTCAGTTTGTTCATCCCAGAATATACAATAGATTTGCCTAATAGTGAGTATTATATCAGGGGTTGTTTTAAGGCCACAGATATGAAGGGGATACAATTATTACTGTCTCCCCCTGCCAATACAGAATGGTGCACAGATGTGTTAGCCCACAGATAATTCTGCCCTGGACTATTCAGTCCAAAGATATTTTAGACTTGACATTTCACTCCACGAAGCCAGAAAATAAGCAGACTGTCATCTGCAAAATGAGGTCCCCAGAGGGTGAATTTAGTGATGCTACCCTGCATAGCAGGGTAGCATCACTAAATTTACCCTCTGTGAACCTCAGTCTGAATCAGGTTCTCAAAACTAAACAGAAAAAGGTACCCAGAGGATAAATTGGCCCAATGTATGGGATAGCATCATCAAATTCACCCACTGGGGACCTCATTCTGCAAATGTCAGGCAGCTTATTTTCAGGATGCACTCCACAGACATTTTCAGCCCAGATTTTCAGTTTATGATACTTGTTTAAAATTTGAAGTTATTATTATTTTTTTTTGAGTTCTTAAATTAATGATATTGATTCCCAGAAGACGATTTAGTTTGCAGTGTGAACTATTTTTTGTTTTATAATTATTATACTTTTTCACGTTTACTTAACCAGATATTTCAAAATATGTTAGCAGTATTTGTCAATAGAAAACCCTACAAAGATGAACATCATTGGAACAAGCTCAAATTCCAAATTATAATACAGTAGAATCCTCTTAATTGAATATCCATTTTGCCAGTGAAAATTATTCAATTAACAGGAATATACAATTAACAGGGAAAAGGTCAGTTTCCTGTGTTCTGGAGGTAAAGTGAGCATTTATTCTATTATATCTTGTTTGACAGAGCTCATAGAGTTCTGTCAAACAAGATAAATAAATGTCTATTGGATATAGTGAGGCCAAAAAGGTTGATAAATAAGGGGAATTTGGTGCATGTCACAGTAATTTTTTCGACATATTACAAAAATTTATATACAATTAACAGGAGTTTACTCTACAACCCATATGCAATTAACAGATCAAATTTGTACTGAAGGTATGGTAAATGGTTTTGTGTTTGAAAATTATATTCAATTAACAGGGATATACAATTAAGAGATATCCAATTAAGTGGGCTCCACTGTACCAGGTATCATTACATAAATTATTGTCAAGTTTCTGGTCATTTTTTTTGTTTGCTATGTTAATAAAGGTAAGCTGGGTTACTGCTGAATTTTTTTTCATTATCCATTTCAAATATTGCTTTTGTTGTTTTGAAGTCTTAACAATAATTAATTACTTTTTCTCTTAAATAACATATTTTTATATACAATTTCAAATTTTATCTTTAAAAATTACTTTATAAATAGTATTGTGCAAAATGTTCACCTGGAGCAAAGACCTTGGGCCAAGACATCTGAGGCCAGAACATCGCAGGCCAAAATTTCTTGGCTTAAATGCTTCTCAGAAGAAATAACCAATTTCATACACAATGGATTTGACTATTTTAGTTGACAGTATTGTATAAGATGATGTCTTCAAAACTATGGGGTTAAAAGGGTTAATTATATCCCAGGATGCTTCACATTAAACATAATTTTTCAACATTTTCTAGAGTGCTGAATTACTTTTCAATGGTGATTTATAATGTAAGTATTTTTCTTCATAGATATCGCACTACCAGCAAAAGGAGCCTAAGTTTAGCAAGATATTGCTCATAAACAAGCCAGAAAATAAGCAGACTGACATCTGCAAAATGAGGTCCCCAAAGGGTGAATTTAGTGATGCTACCCTGCACAGCAGGGTAGCATCACTAAATTTACCCTCTGTGAACCTCCATCTGAATCAGGGTCTCATAACTAAACAGAACGAGGTACCCAGAGGATAAATTGGCCCGCTGTATGGGATAGCATGATCAATTTCACCCTCTGGGGACCTCATTCTGCAAATGTCAGGCGGCTTATTTTCAGGTCTGCTCATAAATAATTGTTTGTTGCAATTTATTGGAGAGTGCCAGTTGGCACTCTCCAATAAATTGTAGCAAAATAATTTTACATTATTTTTTTTTTCTACTGCCAAGCCAACAACAGA
Organism: Pictodentalium vernedei; assembly: GCA_031216915.1. Lineage (NCBI taxonomy): Eukaryota > Metazoa > Mollusca > Scaphopoda > Dentaliida > Dentaliidae > Pictodentalium > Pictodentalium vernedei. The sequence goes on from CM062293.1 coordinate 41,747,055, forward strand.
TTAGCACAAACAGTGTAAAGCCACTATTTGTAACGCGAATATTTTTTTTCAAGGATACCATACTATGAGCAAAAGGTGCCACAGTTTAGTGAGATTTTGTTCATAAAAAGTTGTTTTGTTACAGTTTATTGGAGAGTGCCTCATAAATGGTAATAAAACAACTTTGTTAACCCTTTACACAACGAAACAGCCAGAACTGGCCAGTGCTATTCACGAAAGTAGCCAATTAATTTTTATTATTTTTTTCATTTTTTGTCTCAAAAACATAGGTTATGACCCCTCTTTTGGAACAAAGAGTCATAACCTATGTTTTTTGAGACAAAAAATAAAAAAATAGTTATTCAGGTATTTTGTTTGGAAGTGTCGTATGCTTTTCAGGTTAGGTAAAGGGTTAAACATTTTTTTGTGTTTCATCAGCTATGCAACCAAGGTAATGAATACAGTGTTAAATCACTACAGTGGCTTTCAGCACTTTTCTCTAGAGTCCTGATAGTGGCTTCTAGCGCTCAGCCAGTTAAAGAAACAATAAGCAGCTAATTTAAAAAAAATATTGACTCTCAGATTTTTCTTGTATGTGAAAGAGAATGTAAAAAAAAAACCACTGACTGCAAAGTGTAAACCATCGGAAGCAACACAAAATTACTTAACTGTTAGAAGCTGGGGAATCAGAATGAATTTATTGAGACATGACATACGGCGAAAAACTTACAGTAAAGCAGGTGCTTCTCGTCATCTGCCTATTCAGGCAGATGACTCTTGACTAGAAGCACCTGCTCATTGTTTAATTCTCCCCAGCTCGAAGATAGCGGAATTGTCACAGCCAGATTACCTGCCGTATTACATCACAGGCAAGAAAGCTTGACTCCCGGCTTCTAATAGTTAAATCTGTCATTAAAAAGCTTTAATGCAGACAAAATTACAGAAGATATTACATTGCGAAGAGATAAATATAGTTGCCGGAAAGTGATCGGAAGTAAACACAACCCTTTGACATCATTTCTTAATACACGTACATGTGGAAATAATTTTACATTTGCTGCTGTTAGAATGATAGACTGCAACAAACAATTGTGCATTATTTTAGCAGTAATTTCACATTATTTAAACAACACTTTATACAGTGGAATCCTGTTCATTGAATAGACACTTTGCCAATGAAAATTATTCAATTAACAGGAGTATTCAGTTAACAGGGATTGTCACATTCCGGTATTTTAGAAATAAACTTAGCATTTATTCTATTATATCTTGTTTGACAGAGCTCCATGAGCTCTGTCAAACAAGATATAATAGATTAAATGCCTATATTGAATGTAATGAGGCCAGATAAGTCAAAAAACAAAGGAAAACTGGGGAGAGTCAGGGTAATTTCTCGACAGGTTACAAGATTTTTTATTCAATTAACAGGAGTTTACTCTATAACCTATATTCAATTAGCAGATCAAATTTGTACTGGAGGTATGGTAAATGGTTTTGTGTTGGAAAATTATATTCAATTAACAGGGATATACAATTAAGAGATATCCAATTAAGTGGGATCTACTGTATTATTTTTATCTAAAGCAAAGTTATGATTCCATTAAAACCGACAATCGATAATTTCAATCTGATTGCATATAAATAGAATCCGTGTACACAAACTTCACCTTAGACCTTCTGAGAAAGCTAATTTAGACGAATATGGAAAATGATACTACACTTTGTGCTGTCCCAGAAATTTCCGTGAGTGATTGGGGAAGCAGATCGGGATAAAAAAAAAACTACCTGACATTTTTGAGAAAGCCAATAAATTTTCATCTTCATAAATTATGTTATTGATATGAACACTTTCATACAAACAACATATAAAAATCATAACAAAAATTGTGGTTTTGTCAAATGGTCAACTTATTTTTTAGCTGCGACTAGCAGCTCTATAAGTGGCAATGTCAGTCTGTCTGTCGGTCCATCGGTCAGTCTGTGACCAACGAGTTTCAAAACTCAATAACTTTTGAAATACTTGATGGAATGACTTTATATTTGGCATGTAAGTGTATCTTATTGATGTCTAGCCACTGTTCAGTGCATGTGTTGTTCCAAATATTTTTCTTGGAGTTATGGCCCTTGATGAACTTAGAATTTTGTGAGATTGAACCACCCGTCGCAGCTCCGGCGTCGATGTTGCGATTTTTTTCAAATTCACGGCTTATTGGCCCTTCAAGTATGATACAAAACATTTTCATTTAACTCTTTACCCAACGAATCGCCTGCATCCGCCCGCTTAATATGTAAATTCAGCAGTTGAAAAAATATTATTTTTAAAAAAAATTTCAACAAAACCATATCATGTGACCCCTCTTTGGAACGAGCTTGTGGAGCTCGTTCCAAAGAGGGGTCACATGATATGGTTTTGTTGAAATTTTTTGAAAAAATTTAAAAAATGATATTTAAAATAATAAATTTTGATATCGTCTGCGTTAGGTAAAAGGTTAAATTCCTAGTTGCATTATGGGAAATATTTGCTTCTTGAAATATTGTTATTTTGCCATCAGTATGCGGAGAATTAAGCTTTATAAAACTTGGCCAATCTCAGTGACAAAACCTGATTTGGAGCCCTTTCAACCCTGTATTATTGAATGGCATCATCTGTAATATTATTATTATATTAGTAATATTCACAGTGGAATAGATTAATCTATTTTGTATTTATAGGAGTGCTCAGTGATAATTTAATCATAAAGCTGGTATTTATTGTGTCGTCTGCTTATAGACTTAAAAACTATTCTTTATCAATAATTAATAGGTAGAATGCTAAATTATTTTCCAAAAGTGATTTGTAACATACTTATTTTTTTTTTTTTTTTCAAATCAGGTTTATGGAAACATTTTTTTCTTCTGCCGAGAAAACAACAAGCTACTTGGATCAAGTGTCAAGCCACAAAAATGGCTTTCAGCTCTTTTCAATAAGCCTTGATATTGGCTTTTAGCACCCAACCTGTTAAAAGAGGTTTTTTTTCCCAACTCATTTTGTGAGATACTGTGTTTAGTCCTATAAAGTGGTTAACATAAATGTAAAAGATTAGCTAAACTTACTTGTGTTCCAATCATGATATATAGACCATGGATACTTAAGCTACCTTAGACCTCAAGAGACAAATAATTTATTAATGTTTGTTATTCCTTCCACAACTAAACTGTTTTTTCACATAATTCTTCAAGACTACTGTCTCTTTTCAAATGGCAATCATTTTATTTCATTGTTTAAATTTTGTTTTATTATTGTGGTGTATTTAACTCTTTACCTAACATGAAAAGCAGACGACACTTGCAATCAAAATTCTTGAATAACTAATTTTTTTCATTTTTTGTCTCAAAAATATAGGTTATGACCCCTCATTGGAACGAGCTCGATGAGCTCGTTCCAAAGAGGGGTCATAACCTATGTTTTTGAGACAAAAAATTTTTAAAATTATAAAAATTAACTGGCGATTTTTTGTGAATAGCACTGGTTGGTTTTTGCAGTTATGTTGGGTAAAGGGTTAATTTGTAGCATACATGGGGTGATTTTTTTCTTGTATTAGGTTAATGAACAAACGAGTGTTAAAGTTATTTTTTATATTTTTTCTTAATCAGCCCTCTGCAAACTGATGTCAAAATACATCTCTCAGTCACGCACAAAGTGCAGTCATTGACAGCAAATCATCAGAGCAAGTGACATTTCAGTTTGGCTTCCCACAAGGATCTGTGTTAGGACCATTACACTGCACTATTTATGTTCTCCCTGTTGTTGAAATTATCCACAGCCGTGGCCTTGATTTTTTTGCGCTGATGACATGTAGCTGTATTTTTCCCCCATGGGAACCCTGGACTGCCAAAATAGAACCCAGTCACCATTGCTTGCGAAGGAAGTCCTATAAAATAGGCAACATGGATATAAACGATTGGCAGGCTTGACTTTATATCCATGTTGCAGTCAAAACCTGTTGGAGCATAAAATTTTGCGACAATGACCAAAATGCAAAATGTATCTGATTGCATAGACTGTCAGTTTATCAAAATGCCCTCTATGTTAACTGCCATTGGCACCATACCACCAGTCTAGTCTGTCATTGGTAGTCCACATGAAGGGCATTTCGATATACCAGACGTCTAATCTGTCATTGATTGGTCAGATGCTAGAAAAAAAACGTTCTTTCGGTTCGAAAACCATTTTTGCCAAATGAGCGACAAAGATGAAACAAAAATCTGGCAAGAATGCCCTCTATGTGGACTGTCATTGATATCTCAGGTGCAAGGAAGCAGCATTCTTTTGGTTTGTAAAATAAAAAATTTGACCTTTTCCGTGCTCCCCTTGGTACGTTTACCGGCAACGTTTTTGGCCCAGTTCGCACCTGGTTGTTCCCACAAACTGTCAGGGCCTGTTTAATTAATCCCCCCCCCCCCCCTCCCCGATGGGAACCCCAGAAAGTGAAGTACAGCTGATTTTATTTTGTAAACTGGCTTTCTTTTAAGGATAAATAGGGCCCGGTAACCAAGTCTGGTCCTCCAAAATGGTCAACATGAGTTTGAACAATTGTCTAGACATGACCGTATATCCACATTGCTTTCCCGTTTTGTAGTTGTGCAGAAATATGTGACCTTAAACATCAATAAATAAATATGTATTTTACTTTCACTGAAGACATAAAATACGATCCATACGATAAAATTGAATGCTGCATTTAGACATCAAGGCATGGATGACAAATTGAAATTCGCAATGAACCATGATAACATGGAAGTTATATACATAGGTCTACAACATCAATTATCAAAAATATCCAGATTGTTCCTCAATATTCAACAATTGTCTCCAGCAGCTGTGCCTGCAATCTTGGTTATTTGATGGATGAAAATCTGACTGCTGATGAACATGTTAAGCACATTTGCTGGTAGTTCATTTTTTCATCTATGTAAGGCCACACAAAGTAGATCTTCTGTGCCTCAGGCCATTATTTGTAAAATTGCGTGTGGGCGAGCGGTTTTTTATTTTATTTTTTATTTCAGTAATTTCTTCTTTGCCTTCAAAAGTTCATGTTCTTGGTTCAAGTTTTAGGCCTCATAATCTACATAATAGCATGGGTGGTGGTGTATTTCATCCCTCGAGTGCAAGAAGGCTTTTCAATGCTAAAGCATTGCAAAGCCTTCTTGCACTCAAGGGACAAATTCATCAAACTTTTTAACTTGGGTAAAATATCAGACATAAACCATTTAATTTTTATTTTTTTTAAGTTTAAATTGGTTATAAAAAGAGAGCATGCGGCAGCCAAAAGGACCATGCGGGAGGGCCTGAGAAACAGATCTTTTATTTTTTTAGGCCTAGTATCAAAATTTTTATTGACACAAAAACATCAAAGCACCTTTGTTAGTATTTCGACCCCTGAGTGCCAATATGTTCTATGTGCCAGTAGGCTGCCAGTAGGCACATAGAACATATTGGAACTCAGGGGACCATTTGCCTTGACTATTTTAACTATCTGTTGATAGGCTTTAAAAACTTCGCCCTGAAGTGCTTCAGCACATCCAAAATTTTGTTGCATGTGTCATTCTCCAGTCTTGAAAGTACTTTTTGACCTCCAGTGGCTTCTAATTTAGCAGAAAATTCATTTCAAATTTTTTTTTTCCTATCTTTAAATGCATTGAAGGATCTGCACCACCCTACTTGTCTAATTTACTTATCAGTCACAAGTAATAGATATATCACTATTTTGTGTACTATATGGGTAAATAATTGTACAGTTGTGCAGGTGTCCGGAGATATTTTGGGCGAGGCGAAGCCGAGTCCAAATATTGGAGGACACCTGCACAACTGTACAATTATTTACCCATATAGTACACAAAATAGTGATATATGTGATTTAATCCACAGCCCCTCAATGTTAACAAAAGTAAAAAAAATTATATTTTAGAAAGTTTGACACGAGTAAAACCACATTTTAAAACAGTTTTTGCTTGCTCTACCCCCGAAAAACAAAATGGGCATAACCCATCGTTTGCTTGCTAGAAAGTCTATTGAAGTTATGACACGCATCAGGAGTTCAGATATTGTGAACAGATCTGTGGCTTCGAAGTGAACTCACATCATGATGTAATTTGTTCTCCCACTAATATAATGTCTCAGCTCAAGGGTGGAACACTTATTCAATCCCTCATCGAAAGTGTGGCAGATAAATTTAATAATCGTTCATTTTTAAAGCATTTGGAAGAATAATTCTTTTTTTTATCTGAAGAAGAGGTTCGCTTTCCCTCAGGGGTGGTGGTGCCTGATTGCCGTCTTAATATTTGAAAAAGGGCGTTTTTTTTAGGTTATTTATTTATTTACTGGTGTTTAAGGTCACTTTTATGCAGCTATGGCTAATTGTGACCGCAAAAAAAGGTGTAAAGTCAAGTTTAGCCAATCGTTTACACCCATGCTGCCCATTTTAGGGGACTTCTACCCTGGGCACTGGTGACCAGGTCCTATTTTACCAGTAAAACTGAACTTGTTTACCACAGCAAACAAGCACTGCTTCACTTCCGAGGTTTCCACGGGAGTCCTTTTTAGGTTACCAGGGCTGTTGGTTATTAAAAGCAACAAAAAATTAAAAAGTACATTATAATTTGGACACGATGCACACTCAATTTAGTAGCTCTGTTGAGAAAAGCTTGTCGATAATCCATGTGTTAGAAAGTTTTTCACACCTCCTTTACAGCATCTTTACTTTTGAATGGTTATGATTACAGTACCGTGACAATCGTACAAATATCTAGTTATTGGGACTGTTTCAAAACCGTCTCAATATCCAGATATTGGTACTGTTTTACTGAGCTGTTCTCATCAAAACCGTACTTGGTGTAATTTTATAGGGCTTGTTTTCATGACAGAGAACAAAAGAAATATTAGGTAGCTGTGGATTAAGTCACAGAGATCTCATTGGTCATTGTATAAATTTAATTTGGTTCAGCCATCATCTAAATTAAGTTCTGCTGGTGATAGGCATTTGCTGTTGGCGAGCCAAAACTATGGAATTCTCTTCAAACTCATCTAAAAGATAAGAATTCTCTAGAATCATTCATATTTGGTTTTAAAACACACCTTTTTCACAAGGCTTTTGCAAATTTGAACAGCAATAGAGCACCATGTGCAGGCCTGAAAACAAGCAGTCTGACATTTGCAGAATGAGGTGCCCAGAGGGTGAATTTGATGATGCTATTCCAAACATTGGGCCAGTTTATCCTCTGGGTACCTCTTTCTATTTATTCTTGAGACCCTGATTCAGATTGAGGTTCACAGAGGGTAAATTTAGTGATGCTACCCTGCTATAGCATAGCAGGGTAGCATCACTAAATTCACCCTCTGGGGACCTCATTTTGCAGATGTCAGTCTGTTTATTTTCTGGCTTGACCATGTGTGGATTCAATGCTACAAAATTATTATTATTATTATCTTGGGAGCGTGGTGGGTCAGTGGTTACGGCATTGAACTTCAGTGCGAGAGGTCCTCAGTTCGATTCCCACCAGGGGTAACTATGTTGTGTCCTTGGGCAAGGCACTTAATCCTGATTGCTACTGTGTGTGCACGGTGGCGCTGTGTACTAAGGCGTACTGCACATCAATGGTGCAACTGTCTTCAACCAATGCTAACCCTGCTTGTGTGGAGTTAGTATGTTGTGGAGTCTGACTGTTGCCTGCCATTGCTCAGGGGTTCTCTCTGGGTACTCCAGTTTCCTCCTTCCATAAAACTGTCCGAGATGTGGTGATCCTGGCTGTCAAAAGTGTCGTTAAACTCAAATAAATAAATAAATAAATAAATAAATAAATAAATAAATAAATATTCAAGTAGCATCTTTGCCCATAATGCAACTTGCAATTTAACCAATTTTAACCCTGTAAGCTCTGTTAAACATAACCAAATTGTTTTAACCCTTTACCTAACGAATCGGCCGCATCCGCCCGCATAATATGCAAATTCAGTAGTTGAAAAAATATTATTTTTCAGAAAATTACAACAAAGCTATATCATGTGACCCCCTCATTGGAACGAGCTCATCAAGCTCGTTCCAATGAGGGGTCACATGATATTGTTTTGTTGAAATAATTTTTAAAAATAATATTTGAAATCAGAAAATTTTGATATCGTCTGCATTGGGTAAAGGGTTAATTCTGTGTTCCATTATGGGAAATATTTCCTCTAGAAATTTTCATATTTTGACATCATTATGCTGAGGGTGAATTCTATTTTTAAGCTAACTCACTATAATATTCTCTTGATTTGGGGAAAGGTTTCTATTCCGTGATTTCCATCCATCTTTACCACATGGTGTTCTTTATTGAAGCCTAATTTATTGTTTCTTAATGGCTTTAATTATTCTTTCATTTTATAATACCTGTATTATTGTTTTTATTTTTTTGTGAAGTTCATTGTATTTTTTTATTTAATGGTTAATTTACACGATCTTGTAACAAATATTTCTGTATATGCTTCGATGTCTGTTGTTTTTATTTGCACCTAACAAGTTTATTGAAACCAACAAGGTCTCTTGTTTTCTTTTTTTTTAACTCGTACCCAATTTACGTTTTGCTCTGTTACCCAGCACTCACAATCCAATATTTATTTATTTATTTATTGATGTTTAAGGTCACATATTTATGCACAATGGCTAATCATGACCGTGACAGTTTTACGGGTGGAGGAAGCCGGAGTACCCGGAGAGAACCACCGAGCAACGACGAGCAACTGCCAGCTCCCCAACATCGTAACTCCGCACTGCAACACAGGCAGGGTTAGATTGTTGAAGACATGCGTACCATCGACGTGCAGTACGCCTTAGTACACAGCGCCATCGTGCCCCCATGCGGGCAGTGGAGATGAAGTGCCTTGCCCAAGGACACAACGCGGTTGCCGCAGGTGGGATTCGAACCGAGGGCCTCTTGGCTTGCAGCCTGCACCTCTACCTACTGAGCCACCGCACTCCCTCACAATCCAATACAGTGAAACCCTGTTCACCCTTTACCCAACGCAGACGATATCAAAATTTATTTTTTAAATATCATTTTTTTTCAAATTTTTCAAACAATTTCAACAAAACCATATCATGTGACTCCTCATTGGAACGAGCTCGACGAGCTCGTTCCAACGAGGGGTCACATGATATGATTTTGCGGAAATTTTTTGAAAAATATTTTTTTAACTGCTGAATTTGCATATTACGCTGGCGGATTCGGCCGATTTGTTAGGTAAAGGGTTAATTGAATAACCACTTTGTCAATGAAAATTATTCTATTAACAGGAATATTCAATTAACAGGGATTGTGTCATTTTCCTGTAGTCTAGAGATGAACTCAGCATTTATTCTATTATATCTTGTTTGACAGAGCTCCATGAGCTCTGTCAAATAAGATATAATAGATTAAATGCCTGTATTGGATGTACTGAGGCCAAATAGGTCTATAAAGAAAGAAAAACTGGGGAGAGTCGGGGTAATTTCTCGACAGGTTACAAGATTTTTTATTCAATTAACAGGAGTTTACTCTATAACCCATATTCAATTAACAGGTCAAATTTGTACTGGATGTATGGTAAATGGTTTTGTGTTGGGAAATTATATTCAATTAACAGGGTTATTCAGTTAAGAGATATCCAGTTAAGTGGGCTCCACTGTAATGCCTAACAATCATACAGATCTTGGCCTGAAAACCATGAGAAACAGCATGTTCACATAATGTGTTCCGAGTCCGTATCGTATAGATGACTCATTCTGAATCCGTATCATATAGATGACTCGTTTCTGGTAACATGACAGTGACAGTTACACGTGACTGGTTAAAAACTTTACAATAAATAGAAACAGCACAATTCAATAAAACATCAACCCGGTTCCTGAGGATGTGCCCATGTTGCAAACTCGTAAATTCAAGTGGTTCATCATAGGAAGTGACACCGAGAGTGAATAATTTGACAACACAACTTTGAAAATTGCGGTGACTGCATTACTCATTGTTTGTTAGAGTGCACAACAATATAGTTCCATAAAATGTTTTTTTAAAAACTTTTTCTCGCCCAACATTATGTCCCCAAACTGTATTAATAATTTAAGATTTAATCTGTTTATGTGGCAGAATTGTTAGATAAATCAATTATGATAATGTGTATGTCCTGTGATTTGCATCAGATTCTTGGCAGTGTCCAAAAATGGGATCACAACTCGCCGACATTGCTGTCTCGTTGAGATCCCATTCTGAACACCACCTCGAATCTGATACAAACCACAGGACATGCTCATTATCATGATAATCTGTATTGATATTATCAGTTAACCCTTTACCCAGCGTAACGCTCCAAACCGGCCAGCGCTATTTTAAAAAATCGCCAATTAATTTTCATTATATTTTCATTTTTTGTCTCAAAAACATAGGTTATGACCCCTCTTTGGAACGAGCTGTTCGAGCTCGTTCCAATGAGCAGTCATAACCTATGTTTTTGAGGCAAAAAATGAAAAAAATTAGTTATTCAAGAATTTTGTTTGCAAGTGTCATCTGCTTTTCATGTTAGGTAAAGGGTTAAGTCTTTACCAAACACAGCTAGGTGATGACACTTGTAAATAACAACAAATTTTAATTTTGTGCCACCCAAATATAGCTTATGACCCCTCAGAGGAACAAGCTATGTTTTGTAGGCAAAAATATAAAAAAAAATAATAGAATCCAATTAGAGATATTTGTGATAGTGCTGGTCAGATACGGCCATTATATTAGGAAAAGGGATAATTGGTCTCATAATGACCATGTATTTTAACTTATGAGACATTTTGTTGGTAGCTACAGTGAGATGAAGTGAGAACACTCTATTGTTCTCGCAGAGCCTCATGTGACACTATCCACCATAAAACGTCCTGTAAAGTATGTATGCCAGTCTATGAAGTGTTTGAAAACCATTTCATGTTTTCATTAAATTTTCCTATCAGCATTCATATGTTTACAAAAGCAGACAATTAGTAATGGGGACTGGAGAGCAATCATTGATTGCCAAGAAAACTATTGATTTATTACCTCCTGGCTGGCTGCATTTACAATTCTATCTATTTTCTGATGCTTTGAAGTGAAAACAAAATTTTCTAAAATGTCAGGTAAACTGTGATTTTTGAGATAAAAACAAAATGGCAGACAGTGACAATTAAGATACCGCCACTGTTGATATATTGGGGGGGAGGGGGGGAGGGGTCGCTCACTGTTCATGCTTATTATACCCCCACTTCGAAGAAGTGGGGGCTATATAGGAATCGCCCTGTACGTCCGTCCGTACGTCTTTCCGGACATGAAATTCTTGTGTGCGCAACTCCTCCTACATTTATCAATCAATTTGGACAAAACTTTTCAGACATCATCACTACTAAGTGAACATGCGCATATTCCAAGATTTTTGATCTGCGACAATTTTAACCAGGTTATCTCCCTTTGACTTAGATTTATTGTGTCTTTCCATCCGAACAAATTCTTGTGTGCGCAACTCCTCCTACATTAATGAACCGATTTTGATGAAACCTTTCAAACATCATCTCTACTAAGTGAACATGTGCATATTCCAAACTTTTTGATCTGCGACAATTTTAACCAGGTTATCTCTCTTGAACTTTGATTTAATATGGGTTTCTACATGAAATTCTTGTGTGCGCAACTCCTCCTACATTTATCGATCAATTTGGACAAAACTTTTCAGACATCATCACTACTAAGTGAACATGCGCATATTCCAAGATTTTTGATCTGCGACAATTTTAACTAGGTTATCTCCCTTTGACTTAGATTTATTATGTCTTTCCGTTCGAACAAATTCTTGTGTGCGCAACTCCTCCTACATTAATGAACCGATTTTGATGAAACCTTTCAAACATCATCTCTACTAAGTGAACATGTGCATATTCCAAACTTTTTGATCTGCGACAATTTTAACCAGGTTATCTCTCTTGAACTTTGATTTAATATGGGTTTCTGCATGAAATTCTTGTGTGCGCAACTCTTCCTACATTTATCAATCAATTTGGACGAAAGTTTACAGACATCATCACTACTAAGTGAACATGTGCATATTCCAAAATTTTTGAGCTGTGGCAATTTTAACTAGGTTATCTCCCTTTAACTTAGATTTATTATGGGTTTCTACATGAAATTCTTGTGCGTGCAACTCCTCCTACATTTATCAATCAATTTGGACAAAACTTTTCAGACATCATCACTACTAAGTGAACATGCGCATATTCCAAGATTTTTGATCTGCGACAATTTTAACCAGGTTATCTCCCTTTGACTTAGATTTATTATGTCTTTCCGTTCGAACAAATTCTTGTGTGCGCAACTCCTCCTACATTAATGAACCGATTTTGATGAAACCTTTCAAACATCATCTCTACTAAGTGAACATGTGCATATTCCAAACTTTTTGATCTGCGACAATTTTAACCAGGTTATCTCTCTTGAACTTTGATTTAATATGGGTTTCTGCATGAAATTCTTGTGTGCGCAACTCCTCCTACATTTATCAATCAATTTGGACGAAAGTTTACAGACATCATCACTACTAAGTGAACATGCGCATATTCCAAAATTTTTGAGCTGTGGCAATTTTAACTAGGTTATCTCCCTTTAACTTAGATTTATTATGGGTTTCTACATGAAATTCTTGTGCGTGCAACTCCTCCTACATTTATCAATCAATTTGGACAAAACTTTTCAAACATCATCACTACTAAGTGAACATGCGCATATTCCAAGATTTTTGATCTGCGACAATTTTAACCAGGTTATCTCTCTTTGACTTAGATTTATTATGTCTTTCCGTTCGAACAAATTCTTGTGTGCGCAACTCCTCCTACATTAATGAACCGATTTTGATGAAACCTTTCAAACATCATCTCTACTAAGTGAACGTGCATATTCCAAACTTTTTGATCTGCGACAATTTACTAGGTTATCTCCCTTTAACTCAGATTTATTATGGGTTTCTACATGAAATTCTTGTGCGTGCAACTCCTCCTACATTTATCAATCAATTTGGACAAAACTTTTCAGACATCATCACTACTAAGTGAACATGCGCATATTCCAAGATTTTTGATCTGCGACAATTTTAACCAGGTTATCTCCCTTTGACTTAGATTTATTATGTCTTTCCGTTCGAACAAATTCTTGTGTGCGCAACTCCTCCTACATTAATGAACCGATTTTGATGAAACCTTTCAAACATCATCTCTACTAAGTGAACATGTGCATATTTCAAACTTTTTGATCTGCGACAATTTTAACCAGGTTATCTCTCTTGAACTTTGATTTAATATGGGTTTCTGCATGAAATTCTAGTGTGCGCAACTCCTCCTACATTTATCAATCAATTTGGACGAAAGTTTACACACATCATCACTACTAAGTGAACATGAGCATATTCCAAAATTTTTGAGCTGTGGCTATTTTAACTAGGTTATCTCCCTTTAACTTGGATTTACTATGGGTTTTCAAATGGGATTCTTGTGTGTGCAACTCCTCCTACATTAATGAACCGATTTTGAATACATGTTGCACATTGTAAATGTGTTTTTCCAAATGTAAACCACATATGTGTGGGCTCTTTAAGTATTCAGTGCTGTTCTGTGGAAGGCCACATGCAAATACAAATTTCAACAACAAAAAATGATCTTTATGTATACATTTCCTTATGGCCTTCGCCTACATGATCAGAAGTGCATTCCTCTAAAAACCCAAAGCGGGGGGTATTAATCACTTTCAGTGATAGTTCTAGTTGTAAGTGTATTCCACATGGAAACCCATGAAAAGTGAAGCAGTTCTTGTTTACTGTGGGAAACAAGCTCTGCTGTACATGTATAATAGGACCTGGTCACCAATGCCTGGGGTGGAAGTCCTCTAAAATGGCCAACATGGGTATAAACGAATGGCTGGACTTGATTTTATATCCATTTTGCGGTCACGATTAGTACAGAAATATGTGACATTAAACACCAATAAATAATTAAATAAACGTACAGATGAGAGAAAAGGAACAGGAGAGTTAGGAAGAGAAAACATGAGTAAAAAATGAAGTGAAGAATGAAAAGGAAAAACCAACTTGAACCAATGGGAACAAATACAATGGGTCAAAGTTCATCTTTTGTTTCCTAAGTACAGTGGAATCCTGTTAATTGAATAGACACTTTGCCAATGAAAATTATTCAATTAACAGAAGTATTCAGTTAACAGGGATTCTCACATTCCTGTATTCTAGAGATAAACATAGCATTTATTCTATTATATCTTGTTTGACAGAGCTCCATGAGCTCTGTCAAACAAGATATAATAGATTAAATGCCTGTATTGAATGTACTGAGGCCAAATAGGTCAAAAAACAAAGGAAAACTGGGGAGAGTCAGGGTAATTTCTCGACAGGTTACAAGATTTTTTATTCAATTAACAGGAGTTTCCTCTATAACCTATATTCAATTAACAGGTAAAATTTGTACTGGAGGTATGGTAAATGGTTTTGTGTTGGGAAATTATATTCACTTAACAGGGATATACAATTAAAAGATATCCAGTTAAGTGGGATCTACTGTATACTATTCCAAAAAAGTAGGGGATATTTGATAAAAGTGAGATATACGAAGAAATATATTTATATTTTCATCAAAAAGAGTCGAGGCATTGCACTGTGACATCTGGTGAATGATTTCAGTGATAGTTGGATGTTTGACAAGCACACATTCCACGCACTGAGCTATAGAAGACATGGACGGTCAGTCAGAGAATTTACCACATTCAGTCCAAGACCTCAATACCTTGTAAATCCTCCTTGGTTCGCGAGACAAGCATGGATCCGACGTGGCATACTCCTCACCAAATGTCCAGTATCAGCTTGACTGATGTTATTCAATTCTTCCTGCAATGCAGCGGCAAGTTCCTGGACATTGGTAGGGGGCTGTTGGTGTTGTCGTAGGTGCCTGCAAGCATATCCCAGTCATCATGCTCGATTGGTGAAAGGTCTGAACTTAGTGCTGGCCAAGGCAGTGTAGTGATGTTCTGCTCCTGGAGGAACTCTGTAGTGACACGGGCCCTGTGTGCTCTTGCATTGTCATCTTGGAAAATGAATCGATGGCCGTGACGTTGCACAAATGACATCACATGAGCTGCTAACATGTTGTCACAGTCAGGCCTGAAAATAAGCAGTCTGACATTTACAAAATGAGGTCCCCAGAGGGTGAATTTGATGATGCTATCCCATACAGCAGACCAATTTATCCTCTGGGTACCTCTTTCTGTTTAGTTTTGAGACCCTGATTCAGTTTGAGGTTCACAGAGGATAAATTTAGTGATGCTGCCCTGCACAGCAGGGTAGCATCACTAAATTCACCCTCTGGGGACCTCATTTTGCAGATGACAGTCTGCTAATTTTCTCGCTTGGTCACAGTAGTACTACATTACCCTGTGATACACCCTTGGATGACATGTAATGCTGTTCTGCTTGTCATGGTTATGCCTCCCTACATCATAACCGATCCACCACCAAAACGATCGTGCTGCCTAATGGTTACATCATGGTATTGTTCGTTCCACCACTGCCACACTCTTTCGCCTGTCATGGAAGTTGAGAGTCAACCTCGATTCATCAGAAAACGACGTTGCTCCACCGACAATTGTCCCAGCACTGTTGTGCTCCACACCAATTATGCCTTGCTGCGATGTGACATTCAGTCACACGTGGAATTATTCGAGGTCGTTGAGCATACAAATTCCATTTGTGTAGGCGATTTTGGATGGTCTGACCACTGACTCTCACATCTGTTGCTTGGTGCAGCTGCTGTCCAATTTCTGAGGCACTTTGATGGCGGTTACGTAATGCTGTGGTTCGGATGAAACAATCCTGGTTAACAGTTTTCGACCTTGGACGACCTGACCGATGTCTGTCATCAACATTGCCTGTCTGACGGTAGGTGACCACAACCTGCTAATCACCGATTGAGTAACGTTGAGGATTTGAACCAGTGCAGTCTGTCTGTTGTCAACTTCCAACATGCCCATGGCACATAAATGTTCGTCACTTGTCAGTCTTTGCATACCTCGAAAGTTATGTTTCAACCAGAAACTATTGATGACTGAGTTTATACCAAGAAAAGAACGATAAGACCTCCAAAAAAGCCCATCCAGTACAATTAAAAAGAACTATGTTTAGAAAATATTGCTGGAACAATAAATAAGGTGTCTGACATTTGCAGAATGAGGTCCCCAGAGGGTGAATTTGATCCTGCTATCCCATACAGTGGGTCAATTTATCCTCAGGGTAACTCGTTCTGTTTAGTTTTGATTCAAACTGAGGCTCAGAGGGTAAATTTAGTGATGCTACCCTGCTGTGCAGGGTAGCATCAGTAAATTCACCCTCGGGGACCTCATTTTGCAGATGTCAGTCTGCTTATTTTCTGGCTTATTCGGTGATTGATTTGGGTGCTTCCCACAGTAGTGCTTTGTGTGTGAATATTGCTGGAACAGTGTTAACTTTTAACCCTTTTATGTAACGAATCAGCCGCATCAGTAATTTACAAAACTAAGCAGTGGAAGAATATTGTTCTGACTGATCTTCAGCACTTCCAAAGAATATAAATTTAATTTTCGTCCAGCTTCTCGGCTCCTGTTTTTCTTAACACAAGCCTCTCTCCACACATGACCATGGTGTCTGATATCCCCATGTCAGTGTCATCAGTCGCATGAAAACAGTAAATCAGGGTGTTTTTTACTGTCATTCGAGAAGGAATCTGAGCGGAAGCAAGAACATCTTCACCAAGCCTGGAAATATGGGGAGCACGCAGAAACGAGACCGGTTCGCGTTAGATCACTGAAGTTAAGCAACATCAAGCCCAGTTAATCCTTGGATGGGTAACCATTCGGCAACTGATTCTGGTGCTTCCCATAGTAGTGGCTTGTGTGTGATCAGCAAATTTTGAGCATGTGATTCTGCGACGTTGCATCACATGCCAGCTGTGAACGTTGGGAATGTTCACCAGTACCACGCAATCCCCACCGTTCCTAAGTGTAAAATAGGGACCTGTTGAGGTGCTTCCCTTGTGTGCCTGTCTGTGGAGCATCGGCAGTATGCCCCTTTGAGTTGAGCTGAGAATATCATAGAATGAACAAAGGGTGTGAAAACCTGTGATACGGTGTAATAATGTAAGTCAGAGAGCACCATGGTGGATTCTAGACATTAACATTGTATTGCATTGTAAGCAATCTGTCATTTGTAGAATGAGGTCCCCAGAGGGTGAATTTGGTGATGCTCTCCCATACAATGGGCTAGAATCACCCAATTTATCATCTGGGTACTTCTTTCTGTGCCTGAGACCTTGTTTCAGATTGAGGTTCACAGAGGGTAATTTTAGTAATGCTACCCTGCTGTGCAGGGTAGCATCACCAAATTTACCCTCTGAAGATTCTCTAGATGACAGTCTGCTTACTTCCAGGCTTGGTCTTCACCATCACTGGTGACAAATTCTTCACTGACTAAAAATTCAAATTTTACCTGGAAAATGCCTTATATAAGTCTATGACCCACAAATCAGTTTTCGGGTTTGTGCTTTCAATCATTGCCAACCTCAAACAAAGCACCGAAAATATACTCTGAAGAGGCCTAGCTTACAGGCTCTCTGCGAGTTGTCATCCACACTTTATCCTCAACTACCTCGCCTCCACCCCCACCTCCCTTCACTGACAAAAACTTTTGCATAGTGGTTTTCAGCTGCATGGATAAATTAAAGTTTAGAAACTAACTGATGATAGTCCTGTGAGTGTCATGTGGGCATCAGAAGCCAAATAAAATTGGTCTGACAGCATCAGACGAGAATAGGCTGGTCTGGATCAAGAATTTATTTTGGAGTTTAACGAGACTTTCAACAATCATGGCCACCTTGTGTCGGACAGTGTTATGGGTGGAGGAAGCCGGAGTACAGTGGAACCCTGTTAATTGAATAACCACTCTGCCATTGAAAATTATTCAATTAACAGGAGTATTCAATTAACAGGGATTGCATCACTTTCCTGTATTCTAGAGATAAACTTAGCATTTATTCTATTATATCTTGTTTGACAGAGCTACATGAGCTCTGTCAAACAAAATATAATAGATTAAATGCCTGCATTGGATGTACTGAGGCCAAATAGGTCTATTACCAAAGAAAAACTGGGGAGAATCAGAGTAATTTCTCGACCTGTTACAAGATTTTTTATTCAATTAACAGGAGTTTGCTCTATAACATATATTCAATAAACAGGTCAAATTTGTACTGAGGTATGGTAAATGATTTTGGGTAGGGAAATTATATTCAATTAACAGGGATAATCAATTAAGAGATAGCAATTAAGTGGGCTCCACTGTACCCAGAGAGAACCACCAAGCAACTGTCAGACTCCCCAACGTAATAAATCCACTCAAGCAAGGTTAGCATTGGTTGAAGACAGGTGCACCATCAATGTGCATTACACCTTAGTACACAGCACCACCATGCCCCCATGTTGGCAATCAGATTAAATGCCTTGCCCGAGGACACAACACAGTTAGTTGCCCCTGGTGGGGATCGAATCATACACCTCTCGGCTTGAAGTTCAATGCCGTAACCAAAACCACCACGCTCTCCAGGATCAAGGATAGGTTCCATTGAGAAAACTAACCCTGCTTGTGTGGAGTTAGTACGTTGGAAAGTCTGGCAGTTGCTTGCTGGTGCTGGGTGGTTCTCTCCATACTTCCACCCATAAAACTGTTCGACGCGAGGGGTCCCTGGCTGTCGAAAGTGTCGTTAAATCCCAATCAATAAATAAATAGTGAGAAAACTGAGAGCAGGTCATCGGAATAGAACTTTCTGGCAACACAGGAAATCAACTACTCCTTTTGAAGTGAAAACAGTTACTTTTAACCCTTTACCCAACGAATCGGCCGCATCCGCCCGCGTAACAGGCAAATTCAGGAGCTGAAAAAGTATTATTTTTCAAAAAAAATTTCAACAAAACCATATCATGTGGCCACTTGTTGGAACGAGCTCATCGAGCTCGTTCCAACGAGGGGTCACATGATATGGTTTTGTTGAAATTTTTTGAAAAATTGATATTTAAAAAAATAAATTTTGATATCATCTTCGTTGGGCAAAGAGTTAAGGGAGTATGCCTCGGTATCGGTTTGGTATTCGGTATCTGAAAGTACCAAAGGGGAATTCACATCAGGAAAATACAGAATAAGTTGTCCATGTATCATTCTACCACAGCTGCACAAATGCCGCTGCCAATGAGCTGAACAGTGGCATTCTTTTACGAACACATCATATCATATCTACAGTAATTTTGTGACTCCTTTTAAACACGCCTTGATCTTAAAAGGCCTATTTCAGGTGTTTGCAATCTCGGTGCATGTGCTCTGACCATGCCATCTTTAGGAGGTCCTGCTGACAACAAACAAATCACCTGGGCAGTGATTTCTAGTCAAGTCTTGGCTGCCTGTTAAGGCAGCCAAGACTTAGCTAGAAATCGCTGTGAAGCAGCTGGACATGTACAGGTTGTAGTCTAGAGAGAATTCTGGACAAGTGCCCTGGACCCCGAGGGTTAACAAAATTTAAAATAAAATCAGACACTTCTTTCATCAAAATGAACCCTTCAACTGCTATCAAGCCTCAACAAGGACTTTATAAATAGTGAATGTTCGAACATTTTAAAATTCAGGTGCTTTTGTTAGTCAACAATTGGTTCGGTTCAGTTTTTCGGTATCTCCATGACATCAGTTCAGTTTTTCGGTATATTGCCCATCTCTATCCAAAATATAGCTTATGACCCTTGAGCTCAGTCCAATGAGGGGTCATAAGCTTTGTTTTGGTGGAGAAATTAAAAAAAAAAAATAACATAATGATGATTTTTAGCTCATCTGACTGAATATCAGGGTGAGCTATCCTTCATCCATCTGTATTCATCTTTTCCCCCATGGGAACCCTGGGAAGTGAAGCAGTGCTTGTTTACTGTGGTAAAGAAGCTCTGTTTTACTGGTAAAATAGGACAGAGTCATTAATGCTTGGGGGAAGTCCTCTAAAATGGGCAACATGGTTATAAACAAGTGACTTTATCTCCACATTGGCTCAGTGGTAAACTGTTGGACTTCTATGCTTGAGGTCCTGAGTTTGATCCCCGTTCGGGACAACCTGCATTGTGTCCTTGGGCAAGACACTATCCTGGTTCCCTACATGGGGGCAGGATGACGCCGTATGCTAAGGCATACTGCACGTCGATGGTGCACATGTCTTCAAATGCTGTAACCCTGCTTGAGCGGAGCTTAACAGTTAGAATGTTGAGGAGCTGACAGTTGCTCATCGATGCTCAGTGGTTCTCTCCTAGTCCGGCTTCCTCCAACCATAAAACTGTCACGAACACGATTAGCCATTGTGCAAAAGTATGTGACCTTAAACACCAATAAAATAATAATAAAAATAATCTCCACATTGCAGTGACGATGGGTCATTGTGCAGAAATATGTGACATTGACTGATTGATGGCTAGATTATTTTTGATGGTCTGAATTTGTTCTCGATATTTTTTTATTACAAATTATTGGAGAGTGCCCATCTGCAATAATTTGTATTAAAACAAATTTATATAAACAATATTGTTTGCACTTGACTGAATATGAAAAATGAGGAAGGAAAATGTTGGCTTTTGCCCTGCTAACCTCAGTTTTTTTCAAAGCCCTGATAGTGGCTTCCAGCACTCAACCAGTTGAACACAAATAAATAAATAAATAAATAAATAAATAAATAAATAAATAAATAAATAAATAAATAACCCCTGGGCTGATTCCAGTAATATTGTGCACCCATAGGGATGGTGTGGGGGAGGGCCATCCCTGAAAAATAAAATCTTTTCATGAACTGATGGGTATAATCAAGTCAGAAAATAAGCAGGTTGTCATCTGCAAAATGAGGTCCTCAGCGGGTGAATTTAGTGATGCTACCCTGCAATGCAGGGTAGCATCACTAAATTTACCCTCTGTGAACCTCAATCTGAATCAGGGTCTCAAAATTAAACAGAGAGAGGTACCCAGAGGATAAATTGGCCCACTGTATGGGATAGCATCATCAAATTCACCCTCTGGGGACCTCATTCTGCAAATGTCAGATGCCTTATTTTCAGGCCAGGGTATAATGACTTGATACTTGGTACTGAACTTCCATTTGAGGTACAGAATGAAGTTTGTTCACACTAATTTTGTAAGGCAATATCAGTAGTTATGAAGGAAGGGGTGTTATTTTTTAATCCATTCAAATTTCTATATTTGGAACTGGTGGGCACGATTTGAACCAACTTTGGGATGTGTTATTATTGGCATAAAAGTCCTTTCATGTGAAAAAAGATTTCCCTGCATACCCATGGGAACTTGAGGAGCTCAAAGTGGGAACAATCTCAAATGCCAATATTTCCAAAACCACACGGAACAGAATTTTTATTTTGTATGAAGCTAAAGGACCAGTAGAATTGATAGAGCCCAAATAATTGCAATCAGTTGTCTCATGATGTACCATTTTGGGACCAAGTTTGAATTTTAGCAATCTGTCATTTGCAGAATGAGGTCCTCAGAGGGTGAATTTGCAGATGTTATTCCATACAGTTGGCCAATGTATCCTCTGGGTACATCTTTCTGTTTAGGCTTCAGACCTTGATTCAGATTGAGGTTCACAGAGGGTGAATTTAGTGGTGCTACCCTGCTGTGCAGGGTAGCATCACCAAATTCACCCTCTGGGGACCTCATTTTGCAGGTGACAGTCTGCTTATTTTCAGGCCTAATAGGGACGCCAATTTTAACACTGTCAGTAATGTGAAAATGCTGAGTCAACACTTTTCAAAATTTTAAAAAACTCTTTCCCTCTTGGATCACCTGTTAGAATCTTTTATGGTATGCAACTTTCCATTTTTGCAAAAATAATTTTTATTTGGGCTCCTTATGGCAATCAAAATTTTAACGTTGAGCAGTGTGAGAAATATTCCTTAAGGATCTTCATATCCATCAGTCAGAATATTTTGATATGCGGTATACAGCATCCTGATGGAGGTCGGATTCATGTTTTCTTCAAATCAAGTCTCTAGGTTCCATATTTGGCTTCCCTATGGGAGCCCGAATTTTAACTTAGTGCAATATGAGGAATCTTATATATAAAAGAAAATGTTTGTCTCACTCTTCTCGTGTTTGTTGGTAGGCTATAGACTCTGCTGTGCCTCAACCAATTGAGACAAATTTGGCACTAGGAGTAATTTGACCAGGAAAACAAGCCAGAAAAATAAGCAGACTGACATCTACAAAATAAGGTCCCCAGAGGGTAATTTAGTGATGTTACCCTGCACAGCTGGGTAGCATCACTAAATTTACTCTCTGTGAACCTCAATCTGAATCAGGGTCTCATAACTAAACAGAAAAAGGTACCCAGAGGATAAATTGGCACACTGTATGGGATAGCATAATCAAATTCACCCTCTGGGGACCTCATTCTGCAAATGTCAGACTGCTTATTTTAAGGCCTGTCAGGAAAAGGACATTAGATGGGTCCCAATCACATCTGACACTCTTCAACATTTAATCATATTTCTACATTTATTTGTAGGCTGATGAAGGACAAAATACAGTAGAACCTGTCTTGAGAGACCGCCCTTTGGGCCACACAAAAGTGGTCTCTCAAGACAGGTGGTCTCTCATAACATGTTTCACGTTTTCTCAAGTGAGTGAATAACCAACCACAAAATTAAGAAAAAGAGAAGAATGGATTTTTGTAATTACTTTGTAGTTGTTTTTTTTTATGAAGTTTTTGTAACAAATTGAAATGGACTGTTATAAAAATTATAAAAATAAATTAGTGTTGAAAATCTTCATTGAAGATTTTCAACGCTAATTTATTTTTATAATTTTTATAACAGTCCATTTCAATTTGTTACAAAAAGTTTTTCAACACAAATTTATTTTTATTCCTATCTGTCACATTTCAGGTGTGTATGAAATTGTTTATTCAACAATAATCCCAATCTTTTCACAGGGGTCTTACAAAAACATCTCAATCTTTAATGAGTTAGTAATTGAAATCCAATTAAGAGCTTTTAATACTTTTAATTATGTTAGTATAACCACAATGGATTTTCCAATTCCAGAAAAGATAAAAACTTTTTGTCATGGTTTCAGTCTTCAAAGGGGCGGTCTCTCAAGACAGGTCCATTATGGCATAAAAATACAAGTTGGTACCAGGTCACAGTGGTCTCTCAAGACAGGTGGTCTCTCAAGACAGGTTTTACTGTAGTAAGATTTTGAATTTGATATGATGAGTGATTACTGACAAGAGAAAATTGATATTTTAGATTTTAGATTCTAATCTTCACGACAATGTCCCAACAGGAAAATTATGTTGGGGGGGGGGGGGGGGGGGTGGGGGGGGGCACTCCAGTTATACCCCAGTTATGCCCCTGATAATAATAATCTAAGTTGATAATAACAGTATAAACGTATCCCCAAATTCATTTTGTCTTCAAGGGAAGTGAAACAGTGTCTTTTACTGTGGTTAACAAGCTGTTTTACTGGTAAAATAGGACCCAGTCACCAATGCTTGGAGTGGAAGTCCTCTAAAATGGGCAACATGGGTATAAACAAGAGCTGAACTTTCATCCGGTGCATATCCCCACGTGGTGTACCGCCTAGTGTGGGCATACCTATGACCAACAAATATCATTTATGAATATTCTCGTACGGACTGACGGATGGATGCACAGATGGACGAATGTAATTTTCTTCAAAAGTTTCCAACAATTTCCTACAATTTCTAAGTCAAAAGGTATGGTAAATTGTTCGGTGTTTGGAAGTTTTATGCAATGAGGCAGAAGCCTTTGTCATAGGCAAACTGCATGCCATATTTCACTGAAATCCAATAACCCCAATCCAGTATTGCCCCCCTCCCCCACCCTCCCATTTTCTTCGAAAGTTTTCAACAATTTCTAAGTCAAAAGGTATGGTAAATTGTTTGGGGTTTGGAAGTTTTATGCAATGAGGCAGAAGCCTTTGTCATGGGCAAACTGTATGCCATATTTCACCAAAATCTGATAACCCATACCTGAGATACAGGCTGAACAGACAAATAATGTCTATTTCCTACAATTTCTAAGTCAAAAAATGGGGATAACTCTAAAAAGGAGAATGTGAGAAAGATCGTTGAATCCTCTTTTTAAAGCCTATACCATAAGCAGTGTTCATGGCGAATTTCATTGCAATTGGAATATTTGATACCAGAGATACAGGCTGAACAGACAAAATTTGGCTCGGACGGACACAATTTCTAAGTGAAGAAATAATAAAAAAAATAATAATAATAAAAAAAAAAATAACTAGTGTGGGCATACCTATGACCAACAAATATAAAAAATAATAATTTACTTAAGTTATGAATATTTTCGGACAGACGCACAGGCAGATGGACGGACGGACGGACGGACGTACGGGTATATATACACTTGTGCAAATTTTGACTCGTGGGGTGTGTTAAGAGTATGAATTGGTGTTGTGGGTAGCACCCTAGCTGGCCGTTATTGTGGGCATTTCTGTCTATTTTGAGGTGGGGTGCAGTGGTCGTTTTTGTCCATCACGTTTGGGGTGCGCAGCAGGGTTCCAGTCTATAGAGAAGTCAGACGTGACGTCACGAGTTGGTTGCCATTGACAGTGTGATGAAAACAAACATATCAGTCATTGCAAACCTGTATTAATATCTCCAAACCAAATAGAGTATAAAACAAAATTTCCACAAATAATTTCGAATTTTATCAGCGTTATCTATTTATTTTAGGTTCAGTATGTACCATATCTCTTCACAGTGAAGCAAAATCTCGATAATATGAAAAATACGTGTACGGTTTATATTCATTTATTGTCATGCCTGCATAAAAAACGTCCAGCAGGACATGGGGATTTTTGTGAATGATGACTGCTATTTTTCCCGTAATGATAGGGATAAAGACGGAAAGTTCCAGCAGAATGCTGCCTAATGTTCAGTGGTGGCGCCTGATTTCTCCTCATCGGTGGGGAGGGACTAATTTCTAAATGATATTAGGTTTTCCATTAATGCTGTGCCTGTGCGGTGAGGGGTGTGGGGGGGGGGAGGACTCAATAAGTTTCCTGTTGCTTGCACTCGAAATTCGACTCAGGACCCTTCAAATCGATATTTTTTAAGTGTTTTTTTCTGTTTCTGCATCTGTTTCTAAATATGATCACAAGAAGTATAATGGCAAGACTACCTGACATTTACAACGCTGCACGCGGTAGGGGACTTTCACCCCAGGTGTTGGTTGCCGGGTCCTATTTTACAAATAAAATAGAGCTTGCTTACCACGGTGAACCAACAGTGCTCCACTTCCCACAGGGAATAGTTAATATTTATCTTTGTACTTCGACAAGACTCACTTTAGAGGCATCACAATGTCAAAATTGCACAAGAAGGAGAGAAAATGTTATTTATTACTCCATCGCATCACTCACTTCGTGGGGAAAACCATTTGGGAAATGGTGGGGCTGCCAAGTATAACATACGGTACGGAAGTGGTACCCCTAAACCAGACGGCCGTAAAGAGCTTGGAAATCCTGCAGAACGATGAAGGCCGATGGATAACGGGGTCGAGTAATGCCGCAGCACTAGAAGCAATCAGGGGTGAGCTTGGGTGGATGAGGATCAAGGACAGGATAGACCTGTTGAAGCTCGGTTATCTTAATTATTTGGTAAATCTCCCCGACAGCCGATGGTGTAAAGTAATGTTCCTGAGAATTTTCAACTCAAATATCAAAACGGGGTGGATGGTGCAAGTGAGGGAGCTAGCAGAGAACTACTCATTGGAGATCTCGGACCTGGACGTTGGGGCAAACCCGGGTAAAAAAATCGCCAGAGAAAGGGTCATGGAGGATTGTAACCGTAATTGGCGAGAGGGGGTCAAATCAAAGAGGTCTTTGGATGGCCTGCGTGATAAAAAGAAGCCAGGTTTTGAAGAGTACCTTGATGGCACCTTTGGGGGGGGGGGGGGGGGTCACTGTTGTTCAAGCTGAGGTCGCGATCCCCGGAGTTGAGGAGAAAAATTGGGAAAGATGGTGAAAGGGAGTGCCAGATGTGTAACTTGGACATGGTGGAGACCCTGGAACACTTTCTTCTAGAATGCCCAAAGTATCAGTCTAAAAGAATGAGATTCACTGGGAGTATAATGGGGAAGTGGGATGGGAGAATGAAGGACATGTGGTTAGGGGGAGACTCAAAGGAGGGGGTTAATATGCTAAGCGGAGAGATTGGGAAGAATGGGACAAGGGATATCATCAAGCAGTTCGTTTCCGAGTGTTGGGAGGAGAGGAGAAGCGTGGGAATAGGGAGGCAGTTGGGAGTACAGGGGTAACCATGGCCTTCTCGTCCGAGAACCGCGACAAATCAGCGGCTGGCCAAAGTGTTATTATTACTCACGTCTAATCAGCAAATCCCTTAGTGTGGGTCACACTACCAACTGAAATACCCCAAAATCTCAAAATATATCGTGAAATATCACGAAATACACCATTAAAAAGCAAAGTTTATTCTGCCAGCATTCGGTCACTTCTAGATCACTCCCGACTGGCGAATGATCACGGGCATTGGTTCTACATTATACCGGCACTCCTGCGTAGCGACGATGGGGTAGCAGTTGACTTGAAGATCCCAGGTCTATTTTTTGCAGACGATTTGGTGCTAGTGTCAGAAAGCGAAGAGGGACTATCGAAAATGCTGGCAATAGTTGGGAAATATGGGAACAAATGGAGACTCGAACTTAATGAAAGCAAGAGCAAATTTATATCACGGGGTCGCATAGTGGACCCCACTCGAAGGTGGAGAGTGTGTGTGTGGGGGGGGGGGGGGGGGAGGTAGCAGCCAACTTCTTAGTGTAGGAGAGACAGGTGACTACGAGTATTTGGGGGTAAATATAAACATAACAGGAAGAGGCATCTACCGAAGCCACACAAATAAATTGATTCTTAAGGGGAGGTGAATGCTTCACAAAATGGAACTTATAGGGAGAAACAGATTCAATAAGGTTTTCGTGGGGAAAATAATTTGGGAAATGGTGGGTCTGTCAGAATAATATATGATACAGAAGTGGTACCCCTAAACCAAACGGCTGTAAAGAGATTGGAAACCTGCAGGCCGATGGATAACTGGCTCGAGTAATGCCGCGACACAAGAAACCAATCAGGGAGGGGGGGGGGGGGGCTTAGGTGGATGAGGGTCAAGGACAGGATACACGTATTGGAACTCGGTTGCATGTACCTTAATTATTTGATAAATCTCAACGCCAGCCGATGGTGTAAAGTAATGTTCTAGAGTATATAGGACTCAAATATAAAGACAGGGTGGATGGTCCAAGTGAGGGAGCTAATAGAGAACTACTCATTGGAGATCTTGGACCAAGAAATAGGGGCAAACCAGGGTAAAACAAATCGTCAGAGAAAGGGTGATGGAGGATGGAAACTTTAAATGGCGGGGGGGGGGGGGGGGGGGGGGGGTGTCAGATCGAAGAGGTCTCTGGGTAGCATGGGTGATAAAGAGAAGCCTGGTTTTGAAAAGTACCTTGATGACATCTTTGGGTGGTCATTGTTGTTCCAGCTGAGGTCGCGGTCCCTGAATCTGAGGGGAAAATGGTGAAAACGGTGAAAAGGAGAGCCAGATGTGTAATTTAGACGTGGTGGAGACCCTAGAACACTTTCTACTAGAATGCCGAAAATAACAGTCTAAAAGAATAAGATTCACTTGGAGTATAATGGGGAAGTGGGATGGGAGAATGAGGGGAGAGTGGTTAGTGTGAGACTCAACGGAGAGGGTTAATATGCTAATCGGAGAGATTGGGATGAATGAATGCGGTAAGGGGTGTTATCAAGCAGTTTGCCTCCGAGTGTTGGGAGGAGAGAAGAAGGGTGGGAAGAGGGAGGCAGTTGGGAGTACAGGGGTAACCAAGGCCTCCTCACTCGAGAACCGCAACAAATCAGCGGCCAGCCAAAGTGTTATTATTATATTACCTGCAATTTAATTATGAGTGTTTGAGGTAACTTCCAGCATCTATGGCTACACTATCAGTATAAAGTCAAGCTTCACCAATGGTAATATCTATACTGACAACCAGATGCCTTGGTTACTGCATCCTATTGTACCACTAAAACAGAACTTGTGTACAACAATAAACATGCACTGATCCAATTAGTCCAACTTGACTGAACAACTTGAAATCCAGCAAGAAGCCTGGCCTGATACAACATATTTCATGCTACTAAGCCAACATGAAGTCACTCTTCGGGAATTTACAGAGCAACAGTTTTCAGGCACTTCAATTTGGGCATGAATGAAAACATTTTCAAGTCAAGCTTGATATGAAGATTTTGAACCCTTTAAATTAGATATAAAAATATAAACAAGAGGCCCCACGAGGCCTGATTCGCTCATCTTGAACAGAACACAATATAAACAGGGTCCAAGAATGAGTCTACATCAAGCAATCCATCTCCATAGGATACGCTCTCAAACCTTGAATCCCTCAGGAGCGACAAAATAATCCAGGCATCATGCCTCTTCTTCATTTGATGATAATGTAAAATGTAAAGCTCCCCTATGAAACCGCTTGATACAACCTATCTTAGTAAATCTTAGTTACACACCCTTAGAGGGTACTGAATACAAGACACTTTTTTATAGGAAAATAAAATCAATCTAAATCCTTCAAAATGCTTTTTGGAACAGAAAAATCACCTAAAAGCCCCCCCCCCCCCCCCCCCCCCCCCACCACCAATCCTTCAAAACACATTTTGGAACAAAAAGTATCATCTGAGCAGGACGAGGGATCATATGGTCATTTTCCGCATAAAATCAATCTAAATCCTCCAAAACTCATTTTGGAGCCAAACATTTTTTTAAAAAATCATCCAGATTGCTCACTACGTTGTTCCAAGTTATCACACGAATGAGCTAAATATTCATACAAATCTATTAAGTTAGGTTAACTGTGGATGGAAAAATCAGACAGGAATGGTTACCAAACTTGATCAAGATATTATTGAGATCAACTCATAACAACAAGAGGCTCCAAGGAGCCTTAATCGCTCATCAGCCAAAGTGGTGGTTCATCAACACTACAAAGGAATGAAGTCATGAGAGATAAATTTTATGGAACTAGGGCCATGGCTTGAACAAACTTGAATCTTACCCCCCTAAGGATGTTGCATACCAAATATCAAAAGCATTCATCTACTGGATCTGAAGAAGAAGACTTTTAAAGAAAATTCCTCATTTTGAACTAAGTTATCATTTGGGCTCCCACAGTGAGCCCAAATATGAACCCAGGGACTTGGCTTTAACAAACATGAATCTCACCCCCTAAGGATGCTGCATGCCAAATATCCAAAATATCCAAACATTCCACCTGCTGAATCTGAAGAAGATTTTTGAAGAAAAATTCCTCAAATTGACTAAGTTATAATTCAGGCTCCCATAGGGAGCCCAAATATGGACCCAGGGACTTGGCTTTAATAAAGTTGAATCTCACCTCCCCCCAAGGATGCTACACACCACTTATCAAAACATTCCGACTGCTGGATCTGAAGAAGAAGATTTTTTAAGAAAATTCCTCATTTCAAACTAATTCAAGCTCCCACAGTGAGCCCAAATATGGACCTAGAGGCATGGCTTGAACAAACTTGAATCCCCCCCTCCCCCGTAAGAATGCTGCATACCAAATATCAAAACATTCCGACTGCTGGATCTGAAGAAGAAGATTTTTAAAGAAAATTCCTCATTTTGAACTAAGTTATAATTCGGGCTACCACAGTGAGCCCAAATATGAACCCAGGAACTTGGCTTGAACAAACTTGAATCTGAACCCCATTAAGCATGCTGCATACCCAATATCAAAAGATTCTGCCTGCTGGATCTTGAGAAGAAGATTTTAAAGAAATTTGCCTGAAATGCACTAAGTTCAAATTGGGCTCCTATACTGAGACCAAATATGAACCCAGGGGCCAATTTGAACAAACTTGAATCAGATCCACCCCACAATGTTGCATACCAAATATCAAAAGATTCTGCCTGCTGGATCTGGAGAAGAAGATTTTTTAAGAAATTTGTCTGAAATGCACTAAGTTCGAATTCGAGCTTTTATAGTGAGCCCAAATATGAATCCAGGGGGGCCGGTTTGAACAAACTTGAATCAGATCCACCCCACAACGTTGCATCCCAAATATCGAAAGATTCTGCCTGCTGGATCTTGAGAAGATTTTTTAAGAAATTTGCCTGAAATGCACTAAGTTCGAATTCAGGCTTCTATACTGAACCCAAATATGAATCCAGGGGGCCAATTTGAACAAAGTTGAATCAGATCCACCCCACAATGTTGCATACCAAATATCAAAAGATTCTGCCTGCTGGATCTGGAGAAGAAGATTTTTTAAGAAATTTGCCTGAAATGCACTAAGTTCGAATTTGGGCTTCTATACTGAGCCCAAATGTGAATCCAGGGGGCCAATTTGAACAAACTTGAATCAGATCCACCCCACAATGTTGCATACCAAATATCAAAAGATTCTGCCTGCTGGATCTGGAGAAGAAGTTTTTTTTAAGAAATTTGCCTGAAATGCACTAAGTTCGAATTCAGGCTTCTATAATGAGCCCAAATGTGAATCCAGGGGGCCAATTTGAACAAACTTGAATCAGATCCACCCCACAATGTTGCATACCAAATATCAAAACATTCTGCCTGCTGGATCTGGAGAAGAAGATTTTTTAAGAAATTTGCCTGAAATGCACTAAGTTCGAATTCAGGCTTCTATACTGAGCCCAAATATGAATCCAGGGGGCCGATTTGAACAAACTTCAATCAGATCCACCCCACAATGTTGCATACCAAATATCAAAAGATTCTGACTTCTGGATCTGGAGAAGAGGATTTTTTAAGAAATTTGCCTGAAATGCACTAAGTTCAAATTTGGGCTTCTATAGTGAGCCCAAATATGAATCCAGGGGGGCGATTTGAATAAACTTGAATCAGATCCATACCAAGATGCTACATACCAAGTATCAAAAGATTCTGCCCCCTGGTTCTGGAGAAGATTTTTTAATAATTTTTCTATAATTCATACGGTGATATCAGAGTTATGCTCCATACAGAGCCCCCAAGGGACGTGGCCATTTCATTTGAACAATATGAATTGACATATGGTAATGAACATCCATACCAAGTTTCTGGCAAATCGACCTAGCGGTTTCAGAGGATAAGTTGTTTGAAAAATGTCCACGATGCTGGATGGATGACGGACGGAAAGTGATAAGTTTAGCTCCCTTCGGTGAGCTAAAATTCAGCCAGATTGGTCAATGGTCAATGTTTGTTCCGAGTTTTCATACTAACAAACTCAAAATTCATGAAAATCCATTAACTAAGGGGCATAATTCTGCCAAGAAATTTTGATCAAGGTGGAATTCTTGATTAGCTCCGTCCAACTTGGCCAAATAACTCAGATTACCAAGTATCATGAGAATCCATCCAGCCATTCTTGAGTTATGGCTGTCAACGCCATACAACAGCATATGCCTGCCAACCTAGCCAAACTATAAGTAGAGGTTTAGAAGAGAAAAAACTGAATTAAAAATAGCAGCCAGCCACATTTAAAAACAAGAGGCTCCCACAGGGCCAGAATGCTCATCTGATAAGTCATGCCCACCTCATTTACATTGTCAGAATGGATTTATGATGATCATATAAAATTTGCATGTCTTTAAGTTTTTCCATCATTAATTACTTCAGTACAACAGACACATACATTTAATTATTTATTGGTGTCAGCATCTCTGGGCTATATGATGACTCAACATAAGCATAAAATGATGTTTTGCTAATCGTTTATGCCCATGTTGCCCACTGAATGAGGGACTGCATCCCAGCGGTTTAGGTTACCAGGACCTATTCTACTAGTAAAACATAATTGTTCACCTCAGTAAATGAGCACCGATTCATTTCCCAGGGTTCCCATCAAGAACAATACAATAAGGGCAGGAAATCCTGATGAGCTCATTTCTGTCAGGTGTAATATGAGATACTTTTTGCTGACATTTTTTGAAACTTAAAAAAAAAAACAGGCCAAGTTTGACTGAAAACAGAATTAAAGGGTGACATGTTTTCTGACTTCACCACCACCCAACACCCCTCATCTGGTGACCTCAACCAAATACCATTTAAGTTGCATCCCTGAAACAAATAAAATTTGGGGCTCCTTCCAAAGTGTCAGTGAGCTTTTTCCTGTGAGGTCTGATATGATATGTCTCTGCTGATTTCTTTTGGAAATGTTATTAAAAAAATTGGACAGGGAAGACTGAAAAGAGAATATATTGGGTCAAGCGTTATTTTCTGACTCCACCACCACTCCAACACCCTCCTCTGGTGATCCTGAAAACCAGTCAAGTTGCATGCCTTGAAGAAATGTAATTTGGTGCACCTTCCAATGCTAAATAGCAAATACAATGAAGCCCACTTAATTGGTTCTCTCTTAATTGAATACCCCTGTTAACTGAATAAAATTTACAAACACAAATTCATTTACCATACCTTCAGTACAAATTTGACCTGTTAATTGCTTACAGGTTATGGAGCAGATTCCTGTTAACTGAATAAAAAATACTGCAATATGTTGAGAAATTGCTCTGATAAACAACAAATTTCCCTTGTTTATGGAGCTTTTTGCCTCAGTACGTCCAATACAGTCATTCATTGTATTATATATTGTTTGACAGAAATCACAGAGCTCTGTCAAGCAATATATAATTGAATAAATGCCCAGTTTATCTGTAGAATACAAGAAAGTAACCAGTTGGCTATTCAAGTAACCAAGTGGCTATTCAAGCAACAGAGTTCCACTGTACCAAAAGATTTGACTGAATGGTTTAGTAGAAAAAGTTCTCCAAACACTTGGAATACTTCATGCTAACTTGGAATCATTCATAGTGCACCCCATAATGTTGGCCGACATTCCCCTTAAGTCACAGACATTTGCACCCCACGTTATTCAGCTCCTACTATACAATATGCTACCTTGGAATCATTCATTGTGCAACCCATAATGTTGGACAACATCCCCCAAAGTTACAGACATCTGCACCAACATGTTATTCAGCTCATAATACAAACACACTAACTTGGAATCATTCATTGTGGGGGTATGGTGGCTCAGTAGGCAGAGGTGCAGGCTGCAAGCCAAGAGGTCCTCGGTTCGAATCCCACCTGCAGCAATCATGTTATGTCCTTGGGCAAGACACTTCACCCCCACTGCCCATGTAGGGCATGGTGGCGTTGTGTGCTAAGGCGTACTGCACATCAATGGTGCACTTGTCTTCAACCAATGCTAATCCTGCTTGTGTGGAGTTAGTATGTTGGGGAGCTGAAAGTTGCTCGCCGTTGCTTGGTGGTTCTCTCTGGGTACTTCGGCTTCCTCCACCCGTAAAACCGTCATGGTTATGATTAGCCATTGTGCAGAAATATGTGACCTTAACACCAATAAATAAATAATCATTCATTGTGCACCCCATAATGTTGGCCGACATTCCCCTTGAGTTACAGACATCTGCACCCCATGTTATTCAGCTTCCCTTAAGATATAATTGAATAAATGCCCAATTTATCTGTAGAATATAGGAAAGTAACCAAGTGGCTATTCCAGTAACAGGAGTTCCACTGTATCAAAAGATCTGACTGAATGGTTTAGTAGAAAAAGTTCTCCAAACACTAGGGATACTTCACGTCATTCTTGAACTCTTTAACCCCTACTCCTGTAGCCCTGTAAATGCAGGTAAATAAGATTTTGTGAAAATCATTTTCTTGTGCCTTAGATTGTCAAAAAGTAATTATTTGGTCAGTCAAAATCCATTAGAGTCAAGCTAGTATGCCAAACTCTCTATAATTAATGAATGCCTATGGAGAATGAGAATATGGGTTTGGAAAAAAATATTTATATATAGATGTTTAATGTCAGCATCTGAGCTACATCATGACATGACATAAGTATTTGTTTGTTGGTGGTTAACGTCACATAGTTATGCACCATGGCTAATCGTGACACAACATGGAGATGAAGTCAAGCTTAGACAATCGTTAATCAACATGTTGCCCATTTTAGAGGACCATGACATAAGTATAAAGACAAGTTTTGTGAATCATTTATGTTTATGTTACCCATTTACTGAGGGATTGCACCCAAGCAGCATTGGTTACCAGGTCCTATTTCACTGGTGGAGGAAAACAAATCTACCTCAGCAGACATGATGACCTTCACTTCCCGGTTGTCCTCGGGTGGGTTGGGATGGTGTGATTGGGTGGGTGAGTGCATTTGAGAAAATTGAGATTAAAAAAAGTAATTTACCTTTACCTGAGTTTTCAATTTAAGTTTTTTTTACTTCAGGAAACTTTGAGAAAAACTATTTTGTTATTTATTAGTGTTTATTAAGGTAATTGACAGCAGTTGTCACTATATATGACCACACAATGAAAAAATCTTTTTAAAATAATTTACAGTAAGCTATGAAAATGCTTTAACCTAGATAAAACTTTTGAAAACTTAAAAGTTGTAAAGCCCTATCATTCAATGACATGCTGGATTACCTCTTTAAGAAACCTGAGTTGCCTACAAAAGATGTTTTTTTTTATTTTATTTACAGCACTGTGTGTATTTGAGTGAATAGTTAAGCATCTTGTATTGGAATAGGGATCAAATGATAAATAGACTCAACTTGTCCCCAGTTGAAAGCGAAATTTATGAAACATATGGGTTAAATTAAGCATGTACCTCTCCAGAGGCTCGGTCCAACTATATTTTACTGAACTCATTCTGTGAGTCTCACTGTAAATCCAGGACTTGGAGACTCTTTACTAAGCCTTCTTACTACATGGGTTGATATATATGGTACCAAAATTTCCTTTTTATAGCATGAAGCCAATACTAACAACCTAGCACTGTGCAAAGATTTTATAATTCTATCCAAAAATAATTAATTTCCTTCAAAAGAAGGCATAACTGAATGTAAGAAACATAAAATGTTCCACATATTTTACATCTGGCGACTATAAAAGATGGCAAAATCGTGTTCTCAACTAAAATAAAATTTTACGCAGACACCAAATGAAAGTGTCAATGACACTTGTCTGTGTGTTATGTTTGATGAAAAAGATAATGTTCAATGTTTATGAAGGGATTATGAAATAACAAAAGAATTGTGATAATAGGGAATATGTTAAGTTTTGTTAACTGTATACTATGTTTACAATAAAAATAATATGAGGTGTAGACTGTACTAAAGAATTGAGGGGTGGGTTAATGTGGCCTCACAGTTAATATATATCAACAAAAGTTACCAATTTACAGTGAAATTATTTGAAAACGAGTCTCCTCTAGACATCAAACGGAGTCTTCCTACAAAGTTACAATGAAATTCCTCCATATTAAATATGACCTGCAGACTGTGATAAAAGTTTTGGGGTTTTTGGCTTGGGCAGCCATCACGGTTGACCAATCGTGACCAAAAGGGGATGTTCTCATCTAGACATGACTCCAAACCAGCATATCAAATTAAGTGACGATCGGATGAGAACTATAGAGTGTAGCCTGTGCTAAAGGAAAATGTGAACAGACTTTACAGACTCACAAAATTGTTATCTTAAAATAAGCTTGCAATGTTTCATGTTCAAGTTTATGCTAAGATAATAAGCCTGCACAAGCTAACTTTCAAATGTACATGAAACATTGCAAACTCAATTGTTAGCTTGTGCAAGCACGCAGTGTTACCTTATGCATGCTCGCCAAGCCTTTTGTTCATTTATTGGTGTTAACGATTACTTTTAGCTGCATAGGCTAATATGACAACAACAACAACACAAGTATAATGTATAGCTTAGTGCAAGCTAACTCGGCAAGGTTTCCACAGGCTTCTATATTTAGCTTGCATTGTTAGTTTGCTATTTATGATTTATTAGAGCTGATCAGCAAATTAATAACTAAGTTCATATCTTGGCGATAAAATAGTTTTGCTGTTAAAGACACTTTTGTTAAAATCCAAAGACACATTATGATGAATGAAGAGAAAAGACTAATTACACAGAAACATTACAATGCTTATAGTGATTTTAATGTGAGGTCAGCCTGTGTTTAGGGAATGCTGAAGATAAAAATATGGTAAAAAATGAAATTGCAAGACTGTAAAAGTTCAATAGGCTTGCAATATCAGTGTTAGCCTGCACATGCTTGCAGTGTGAGCTTGAAAAACTGCTGAGCTCATTACAAGTTTCCCACAAGCTTACTCTACTGCCTTCCTTCCAATTAAAAAAAAATCATTGGTAATTCTTTCATGTAAACAACAAGAGGCCACATGGGCCCTTAATCAGTCACCTAACAAATTAGATCAAAGAAGTATTTTAGGTCACATTCAGCTAGTCATGGCTCATCAACACTACAGTGGCAAGAAGTCATAACAACATTCTGGTGTCCATGTCAGTGATTATTGTCATAGGTCTTTCCGACTGGATCCAACTCTACCAACTGCAGACATGCACTACAAAACTTCAAAGAGATGTTATGCCACTGCAGTTTGAAAGACATTATTGATGGAAAAACACTAGGGCTTGGATTTGAACAAACTTGAATCTGCCTGAATATTGTTAACCAAATATCAAAGGATTCAAAATGGTTGATCTAACGAGGATGGTTAAAGACTGTTCCTCATATTGCCCTATGATAATAAGTTAAAGTTTGGGGTCTCACAAGATGCCCAAATAGGAATTCAGAGAATTGATTTGAACAAACCTGATTGTGACCAGCTATGAATGATGTACACAAAATATCGAAAAATTTTCACTTGTAAACTTGAAGATTTTTGAGGAATTTTCATCAAACAGCACTAAATCCGGGCACCAACAGGGAGCCCAAATATCAGCACAGTGACTTGATTTGAACAAACTTAAATCTAAGCCACCCTAGATATGTTGATACCAAATACGATGAAAGGAGTCTGACTTGCGGATCTGAAGCTTTTTAAAGAAATTTCCTTATACTGTATTAGTTGAAATTTGGGCTCCAATAGAAAGCCTAAATATTTACGAAGAGCCCCAATTTAAAACAAGTTAAATCCCCCTCCCCACCAAAGAGATGTATACCAAATATTAAAATTGTCAGTGGTGGATCTAAAGAAGAAGAGTTTTAAATATTCCTCATTATGTCGTATTGCTAAATTAAATTTCCGGCTCCAACAGAGAGCCCTAAAATTAACACTGGGACACGTTTGAACAAAATGGAATCTGCCTCCCCCTTGAGATGTTGTATACCAAATATTAAAAGATTTTCACTGGTGGAACTGAACAAAATTAAGGAAAATCAGAACAGCAATTTATTTGCAATCCATCCTCCATGTACTGCAAGGAAGATTTACATGAAGACAAGCAATTGCAGACCTACACTCAAATAGTGTAATTACCATGGGTGGTAAACACCCTCCTCACGTTACAGTTACATTTTGCAGCCAGCAGTAGAAGCCCACCTTGAATAACTTTGACCACTGAACTCAATCAATAACATGTTATTGAAAGAGTTGACAATTTCCCTCTCGGTTCGCTGCTAGTCTACTTCGAAGCAGTTAGTCACACTGCAGCTCATACAATTCATGTTCGTACGAAGCTGATTAAGGCCAGCCTTTCAAGCCTCCCATTGGGACAGTTCTGGTACCTGAACTTCAGAGTAAAGCCCACATATGGACTTCCAGCACTCAACCAGTTAAAGTCATTGCCCACTTTAAATGGAGGACATCCACTACAGGCATTGGATACAGGGTGCTATTATACCAGTAAAATATAATTTGCATTTCCCGAATTTTCATTTAACATCCTATGTAAAGATGGAACAATCAAGAAAAGTTTTAAATGTGCTCATATTTTACTGTACGGTATGTACATGTGCAGTCTATAACAAAGTGTACTATTCGGTAATATTATTTTCAAAATGTGAGTAATGCGATATATATCAATATATAATATATGCAAACTTGGAATAATTCAATCTGCAACCTACATTTATGGCTGACATTCCCTGTAAGTTAGACATCTGCACCCCACATTATTCAGCTCCTACTATAATACAACATGCTACCTTGGAATCATTCATTGTTCACTCCATAATGCTGGCTGACATACCCCTTAAGTTACAGACATCTACATCACACGTTATTCAGCTCCTACTATACAATATGCTAACTTGAAATCATCCACTGTGCAACCCATAATGTTGGTCAACATTCCCCGTAAGTTACAGAAAGCTGCACCCCACGTTATTCAGCTCATAATATAAACGCACCAACTTGGAATCATTCATCGTGCACCCCATAATGTTGGCCAACATTCCCCTTAAGTTTCAGACATCTGCACACCATGTTATTCAGCTCCTACTATACAACATGCTAACTTTGAATCATTCATCGTGCAACCCATAATGTTGGCCAACATTCCCCGTAAGTTACAGACATCTGTACCCTACATTATTCAGCTCTTACTATATAACATTCTAATAGGAATCATCCATCGTGCAACCCATAATGTTGGTCGACATTTCCTGTAAGTTACAGACATCTGTACCCTAACATATTCAGCTCCTCATGGTATTTGATGACTGGATTTGCATCGCAAAATGCTGTACAAAAATGTCCAAATGCTAACCATTTTTCCTTCATATTCACCTTATATTCACTATTTATCATCACTTTTTGAAACCAAGATGAAAACTGCGAACCAAGTTTTTTTTTTTAAAAAAAATACCCTGCTCCTACTACAATGTATACAACATGCTAACTTGGAATCATTCATCCAGCAACCAATAATGTTAACAAGGAAAAATTTAATGTACATGTAACAGCCATTAAGATGGTTTTCTCTCCCCTTAAGTTTGCCCGACTTCAACACGCTTGCCCTGCCTTATCTATGTCTCACTTAAGCCCATTATTTCAAAATCCTCCCCCTCCATCATTGTTTTGATTTCACTAACTTTTTATGGCAATTCTGGATATTGCAATATTCTAATTAAAGGAAGCGTGATTTCTTTGACCTTCCTGACATGTTGTTAATGTCCTAGGTGTGTCCCTCTGTTATGCATATGTGTATGTTTATGACTCGATCAGTTTATGCTCCCCATGTTTCAGCTCCTCCTACAGAGCAACCTATAACAAAGTGTACCATTTGGCAACATTACATGTATGGTGTTAATAATGCCAAAATATTGCCTCATTTTTGCAGTCCTTCGATTTTGGAAAATGATGGAGAGCGATATTCAGCTCATCTGACATTTATTTATTTATTGGTGTTTAAGGTCACATACTTATAAACAATGACTAATCGTGACTGTGACAGTTTTATGGGTGGAGGAAGACAGACAACCCGGACAGAACCACCGAGCATTGACGAGCAGCTGTCAGCTCCTCAACATTCTAACTCTGTTCAAGCTCCACTCAAGAAGGGTTACAGCGGTTGAAGGCATGTGCACCATCGACATGCAG
The DNA here is from genome assembly GCA_031216915.1 of Pictodentalium vernedei. NCBI lineage: Eukaryota > Metazoa > Mollusca > Scaphopoda > Dentaliida > Dentaliidae > Pictodentalium > Pictodentalium vernedei. The sequence goes on from CM062293.1 coordinate 41,786,684, forward strand.
TACGCATTAGTACACAGCGTCATCGTGCCCCCACGTTGGCAATCGAGATAAAGTGCCTGCCCAAGGACACAAGATGGGTCGTCCCATACGGGAAGTCCAACAGTCTACCACTGAGCCACCATGCTCCCCATCTGACATTTAACCCCCGTGCTGGATTCAGGGGTGTTTTCCTACCAGTAACCAGTTTGGACATCTAAACTCCCCCCCCCCCCCCACCAAAAAAAAAAATAAAAAAACATTTTCTTCATCAACAGTTCAATGAAAGCACACACAAAATTGCCTGATTCATGACACTATGGCTTTTGAGATTTCATCATCCCAAATAAACCAGTGGAACTTTATTTTGGGGTTGTTTTTATCAAAATTGCCATGAATATGCTATGAAAAAAAATCTTGAAATTTAAAAATCCATTCTCAAAAAATTGTTCAAATTTATTTTTTGGTAAAGTTTAAAATTCTGACTCAGAGGCCCCTAGATTTGCTCTTGAGGCATCCAATTTCCCAAATATTCCTGATGGAGGCCCCCACCTACAGGAAGGGGCAACCCCTTCCTGTACCCTCTTCCACCCCAGGCCTGCAACCAGCATGCTATCCTTTTACAACCAATGTAAACTTAAAAAATAATTATTAAAAGGTTTATGTTTGATATTTTACCCTAGTTAAAAAAATTGATAACTTTGCCTCCTTAGAGCAAGAAGGCTTTGCAATGCTTTAGCATTAGCATTGCAATGTCTTGTTGCACTCAAGGGACAAAATACACCACCACCCATTTTCTTCCATACATTAGAACACAAACTTTTGATGGCAGAGAAATAATTGCAGAAATAAACAAGAGGGATGTTACATCCCAATGCTCACCTACATTCGCACTTGATAATGTCGTTCCAATGTAACATGTCTAATATTTAGTTAATATAAATCATTAACTAGGCATCAAATGATTAATGTGGTTTATGTGATGGCTTTGGAAAGTCTATATTTCTGCACTTATTATATATCAATTCAACATAGAATCATTGGATATAAAAGCATTTTTTTCTTTTAGAAATGTTTATGATTAAGAATATGAATCGTGAGGCCAGATATTAAATCATAAATAAGAATTAGAAAAGGCTTTCATAAATCACTGAAATTGTAATTGAAGTACATTCATTGGTTAAAGAGGAGATGCAGAAAAACATTCATTCAAGAAAGTGACTATAAGTCCCAACAAAAAAATACATCACATCAACAACTAAAATAAGCCTTAATGTTACTAGTAACAAGTATGAGAAAGTATTAAATAAAAATAAAAAGTTAAAAAAATTTTTTTTGGAAGAAAGTGAATATAAGTCCCCAAAATACCCCTCAAATTCCTCAAATATGCATGTAATAAGGGCGCAACGTTACCGCAATGTAGTTCAGTAACCCAGTAACCCATGCATACAATATCAATTGCCTGGAAAGACACATAGAAACAGAACTCACCTTAACACCTCACCTTAACACAAACTTTTAGAACTTAAAATTGAGTAAGTCAGAGAAAAACGAGAACATTGTGACTGACAAAAAGAAAAGAAATCAGTTAAATTTCTGCATACAGTAGGGTTAATACCTACAGTTGTTATTGAAATGAGAAAATAAACAGTAATGAGTGGTGAAGGCACCACAATCTGCACAAAAGCTGACTTTAATGCAAATTCTTACAACACCTAAACGCTAATTCTTACAACAAGTTTTGGCAGAAAATCAGCCTCAAATTCCTCAAATATGCATGTAATGAGGGTTAAATATTACTGCAATGGAGTTCAGTAACCCAAGTGTAGAATATTAATCGCCTGGAAAGACACATAGAAACACAACTCACCTAAACACAAAGTTTACAAAGTTTTACAACTTAAAATTTACTAAGTCCGAGAAAAACATGAAAATTTTGACTGAAAAAAAAAAAATTCCGGTTAAATTTCTGCATACAGTAGGGTTAATACCTACAGTTGTTATTGAAATATGAAAATCAACAGTAATGAGAAGTTAAAGCAGCACAATCTGCACAAAAGCTGACTTTAACGCAAATTCTTACAACAACTTTTGGCAGAAAATTTTAGGTGAAATTTGGAAAAAAGTCATAGTATCAGGGTTAAATACTGTTCTGATAGTCCCCTGCAACCTACATATGCAATATCAAAGGCCTGAGCCCACTGATCTTTGAGAACTCACCTTAACACCTGATCTTAACACAAACTTTTAGAACTTAACATTTACTAAGTCCGAGAAAAACATGAAAATTTTTAATGAAAAAAAAGAAAATTTCCGTTAAATTTCTGCATACAGTCAGGTTAATACCTACAGTTGTTATTGAAATATGAAAATCAACAGTAATGAGAAGTTAAAGCACCACAATCTGCACAAAAGCTGACTTTAACGCAAATTCTTACAACACCTAAATGCTAATTCTTACAACAAGTTTTGGCAGAAAATCAGCCTCAAATTCCTCAAATATGCATGTAATGAGGGTTAAATATTACTGTAATGGAGTTCAGTAACCCAAGTGTAGAATATTAATCGCCTGGAAAGACACATAGAAACACAACTCACTTAAACACAAAGTTTTACAACTTAAAATTTACTAAGTCCGAGAAAAACATGAAAATTTTGACTGAAAAAATAGAAAATTTCCGTTAAATTTCTGCATACAGTAGGGATAATACCTACAGTTGTTATTGAAATATGAAAATTAACAGTAATGAGAAGTTAAAGCAGCACAATCTGCACAAAAGCTGACTTTAACGCAAATTCTTACAACACCTAAACGCAAATTCTTACAACAACTTTTGGCAGAAAATTTCAGGTGAAATTTGGAAAAAAGTCATAGTATCAGGGTTAAATACTGTTCTGATAGTCCCCTACAACCTACATATGCAATATAAAAGGCCTGAGCCCACTGATGTTTGAGAAATTAACCTTAACATTAAATATTACAATATTGGACACGCCGGACGCCGACGCTGACGCCCGAGGTTATGACAATAGCTCACCACATCTTACAGATGTAGGTGAGCTAAAAATAAAACAAAAATAAAATGCTCACCCACATGAAATTTTACAAATAATGGCCTGAGAAATAGAAGATCTACTTTGTGTGGCCTTATCTATACTTATTCAACTCAACAAAATAACAACAATAAATGTTCGGAACTTGTCACATACTTTCACAATATATATGTGGGCATGGTAGTTCAAAATAAAAATGGTGTTCTCACTCATCCTGACCTTGACATTTTGCCCCAACAGTCCACCTTTCTCATTGTATAAACAAAACCTATAAGATAAAGATAATGTATAAAACAAATTAACAGCATTTACTGAGTTATATGGGAGCGCAGTGGCTCAGTAGGTAGAGGTGCAGGCTGGGTTTGAATCCCACCTGTGGCAACCGCGTTGTGTCCATGGGCAAGACACTTCATCTCCATTGCCCACATGGGGGCACGGTGGTGTTGTGTACTAAGGTGTACTGCACATCGATGGTGCACTTGTCTTCAACCAATGTTAACCCTACTTGTGTGGCGTTAGTATGTTGGGGAGCTGACAGTTGCTCACCATTGCTTAGTAGTTCTCTCCGAGTACTCCGGCTTCCTCCACCCGTAAAACTGTCACGTTCATGATTAGCCATTGTGCATAAATATGTGACCTTAAACACCAATAAATAAATAATACTGAGGTATATGTTGGATGTTGGTTCAAACATTAAGGCAAGTAACTGACCATATATACTCAGCCTGTTGTGAAGAAGATTTCACACACATCCGCAATATTGAAAATCATGATGTGGCATTGCCGTTTGTCTGACTTGTTTGTGGGTTGACCCTCTATTTACAAACCTGCTGCACTAATCCACACAAGTTATAAATTGGGCTTTAAAAAATCATTTTTCAAAAACATTCTACAAAAACATTTCAGGCGACATCTCAATGGCACAAATTTACTGTGCTCATTACAATGAATAGTGACTTTTTTGTATGGATGTTTGTTTGGAAAAAATTGGAAAAAAAAAACAAGTTTACAAGTTTAATAGATTAGCAAAAGTCTTTTCAATGGTTGCGGGTGGTTCCTTAGATTTTACCCCGATACTGTAACAATTAGTCACCATAACCAGTGATGTGGACCCACATCCCCCCGCCCCCTCCAAAAAAATAAATACAAAAATAATGAAAGTGTCAATGACACTGTAGCTTAACTTGACTGTGTGTTGTGTTTGATGAAAAGGATAATGTTCAATGTTTATGAAAGGATTATGAAATAAGACAAGAATTGTGATAATTGGGAATATGTTAATTTCAGTTCCCTGGATGCTATGTTTTCAATAAAAAATAATTTGAGGTGCAGACTGTACTAAAGAAGTGAGGGGTTGCTTAATGTGGCCCTCACAGTTAATGTATGTCAACCAAAATTACCAAGTTACAGTGAAATTATTCAATAACGAGTTATCCTATCAAGTTACAATGAAATCCCTTCATAAATTATGCCTGAAGACTGTGCTAAAGGTTCTCGGGCTTTGCTCTGTGTAGCCATCATGGCTGACCGATCGCAACCAAAAGGGGACGTCCTCATGTAGTCATTACACAGTAACACTGAGTCATCCTCTCAAGTTACAATGAAATCCCTTCATATATACAGACTGTAGACTGTGCTAAATGTTTTGGGTTTTTGGCATGGGCAGCCGTCACAGTCAACAGATCATCACCAAAAGGGGACTTTCTCATCTAGATATAAAACAGAGTCATCCCACCAAGTTACCATGAAATCTCTCCATAAATATGACCTGTAGACTGTGCTGAAGTTTCTTGGGTTTTCACCTCAGGCAGCTGTCACGTTTGACGTATCGCGACCAAAAGGGGACGTTCTCATCTAAACATAACCTCAAACGTGCATATGAAATTTTGTGACAATCAGATAAGAACTACGGGAGTGTAGCCTGTGCTAAAGGAAAATGTGAAGTGACTCACAGACTTCTGCATGTGTGATGGCAATAGCTTATTTTGACTTTGTCAAGTTAAGCTAAAAATGAAATGGAAACATAAAATGAATTTGGGACCAGTATCACCAACGACACTTTCAATGTCATCAGTGACCCATTCGTTCAGTTCTTCACCATGCATGCATTCATTCTGGGTTTTTTTTCTATATTTTTTAAACCCAAAATCAATACGTTGTCACAGCTAATGAATTGTGCATGGACCAGCTCGTCTGGGGACGGAATGACTGGGGTCATATCGTCTGGGTTGAGGAAACGACAGATCATCTGGGGATGGATCATCTTTGGGGCGGGATTGACCTGTTTCCAAATGTCCAAAGGTATTTTATGAATAACACAACACAGTGACACCTCGGAAAATTGCAGAGGTGTGAAAAATCACACATGCAGTGTGGCTACCCCTCAATGTTCAGATTCCTCCCATTCAAATCTGTAGTAAAATTCCCCAACAAGTTTAATTGGCAACTCAAAACACGGGCAAGCTTTCACCCTTATCACTGGCTGCATTTGGTAGTACAAATATTTCCTTACATTTGTGTTTATTGATCCAAACTGTGTTTTATTCTTTATTTATTGAGACTAGACACTGCGAAGAGTCAAGCATCGCTTCGATATCGTCCATGTTTTTGTGCAACCCGAGTTGCTGCCCGAAAAGAATATTGATGCGGAAATGATAACTCCTAGTAAAATTACCCGGTAATGATCATAATCGACCTCCTCTCCCCGAATGTGATTACAAGTATGCCTGTTTCCGCATCGATCTTTGTTCAGATGCAACTTCGGGTTATTATTGTTATGCTGTCTCAGCCTTAACCCCCATTTTCCAGAGGACGAGGCAATTTAACAATTACCTTCATATTCTGTGTAACACTATCTATCAGGAAAATTTCCCCCTTTGATTTTTTATATCACTTCTTGACATATTTTATTCTCATTTCGGTAATTACCCATTCGTAATATTACACGGATTTAGGCAACTCATTAACCAAGTATTCATCTTGTCATTGTTGCGAAATTAAAATCATCTGCAACGTATATCACTCAATTCCCTACCCTGTTTAAAAAAACTATTTTATATCTTCCACGTCTTAACATGTTGTAATTCTCAAGAAACCGTCAATTTGTTCTGCCTCGTATTTTGCTCTGGTCAGATTCAGTTACATGTATAAAATAAACGTGCTCTCACATTTCGGCATTTATTATCACGTAACTACTGTATCCCATATCATTATTCTACAGAATTTCATCTTAGCCATGCATCAAGGTTCTATTATCTTCATATGATCGTTGATCAAAATGTTTATAACATATATTTTGATTTATTCAAGTTTGAAGCGAGTGCCATTTCAGATTTTCTCCGTGTTTACAATTACAGTTTGGAATCGGGTTTTCCAATGTAGGTGCTACAATTTCATTGGCTGGCCTTTTACTATAAATACCGAGACTTCTGCTCCGTACGGGACCCACCAAAATAAGTTACAGTTTGTTTTGCTACATTTCACCTACTCTGACACATTGCAAGGTGGAGGGGGTTGAATTAGAAGAGAATTATAAATATGACTGCGGTGAGTCGTCTGATTATGTAGTAATGTTTGTATTCAATAGGCTAGAAAGTTAGGTGGATGGGCCCTGCCTCATCAGTTGTCTAAGTTTTTAACCCATTTTGCAAGAAACTACATTTGAACGTCAGCTCCATAAATTGTATAACTTAAGCATAAAAATGGAACAGTATTCATTTTAACCCTTAACATGAAACGAGACGACACTCCTCAACAAAATTATTGAATAACTATTTTTTCATTTTTTTGTTTGTGTCAAACACATAGGTTATGAACCCTCGTTGAAACGAGCTCGTTCCAAAGAGGGTCATAACCTACGTTTTTGACACAAAACTGAAAAAAATAATGAAAATTAATTGGTGATTTTTGTGAATAGCGCCAGCTGGCCGATTTTTCCGTTACTTCGGGTAAAGGGTTAATTTTACAGATTTATCTTTACATTCTCCAAAGACAAGAAATTTTTACTGTTAGAGCTTCTTCATTTTATCTAGGACATTTCTTCTCAGTTATAACCCGAAATGGTAACAGGGCCTTTTCATAAATTTCTCCCTCACATTGTGATGCAGAAATTTAAGGGATATCACTGTGGGGGCACGATGACGCCGCGTACTAAGGCGTACTGCACGTCGATGGTACGCATGTCTTCAACCAATCTAACCCTGCCTGTGCTGCAGTGCGGAGTTACGATGTTGGGGAGCTGGCAGCTGCTCGTCGTTGCTCGGTGGTTCTCTCCGGGTACTCCGGCTTCCTCCACCCGTAAAACTGTCACGGTCGTGATTAGTCATTGTGCATAAATATGTGACCTTAAACATCAATAAATATTAAATAATAATAAGGGATATCACTTGTCACCGCGATCCATTGTATACCAGATATAACTAACCCTTCCGTTCAAACTTAGCAAGACAAGTTAAAGACGCGTATAGGCCTGCCCGTATTCTATCAATATAGGAGAAATCCTCTCCCACAGGTTACTCCTCCCTCAGTTGAGGCCTGCTGGAGAATATTTCTTCCATATTGGCGGATATCACCCTATGTAACAGTGTGTCCGAGAATACATGTAGCTGTCCTCTATTAGCTCTATTATCTCTTATGTAAATTTGGTCATTCTTATTATATTCAGGTGAGTTCTCCTCATCTCTTTCAGTTGAAGACTCACCTTTACACAGTACTGATAGAGTGTTTCCCCCATATAGGAGATATTGAAGCCCGAGGGTGTAATTTCTCCAATAATCCCATCACCCATATGGGAGAAACATAACCCAAATTTAACTGGGGTTATGTTGCTCCTTTATTTGTGAAAATTTGTCTTGCCACATCCTGTAGTTTGTACAAGTCGAATGTCATTCTATCATTCATTTATAACGAGATATTATTTATCAACTGTGTTCAAGATAAACATAATGGCTTAAAGTAATTTATCATTAATAAAAATAAGTTAAGTTTTCCAGTGTCTTCATTTAAAAACATGCTTTATTGGTAATTGCCACCTTGGTTACAGCTCCTGCTTCATCCATCCACTTTCATTATCCAGTATTACCCCCTCCCCCCCCCCCCTCATTCACCCCAAAGGATGAAATGTAACCATACTCCATCTATAGATTTCGTCATTCACTAGTCTTGCCCATTAGTGTCTGCTTTCCTACCCTTATAAAAAAGTACCATGGTAAACCATGGTAAATCACAAAATACCCTGGTAATACCATGGTAATACCATGGTATTACCAGGGTATTTTGGGATTTACCATGGTACTTTTTTATAAGGGTACTACCCCCAGGCCTTATTACTGCCTACCCAAGGGCATGCGATCTTAGCAACCTCGGGGTGAGATCATATTAGTACTAGAACTTGTGAAGTGGGCCATTATTAATTGGCTGAACCAGAGGCGTCATGCTAGAGAAAAATCTGGGAGGGAGGGGGGAGCGGATCGGTAACACCTTCTAAGCGGAGCGTCACCATCGTTTGGCGCGTAGCGTGCCCAAACAATTTGGCAAAAATGCCTCCCATGTTGCCGGAAATGGCACTTCCCAGGCCTTCACCGAAAATATGTGGGGAGAACCCCCCCCCCCCCCCCCCCCCCCGTGCACCGTTGGCATGACGCCACTGGGCTAATCGCTCATTGTTGCACTAGTGACTACACTAGACTACGCCTTCCCATGATGATTTAGAAGGTATCACAGGGCCTTAAATAAGCACGGGTGGTGTCGGGCTCCTGACTATAAAATTGTTCTTTTTAAAATTTTAATCTTATGGCGCAGCTTATGTTAAGCTGACTTTCTCGGACGCAACATTATTTTATAGCCAATACAGGCGTATAATGACAATAACTGACATGGACGATATCGAAGCGATGGTTGACGCTTCGACGGGTTCAGACTTGAAAGGTACTCGGGAGGAATCTAAATGTAGATGGGTAGCCACTACGTTCAGATCGCTGAACTACTAATGTGAAAGATTTAGGAGTGTGATTTTTTTTCCAAAGCTAAGAAATAGTTGCTCACGTTTTTAATTTATTTCCCGGTGCTAATCGTAACCCTGTTGTTTATTCAAAGCCCATGGGTAAAAGTTAAAACCCAACATGTTCAAAATAAGGATGCCGTACGGAAGCAAGCAAAAGTCAAAAGGCCTGTAGAAAATCTCAATTCGCGAATATCTGACATGATTCGATTCGAACTAAAATTCTCGATTCCCAGGGCCCTAGATTTAACTATTGTTGCGGCCCCGTGATAATGAAAGCACTGAGTTGATTTGTTCTCACTGAAGCCTGTGGTTTCACTGCTTCTGCAACACTCGACAATTCAGGTAGGTTGCAGTGCCGCGAAATTAGGCAAAATAAATTACGCATGCTTGCATAACTTCATCTGGATGTATCGAAAAATGAAAGACTCGGACGTCTCAGGCGTTAAGACTGGATTTTTACACGCAAAATTCAACATATTTCGTTTAAATGGTAACTTACTTTAAATTTACGTTTCGAACTCTTCCAAGTTCCATAGATGATTGGCATGAAAACTGCGGTTAAGAAAAATAAATCATTATGATAAAACTGGTTCCCTCTCAAGACAAAAAGAGAAACGCGTACACTGCCAACTTATGGGATGTAATAGAATCGAGAGATTTGATTGGTTGGTTCAGGATGGTTGTCAATTTTAGACGATCAGCGGGAGGCTTTGTCCGTTCGGTGATTGGCCGTCCAAGAACGGACGGAAAATGTGTGTCCGAAACACTGTGGGGTGCAAGAGACCTTTTTGTTTTAAAACCTCAGAAATATCTTCTGGACTCGTTTGTGAAGATGTACTTCCGAGTTGCACCCCATAAGTGCTAAAAATCCCCACAAGTCTGACGCCTACTGGAAACACAACTCATAAGTGTATTCTCGTGAGGGCGGACGGACGGACGGACGGACGGACGGACGGACGGACGCATGTAATCCAGTATACCCCCATTTTCTTCGAAAGTGGGGGCATAACAAGTGACTTATCTCCATGTTGTGGTCACTGTTAGCAATTGTGCAGATTAAACACCAATAAATAAATATTTCACAAAAGTGGTTCATCAGAAATAGAAAAAGTACTTGAGTTATTTCCCTTAGACTGTAAATTTCCAAAAATTAACAACACTCCTGAAAACCGTCCCATGAGAGCGTCATCTGCAATGCTGAGACATTGCTAATTGAGCATTGCCAAACAATTTCTTCCATTAAGACGAGGCTGTTTGACTTCCCAGCGTTTTAACATTACATACAAGTCGGTTCGTGAGTGCCAAAAAAATCAAGTTTTACACTCAGAAGCAAAGAAGACACATTTCGCGGAGGAAACTTCTAAAAAAAGCATTTCCTGGAATGGGCAAACCTCGGAAGCTTGGTCGTCCCATTCCACCCCCTGACTATTTCAATTGAGAAGTGACCATTTATGTTATATTTAAGTCGGGAAACATTGTCACTAAGTCGGGAAAGATCGTTACAAAGTCGGGAAATATCATCACTAAGCCGGGAAAGATCGTCACTGTCTTTTCGAAATAAGTGCACAAAGTATTTAGTCCAACGATGCAAGAAAACCATGTTTATCAATCGACAATAATTGAAAAAAAAAATTTTCAAACGGGATGCCAACCCCTTTTTAACTCTTTGCATGCTGGTGGTGGATATTCCTGCTCAGCACAGGGTTTCTGTTGTCTCTGAAATAAGTATAATTTGTACGTATTTAATCATATTGTCTCCCTGTAAATGGAATGAATTTTTAGTCTGTGTGAAACACAGACTATTGTTTTGTACGGTTTCTTTTTTGTTTTGTTTTGATTTTTCTTCTCTTGTCTTCTGTCTTTTACGCACTTCATTGTCCTCACGATAACTCGAAAATGAATCGTGCTATCTCGCTGATTTGGGGGATACTGACAGACGAAGTAAATAAATAAATAAAAATTTATATCGCCTGGTGGATAACGTTTAAATCTTTTAGCTGGAAAATCTGACTTGGGCGAGTGGTGGGGTAGGTGTCTTCCATGTAGACCAATTCCAGTTAGCCCAATGCCAGGAAGACCAATTTCATATAGATCAACTCCAGGTAGACCAGTTCCAGGTAGACCAACGTTGGTCTTCCTGGAATTGGTCTGCATGGAATGATCATTTTATAGCACATATTTAAATACTTTTTTTTTACTTTTGCTGAGGATTTTTTGAAGATTTCCAAGGAAATTACGGAACATATAACAACAATTTCAAATGATTTACTTAATCTTTATTGAATAACTAGAGGCTCTAAAGAACCTGTAATCGCTCACCTGGAACTACATATAAAAATGTGATTTCCCATAGGCTTTCCATGGTAACTATGAGCTGCAATTGTGGCCATGTTTGCAACATTACATCAACATTACATGAGGATCGTTGGTAGAAGGGGTCCCAGTCCTCAATCATGGAAAGTTTCAACACATTTGACTTTGTACTGTCAGAGGGGAAGATTCTTACAAAATCCATCAATCAGAATCAGAGAATTCCGTGGGGTAGTGGGGGTGGTGATGCGGGTGGTGGGGTATGCCTTTGGTGGGAGTGATAATGGAATTTCCCACTTGTAAATTATTTAGTGGTAGTCGGAATTTTACCTACCGGGGGTGGGTGCAATTGAAAATCTACGCGTCTTCACCCAAGACCCTTTAGCAACGTCCCTGAATAGTTGACGTCCCATGCAGATAGTATAATTCGTGATGTTAGGGGGGGGGGGGGGGGCATCTGCCACTTCCACCCAGCTATGCCTCTTTTAATGTAGAAGTACAATTGTTTCTTCAAACTTCGAACCAACCATTTGTACCCCCCCCCCCAACCGAAAACTGCATATCATAAGAACTAAAGTTTTCATTTGATCAAAGACGGGAGAGTCAATATGCAGAGGCGGCGGAACCGGGGGGGGGGGGGGGTGGAGGGCGGATCAGGGGACACGTGCCCCTCCACTTTTTATCCACAGGCATGTTGGCGCGGTTACACGATGATTTAAAATGGGCGCACGCAAACGTGTCAATATATAGGCATTCCTGTAATAAATGATTTGCAAATCCAAGCAACATTTGGCAAAATACCCCCCCTTCGGTCGCTTTGGTCCGTTTCTTCTTCACCCATCTTCCAACCCGATGGCTAGCCTTCGGTTTGGAAAGTGATTGAAGTAGAAGAAATGGACAGGACAGTGACCACACCGCAGCATGCTCTTCTAAACGAGAAACTATAGTATGTCACTGTACATTATTAGTTACACAGTTTGTTGGTGGCCTAATATGGTATATATGGTGTCAGTTAATTTCATATTGGTTCGCTCTCGTGTAATATGAAATTAACTGACACCATATATACCATATTAGGCCACCAACAAACTGTGTAACGAATATATCTTACCGACTGCTGCATCGATGCACAGAACTAATAACAACAGCGATCAAAATTAAATGAAAGAATTCTCACAATGTGTTTACGTGTCTTTGCCTTGTTACAATTTATGGGAGAGTGCCTGCACTCTCCCATAAATTGTAACAAGGCAAATTCATACTTACCAAACAGTTTCATTTCGAAGGTAACATGACACACATCCACAGAATATGAAGCCTTTTAAGTTGCCTAACCTGCACTTCAGAACACATATGGGCTTCCAACACTCAATCTTTCAACTTGAAGCGTTTATCGGCTGCCGCCATTTTGAATAATCAATGAACAAAGGGGAGATTACCCATATCTGCCAGCGTATATTGATGTTGACGGGCAGTATATGGTTTTATATGCAGTCTGCATGTGACGTCCTTGAACCAATGACATTCGCAGATATTTGTAGGAGGTAAGATATTTATTGATATACAATTGTAACTTTTCTCCTACTCCTGGGTCGAACTATGGTAGCCTTGAAAAAATTGTGCTCCTCCATTTTTATAGAGCTGCCGCTGCTGCCTCTGTCAACATGAATTGAACTATCCAGTTTGCATCGATCGTGATTGTTCCTTATATATGGTGAAGTCTGACCCAACCTTAAGAGCCGATAACAAAGTTGTGTTATCGATGATTTAATGGTGTAGCGGTAACACTGTTGCTTTGTGATCTGTTGCTGCGGGTTCGCTTCTTGTAATGTCGGATTTTCACTTTAATATTTTTTGTTTTACGCGATTGTTGGAAACGTACCAGCGGGACTAAAACGTTTGTTAGTTTGTCGGTAAAATAATCTTTGGTCGAAAAGATTTCAACATTGGTACACAGTAAATAGGCAAACATCAGAGTATTTTTAACCCCACCTAGTAACATGATTCCGTGGCCTCTGCGTATTCATCGTTGGTTTCAATGAAGATGGACCAGGGTTCAGTTTCGCATCGAGACGTTTAATTTGAAAAAGGAAGATTACCTTGTCAGATCGATCCTACAAATTTTGAAATCCTCGTTACACTCCAGAAAGAAAATAAAATAGAAATTGATAAATAAATAAACAAAAATACAACATTCTTCCTAATTGTTTGAAATGAGCAAAGTGTTTCGAATATTCAAACCAAAATATACCAAAGGGAGAGAAGGAAATTAAATGAATAATTTCCATGTCTCCAAACAAAGTCTAAAAACCCAAAATGTTTCCATCGAGCTCTACTATGTCATCGTATCGCATTATTTTATTTTATTTGTTTGTTTTTGCACATAAAATCACCCCCCGCCCACCCCCCACTGGAATGAGAAAATTCCACACAAAAATCATAATGTTGGATTAGTCCATTTCGAAAGAGGGTGTTCAGGCTACCTCTCATTACCGGATGGATGACATCATTCATAGCCTCGATCTGGTATAAAAGTTATGATAATTTATGGTAATGTATGATTGTGTGACGTTACGAATTCCTGTTTTTTGGAAAATGCACATTTTTATTTTGAAATGGACTCGTCTGAAAGGGGCATCAGGTGGAAACTGAAATTACAGGTCTGTCCACCCTGTTGGTCGAGTTTATGTCAGAGAAGACAAAAGACTTGAACTCGACCAACGGGGTAGACGAACCTGTAATTTATCATAAATTATAAATCAGATCGAGGTTTTAAATGGTGTAATCCATCCAGTAATGAGAGGTAGTCTGAACACCCTCTTTCGAAATGGACTAATCCAACATGATGGATTTCAAATTGAATATCTCGGTGTGGAACTGAACTCGGGTCCGTCTTCATTGAAACCAAACATGAATACCCGGCGGCCACGGAAACATATGAACGGGAGTTGTTAAAAATACTCTGTTTGCCAAAATACTGTGTACCAAAGTTGAAATCTTTTCGGCCAAAGATCATTTTACCGACAAACTAACAGAAGTTCTAGTCTGGCACTCATTTTCTGTCCCGCTGGTACATTTTCAATGATCGCATAAAACAATTTTTCAAATTAAATGTCTTGGAGTGGAACTGAACCCGGGTCCGTCTTCACTGAAAACAAACAGAGAAACACATCAACTTAACACTGTTAATAAATACTCTGATGTTTACCTAAAAACAAAAGTTGAAATCTTTTCGTTCAAAGATCATTTTACTGATAAACTAAAAATAAGTTTCAGTCCAGCACTCATTTTCTGTCCCATTGAAACATTTTCAATAACTATGTAAAACATGTCTTTCAAAACGGAAATCTAACAAAACGTGGACTGAACCCACAACCTTCATAACAATATTAACAGGAAACGATTGTGTTCCCCTGATAAAGTACTCCCACCCCCACCCCCCCAAAAAAAAAAAAATTCGGTGTTTTATGTTGACCCAAGGTGAAAAATCTATCCCAGGTTTGCGTGTTTACGCTAAAAACTAAAGTGTTAAAAACTACACTTGAAGTGCTGTATTTGACACTTACTAAGTGCTGAACTAGCACTTTGTTCAAGTGTAGATATCCCAGAACTTGACAGGTGTTACAATAATACAACTTGACAAGTGTAATGTCGCGACACTTAAAAGGGACAACGCAGATGACGCGGATCAGGCTCGAACTCTCGAGCCTGATCCGCGTCATCTGCGTTGTGTCCTTTTAATTATGTACCCACCAAGCGCAAATCAAATTATGGACGATTCTGGAAGAACCACCAATGCTAGACACATGGGAAGTACCATCCATTCAAGTTTCAGATGTCTGACGATTGTAATGTCTAAGTGCTTAAAGCATTGCACTTTGAGTGTTAAAATCAAACCCTAAGAGTTAGAATGGGTTTAACACCTTGAAAGTGTCAGTTTTAACACTTTAGTTTTTAGTGTGTTCAGTTCTCAGCAATCCTTGTATTGGTAATAAAGTATGCAGGCAAGTGATTGTCTTTTCATGCAACAAATACAGATCGAATTCAAAATGTTGAAGTGAATTCTAAATTTAACATAATCCGCGTGGCGTAGTTAGTAGCGTCGCCGTCCGTAAACCTGATGGCCGTGTGATCGAATCCCATTTACGCTGTATAAACACACAAAACATATAATCAAACACCTATAAACAGCAATAAAACGAACTGAATTGAAACCAAACATGGTGTATGCAATGAAAGTAAAAAAATGCTATAAGAGGTGGTGAGGTTGACGGGAAAAGTTCATTTCATACAAAATATTATAAAATTTTCATTTTTGTTTTTTGACTATATTTTTATTCGAACTTTCCACGTCGGCATCAGGATTATTCATGTTTAATCTTCTCCGATGACAGTGTTTTTTCAGCCGTTCATTGTTCAGAAATTATGTATGCTTCAAATTATAACAATAGATAATTTTTTATGAGAGTTCTGTGGCGCAGTGGATCGAAGTGATATCTTGGTCACGGTCGTTTCTTTGAACTTCGTCGACACGGGTTCAGTCCCGATAACATCCTTTTCTTTTTAGTGAAGAACTTTTTAAAAATGTTCGTCACTTAAAAGCCCCAGCCTTACACACTCCAAAACAGACTTTCAAGATGTATTCAAGAAGAATACAGATTTGCAAGAATAGGACATTCCATTGCTATCGACTTTTTAAGTGGGTGAAAACAACATTTCTTCGTGCTGCTACCATTCATATATATATAGTTGATGTGCATTTGGTATTGCAGCGTAAGTTCGAATGTCATTGGTGGCTCAGTCGGTCAAGCAGTTCGTTTTATGTTTGTGGAAATTGTGATATTAACCAAGGAAAGGTTCGAATCCCAGTCACCGCAAATGTATTTCATTTTTTTATTCTCAAGAAGAGTAATTTTCTCAAGTTGCAGTGAATTAGCTACTTCGGGAACTGCTTCATCAAATGCATAAGTTATTCCCCGCAATGTTCACCTTAGCAGCGGCAACACAAACAAGAATTTGGTTATTCATCCATGTATCTGTGTGTTGTTTCTGCCGTCACTGTCCATGTATACACTTCGTCCCCTGAGTTCCAATGTGTTCTATGTGCCGACTGGCACACAGAACACATTGGAACTCGGGGGACGACTTCATGAACACAAATATGCCGAAACCGAGTGGCTCGATTGATACGAGCGCTGTTCATTATGCTGCCAGAGAGAGTATCATCTGCGAAGGTTCAAATCCTTCAACTTCAAATATTTTGATTTTTTTCTCAATTCACATTCAAAATTTCTTCAGCCAGTGATGCTTTTCATCAAATCGCGAAAACGTAGTTGAAAGCATTCGTGTCAATGAAAGTTTGACTGATTTTGAAATCCATGGGGATGAAAGCGAAATACCGAGTAACAGACAACCCTTTTTATTATAAGACCGGGGTATGTACAATTAATATCCACAACTTTTAAACGATGCCGAATAGCTCAGTTGGTTTAGTTGTTGGTTTTATTGTTGTGCTCAGACAACCTGTCGGCGTGAGTTCGCGCCCTCCTGCAGTCAATAAGAAATTTACTCTTTTTTTTTTAAAGACTCAAATACCTGGCTGAATTATGTGCATTCGAAATTTGAGAGTTGGATGCTCAATGAATAATATTTCCCGTAAGGTCTATTTTTCGGGTTTTATCATTCTAATGTTGATGGATTAATTACCAATACTAATAGGCCTATACATGAAAGGAGTCATAATTTGTCGATAACGGCATAGCCGAGTCGGTAGAGCGCTGGTCTGTCAATCACAAGATCGGCTGTTCTATCCCTGGTTGGGGTGCACATTGTTTTAATTTAGTTTTAACATCGTAAATTAATCAGGGAAATTAAGTTCCAATACCATTATGTGGGACATAAACTCTCAATTTGATGTAAGCGTCGTGGCGTAATGGGTAGAGCACCGGTTTATAAATCATGACCGCACGGGTTCAATCCCCAGTAGAGAAAGGCATGTTGCCGACAAGCTATACTTTTAATGATAACATCGTAAATTAATTGGATAAATTGAGTAACAACACCAATATGTAGAACATAAAGTCTCTATCTGATGTAAGCGTCGTGGCGTAGTGGATAGAGAACCGGCTCGTAAATCATAACCACACGGGTTCGATCCCCAGTGGAGGAAGGCATGTTGCCAACAAGCTATGCTTTTAATGATAACATCGTAAATTAATTGGATAAATTGAGTAACAACACCAATATATAGAACATAAAGTCTTTACCTGATGTAAGCGTCGTGGCGTAGTGGATAGAGCACCGGCTCGTAAATCATAACCACACGGGTTCGATCCCCAACAGGGGAAACTAAATAGGAATAATAAAATAAACTAAACTCTAAAAACTAATATCAAAACAAAACCAAACAAATAAATCAAAATGAAAGGAGAGAGAACAGAGTGATAACGAGAGTGTCAAACAGGTGACCCTGCAGAACGAAATACCTCCCACTAGAATGAAAAACCGAGAAAATACGAAATATTGTTTAATTTTCTCTTTTTTCGTCTTTTTTGGACATTTTGAGAAAAATTTGCCTCAAACGGGTCTCGAACCGCCAACCCTGAGATCTCTGGCTCAACGCGCTACCAACTGAGCCATCAGGGCTTATGAAAGTAAGAATTCGGAACTTCTACTTAAGTTGAATTGTGTATTCGGGCGAGATTTGGGCTAGATTTCGCCGAATTCATCCCGCCTGACCGCCGAAATCGATTTTTCAACTTTTCAACGGATGAGACCCTTTCGAGTCGACTGATCAGTCAACAAATCTGCCGGTTCATTCTCCGGCTAATTTTTTTCTAAGTCCGCACTTTGGTTGCTTCTAAGAGAAACGTCTAAAGTACGGACTTAGAAAAAAAAAGCCGGAGAATGAACCGGGATGACGTTTCCGGGATTTCACGTGCTCTGCTCTGTTTCATCTTGTCGAACCAGTGTTTGAGTGATTGCTTCTCACCATCTGTTCAGCTTTCCTGGTTCGCCAATTTCCATTACGTCCAACTTGCCTGTTTGGTGTTGGAGAAACAATTTTGTGGATCATGTGGTCACCGTTTCTAAAACTCAAACACAAATGAAAAAAACGTAGTGGCACAAACATTTCTGGTGGGAAATGTAGTAAGTAGTAAGTCAATGACATTATGCTTTTCAGACGGCACCTAAATATGTGCATGAAAGACATAGTTTTATTGACTGACAAGCAGGAATCTTTTGGGTTTTTTTTGTTTTGAAACAGCATGAACGGCTTATCATGCATGCTAATCTCATATAGATATTTCGCCAAAGGAAATCAAGATAGTCAGAACACCGTGTCACGAAAACCTCCAAATCGGGGTTTAACCCTTTACCCAACGCAGACAATATCAAAATTTATTATTTTAAATATAATTTTTTGAAATTTTTCGAAAATTGTCAACAAAACCATATCATGTGACCCCTTGTTGGAACGAGCTCGACGAGCTCGTTCCAACGAGGGGTCATATGATATGGTTTTGTTGAAATTTTTTGAAAAATAATATTTTTTCAACTGCAGAATTTGCTTATTACGCGGGCGGATGCGAGCGATTCGTTGGGTAAAGGGTTAAATAATATTTAGTCAAAAGTTTCGGTTTGGGATTTTCAATGTATTTTCTCGGATATTTTGTACGCGTGAGCAGAGAATGACAGGTTGAATGGAATTCCATTTTGGAGACTTGTCAATGTTCTCAATTTGATAGTATTATTGCAAATGGCGTGCCAGTGAATGGAGATTAATTGTAATTAAGATAGTGATGTATGTAAAATATTTTTCCCTGATAATGTGGTTAACCCTTTATCTAACGAATCGCCTGCATGCGCCCGCGTATTATGCAAATTCAGGGTAAAGGGTTGCCAAGCTATAATAGTTAAGCAGTCTGAACGTGACGGGTCGTAGGGTTGGCACTGCATTCAGATCGCTGAACCACTACAGGCCATGAACATTGGTAAGCTCTTTCTGATTGTAATGCCGACGATGACACTGATCACTGGAAGCTCTCTCCGAGAGTTTTCTAATCATTATCAGGGTCGTGTATTATAAGGTTTCCAAGGATCATCGTCTGACTTGTGTATCACCCGTTGAACTGGTGATATCGGAAAGATATATGCACACGCTGAGTGCTGTGCTATCTCCAATTGTTGCACAACATACACGTGTTTGTCTTTTTTCCCCATTTTCTACTAGTTCAGTATTACCATATTCATGTACAAACTTTTAACCCTTTACCCAACGAAGACGATATCAAAATCTGCCCACATAGACCTTAAAATTTGTTTCAATTCTGAAATTTGGAGAACTGCTGTGAATTCAGAGGAATCCCCCATTGATCTGATGGGGTATCAATATTTAGATTCAAAACACATGCAGGGTACATGTAATATATTTAGTATTCATGAGAGGCGTGAAAACAAAGAGAAAGAGAAAGAGAGAGTGTGTGTGTATGGTACAATAATAACACTTTGGCCGGCCACTGATTTGTCGCTGTTCTCGGGTGAGAAGACCCTTTTGCTCCCAACTGCCTCCATATTCCCACGCTTCTTCTCTCCACCCAACACTCGGAAACGAACTGCTTGGTGACATCCCTTGCCCCATTCTTCTCAATCTCTTCGACTAGCATATTAACCCTCTCCTTTGAATCACTCACTAACCACATGTCCTTCATTCTCCCATCCCACTTCCCCATTACACTCCCAGTGAATCTTGTTCTTTTAGACTGGTATTTTGGACATTCAAGTAGAAAGTGTTCCAGGGTCACCACCACGCCTAAATTACACATATTGCTCTCCCTTCTACTGTTTTTCCTAATTTCCCCCCTTAGATCCAAGGACCGCGACCTCAGCTTGAACAACAGTGACACCCCCAAAGGTGCCATCAAGGTACTCTTCAAAACCAGGTTTCTCTCCATCACGCAGGTCACCCAAAGATATCTTTGATTTGACCCCCTCTCGCCAATTAAAGTTACCATCCTCCATGACAGTTTCTCTGACGATTTTCTTTTTAACCTTCAGCTGCCTTTACGTGTAGGTCCAAAGAGCAGTTCTCTATTAACCCTTTACCTAACCTGAAAAGCAGACGACACTTGCAAAAATAATTATTGAATAACTAATTTTTTTCATTTTTGTCTCAAAAACATAGGTTATGACCCCTCGTTGGAACGAGCTCGTTCCAACGAGGGGTCATAACCTATGTTTTTGAGACAAAAAATGAAAATTAATTGGCGATTTTTGAGAATAGCGCTGGCCGGTTTTGGTCATTACGTTAGGTAAAGGGTTAAAACGCCCTCACTTGGACCATAAACCCTGTCTTAGTATTTGAATTGAAAATACATGTCAAACTCCTTTAGTCAATTTGCATACATTAGCTCTTGGCGTTGACATACATTTAACTGTTAGGCTGCTAAATTATTTTAACCCTTTACCCAACGTACGGCCAAAACCGGCCAGCGCTATTCACAAAAGTCTCCAATTAATTTTAAGTATTTTTGACATTTTTCTCTCAAAAACATAGGTTATGTCCCCTCTTCGGATCGAGCTCATTGAGGTCGTTCCAATGAGGGGTCATAACCTATGTTTTTGAGACAAAAAATTAGTTATTCAAGAATTTTGTTTGCAAGTGTTGTCTGCTTTTCATGTTAGGTAAAGGGTCAAATGGCGATTATTTTTTATTTAGAATCAACTTTAACTGGTTGAGTGCCTCAATTCACTGCCATATCTCTAGGTAAAAGAAAGAAAAATTGGTGGGTTTCCCCTCACCTGCCAGGTAAAAATAGGGTTGGCAGGTTGGCGAATTTGAAATTTTGTTTTATCACTTTCCAGCACAAATATGGCTCAAGAAAAGCACAAAATATGGCTCAAGAAAGGCATCATGCCCAGTCCCCCCCCCCCCCCCCCCCCCCCCATATCCACCAAAAACAATAAAAAGTTTACAGTCAGGCCCTAATGGGGTAGGTAGCAAGATGGGAAAGACATATTTTTTTTCCCCTACTGGAAAGTGGTGAAAGCCTTTATGTGTTATGTGTCAGGACATTTGTTTTAGTAGAAACACATATGCATGTAAAATTGTTTTGTTACAAATTATTGGAGAGTGTTAGAAGAGACTCAGGAGCTATGAGAAGTGACATCTGATGAGAAGGCATTGTATTGGTAAAGTAATCAACCATCACACCAATGTACAGATGTGTGATTCAGAAGGGGCTGAGGCGAGCTCATTTTCTCACTCCTTGTAATTGAGTGAGGCCTGTGATAAGATGCAGGTGTGATTGCAAGCCTCAGACTCTAAGCAAAGCTAATCAAGTATTTTGGCCATGGCTTTTTAACTGGCTGAGTGCTAGAAACCACTATCAGGGATCTACAGAAAAGTACTGAAAGCCACTTTAGGCTTTACACTGTATGCATAACCTTATATATGCAGTAGAAGGAAAAAAATTGTTCATCAAAAAATATTTTAACATTTATTGGAGAGTGCCAACAGGCAGCCAACAGGCACTCTCCAATAAATTGTAACAAAACAATTATTTATGAACAAAATCTTGTCAAACTAAAGCTCGTCTTGCTGGTGCTAGTGAATATTTGAAAAACAAGACACACTATCACAGTGCCGTAGCTGCGACGATTCGTGCTACGCCAATGATGTTTTAAAACTCGTTGGTGACAAAAAAACTCGTTGGTGACAAAAAAAACTCATTAGTGGCAAGTCCATAAATGTGATAGAAATTATCCGAATGACATGCACTATTAAAAGGGTGTAGACATCATGAAGATACAATTGCATACCAAGTATGATGTAATTCCATCAAGTATTTTAGGAGTTATGGTGTTTTTTAAACTCGTTGGTGACAGACCGACAGACAGACCGACATTGCCACCAGACCTGAAAATAAGCAGTCTGACCTTTGTAGAATGAGGTCCCCAGAGGGTGAATTTGATGATGCTATCCCATACAGTGGGCAAATTTATCCTCTGGGTACCTCTTTCTGTTTAGTTTTGAGATCCTGATTCAGACTGAGGTTCACAGAGGGTAAATTTAGTGATGCCACCCTGCTGTGCAGGGTAGCGTCACTAAATTTCCCCTCTGGGGACCTCATTTTGCAGATGACAGTCTGCTTATTTTCTGGCTTGATTGCCACATATTGAGCTGCTCATCACAGTTAAAAATACTCATGCTACAAATAACCTTTGAAAAATAATTTTGCACACTTCCAGTTAATCCAATTATAATATGAGATTTATTCTCTGAAACTTTGTATTAGGCCCACAAAGTAGATTATCTGTTTCTCGGATCATTTGTTTGTAAAACTGCATGTTGGCAGGCATTTTTTTTATTTTAGTTTTTATTTTTGGAATTATTTCTTTGCAATCAAAAGTTCATGTTCCTGGTTTGTTTCATGTTTCAGGCCTCATAATCTACAGAATACTATGGGTGGTGGTGTATTTTGCCCCTTGAATGCAAGGCTTTGCAATGCTCAAGTAAATTTACCAATTTTATTAACTTGCGTAAAATATCGGACATGAAGCATTTAATTTTCATTTTTTAAAGGTTGCATTGGTTATAAAAAGAGAGCATGCGGCAGCCAAAAGGGCCATGTGGGAGAGCCTGAGAAACAGATTTTTAACTTTTTTAGGCCTTAATACTTCCCAATTCCGGTACATGTGCAAGGAAATGGTTGTGAATGCACCCAACAATCTCTTATAAAAGATACTGGTATGTATTGTCCCAAAATTCCATGGTGTACAAGGGTAATGCCTTTTGTATATTAGGGTATTTTTAGACAATACCAGGCCTTCTATTTATTTATATATATTTATTTATTTATTGGTGTGTAATGCCACAGATTTTTGCACAATGTCTAATCATGACCACAACACGAGCATCAACTCAAGACCTGGGGTGAGCGTTAATAAGCCATGTTGCCCATTTTAGAGAGGGTTTGCACCTCCCAAGCATTGGTGACTGGGCCATATTTTACCAGCAAAACAGAGCCTGTTTACCGCAGTGAAGAGGCACTGCTTCACTTCCCGGGGTCCCCACAGGGACCCAGGCCTTCAAATTTCACCAAATTCGCAGTGGTATCCAATATCACCAAATTACAGGAATGTTTACAAATTAAAGGGCCTTACAAATAGATCAATTTTTTATACTTTTTGTACAATTCCACAAGAAGTGATTTCACACTTAAAGGAGTGAGATTTTATACATTTTTACTACATAGTGATGGCTTACATCTGTGAACCTCAGTCGAAATCAGGGTAAAAAAGTAAACAGAAAGAGGTACCTAGAGGATAAATTGGCCCACTGTATGGGATAGCATCATCAAATTCACCCTTTGGGGACCTCATTCTGTAAATGTTAGACTGCTTATTTTCAGGCTTGGTTGCTACAAAAGTTGCTCCCAGATAGACTTTAGAGTAGCAACTCATCACAAATGTTTTCAAATACTTTGATGAACCTGTGAGGTTTCAAGCCCATTTTCAAGTTCTATCAAGGCCTTGGAATAAATTTTTAAATTCAAGGACATTCAAGGATCCATAGCTACCCTGCCAGAGTGTAAAATTCTGCTTTCCTTTAAGGGGAACTCCGAACCCTTCAGCTTCTAGTGAGCATTAGTAACTGCTGAACTTTCAATGATTTGGTTTGGAATTTCACACCCCGTCTAATCCCAATCCCCAGATCCACCCCTTTAGGCAATAGTTGCAATTATCTTTTGTAACAGTTTTTTTTATTGCAGAATGGGAACAAAACAAATATATCTGAATATCTTGAATTATATCACATGTTCATTATTTATTACATGCATAGCATGTTAACCCTTTGAACAATGGTGGTATCTTCCATGTCAATTCAATGGCAGCAGTTGGGAGAGTCCATATTCATTATTTGGGGGTGAACCAATCAATATTTTCAATGTGCAGCCTTGGGGCTGCACATTGAAAATATTGATTGTTGTTCCCCACACATTCATTTAGCAGCCATCCAACTTAATGACATTATGATGTATCATGTTCCTGGGTCGATAAAGGGGCCTCTCCTGTATAAGACTGTTAGACAATTAATAGGACCTGTGCATTGAGATAAAAAATATTTATTTATTTATTGGTGCTTAAGGTCACATATTTCTGCACAATGGCAAATCATGACAATACAAAACTAGAGGTACTGTGAGCAAACTCACAAAGTGATACCCCCCGCGCCTGAAATGTATAAGTTAGATTATCTCCCCTAGGAAATGTCAGAATGGAATTATATTGCTTCATGCACATCTTCATATGGAGTTCTTCCATTGTGTAAAGTTTCATGAAAATTCTTCAAACGGTTTAGGAGGAGTTGCGCTTACAAGGATGGACAGACGGTATAAGTTAGATTATCTCCCCTTGGAAATGTCAGAACGGAATTATATTGCTTCATGCACATCTTCATACGGAGTTCTTCCATTGTGTAAAGTTTCATGAAAATTCTTCAAACGGTTTAGGAGTTGCGCTTATAAGGATGGACAGACGGTATAAGTTAGATTATCTCCCCTTGGAAATGTCCGAACGGAATTATATTGCTTCAGGCACATCTTCATATGGAGATCTTCCATTGTGTAAAGTTTCATGAAAATTCTTCAAACGGTTTAGGAGGAGTTGCACTTATGAGGATGGACAGACGGTATAAGTAGATTATCTCCCCTTGGAAATGTCCGAACGGAATTATATTGCGTCATGCACATCTTCATATGGAGTTCTTCCATTGTGTAAAGTTTCATGAAAATTCTTCAAACAGTTTAGGAGGAGTTGCGCTTATAAGGATGGACAGACGGACGGACGGGTGATTCCTATATACCCCCCCCCCCCCCCCCCCCCCCCCCCCCCCCCCAAACTTTGTTTACGGGGGTATAAAAATATATATAAAAATCCTGGTTGTAATTATTTCTGAATAAATTATATGACACACTCCGGTACATGAAGTGTGTCCTAAGTATGCTTAGTCATTCAAGTTTCATTTCCTATCTAAGTGGTCTCAACAATCACAAATACTGTTTTTTATTTATTTAATCTTATTTGTTTTACAAGGATTGGCGAACAAGTTATGCAACTTATATTAACGCTTCTCCTTGGCCCAATGGTGCATATATGTGGGATGACCTTCATAGAGGCAACTTTGTGGCCTAGCTCTTCTCGAATACTACGAAGGGATCTTTAGCCTGCACGGAGTGTGTCTCTCTTCGCATAGAGCACAGCCAATTTACGTCCCCCACCCGATAGGACAGTACGCCGTGACAGCATCAACCAAACAATTGATGCTGACAGAGAGTGTTCGGACACCTCGAGAACTTTCTCCGACTGGGGATCGATCCTGGGATCTCTGGCATAAGAGACCAGCGCACTTATCCACTCGGCCACCACTCTGTTATGGGATACATCTTCCAGTTATGTTTCACAGAACAGTATTTATCAGTTATGATACTAATGTACCTTGTTTCTGTCTTCAGTCCAGTTAGAATAATAATGAAACTGTTACCTTTATCTAACATACAGTACGTAGAGAGGGTATTATCACTAAATCACCCGCAGAGTGGAGATTCCACCCGAGCAATAATTGCAAATTTGTTGCAAAGCATAACCAGCACCAGCAAAGTTTCAGCCAATGGACCTCCGGGTTAAACCCGGAGGTCCATTGGCTGAAACATTGCTTGTGTTTTTTGCCGATGTATACAAAATTTGAAAGTTATAGCTTGGGTGATAACTCCACTCTGCGGGTGATTTAGTTACAATCCACTCTCCACGTACTGTAGTGGCCAAAATCAACCAGTATTATTCATAAAATTTGCCATTCAGGTTACATTATTTTTACAATTTTTTGCCTAAAAAAATAGCTCATTTCAATGAGGGGTCATAATCTATGTTTTTAATGGAAAAATGGAAAATGTTCAGTTAGACCTAAAACAATAAAAATCTGTTTCTCAGGCCCTCTTTTATGGTCATTTTGGCTACTGCATGGCCAAGCCAGAAAATAAGCAGACTGACATCCGCAAAATGAGGTCCCCAGAGGGTGAATTTAGTGATGCTACCCTGCACAGTAGGGTAGCATCACTAATTTACCCTCTGCAAACCTCAATCTGAATCAGGGTCTCAAAACTAAACAGAAGAAGGTACCCAGAGGATAAATTGGCCCACTGTATGGGATAGCATCATCACATTCACCCTCTTGGGACCTCATTCTGCAAATGTCAGACTGCTTATTTTCTGGCCTGTGCATGGCTCTCTTTTTATTATGAATGCAAACTTAAAAAAAAAATATTTAATTGGTTTATGTCAAATAAATTACACACAAGAAAGTAGATAAAATACACTACTGCCCGTGTTATTGAGTAGATTATGAGGCCTAAAACATAAAACAAACCAAGTATGCGAACCTAGGAGGAAAATGAAATAATAATTACAAAAATAAAAAATTAAAAATGAAGGAAAAAAACTGTCTAAAACAATTGTCATGAGAAACAAGATCTACATCGTGCGGCCTTATTATTTTTGTTAGTGTCGTCTGCTGTACATGTTCAAAGGTTTAAACAATAAATTGTTCAGTATTCACAGAGTGATTGTCAGTACAGACTAACTCAGTGTACACTGAACTAGGGCTGCACGATATTCAAAACTGAATACCGGTATCGGTATTAAAAAAAATACAGCAGTATACCGGTATATCGAAAACTGTTCAGATATATGAACACAAGTACCACAATCGAGACTTGAGGCATCACAGTCGGAATGACTTAGCATGCCTTGATGATGCGGTTCGAAAAACCTTTACCCAACGCAGACGATATCAAAATTTATTATTTTCAAAATTAATTTATCAGATTTTCCCCCAAGATTTCAACAAAACTATGTCATGTGACCCCCATTGGAACGAGCTCAACAAGCTCGTTCCAATGAGGGGTCACATGATATAGTTTTGTTGAAATTTTTGAAAATTACTTTTTCAACTGCTCAATTTGTATATTACGAGGGCACAAACAGACGATTCCTTAAAAAACTCAAGAAGTCTTGAAAATTAAATTGTGAGTAAATAAATAATGACGATAAACCAATATTTTTGTAATTACGCCAGTATTCAATCGATATTGGTTTGAATACTGGTATATATCGGTTTATCGATATACCGTGCAGCCCTACACTGAACATAGTCAATAACAAAATATTAGTATTTTTATATCAGACTCACCGTTTATTCTTGTGAGATAAATTTATCTGTCGTTTTTCTCTGATGATCGTTTCCCTCACATTAATGCTTTAAAATGTTGCACATAACTGTTATAACACATGTGCTACCAATTCAAAACAATAATATTTTTTGGGATGCTCTCTGTTTTCTTCTTCATTCTTTGTTTACATTTTCCCAGAAATTGCTAGCACAAGTCTCACCAAACTCAAAAACCAACACAAACCTATCCAATGCTTTGAATTAAGAGAGGAAAGAGCCAAACCAAAGACTGTATTGGTAATGCCAATATATTCTTGATAATCAAACCGCTTTAAAAGGGGCATGGCCAGGCCAAATGAAGCTGGAGGGACAAAGAAATTTTCTGCTGCCAATGTTAGCAGAAATATAGAATAAATAGGTACTAGGGCCGGTAATCTGATTTAAACCACAAGTAGGATAAGGGTTTTAACCAAGCCAGAAAATAAGCAGACTGTCATCTGCAAAATGAGGTCCCCAGAGGGTGAATTTAGTGATGCTACCCTGCACAGCAGGGTAGCATCACTAAATTTACCCTCTGTGAACCTCAATCTGAATCAGGTTCTCAAAATTGAACAGAAAGAGGTACCCAGAGAATAAATTGACACACTGTATGCGATAGCATCATAAAATTCACACTCTGGGGACCTCATTCTGCAAATGTCAGACTGCTTATTTTCAGGCTTGGTTTTAACCATGAGGCTTTGCCGAGTGGTTAAAACCCTTATTCTATGAGTGGTTTAAATTAGATTACCAGTCCAAGTACCTGTTTGTTTTATATATACCACGCTCTTAATAAATAATCGACTTTGTCTCTTAAAATGGAGAAAGAAAACTATACTTCCTATCGCAAATACATGGGCTTGTTTTGCTTACATCTGTGCCAGTGGGCAGTACTTCAGGCTGCACATGAATATTTGATTGACAGCTAGACTCATCATCAAAGTTGATCGAATTTACCTTGCTTTTTCAGTCAAATTATTATTAACAATTCTTAAATTTTATTTTAAATATTTATTATTTTTTTATTGGTGTTTAAGGTCACATACTTATGTACAATGGCTAATCATGACCATGACAGTTTTACGGGTGGAGGAAGCCGGAGTACCTGGAGAGAACCACCAAGCAACGACGAGCAGCTGCCAGCTCCCCAACATCATAACTCCGCACTGCAGCACAGGCAGGGTTAGATTGGTTGAAGACATGCGTACCATAGACATGCATTATGCCTTAGTTCATCATACCCCCATGTGGACAATCGGGGTTAAGTGCCTTGCCCAAGGTCACAACGCAGGAGTCCGATTTGATTGCTCAGACGGTCACCTATCCAATGAAAATGTTTTAACTGCAGTAAAAGCTTTACACCGGTGATGGGGTTACAAGCTAAAATTTAACATAAGGCTTTTCAATGGTAGTAACATAGGTGAGCATTGTATTAACCCTTTACCTAACATGAAAAGCAGACGACACTTGCAAAAATAATTCTTGAATAACTAATTTTTTTTATTTTTTGTCTCAAAAACCTAGGTTATGACCCCTCGTTGGAACGAGCTCGACGAGCTCGTTCCAACGAGGGGTCATAACCTATGTTTTTGAGACAAAAAATGAAAAAATAATGAAAATTAATAGGCGATTTTTTAGAATAGCGCTGACCGGTTTTGGCCGTTACGTTAGGTAAAGGGTTAATAGAGGCTATCCAGTGTTTTTGAGTGGATCCCAAAAATTATCTCACTTGTGACCGAGACAAATGGTTATTTTCGCTTGCGCTGGTATCTACTCAAAAACACTAGATTTTCTTTTTATTATACGCTTTTTATAAGAATCTGATCATTCCTATCGATAATTTGAATTGAGGCATGAAAGTTAAAAAATTTATAGTAATTTATATATTTTTTATACTTACCAATGACCCAGACTTAGCTGGTGCTAATCTCCTTAATTCAGGGCCAAACACAAATAATTTTCCCCCCCCCAATCCCCAAAATTTGCATCAAAAACCGAAAAATACATGTCCTATATGGCCCTCCATACATCCACTCCTCTGTGCATGCGCAGTGTCAAGGAGGTCCCGAAATTGGCGCCAATTATCATTCTTACAACCAGTGCCTGGTGAGCATTATGTACTCAGCGGGGAGGTATGAGTTCCCAACTCCTGGGAGGGCCATCCCCGTCTGGGTCATTGGTAAGTATAAAAAATATATAAATTACTATAAATTTTTAACATTTTTATACTGTACCAATGACCCAGACTTAGCTGAATAGTAAATAGGCTGGAGGGCCTAGGACATAAAGGAAAATCCAATAAGCTCAATTATGTATAATAGAATATCCTCTCCAGGAGAAAAGAAGAGACAGGCTTTACATGTATCTTTCCTATTTATAATAAAGAAGAAAGACACAATACCGATCAGTAATTGAGCATAATAATCAATGATCTCCATTAACATCCAGTATAACCCTTTATACTAATATTTTTAAAGGTAAGCCAGTAAATAAAGGAAGTCCAGAGAAATGAGACTCTTTATATTCATTAAAAGTGTCCGAGGATTGTATATTAACGCTCGTTTGACACATGACATATACAAATGCTTCACACCGAGCTACACTTTAAAAATATTACATGGATGATTAAACATTATCTTTACACTTTAAAACCATCCCGGTACCGACTTGGAATTACTGACCCTGGGGGAGGTATTCCCTTGCTTTTCACTATAAAGCAGGTGACCTAAGGGAACACCCCCCCCCCCCCCCCTTCCCCTTGCCCTGGGTCAAATACCCCAGAGCGAAGAGGGCAGCAGGACAGAGTCACTGCCAGAACAGAAAGCCTACATAACTATAGTTGCAACTGTTTAGTGGACGATATTCTGAGCAACTGATAACGGACCTAAACAATGGAGGTCTCCAGAAATGGACTCAATATTTCTGAGATAAAAATTAGTGAATGTGGAAGGTTGAGACCAATATGCAGCCTTCATTAGATCAGTAATAGCAATACAATTAGCATAGGCCCAAGAAGTCGAAAGAGCTCTTACTTCATGAGCTGAGATCTTGAGTGCCGACTGCTGAGAAGATAATTTTTCATAAGCAGTACGAATAGTTAATTGAATCCATCTAGCAATAGAATGAACCATAATATCCTTTCTATTAGGCATCAAAGACAGAAAGAAATGCTTACGTCCCTTTCTGATGAACTCAGATCTATGTCTGTAAATACGTATTGCTCTAACAGGACACAGTAGAGGCCTACACCCATCAGATGATGGAAGGGCCTTAATAATAATAGGTTCAGGATACTTATTAGGAGCCTGATTCTTAGCCAAAAATCCAACATTGGTGGTAAAGGTAATAGTATTACCGACACTACGGTAGTAGTGAGAATCCTCCACAGATAGTGCATGAAGCTCACTAACTCTTCTAGAAGAAGAGAAAGCTAAGAGAAAAGCTGTCTTATATGTTAAGAATTTGAAGTCAACTGTGTCAAGAGGCTCAAAAGGTGCTTCTTTTAGCTTAAGAAGAACCCAGGCCAAATTCCACTTCGGAATTAATCTAAGGGTTCTTGGTCTATTTATCGAAAAATTTCTAGCTAACTTAGATAAAGAGACATCAGTTCCAATCCTCAAGCTATCATGATGTACATAGGTATCGGATAGCATAGACCTATAACCCTCAATGGTGATAGGCTGCAGATTAATCTCATCAAACAAGTATACTAGAAAGTTTGCTATGTCTGGAATGGAGGGATCATAAATATCTACTGAATGATCCTCACACCACTGACAAAAGACCCTCCACTTTGCAGCATAGTTTAGCGAAGAGGAGGTCCTCCTGCAGTTAGAAATCGCGTCCACTGCTCGTCCTGTAAAATGTTTTCCGTGCAAGAAGGACCGCACAATGGAAATACGTGAAGGTTTAGACCTTGCGGATTGTGATGGAGGATGCGCGATTTCCCTTGCGAAAGAAGATCTTCCCGTTGAGGAAGCTTCCTCGGCATGTCCCACAACAGACACCTGAGTAGATTTACAGAGATGCTACCAACAGAATCTTGCATTGCGATTGTTTTATCTTGAGCAATATCTGCTGAATCAACGGCACTGGAGGATACGCATATCCTATCATTCCGTCCCAAGAGATCGAGAGAGCGTCTACTGCAAACACTCGAGGATCCAGACAAGGTGACACATACGTCTGCAACTGATTGTTGAGATGTGTCGCAAATAAATCTATCATTGGCCGTTCCCATTGGTAGCAAATCTGATTGAATACTTGCTTGTTGAGAGTCCATTCTGACGGCAACAGGCGACCCCTCCGTGAAAGGGAGTCTAATAAGACGTTCAGACGACCCGGAATATGACGGATGGAGAGAAGAATCTGATGTTCTAGTACAAACAGAAGAATTCTTTCCGTTAGATTGAGCAACGGAATGGAATGAGTGCCACCTTGGTTCCGAATATACGCAACTACTGTCGTATTGTCGGACATAATTTGCACATTCTGAATAACGTCTATCCAATGATGTAGAGCAAGCCAAATCGACATCATCTCTTTGATGTTGATGTGCTTGCTTAGAAACTGCAGATCCCAAAGACCCTGGCACTTCAAATCCGATGGGCTCAGTGTCGCGCCCCAGCCTGTTTGACTGGCATCCGTCATAATCGTAAAACTCGGATCTGGCAACTGCAGTGGAACTCCCTGAGTTAACCACTGTATGTCTGCCCAAGTCTGAATCTCTTGTTTCACTTGGCTTGACAAGAGTATGTCCGTTTCGAGCGAATGAATCTTCACTCTCCAATTCTGAGTCAGATAGACCTGGAGAGGACGAGTGCGTAGCCGCCCCATCGGAATGAGATCCGAGGCAGCTCCGCACAGACCTATTAGTCTCATGAATTCCCTCGCTGACACTTTGTCTGAGTGAAGACAATAGCGAGCATAACAACTGACTAATTTCGCTCTGGTTAACGGCAGACGAACGAGATTGTTGTGCGTCTCGAAGCTCATTCCCAGGTGGGTAAATGACTTGGACGGCACCAGATCCGACTTCTCTTCGTTTACTATGAAACCGAGACGTCGGAGCAATAGAAGCAGATTGTGCATGTCGTTCTGAAGCGTTAACTCGTTGCCGTATCTCTGAAGAATATCGTCCAGGTAAGCCGACGTTACCGCAGACGAATGAGCTCGGAAATGAGTCATTACCGAGTTCATTACTCGAGTGAATGCCCAGGGCGCTAGATTCAGACCAAAGCACATCGCTCGGAACTGATAAACAACACCCAGGACAGCGAAGCGAAGATACTTTCTGAACGCCGGATGTACCATGACGTGAAAGTACGCATCCTTGAGGTCTATGCTCGCAGAATAGTCGTTCACTCGAATGCTCGCTCTGACCGATCGAATGGTCTCCATATAAAACTTTGGAGCCACGATCAGCTTGTTTATCCAGCTTAAGTCGATCACTGGACGGAACGAGCCATCTGGCTTCGGAACCAGAAAAAGATGGCTGTAGAAACCTGGAGATTCCTGGTTTTCTACGACCTCTATCGCGTTCTTCGTTAAAAGAGACTGGACTTCTGATAGAAGTGCCGTTCTTTTCTGACAATTTGACGGAAGCTGAGTCCATCTTGGACTTCGAGTTAATGGAGGCTTGTCTTTGAAGGACAGTTTTAGTCCTTCCGAAATAACCCCTCGAACCCAAGGGTCCTCCGTAATTGATTCCCAATTGCTTGAGAAACTCGACAGTCTTCCGCCCACCGGAACGCGACAGAGGTCTAGACCATCACTTCCTGGATCCGCGAGGCTTGCGGTAGGAGAAACCACGTCCTCCACGACCCGCACCTCGCCCCGTCGGCCTAGGGGCGTCTGACCGGTTATTTCGGCCAGCATAACGGCCCCTAGTCGAGTCGCTACTCTGCCGGTCTCTAGAGTAAGACCTAGAGGACGCATAGGAACCTCTATAGGAACTTCCCCTGGACGAACTCGTCCCGGAAGTGCCTGGCCTACTCCTGTCTGCTGGTTCCGATTTCTTGGAAGCAGACTTAAACAGCAGAGAGTCCGAAGCTTTCTTTGTTAATTTATCATATATATCAGAAAGCTTGCCACTGAAGAGAAACTCTCCAGAGACCGGACGACTCTAAGAAAGTTTTTCACCTTACTGTCAACGCGTGTGGAAGTAGCCAAGGCCGCGTCACGTCGAGCTAACTCCAGATTTGCCACTGAAAGGGCGGAGTTACAAGTGGAAAAAGCTATGGCCCTGGACAGAACTCTTAAAGACATTTGTACGTCTTGAAACTCTGGTCCTTCAAAGCGTAATGACAATGCTCTAGTAAGTGATGTGCGTAGGAAAGAGCATCTAAACTAGCTCTGTTGGACGATATCGTCGTTTCCATCGTAGACGACGGAAGTGACATAGACGACGGCATGGATATATCAAGGTCTTCAGCCTGGTCGTCTAAATGCAGAGGAACTCTCTGGATGCCCTGACCTGCCGTATCAAACTTGTTCCTTTGATTAATAAACGGCAGCTGTTGAGCAGATGCCGGTAGGAAGGCTGACCTGCCCGTCTTGTTGGCAAGTTTATCAATAGCGTCATTCAATAACTCAAAAATCCGAGAGACATTCTTGGATTGGAAATTCCGGGACAATGTCCCTAAACCGATTAAAAAACTCGGTGTCCAGTGGCGCTATCACCCTCCTATCCGGCTGCGCAGCATTTTGGTCTGGCAGAACAACTTCTGGAAGGTAATACCGGATGAATTCTACGGCTATTTTATGTTGTTCCGAAAGGGAAATATCTAATTCATCAGAATCCCTTTCGCCATCCTGCCGGACCTCATGTAAATCATGTAAATCTCGGTCGTCCGCACCGGATCCAGCGGCGGAACCTACCGACCCAGCATCTTCTGACATTTCATGTTCCAACAGAGGCTCTGCCGGTTGCTGGGATGCTGCGATTAACTTTGCTATCTGTGATAGCATATCCGTTACAGAGGCCTGGGGAGCGGCGGTCTTCCTGGATTTAGCCGCCGGAAGCTCCCTGGACGTTGCATCCTGCATACATCTTTTATGCGAACGTCCGGATGAAGAAGGCCTCGAATCCCTGGCTACCGGATGGCGTGACCTGGTCGCCGTGGAATCCCTGGTCGGCGAAGCTGACTGTAATTCACTGGTCACATAGCCAAGGTGCGGTCGAGTGTGCTGCTGAGAGGATATGGAAGCCCTATAGGTAGCCTCGGCGGACTGCCTATATACCGGAGCATTCCGAGCGGCGGACGTATGCTCCGACTGCGTAACACTACGGACTACAACATCTGGTCCCAGATGCTGTTGAATGAGAGAGGGACCTCTCTCGCTTGCAGCCCGTGTCGAACTGGACAAGCTAAACACTGGACTGTCAGGCTTCCTCCGATCCATCCTCCTTTCCGTCGTCACTGGGTGTGCACGTGGATGTTTTATAGTGCTCGCAACACCCGACTCTCTCTGCTGGACCGCAACGGATGAACCCGAGTGCTGCCCCATTCGGTGAATGGACGCAACCCCGGTCGAGCTAGTGGACGTCAACCCCTTCGGGTTCCTTTCAGGGAATTGACGAATCTCCATGAGCACTTTTGCCGCTAGCTCTTCGCTTGTATGTGACGACGGAGGCACACTTCTGGACGACATCACGGAAACATCACCCTGTTCTTGTTCCTCTGAAAAAGAGAGTGAAACACTAGAGTGACTCTGAGGAGAAAGAACCGGAATGGACCTTTCTTCAGGAACAACATACCGTGACACACGTTTCCAACGTTTTTCATCCCATTTGAAACACACAGAACAAAGATCAGTGTGAGTACAGAGAGAACAATTAATACAGAGATCATGACAATCATAGGAAGACTTCCTCCTATTACAATTTGAACAATAATCATTCATAGTGAAATGTAAACAATCAAAGTACTCGCACTAATCCTTGAAAATAAAGATACATAATACAACAATCCATTATATTCATTAATAAATAATGATTTGAAAAGAAAAAATTTAAAAAAAAAAAAAATTTTTTTCAGAAGAGCCCAAGTTCCCAAAGGGAACCCTGAGCCCAATGGATCCCAAAAAAGCCTAAGTGTGGACAAAAATTTAAATTCATTTTGAAAAAATTAATGAGACACTTACGGACAATAATAATGTATCTTACTATGAATAAGAGATGCAGAAGACAAATAATCACTATCAGCAGTAACTGTTGTCAACCTAAGCAAAAGTGTCAACAAACCGGAAACATGACTCCAGGCACTGAAACAAACATGGCCCGAAATCAGTCACCAATTAAAACACTATCTGATGCAAAACAGAGGCTTCCAGAGAAGAAACTGTAGAACATCAGATGGTAGATGCAGACCAAAACGCCTAAACACCCCTAGGGTGAGGACGTAAACATGGGGAAAAAACAGAAATAAATCTGTTACCAAGCCAAAACTCCCAAGAAATTTTAGTAATAAACATTACAAAAAAATAAGCCAAAACATGGGAGAATAGCTAGGGGGGAATAGAGAGGAAACACTGATCAAACAATGGTACTTCATAGCAAGAATGACAACATCAGGGCTATGCCTTGAAAAAAGTCAACTAGAAATAATTTCATAAAATAATTATAAGTTACAGCCCTGAACATTTTCTTGCACTAAATTTTTTCCTCTCCTCCTAATGTATCCTCTTTATTTCCACCATTTCTCTCATGAATATGTGTCTGGCATCATGAAAACTGAGATTTGGAAGCACAAATAACAGAGAAGTGTGACTGTTTTGAGGGCCAAACAAAGAATGATAATTGGCGCCAATTTCGGGACCTCCTTGACACTGCGCATGCGCAGAGGAGTGGATGTATGGAGGGCCGTATAGGACATGTATTTTTTGGTTTTTGATGCAAATTTTGGGGATTGGGGGGGCAAAATTATTTGTGTTTGGCCCTGAATTAAGGAGATTAGCACCAGCTAAGTCTGGGTCATTGGTACAGTATAAAAATGTAAACAGCTCATTGATACATGGAAGTGATTTGATCGATACTTGGAACAGGTAGCATCTTGCGATCTGATTCAGCTGGTAGGTTTCATGCATCAATTCAAGGTGAATATGTGTTGAATTATTGCTGGAAATGATCGGTCTCCACTCAAAAACACTAGATTTTCTTTTTATTATCGATTTTTAGAACAAGTTGATCATTTCCAGTGATAACTTGACTCGTATTCACCTTGAAGTGATGCCTTGAAAGCCACGAAAGTGAAAATTTCTTTTTCTTCACAGTGGGGGATACGATTTCAATCTTTCCACAATCTTTTCAATAATCTATCATTTAGCGTAAAATAAAATTGTGTATTCCCCATAGGTGAAGGTCCAAGGTATTCCCCAAGGAAACAAGAGCACCGTCTAGCGGGCAACATATGGCAATCAAAACTGGAATAACTTTTCTCTGGGGTAAAGTTTGAAATTTTTATTCACTATGTCTGTCCCTCCCCCCTTCCAATCATTGCCCATTCCCTTGCCCTGTCTGGAGTAAAGGGTTTCAAATTGTATGCTTGTGTGCACACATTTCATATTGTTTTTGTGAAATTTTAGGATGCAGAATGGAAATGCAAAAGATGTTCAGGTGTAAAAGATTCTCCTCACCATTTACAATGGTAGCGTCCCTTCATTGACAGGTTAACTTCATTGATAACGATTGCCGATAGGTGGTGCCAAGGAAAAGGACATTTTGAGGATCATAACAGCCATAAATGGTGAGGATTCTCATCGTTTAAAAATAAAATGGAGTAATCTGCTCCTGTCACAAGCACAGCGACAATTGATGATCAACATGGGTGCAAAGTTTGAACAATAAAGCAAGTAAAATGTTGAAGGAGTAGGCGACAATAGTGTAATATTCAAGTACAAAAAGGGGGCATGACTCTGGAAATACAAAATGGAGTTACCTGCTCTTGTCACATGCACAATGGCAAATGGTGATCACCATGTGTGCATTGTTAGAACAATATAGCATGTAAAATGTTGGAGTAGGCGACACAATACTGTGATGTTTCAAGTACTAAAAGGGGGCATAACTCTGGAAATACAAAATGGAATTACCTGCTCTTGACACATGCACAATGACAATTGGTGATCAACATGTGTGCAAAGTTTGAACAATAGCATGTAAAATGTTGAAGGAGTAGGCGACACAATACTGTGATGTTTCAAGTACTAAAAGGGGGGGGGGGGGGGGGGGGGGCGAAACTCTGAAAATACAAAACAGAGTTACCTGCTCTTGTCACAAGCACAATGGCAATTACTGATCAACATGTTTGTAAAGTTTGAACGATAGAGCATATAAACCTTTGGAGGAGTAGGCGACACAAAAAATTTTTATGGATGGACAAATGGATGGATGGATGGACGGACGGACGGACAGATGGACGGACGGATGGACGGACGGACAGACGGATGGATGGACGGATGGACGGACAGACAGACAGACATAACATAATAATCAAAAAATGACGGGCGTATAAAAATTATCATACCAACTAGAAAATCCTGGCTACTTTTTGAAGTCTCACGTATCCAGTAAGTGGAGGAATAACAATAAGAAAATGTCTCAAGAAATATCCCCCCTGTGGCTTTGTTGCTGCACTTAAGCAAAGTAAGTACGTATTACTGTTTCACAAGTAATGTCCAATGATTGCTTAGCCAAATAATTCCACATGATAGGGGGATAAATAAGAGGTTGGGGGAGGGATAGCATAATTTTCCAGAACAGAATTTTACATGCCGATTGGAGTTTCAGATATCAATTTGCTACAGGTCTTTACAATTCCATATTTTGATTAACCCATTAACAGGTTACCCATTTAGTTTTTCATTAACCTATTCTGAAGGTTAAGTAAATTTGTTTCATTAACCTGTTGGTTAACTAAAAATCCAAACTCGATATGCCACAGGCATATCCCGAAAGCTGCAGGCCTGCGCTGGTGGGAAGGTTTGGGAGGGAAATGTAGAGTTATGCTCCTTCTGTTGGCAACATGTGATGATTTCAGATGATAAAAATATCAACGAAACACAAATACGCAATCACTAGAAATGTAGAGTTGTGCCTCTTCTGTTGGCAGCATTGCATACAAGAGTTGTGCATCTTCTATTGGCAGCATTGCAAAAAGCAGTGAATAGGTCCAGAATTGATTTGGCTGTGGCCCCATCATACATTTCAATTTCCATAAACTGTAATAACATGTTTCTAATTATGCTTACAGTAGTCCAAACATGGACTGAAAGTCTGTAATATAATTTTTTGGTTTGGTACGTCCTTTCAAGGATGTACCAAACCAAAAAGTTATTTTACAGATTTTTAGGCCATGTTTGGACTATATGCTTACAGCTGAATAATAAGCACAAATTTAATATTTGTATGTGTACTACTTTCTGTTCAGGCATCTAATATGCCGATCGTAAAAAAGTTGGTTAACCGATAGATCCTTTGGTGAACCAATAGTCCGTTCGCCTCAATTTTTGTTTGCGGAACCTCTAGGGCAACGGAACGATTGTTCGCCTGAATTGTCGAGGCCTGTGAAATTGTACATTCTTTTTCATTTACTCAAGGGCATTTATACCTCATGCTTTATAAGGACTGGAAAAATACATGTATTCAGGACGTTACTTGTTCCTGATCCATCATTGTATGAAACTAATAAACTGGCATGGTAGTAGAGTGGAGCTCACTCAATTGGATATCTCTAAACTGAAAAATCCTGTCAATTGAATATAATTTCCCAACACAAAACCATTTACCATACCTCCAGTACAAATTTGATCTGTTCATTGAATATACGATACAGAGTAAACTCCTGTTAATTGAAAAAAAATCTTGTTACCTGTCGAGAAATTACCCTCGTGGGCAGAAAAACAATTGGTAATACAATCATTCCTTGCCAGACAAGCGTATGACGCTCTAATAACAAGACAAATCCACCTAGAGATGGATTGAGGAGAGATCTTCTGTTGATCAGGGACAGAAAGAATCGCTTCCTGCCTTTTCTAATAAACTGTGTCGGGTTGAGGTAAATCCGAATGGCATGAACCAGACAGCGCAAAGCTACCCTCAACTGAAGGAAGAGCCCTGATACAGATAGGAGGCAGAGATGTTTCTGGTATCTGATTCTTGGCTGAAAAAGGAGCAATCAGTGGTAAAAGTAACACTGTTCGTAGAACTCCTGAAAAAAGCCGGATCAGCCGAGAGGGCATGAAGCTCGCTAACTCTCCTGGCTGAGGCAAAGTCATCTTGTATGTGAGAAATCCCATATCCACCTGGGATAACGGTTTGAATGGTGGCCCCCTCCAGAAAAACAGCACCCAAGAAAGATTCCATCTTGGGGTCAGCCACAAAACCTCTATGCCATTACAAAGAAAAGTGCCGGAGGAGCTTGGAGAGGTACGGACTACGGATTATTGGTGATATGACACTTTCCAACAAACGAAAAGGTCTCCGAAAGTATAGACCTGTACCCCTTGATAATAACAGGCTGGAGACCCTAAGAATCAAACAGATAGACCAGAAACTCTGCAATGTGTGCAATCGAAGGATTGGCATAATCAACCAATTAATCAGCACACCAATGACAGAAGACGTTCCACTTAGCCGCATAGGCTAAACCAGTGGAGTGCCACCTTGAAGAAATGCACTCCACTGCTTGTCTCGAAAAGCTTTATGGAGGAGGCAGGACCAGACAAAAGATATGCATGAAGGCACAATGATGTCCGGTCGACATGAAACCTTCTCGGGGGACCTTGACAAAGAAGGTCACGATGAAGAGAAAACGTACTGGAATTGCTACCAATAGAGGGTGGAGCTGATTGATCCACACCCACTGAGGCAACAGGGGAGCGATCAGAATGATTCAACAACTGCAGATTCATATCTTGGCTAGAACCTAAGGCAGAATCGGAACTGGTGACGAATCCGTTCCAATCGATTGACAGAGTGTTCATGGCAAAAGCCAGAAGAACTGGACATGGGGACATAAAAGTGTCCACCTGATGGTTCCAACAGGTCATGAACAGATCGATGTAGGGATGACCCCAGAGTTGGCTAGGTCGTTCAGATGATCAGGAATGTGGCGAACGACCACACCAGAGTTGACATTATGAAAAAGCAGAAGATCCCGAGACAAATTATACATGGGAATGCCGCCCTGGTTCCAAATGTAAGCTACCACTGTCAAATTGTCAGACTTGATGATTCGAGGGGTGGGGGAACCACCGCTGGAAACTCAGAAGAAGAGCAAGAAGCTCATTCTGGTGATGTGAAGAGCTGCCTAATCCTGGTCCCAAACACCGTGACTGGAAAGACCTAAAGGATCCAACACCACAACCCATCCGAGATCTCTGGCATCTGCCCTCAGAACATGATCAGACATGAACAAATCCAAAGAAACTTCCTGCATAATCCATTGAACATCCATAGAGGGAAGAAGGTGACGACTGAGAGACGCTGGTAACTGAAGCACCAGATCCAGAGGATCAACATGCGGCCTCCAACAACTTCACAGAAAGTGTTGGAGAGGTCTGACATGCAGCCGACCTAAAGGAATGAGATCAGTCACCGAACCACAGAGACTGAGCAGTCTGAGAAAACTCAGGGCTGTCATGGACGTGGATTGGGTCAGAGTCAGGACGAAAGCCGAGAGAATCACCGCCACCGTATTCAGATATCTATCCCCAGATGACAAAATGACTGAGAAGGGACCATGTCCGACTTCTCCTTGTTGACTCTTGAATCCTAGCAATGAAAGCAGGTCCAATAGTGTGTTGACATTGGAGCCCAGAAGTGCAGCATTGGAGTGTCTCTGGAGGATGTCGTCCAAATAAGCCAAAGTGGTCACCCTGGACTGTGTGCGATGGAATGATAGCACATGCGACACCGGCCAGGTGAAGGCCCAAGGAGCCAGGTTGAGGCCAAAAGCCATGGCCTTGAACTGGTAAACTCACCCCTGAAAAGTGAACCGGAGATACTTTTGTGATGTCCGATGAATCGGCACTTGAAAGTAAGCATCGCGCAGATCGATGCTGGAAGCAAAGTCTCCCTGGTGAATGGAGCGGCAAACAGACCTAAAAGTCTCCATGCTGAACTTGGGAGCAACGATAGACTGGTTCAGGATACTCAGATCGATAAGTGGTCTGAGCTGGACATCCTTCTTCGGCACCAAGAACACCCGGAATTAAAACCCACTGAATGAATGATCTTGATGATCTCGACTGCCCCCTTTGACAGGGGATTGTCTATCTCTGTGATCAAAAGTTCCCAACGTGAAGCGTCTGAAGGAACTGGAGTTGGAAGCAGCACCCATGACAGAGAGGGGTGCCTCCCGAAAGTATATCCACAGACCAGATCAAACTACGTCTAACACCCAAGGATCGGATGTGACCTCAGCCCAATTGTTTGCAAACTCTGATATCCTTCCTCCAACCTGGGACGAATCGAGGTGAGGACCTTCATTTCGAGTGAGGCTTGTGAGAGGAGAAACCACCTCCTCTACTAACAGAAGGGTTCTGAGACCTCTCTCTGTTCTGCCTATGCTTACTCTTACTGATTAAGTAAGAGGAAGAAGCAGAGTCAGGAGTATCAGCCCTTGGCTTCGCAGCGGATGAAGCAGAAGGGCACTTGGTAGGCTTGGAATGGCCCTGACCTCAACAGAAGGCAGATCTTTGGAATGGCGCAGGACATCATTCCGGACTGTCCCCACGGAATCATGGAACAGACAGAGACCCACCAAAGAAGTGGATTGATGGCATGGGTGTGAATAAGGTGCATAAGTGCCTTGGAATGTACAGGCAAGGGAGCCTTATGTCATCAAACTTATCTGGGGGTAGATAAGCAGCTAAGGCAGAGACGACATGATCTGAGGATTCCCAGCATCGCTTTGGATAAACTCAACAGGGACTCCAAAGTCACCATAGGCACAATGGAAGACTTGGGCTTAGAAAGCTAGAGGGAGGAGGAATCCTGATCCAAGACTGACGGACTAGCATAATCGTAAGAACAATAACGCACAGGGGGCAAAAAGGTATCGGCCCTAGTGAAGAAGAACGTCTTCATATCCTTGGAACTCAGCTTGGAGTCCAATGCTGCAAAAGCATCAACCACTTGTACCGAATGGCATGGTCGAAGGCACCCAGAAGTAGGTTGCTCCACAGGCTGTAGGCAAATGATAGAGGATCGCAGCCAACTGGCTGAAACCTCCGGCTGGTCTGATGTTTTAAGCTCTGGAAGGAACTTAAAAACAAAGTCGAGAGCCGCCCCCAATTCAGAAAACTGATGGCTTTCCACGTCAGGTGTGTCGGACCCAAAACCTGAGTCAGAAGACACATAGCCCATTTCGGGCATACCAACCAAAGCCTCCCATGGTGTAGGAACACCAGATTGATCGGAAAGCGGCCTGCTTCCAATCCCGAGAGGCGGTGCCGCCGAGGGCATCTGGAAACCACTAGAAGGCTCACTGGAGCCAATGGGAAGGCTCTTGGAATGAACCTGCATCAGCAAGGAGAAAGCCTCCCTAAACTCATGACCCAAATCTGCCGGTCCATCATGGGAAGGTCCAGGCAAAGTGACTTCACATCTGACCCTTTTAACCAGCAAAGGGTTACAAACCTCAAAAACACCCGACACCAAATGAAGGGTGGCAGCCGAAGCATCTGAAGGCAGATGCATATAGGGGTATGAAATACACCAAGGATCTGAAGTGCGGGAACGAGGAGAGTCGCCACGGCCCTCTGAGGGACAGAAGGTCCAAGCTGTACAAGATGTGCCAGTCTCGCTAAACTAGCCGACGGATGGACGGACAGACGGATGGAAGCACAGTCGAGTCCATGGTGGCTCCACCATGATATCTGAATCCAAATCAAGACCTGCTTGGTCCGAGGGCTGGGAGT
Source organism: Pictodentalium vernedei (assembly GCA_031216915.1). Classification (NCBI taxonomy): domain Eukaryota; kingdom Metazoa; phylum Mollusca; class Scaphopoda; order Dentaliida; family Dentaliidae; genus Pictodentalium; species Pictodentalium vernedei. The sequence goes on from CM062293.1 coordinate 41,830,216, forward strand.
CCGAAGCAGAGGGACCAGCCGGCAACCCATTCCGACTTCACCGAGTTGAAGTCATGGAAGGTTTAGGCCAATATCCCACGTCCAAACGAGCAGAAACTCCTGCAGGGATAAGCCAAGGCTATTTGAAATATAGACCGAAGACATCACCGACAGAGCAGCAGCAGGAGTAGATACATTGGTAGCTGTTGACACTGGTGGAAAAGCGGAGAGAGCAACTGAGCTCAGCTCCAAAGGAGTCACAACCCTAAGGACAGCCTCAGATGACAATGGTCCAGGCATCTCTTCGCCAGAAATGTCAGCAGCTACTGCAGTATCCATTGCCACAAAAGACTGCAAATCCCCCACAGATGGGGTAGAACTCTCTCCAGACAGGGTCATGTCAGGAGGCTTGTGTTCCCTTCTCCCGTGGGAGGAACGGAACAGCTACGAGCACACACTACATGGTTTACTGAAGCCCAAAAGGTGGAAGACCTCAACATGCTTCAGTAATAAACAATGCCGCAAGGAAATGTCCTAGGAGGCATATCTGGTGAGAGCAATGTAGATGGGAAGGTGAGCCCAAAGAAAAAAGAAATCAGGACATCCCCAGCTACCAGAAGGAAAATGGCAGGAAACTAAGGCCCGAAGGGAACACAAAAGTACCCCAACAGCCAGAAGGGGTAAACAGGATAAAATCTGACCCTCAACGGAGGGGAGAAATGCTGCCATAACAACCCCTGCTGAACCCAACTCCAATATAATCAATACCCAAAATAATAGCATATATAAGCAAAGGACGAATTCCACTTGATTATCGAGCATGAAATTGGCAAAGAGAATATATATTTCATGAAAAAATATGGTGAATAAACGAGAGAATATACAAAAACACAGCCCTGTATATGCGAATCCATCATACAGCACAGGAACAGAGTCAAAATCGAGTCAAAAGGTAAAGAATTAAAAAAAGAATGACACGTTGGTTATACGTCTGCGCACTGGTACCGAAAGTCATGGATTAGTACAGAGAAGAGTGTCCCTGGCCCTACTGGGTGTGCACCGATCGCACTCGACCCAGTTTTTGGCTTATTTTTACTTAGCGCTTTTGCACCACCTTTCTTTCCCAATTGTGAGGTAGGTTGATAAGAAATTACCCTGACAATCACCAAATTCTTCTTCTAAATTGCCAGTGAAAATTATTCAATTAACCCTTTACCTAACATGAAAAGCAGACGACACTTGCAAAAAAAATTTCTTGAATAACTAATTTTTTTCATTTTTTGTCTCCAAAACATAGGTTATGACCCCTCATTGGAACGAGCTCGACGAGCTCGTTCCAATGAGGGGTCATAACCTATGTTTTGGAGACAAAAAATGAAAAAAATCATGAAAATTCATTGCCGATTTTTTAGAATAGCGCTGGCCGGTTTTGACCGTTACATTGGGTAAAGGGTTAACAGGAATATTCAATGAATGAATGAATGAATTTATTATTTATTTATTTATTAAGGTTTAACGACACATTAACAGCCAAGGTCATATCGTGTCGGTGACAGTTTTATGGTGGAGGAAGCCGGAGTACACGAAGAGAACCACTGAGCAACAACAAGCAGCTGCCAGCTCCCCAACATCGCAACTCTGCACTGCAGCACAGACAGGGTGAGATTGATTGAAGACATGTGCCCCATCAACGTGCCATACGCCTAAGTGCATGGTGTCATCGTTCCCCCATGTGGACAATTGGGGTTAAGTGCCTTGCCCAAGGACAAAATGCGGGAGTCCGATTCGATCGCTCAGACGGTCACCCATCCAAGGACTAACCGGGCTCAACGTTGCTTCCGGTTACCACACCACCACCGCACCCTGAATAAATGGACTTTATTTTGCAGCATACACAAGTACAATATAAGTTAACAAATAACAAGATAAGTGTACACTGCATGGATATGGCATAGCCGGAGAGGCTGTCTTCCTGCCATCCCCAAACACCAGATTTCTTGACATCAAAGACTTTTCCTTTTGTGTTTTTCTTGGGGATTTGCCTAAATTAAATGAAAGCGTCAATGACACTGTAGCTTAACTTGTCTGTGTGTTGTGTTTGATGAAAAGGATAATGTTCAATGTTTATGAAAGGATTATGAAATATGACAAGAATTGTGATAATTGGGAATACGTTAATTTCTGTTCCTTGTATGCTATGTTTTCAATAAAAATAATATGAGGTGTAGACTGTACTAAAGAATTGAGGTTAATGTGGCCCTCACAGTTAATGTATGTGGCCCTCACAGTTAATGTATGTCAATGAAAGTTACCAAGTTACAGTGAAATTATTCCAAAACGAGTCATCCCTTCAAGTTACAATGAAATCCCTTCATAAATACAGCCTGTAGACTGTGCTAAAGGTTTTCGGTCTTCGGCCTTGTGTAGCCATCACGGTTGATGGCTCGCAACCAAAAAGGGAAGTCCTTATCTAGACATTATACTGAGTCATCCTACCAAGTTACAATGAAATTCCTTCATAAATACGACCTGTAGTCTATATGCTAAAGGTTTTCGGGTTTTGGGCAGCCATCACAGTTGAATGATCACTAGCAAAAGGTAGCCGTTCTCATCTAGACATTATCTGGAATCATCCCACCAAGTTACCATGAAATCCCTTCATAAATACGACCTGTAGACTGTGCTAAAGATTTTTGGGCTTCGGGTCCCTGTAGTCGTCACAGTTGACCAATCGTGACCAAAAGGGGACATTCTCATCTAGACATTATATGGAGTCATCCTACCACGTTACAATGAAGTCCCTCCATAAATACGACCAGTAGTCTATGCTAAAGGTTTTCAGGTTTTGGGCTTGGCAACCATCACGGTTGAATGATCACTACCAAAAGGGGATGTTCTTATCTGGACATTATCTGGAATCATCCTACCAAGTTACTATAAAATCCCTTCATAAATACGACCTGTAGATTGTGCTAAAGGTTTTTGGGCATTGGGTTCCTGTAGCAACCATAGTTGACCAATCGCGATCAAAAGGGGCGTTCTTATCTGGACATTATCTGGAATCATCCTATCAAGTTATAATGAAATCCCTCCATAAATATGACCTGTAGACTGTGCTAAAGGTTTTCAGGTTTTGTTCTCAGGCAGCCGTCACAGATGACAGATCGCGGCCAAATGGGGAAGTTCTCATCTAAACATCACACAGAGTCATCCTACCAAGTTACAATGAAATCCCTCTATATAAAATATGACCTGTAGATTGTGCTAAAAGTTTTTGGGTTTCGGGCTTGAGCAGCTGTCATGGTTGACAGATCATGACCAAAAGGGGACGTTCTCATCTTGACATTATACAAAGTCATCCTTCCAAGTTACAATGAAATCTCTTCATAATGAAAGTGTCAATAACACTGTAGCTCAACTTGTCAAGACAAAGACATGTACATGTACAGTATGTGACACAGCAATGACAAACATCTAAGTAATGACCTGATAACAAAGGTACATATAAAGTATTGTAACGGTCTGTACATAAATACTGACCGTTGCCTGTAACAAATGTATAGGTAAAGTATTGTAAAGGTGGGTGACAGTCAGATGCTAAACTAGAAAAAAATCTTTCAGTCCCAGAGTGGGTCTGACTGAACCCCAAAATATTTGTTCTCATAGCACAGTGATAACAAAGGCACCCCATTATTTATTTATTTATTTATTTATTGATGTTTAAGGTCACATATTTATGCACAATGGCTAATCATGACCGTGACAGTTTTACGGGTGGAGGAAGCTGGAGTACCCGGAGAGAACCACCGAGCAACGACGAGCAGCTGTCAGCTCCCCAACATCGTAACTCGCGTTAGATTGGTTGGAGACATGCGCACCATCGACGTGCAGTACGCCTTAGTACACAGCGTCATCGTGCCCCCACGCAGGCAATGGAGATGAAGTGTCTTGCCCAAGGACACAATGCGGTTGCCGCAGGTGGGATTCGAACCGAGAACCTCTCGGTTTGCAGCCTGCACCTCTACCTACTGAGCCACCGCGCTCCCAAGGCACCCCAAAACACACTCGTTCCTGTCCTAAGGTGAAAACAAAGGTACCCAAGAAGTTTTGTGAAGATCAGTTCATAAATACGAGCTGTATAGAACTTGTGACAAAAAACTGATTGGATCTAATTTCAGTACAAAATGGCCACTGGCAGCCATCCTGAATTTTGGACCGTACCCAGAAACACTCATTCTCATCCCAAGGTGATAACAAAGGTACCCAAGAAGTTTCGTAAAGATTGGTTCATAAATATGGCCTCTAGTCTGAGCCATATAAAAGATGTGTACAAAAAACTGATTAGACCTAATTTCGGTACAAAATGGCCACTGGCAGCCATCTTGAATTTTAGACCGCACCCAGAAACACTCGTTCTCGTCCCAAGGTGATAATAAAGGTACCCAAGACATTTCATGAAGATCAGTTCATAAATACAGACTCTAGTCTGAGCCGTATTCACATGTGTACTTACTGTGTGTAAGTCGCACTGAAAAAATCAAAGTTCATCTAATTTGCATAATTTCTGCACGAGAAAAAAACCTGTATTATATGTGATGTATCCCATGGTACTAAACATTCACACAAAAAATTATTCAAATGAGCGCTTTCATATGGAAGTTCTGTGCAAAAATCTGATTGTACCTAATTTTGTACAAAATGGCTGCCATCGGCCATCTTGAATTTTGGACCGGACCCATAAACACTTGTTCTCGTCCCACGGTGATACCAAAGGTACCTAAGAAGTTTCGTAAAGATCGGTTCATAAATACCTCCTCTAGCCCGAGCCGTATTGGCATTTGCACTTACAGTGCTGAAAGTAACACCAAAAAACATCAAAATTAGTCTAATTTGCACAACTTACGCACGAGAAAAAAACCTGTATTATATGTGATGTATCCCATGGTACTAAACATTCATACAAAAAATTATTCAAATCAGAGCTTTTATATGGAAGTTCTGTACAAAAAACAGATTTCTGCATCGTCGGTACAAAATGGCGGCTGGCAGCCATCTTGAATTTCGGACCGCACCCCAAAACACTCGTTCTCGTCCCACAGTCATAACAAAGGTACCCAAGAAGTTTCGTAAAGATCGGTTCATAAATACGGCCTCTAGCCCGAGCCGTATCCAATTGTTGACGTACGGACAGACGGACAGACAGACGACGAACGACGGGCCATGACAAAAGCTCAAATTTGGCTTCGCCAAACTTGAGCTAAAAATGACCTGTAGACTGTGCTAAACGTTTTCGGGTTTTGGGCTCGGGTTGACCGATCGCGACCAAAAGGGGACGTTCTCATCTAGACATGACCTCTAACCTGCATATGAAATTTAGTGATGATCGTACAAGAACTACAGGGTGTAGCCTGTGCTAAAGGCAAATGTGAACAGACTCGCAGACTTAACGACTAATAGACTTCTGCACGCATGATGGCAATAGCTTATCCTGACTTTGTCAAGTTCAGCTAAAAACTCCACTGCTTGTCTCGAAAAACCTCTACGGAGGAGACAGGACCTGACAAAAGATATGCATGAAGGCACAATGACATCAGGTCAACGCAAAAACTCCTCAGGTGACCTTGGCAAAGAAGGTTGAGATGTAAAGGGAGATGTGCCAGAACTGTCGCCAACAGAAAGCAGAGCTGATTGATCCACACCTGCTGAGGTGACCGGGAAGTGAATAGAATGATTTGACAACTGCAGGTTCGTATCTTGGCTAGAACCTGAGGCAGAATCGGAACCAACGGGAAGGGGTAGCCGACTAGACTGTTCCAAACGAGTGACAGAGCATCCACGGCAAAAGCCAGAGGATCTAGACACAGGGACACAAAAGTTAAAAAATTTATAGTAATTTATATATTTTTTATACTTACCAATGACCCAGACTTAGCTGGTGCTAACTCCACAAAAACCAGGGCCAAACACAAATTTTGCCCCCCAATCCCCAAAATTTGCATCCAAAACAAAAAGAAATAATGTCCTAAAGGACCTCCATAATACGACTCTACTGCGCATGCGCAGTGACGCAGTCGTCCCGAAATTGGCGCCAAATATCATTCTTACTGGCAGTGCCTGGTCAGCGCTATGTACTCAGCGGGGAGGCAAGAGTTCCCAACTCAGGGAGGGCCATCCCCGTCTGGGTCATTGGTAAGTATAAAAAATATATAAATTACTATAAATTTTTTAACATTTTTATACTGTACCAATGACCCAGACTTAGCTGAATAGTAAACAGGCTGGAGGGCCTAGGACATAGAGGAAAATCCAATAAGCTCAATTATAAAATAAAGAGATAACCCCTTAAGGAGAAAAGGAGTATTAGGCTTTACATGTATCTTTCTTATTTAATATTTAAATTAGAAAGATACACTACCCTTAATAATTGAGCACAATAACATTCATGTTCTCTATTAATATCCAGTATAACCTTTATACTAATTATTATTAAAACAAGCCAATAAATAAAGTAGTCCAGAGAATTGAGACTCTTTATAATCATTTAAAAGTGTCCGAGTATTGTATATTAAAGCCCGTTTGACACTTGACATATACAAATGCTTCACACCGAGCTACACTTTAAAAATAAGACATGAATGAAAATAAACATTAATATTACACTTTAAAACCATCCCGGAAGCGACTCAGAAATACTGTCTTGGAGGAGGCATTCCCTTGCTTTTCACTATAAAGCAGGTGACCTAAGGGAACACCCGCCCCCCCCCTTCCCCTTGCCCTGGGTCAAATAGCCCAGAGCGAAGAGGGCAGCCGGACGGAGTCACTGCCGGAACAGAAAGCCTGCATAACTATAGTTGCAACTGTTTAGTGGACGACATTCTGAGCAACAGATAACGGACCTAAACAATGCAGGTCTCCAGAAATGGACTCAATATTTCTGAGATAAAAATTAGTAAATGTGGATGGCTGAGACCAATAAGCAGCCTTCATTAAATCTGTAATAGCAACACTATTAGCATAAGCCCAGGAAGTAGAAAGAGCTCTTACTTCATGAGCAGAAATCTTAAGCACAGACTGCTGAGAAGAAGATAAATCTTCATACGCAGTACGGATAGTTAACTGAATCCATCTAGCAATAGAATGGACTGAAATGTCCTTTCTATTAGGCATCAAAGACAGAAAGAAACGTTTCCGTCCCTTTCTGATGAACTGAGATCTCTGTTTATAGATACGTAGTGCTCTAACAGGACAGAGTAAAGGCCTACGCCCGTCTGAAGACGGAAGAGCCTTAATAACAATAGGTTCCGGATATTTATTAGGAGCCTGATTCTTAGCTAAAAAACCGACGTTAGTAGTGAAGGTGATAGTGTTCCCAACACTACGATAATGAGAATCATCCACCGATAGTGCATGAAGCTCACTGACTCTTCTGGCAGAAGAGAAAGCTAAGAGAAAAGCTGTCTTATAAGATAAGAATTTGAAATCTACTGTCCCAAGAGGTTCAAATGGCTTTTCCTTCAATTTAAGGAGAACCCAAGCTAAATTCCACTTAGGAATTAATCTAAGAGTTCTGGGTCTATTTATCGAAAAGTTTCTAACCAATTTCGATAAAGAGACATTAGATCCAATTTGTAAACTATCATGATGTGCATAGGTATCAGATAACATAGATCTATAACCCTTTATAGTAACCGGTTGCAGTTTGATTTCGTCAAACAAGTATACTAGAAAGTTAGCAATGTCTGGTATAGAGGGATCAAATATATCAACAGAATGATCCCTACACCAACGACGGAAAACCTTCCACTTAGCCGCATAGTTTAGCGAAGAGGAGGTCCTCCTACAGTTAGAAATCGCGTCCACTGCTCGTCCTGTAAAGTGCTTGCCATGCAAGAAGGACCGCACAACGGAAAAACGTGAAGGTTGAGACCTTGCGGGTTGTGATGCAGTTGGCGCGACTTCCCCTGCCAAAGAAGATCCTCTCGTGGAGGGAGCTTCCGCGGTAGGTCCCACAACAGACACCTGAGTAGATTTATCCACGGTCTCTGTGGCGACAGAGATGCTACCAACAGAATCTTGCATTGAGATTGTTTTATCTTTAGCAATACTTGTTGAATTAACGGCGCTGGAGGATATGCATATCCTATCATTCCGTCCCAAGGGATCGATAGAGCGTCTACAGCAAAAGCTCTTGGATCCGGACACGGGGACACATACGTTTGCAACTGATTGTTGAGATGTGTCGCAAATAAGTCTATCATTGGCCGTTCCCATTGGTAGCAAATCTGATTGAATACTTGTTTGTTGAGAGTCCACTCCGACGGCAACAAGCGACCCTTTCGAGAAAGGGAGTCTGCTAGCACATTCAGACGACCCGGTATGTGACGGACCGAAAGAAGAACGTGATGTTCCAACGCAAACAGAAGGATTCTTTCCGTTAGATTGAACAACGGAACTGAATGAGTGCCTCCCTGATTCCGTATATACGCCACTACTGTCGTATTGTCGGATAGGATTTGGACATGAGCATCGTGAATAATGTCCATCCAGTGACGTAACGCAAGCCAAATTGACATCATTTCCTTGATGTTTATGTGCTTGCCCAGGAATTGCGGATCCCAAAGACCCTGGCATCTCGAATCCGTTGGGATTAATGATGCACCCCAACCTGTTTGACTGGCATCCGTCATAATGGTAAAACTCGGATCCGGCAACTGCAGCGGAACTCCTTGAGTTAACCACTGAATGTTTGCCCAAGTCTGAATCTCTTGTTTCACTTGATCTGACAAGAGAACGTCTACATCGAGCGAATGAATTTTCACACTCCAATTCTGAGTCAAGAAAATTTGAAGAGGCCGTGTGCGTAGCCGTCCCATCGGAATGAGATCCGCAGCGGCTCCGCACAGACCTATCAGTCTCATAAATTCTCTCGCTGTGACTTTGTCTGTATTTAGACAATAGCGAGCGTAACAACTGACTAATTTCGCTCTGGTTAACGGCAGACGAACGAGATTGTTGTGCGTCTCGAAGCTCATTCCCAGATGAGTGAATGACTTGGACGGCACCAGATCCGACTTCTCCTCGTTTACTATGAAACCGAGACGTCGGAGCAATAGAAGAAGATTCTGAACATCGTTCTGAAGCGTTAACTCGTTGCCGTACCTCTGAAGAATGTCGTCCAGGTAGGCCGACGTTACCGCAGACGAATGAGCTCGGAAGTAAATCATTACCGAGTTCATTACTCGAGTGAAAGCCCAGGGTGCTAGATTCAATCCGAAGCACATGGCCCGGAACTGATACACCACTCCTAGGACTGCGAAGCGTAGATACTTTCGGAATGTCGGATGTACCATGACGTGAAAGTACGCATCTTTGAGATCTATGCTCGTTGCATAATCGTTCACCCGAATACTCGCTCTGACCGATCGAATCGTCTCCATATAAAACTTCGGAGCGATGATCAGCTTGTTTATCCAGCTCAAATCTATTACTGGACGGAACGAGCCGTCTGGTTTCGGAACCAGAAACAGATGGCTGTAGAATCCCAGCGATTCCTGGTTTTCTACGACCTCTACCGCGTTCTTCATTAAAAGAGACTGCACCTCTGATAGCAGAGCGTCTCTTTTCTGAGGGTTTGACGGAAGATGAGTCCACTTTGGACTTCGAGTTAATGGAGGCTTTCGTTTGAAGGATATCTTTAGACCTTCCGAAGTCACTCCTCTCACCCAAGGGTCGTCCGTAATCGACGCCCACTCTTGAGAAAAACTCGACAACCTTCCGCCAACCGGAACGCGATAGAGGTTTGAGCCATCACCTCCTGGATCTGCGAGGCCTGCGGTAGGAGAAACCACGTCTTCCACGACCCGCACCTCGCCTCGTCGACCTCGGGGCGTCCGACCGATTGTCCCGGCCTGAAGGACGTCCCGAACGAGAGTCGCTATCCTGACGGTCTCTCGAATAAGAGCTAGAGGACGCACCGGAACCTCTATAGGAACCTCTCTTGGGCGGATAAGACCCAGAAGTGCCCGCCTTATTCGTGTCTGCTGAATCCGACCTTTTAGGAGCGGATCTAAACAACAGAGAATCACTAGCTTTCTTTTTAATATTATCATAAATAGCGGAAAGCTTGCCGTCAAAGAGAAGATCTCCTGAGACCGAAGCGACTCTAAGAGAGTTCTTCACCTTAGAATCCACTAGTGTGGATGTAGACAGGGCTGCGTCACGTCTAACCAACTCCAGATTAGCCACTGAAAGGGCGGAGTTACACGTGGAATAAGCTACTGCCCTTGAAAGAAGTCTTAAGGAGGATTGTATATCCTGAAACTCTTCCCCTTGAAGACGCAGTGATAACGCCTTCGTAAGGTGATCTGCGTAAGATAAGGCATCTAAATTGGCTCTGTTAGACGCAATAGCTGTTTCCAACACTGCGGTTGGAATAGAAGCTGACGACGGTAATGATAGCTCTAAGTCTTCCGCCTCGTCGTCCATACGCAGAGGAACTCTCGGTATACCCTGACCTGCCGTGTCGAATTTATTCCTTGCATTAATGAAAGGCAGGTTGAGAGTATTTGCGGACAAGAAGCCTGCTTTCCCTGTCCTGGAAGCAAGTTTAAAAATAGCGTCGTTCAATAATTCAAATGTTCTTGCAACATTATTGGACTGCGACGGAAACTCGGGAGCGATGTCCCTGAACCGCTCGAAAAAATCAGAGTCCAATGACGCTATAATTCTCCTGTCCGGAAGCGCAGCAGTCTGGCCCGACGGAACAACTTGAGGAAGAAAGTGCCGGATGAAGTCTACGGCAGCTTTGTGTTGTTCCGAAAGGGATAGCTCCAATTCATCCGTATCCCTTTCACCATCCGGTCGGACCTCCCGATGTTCCCGGTCGTCCGCCCCCGATGCTTCGGCGGAGCGTACCGACCCAGCGCCGTCGGATAATTCTCGATCCGACACCGTTTCTGTCGGCTGCTGGGATGCTGCGATAAGCTGTGCTATCTGCACTAGAATGTCCGACGTCGAGACCTGCGGAGGAGCGGTCTTTCGCTGCTTTGCCGAGGGCAGCTCCGCATCGGATGGCTCCCGCATACTTTTCCTATGCGAACGTCCGGAGTCCATCGGTCTCGAGTCCCTGGCTGCCGGATGGTGTGACCTGGTCGCCGAATAATCCTTCCTCGGCGAAGCTGGCAAGATATCGGAGGTCACGCAGCCAAGGTGCGGTCGTGTGCGCCGGCGAGAAGAGGAAGCCTTAACAGTCTCTGCGGACTGCTTATACAACGGAGCGTCCCGAGCGACGGACGTATGCTCCGCTAAAGACACATTTTGTACCACAACATCTGGTCCCAGATGTTGTTGTACGAGAGAGGGGCCTCTCTCGCTCGCGGCCCGGCTGGACCTGGACGAGCTAGGAACCGGACTAAAAGGCTTCCTCCGTTCTCGTTCACTATCCGCCGTCACTGGGTGTGCATCTATTATTTTTATAGTGCTCGCATCACCCAAAATTTCCTCTTGGACCGCATCGGACGAACCCGGCTGCCGAACCATTCGGTGAATGGACGCTACACCGGGCGAGCTAGCGGACGACATTTGTCTAATCTCCATGAGCACTTTTGCCGCTAGCTCTGTATTTAATTGTGACGACGGACGCACACTTGAAGAGGATAACATGGAAACATCACCCTGTTCTGGTTCCTCTGAAATAGAAACTGAGAGAGTAGAGTGACCTTGTGGAGAAAGAGCCGGCATCGCTCTTTCTCCAGAAACAACATATCGTGACACACGTTTCCAATGTTTCTCATCCCAATGTTCACATACAGGACAGGGATTAATGCGAGAACACTGACTACAATTTATGCAATAATCATGAAAGTCAGAGGAAGATTTCTTCCTATTACAATTTGAACAAGTTCCTTTCATTGTGAAGGAACAACAATAAGTCCTAGTTACTCGCAAAAACCCCTGACACAAAGATACATAATAACATGATCCATTAATAAATGAAAAAACAATTGCAAAACAAAATAATTTTGAAAAAATATTTTTTCAGAGAAGCCCAAGTTGCTGAAAAGTAACGTTGAGCCCCGATGGATCCGATGGCAAAGTGTGGTCAAAAATTTTAAAATTATATAAAATAATTAATGAGACACTTTCGGATAATATAAATGTATCTTATAATGAGATAAACTACCTCAAAGACAAACAGCCCCCCTCAAAAAAGGCTGTTGCCAATGAAAACAAACAGTGTAAACACAGAAGAAAACATGACTCCAGGCACTGAAAAAACTGGCCCGGAATCAGTCCTCAATTACACTCTATCTGATGCAAAACAGAGACTCCCAGGGGAGAATCTGCAGAACATCAGATGGAAGATGCAGAACACAAACGTTATACACCCATGGGTGAAAACGTAACTATGGGGAAAATAACAGAAAACATTCTGTAACCAAGCAACTCTCCCAGGGAAATTTTAGAAATGAAACTTCTCAAAAATATGCCAAAAGCATGGGAGAATTGCAAGGGGGGACTTTAGAAGGTTAGGGGAGAGGAAACACTGAATAAGCAGTGCAACAATTAGCAAGAATGACAACAAGAGGCGTTTGCCTCGAAAATAGGCAACTTAACATAATTTTAACAAAAAATTTTAAGTACAGCCCTGATTATTTTTTGCCACTTCTTTTTTCCTCTCCTCCTTCTATCCTCCTTAGAATCACATTTTCTCCAAGAATTACGTGTCTGGCATCCTTTAAACTGAGATTTACAAGCACAAAGATCAGTGAGATGTTGACTGATGAAGGGCCAAACAGAGAATGATATTTGGCGCCAATTTCGGGACGACTGCGTCACTGCGCATGCGCAGTAGAGTCGTATTATGGAGGTCCTTTAGGACATTATTTCTTTTTGTTTTGGATGCAAATTTTGGGGATTGGGGGGCAAAATTTGTGTTTGGCCCTGGTTTTTGTGGAGTTAGCACCAGCTAAGTCTGGGTCATTGGTACAGTATAAAAATATGTACACCTGAGGGTTCCAACGGGTCGCAAAAAGATCGATTTGGGATGACCCCAGAGATTACAAAGTGACTGGAAGACTGCCCTGTGAAGCATCCACTCGGTGGAAATGAACCTGCCCCATCGGGAAAGGGAGTCGGCTAGGACATTCAGATGACCGGGAATGTGATGAACCACCACCTTGGCGTTGACATCCTGAGCGAGCAGTAGAAGATCCCGAGCCAAATCATACAATGGGAACCTAGTGTGTGCCGTCCTGGTTCCAAATGTAAGCGAATACTGTCGAACTGTCGGACAACAGAAGGACCTGATGATTCAAAAGGTGGGGGATCCACTGCCGGAAACTCAGAAGAACAGCAAGAACCTCCTTCTGGTTGATGTGAAGAGCTGCTTGATCCTGGTCCCATACACCGTGAGGGGAAAGACCAGAGGATCCAACATCGTACACGATCGGACATGGGCAAGTCCAATGGTACTCCCTGCATAATTCACTGAACATCCGCCCAGGGAAGAAGGTGACGATGAAGAGATAGTGGTAACTGAAGCACCAGATCCAGAGGATCGACATTCGGCCTCCAACAACCGAGAAAGTGTTGGAGAGGTCTGACATGCAGCCGACCAAGAGGAATGAGATCCATCACCGAACCGCAGAGAACGAGCAGCCAGAGAATACTCCAAGCTGTCGCAAACGTCGACTGGGTCAGAGTCAGGGTGAAAGCTGAGAGAATCACAGTTAAGTACAGTTTCAGTTTAGTACAGAAGTTCATCCCCAGATGACAAAACGACTGAGAAGGGACCAGGTCTGACTTGTCTTTCTCTGACTCTGAACCCTACCCACATGAGTAGGCTCAACAAGTGTGTCGACTCCAGAAGAGCAACATTGGAGTGCCTCTGGAGGATATCGTCGAGATGCACCAAAGTAGTCGGAGTGTGATGCGACATCAGTCAGATGAAGGCCCGAGGAGGCAGGTTGAGGCCGAAAGGCATGGCCTTGAACTGTTAAATTTGCACCAGAAAAGCAAACCGATGAATTAGGATGTGAAAGTAAACATCTCGCAGGTCGATGCTGGAAGCGAAATCTCCCTGGTGAATGGAGCGTCAAACCGACCTGAAAGTCTCCGTGCTGAACTTGATAGACTGGTTCAGGATACTCAGATCGATAATCGGTGAGTCGGCCATCCTTCTTTGGCACCAAGAACAGGAGGGAATAAAATCCCACGGAATGAATGTTCTTGATGACCTTGATTGCCCCCTTTGACAGGAAATTGTCTATCTCCATGATCAAAAGTTCCTGATGTGAAACGTCTGAAGGAGCTTGGGTTGCACTCTCGACAGAGTGAGTGCCTCCTAAAGGACATTCGCAGACTGGGCCGAACATCTAACACCCAATGATCGGATGTGATCGTGGCCCAATGGTCTGCAAACTCGGATATCCCTCCTCCAACCTGGGACGAATCGAGGTGAGGACCTTCATTTCGAGCCCCTGTGAGACCTGTGAGAGGAGAAACCACCTCCTCTGCTAGAGACCTCCCTCTGGACTGCCGACGCTTACCCTTACCACGTGAGGAAGAAGCGGAAGCAGGAGGATCAGCTCTTGGTTTCACAGAGGAAGCAGAAGTGCGTTTGTTTGACTTGAAATGGCCCCAGCCTCCAACAGAAGGTGGATCAAGCTGGCGAAGCAGCAGGCGATCTTTGGAATGACGCAGGTCCGTCACCACGGAATCATGGAATAGTCGCGGACCCACCAAAAAAGCGGATCAAAGAGCAGCGCCCTGCCATTCAGGAAGGGAACGGCTTGTGACCAACACAGCAACTCAGCGAACTTGTTCCAAAATAGCAGTGTTACAGGAATGCGTGTGAGTAAGATGCATGAGTGTCTTAGAGATCACACACAAAGGAGCCTGTATGTCGTCAAACTTATCTGGAGGCAGATAATCAGCCAAGGCAGAGACGACGTGATCCGAGAGAAAAAGCATGCCTAGAATCTCTATGGATAAGCCCAACATGGACTCCAAAGACATCATAAGAATAATGGCCGACTTGGGCTTGGAGTCCTGATCCAAGACCGTCAAAGTCTTGCAGACCGACGGGTTGGTGGAATCATAGAAATGATAACGCACAGGGGGCAAAAAGGTATCAACCTAGTGAAGAACTAAGTCTTCATAGCCTTGGAAGCCTTGGAACTCAGCTTTGAGTCCAATGCTGCAAAAAGCTTTGACCACTTGTACCAGAAGACTGATGGCTCTCAATGTCAGGTGTGTCTGATCCATTGTCGGAGTCAGAAGACAAATAGCCCATGCCAGGCATACCAGCCGATGACTCCCATGGTGTAGGAACACCTTGGGGGGATCAGAAACCAGCGGCCTGCTTCCAATCCCTAGAAGTGGCACCGTGGAGGTGCCTGGAAGCCACTAGAAGCCTCGCTGGAGGCAACAGGAAGGCTCTTGGAAGGACCTGTGTGGGCAAGGAGGGGTCTCCCTAAGCTCACAACCCATATCTGCCAGGTTCAACATTGGAACGGACCGGGCAAGTGGCTTCGCATCTGACCCTCTAAACCAGCGAAGGGTCAAGATCCTCTAGAACACACGACACGAAGCGACGGGTGGCAGCCGAAACATCTGAATACAGATGCTTATAGGGTAAGAAATACCCCAAGGATCTGAAGTGCGGGAACTTTGGAGAGTCGCCATGGACCTCTGAGGGACAGAAGGTCCTGGCTGCACAAAATTGCGCTGGTCCTGCAAAACTGGCCGAGGGATCTGAGTGTGTGGACGGAAGCGCAACATGGACATCTGAATCCAAATAAAAACCTGCTGGGCTTGACAACTTCCTGTGTGCGCAGAAGAAAAACATCACATGCCCGAACTACACAATAGACGGAAGCCCAAAAGGTGGAAGACAACCCACCCCACAGGGTCTTTCAATAGAACCCCCAAATAAAGTGGAGCATGAATAATGGGAAACTTCAACATGCTAAGACAACAAAATGGCCTGCAAGGTATTATCCTAGGCATATCTGAGAGCAATATAGATGGGAATGTGAGCCCAAAGAAAAAATAAATCAGGACACCCCAGCTACCAGAATCAGGTGGCAGGAAACAAAGGCCCGACGGGAACAAAAACGTACCCCAACAGCCAAAAGGGAACTGGCAGGAATTCTACCCTCAACAGAGAAGAGAAAAGCTGCCACAACCGCCCCAGCTGACACCTAACTCAGTTAAAGGCAGAACCCAATGGGTTAGCATTAATGAACAAAAGATCAAAACGGCATGGTGCGCGAAAATAGCGCGCCAAATCGTATGGAAATTTATCATGAAAAATAAAGTGAATAATAGAGAGAATTATAAAAACACAGCCAAGTGTCTGGATAGTGAAGAAACAGCTGTGAATCCACAATTCAGAACAGGAAACATCATTAACATCGAGTCAAAAGGTATCACTGTTGAAGAGCGAAACGATCTGCATCCTGTAAGATGGTGGAAAAAAATAGAATGACAAGTTGGTTATACGTCTGCACACTGGTTCCGGAAGCCGTGGATTAGTACTAGAAGAGTGTCCCCTACTGGGTATGCGCAGGTGGCACTTGACCCAGTTTTGGCTTATTTTTTCTTGTTGCTTTTGCACCACTTTTCTTTCCCAAATCGCTTGGGAAAGAAGAAAATAGAGAGAATTTTTCCGAGTTAGGGACTTCCACTGTAGTGCAAGCCTGTTGTAAACAATTGTAAGGTAGGTTGATAAGAAATGGACTTGAAACAGAAATACCAGTATAAATTTTATAGTAAATTTCCTTTCTTATTATACCTACCGCAATTGTTTACTACAGGCTTGCACTACAGTGGAAAGACCCCAACTCGGATAAAATACTCTCTATTTTAATCTTTCCCAAGAGATTTGGGAAAGAAAAGTTGTGTAAAAACACCACAAAATAATAAGCCAAAACTGGATCGAGCGCCATCGGTGCACACCCAGTAGGGGACGCTCTTCTCTTAGTACAATTCCACGAATTCCGTTAACCAGTGCGCAAGCAGTCATCAAACCATTCTTTTGAGTCCGCTAACATAAGAGTTATGTGATCAGCGGGGAGGAAGGATTCTTACCCGAATAAGAAGACGGGAGTGCCTCCATGTAAACAATTGCTGTAGGTATAATAAGAAAGGAAATTTACTATAAAATTTATATTTCTTATCAACCTACCTTACAATTGTTTACTACAGGCTGGATAGACAATAGGATGGAGGGAATCCCATAACCAACCCACACATAACTCAAATGCACTGGAACCGTGGACAGAGGAAGAGATCCCTAGTCCTATCAAACCATAGCATCACAAACATTAGTAAAAGACAAGACCAATACCGGGTCTGGACCTGCGTCGCTGCATGCAATTGAAACGGCAAACAGGAAGTGGCTGCACAGCAGATCTGAAAATTGCATACACGATACAACTGATCATTATCAGGTTCCAGATGAAATATAAAATCAATCCCTTGCATAGAAGCTGAGAAAAGTTTGACGAAAAATTTCAATGTTCAGTGGGTACAGTAAAATTTTCAAAGTATCGGCAAACAGGAAGTGGCTGCACGGCAGATCTAAAAATTGCTTACACGATACAACTCATCATTATGAAGCAGTAGACCAAATATAAAATCAATCCCTTGCATAGAAGCCGAGAAAACCTTGACGAAAAATTTCAATGTTCAGTGGGTACTGTAAAATTTCAAAGTATCGGCAAACAGGAAGTGGCTGCACGGCAGACCTGAAAATTGCATACACGATACAACTCATCATTATGAAGCAGCAGACCAAATATAAAATCAATCCCTTGCATAGAAGCCGAGAAAACCTTGACAGAAAATTTCAATGTTCAGTGGGTACAGTAAAATTTCAAAGTATCGGCAAACAGGAAGTGGCTGCACGCCAGATCTGAAAATTGCTTACACGATACAACTCATCATTATGAAGCAGCAGACCAAATATAAATATCATTCCCTTTCATAGAAGCCAAGAAAACTTTTGACGGAAAAAATGTTTCGGACGGACGGACGGAGTGACGGACGGACTGATGGATGGAGTTGAGCGGTTACTAGACCTGCTCTGCCGCTGGCGACGCAGGTAACAATGAAAGATGAGGCGTATGGTGATGTGCGACGCACAGACAAAAATGGCAGTAACAGCACGGAGCTGGAACTGACCCTGTAAGAAGCTGAATGGCTGGGATAGACAACAGACTGAGCCGAAGAAAGAGGGCCCGTAGGACAAAGGTCCTCTGTCTGCTCCTGCAACTGTCGCAGATAAATGGAGAAGGTAGCATTTCTCCAGTAGGCTGCCAGCATAACATCCGACAACATGATGGAGTTAGTAATAAGCCCCAAGAGGTAGACAATGCACGCACCTTGTGGCAGAAAAACGATTGGTAATACAATCGCCAGTAGCTAGACGAGCGGAAGCTGCACGAACAGCAAGACAGATCAATCGAGAAATGGATTCAGGAGAGATCTGGCATGTGAGAAAACGCATATCCACCCGGGATAAAGGCACGAATGCCCCCCAACCCCCAAAGCAAGGCAGAGCAGCACCCAAGAAAGTGTCCATCTTGGAGTAAACTGCAAAGTCCTAGGCCTTTTCAAGGAAAAGAGCTGAACAACAAGTTTGGAGAGGCAAGGATGAGTGCCGAAACAATGCGGTACCACATATGAACAAAAGCACACGTATCGCTGAAGCAATACAATGTCCCCTACCAGACTAATGAGCATTAATAATTATACAAATGTTATAACCTAGATGTGATCAGCATGAATTCCGTTGAAGCATTTCCAAAAAAAGTCCAGAAAACTGATATTTTGGCGCTTTTCCATATTTCCAAGGGCCATAACTCACACAAGAATAATGCAATCAGCATGAAACTCAAACTTGATCTGTAAGTCATCGTTCTATAGTAGGTTACCAAGAATGAAATCATTCGGTTGAAGCATTTCCAAAAAAGGCCGGAAAACTAAAGTATGACTGACAGACTGACTGACAGACTGACGGATGGACAGAGTACAAATAAAACTTGATCTGTAAGCCATCGTTCTATAGCAGGTTACCAAAAATGAAATCATTCCGTTGAAGCGTCTCCAAAAAAAGTCCGGAAAACTAAAGTATGACTGACAAACTGACTGACAGACTGACGGATGGATGGACAGAGTGTAAATGAAACTTGATCTGTAAGTCATCGTTCTATAGTAGGTTACCAAAAATGAAATCATTCTGTTGAAGCGTTTCCAAAAAAAGTCCGGAAAACTAAAGTACGACCGACAGACTGACTAACAGACTGACGGATGGATGGACAGAGTGTAAAGGAAACGTGATCTGGAAGTCATCGTTCTATAGTAGGTTACCAAAAATGAAATCATTTCGTTGAAGCGTTTCCAGAAAAAGTCCAGAAAACTGATATTTTGGCGCTTTTCCATATTTCCAAGGGCAATAACTCACACAAGAATAAGGCAATCAGCATGAAACTCAAACTTGATCTGTAAGTCATCGTTCTATAGTAGTTTACCAAAAATGAAATCATTCAGTTGAAGCGTTTCCAAAAAAAGTCCGGAAAACTAAAGTATGACTGAGAGACTGACTGAGAGACTGACGGATGGATGGACAGAGTGTAAATGAAACTTGATCTGTAAGTCATCGTTCTATAGCAGGTTACCAAAAATGAAATCATTCCGTTGAAGCGTCTCCAAAAAAAGTCCGGAAAACTAAAGTATGACTGACAAACTGACTGACAGACTGACGGATGGATGGACAGAGTGTAAATGAAACTTGATCTGTAAGTCATCGTTCTATAGTAGGTTACCAAAAATGAAATCATTCTGTTGAAGCGTTTCCAAAAAAAGTCCGGAAAACTAAAGTACGACCGACAGACTGACTAACAGACTGACGGATGGACAGAGTACAAATAAAACTTGATCTGGAAGTCATCGTTCTATAGTAGGTTACCAAAAATGAAATCATTTCGTTGAAGCGTTTCCAGAAAAAGTCCAGAAAACTGATATTTTGGCGCTTTTCCATATTTCCAAGGGCAATAACTCACACAAGAATAAGGCAATCAGCATGAAACTCAAACTTGATCTGTAAGTCATCGTTCTATAGTAGTTTACCAAAAATGAAATCATTCAGTTGAAGCGTTTCCAAAAAAAGTCCGGAAAACTAAAGTATGACTGAGAGACTGACTGAGAGACTGACGGATGGATGGACAGAGTGTAAATGAAACTTGATCTGTAAGTCATCGTTCTATAGTAGGTTACCAAAAATGAAAGCATTCTGTTGAAGCGTTTCCAAAAAAAGTCCGGAAAACTAAAGTACGACTGACAGACTGACTAACAGACTGACGGATGGATGGACAGAGTGTAAAGAAAACGTGATCTGGAAGTCATCATTCTATAGTAGGTTACCAAAAATGAAATCATTTCGTTGAAGCGTTTCCAGAAAAAGTCCAGAAAACTGATATTTTGGTGCTTTTCCATATTTCCAAGGGCAATAACTCACACAAGGATAAGGCAATCAGCATGAAACTCAAACTTGATCTGTAAGTCATCCTTCTATAGTAGGTTACCAAAAATGAAATCATTCTGTTGAAGCGTTTCCAAAAAAAGTCAGGAAAGTTAAAAAATTTATAGTAATTTATATATTTTTTATACTTACCAATGACCCAGACTTAGCTGGTGCTAACTCCAACAAAAACCAGGGCCAAACACAAATTTTGCCCCCCAATCCCCAAAATTTGCATCCAAAACAAAAAGAAATCATGTCCTAAAGGACCTCCATAGTACGTCTCTACTGCGCATGCGCAGTGACGCAGTCGTCCCGAAATTGGCGCCAAATATCATTCTTACTGGCAGTGCCTGGTCAGCGCTATGTACTCAGCGGGGAGGCAAGAGTTCCCAACTCAGGGAGGGCCATCCCCGTCTGGGTCATTGGTAAGTATAAAAAATATATAAATTACTATAAATTTTTTCAACATTTTTATACTGTACCAATGACCCAGACTTAGCTGAATAGTAAACAGGCTGGAGGGCCTAGGACATAGAGGAAAATCCAATAAGCTCAATTATATAATAAAGAGGTAACCCCTTAAGGAGAAAAGGAGTATTAGGCTTTACATGTATCTTTCTTATTTAATATTAAATTAGAAAGATACACTACCCTTAATAATTGAGCACAATAACATTCATGTTCTCTATTAACATCCAGTATAACCCTTATACTAATTATTTTTAAAGCAAGCCAATAAATAAAGTAGTCCAGAGAATTGAGACTCTTTATAATCATTTAAAAGTGTCCGAGTATTGTATATTAAAGCCCGTTTGACACTTGACATATACAAATGCTTCACACCGAGCTACACTTTAAAAATAAGACATGAATGAAATTAAACATTAATATTACACTTTAAAACCATCCCGGAAGCGACTCAGAAATACTGTCTTGGAGGAGGCATTCCCTTGCTTTTCACTATAAAGCAGGTGACCTAAGGGAACACCCACCCCCCCCCCCCCCCCCCTTCCCCTTGCCCTGGGTCAAATAGCCCAGAGCGAAGAGGGCAGCCGGACGGAGTCACTGCCGGAACAGAAAGCCTGCATAACTATAGTTGCAACTGTTTAGTGGACGACATTCTGAGCAACAGATAACGGACCTAAACAATGCAGGTCTCCAGAAATGGACTCAATATTTCTGAGATAAAAATTAGTAAATGTGGATGGCTGAGACCAATAAGCAGCCTTCATTAAATCTGTAATAGCAACACTATTAGCATAAGCCCAGGAAGTAGAAAGAGCTCTTACTTCATGAGCAGAAATCTTAAGCACAGACTGCTGAGAAGAAGATAAATCTTCATACGCAGTACGGATAGTTAACTGAATCCATCTAGCAATAGAATGGACTGAAATGTCCTTTCTATTAGGCATCAAAGACAGAAAGAAACGTTTCCGTCCCTTTCTGATGAACTGAGATCTCTGTTTATAGATACGTAGTGCTCTAACAGGACAGAGTAAAGGCCTACGCCCGTCTGAAGACGGAAGAGCCTTAATAACAATAGGTTCCGGATATTTATTAGGAGCCTGATTCTTAGCTAAAAAACCCACATTAGTAGTGAAGGTGATAGTGTTCCCAACACTACGATAATGAGAATCATCCACCGATAGTGCATGAAGCTCACTGACTCTTCTGGCAGAAGAGAAAGCTAAGAGAAAAGTTGTCTTATAAGATAAGAATTTGAAATCTACTGTCCCAAGAGGTTCAAATGGCTTTTCCTTCAATTTAAGGAGAACCCAAGCTAAATTCCACTTAGGAATTAATCTAAGAGTTCTGGGTCTATTTATCGAAAAGTTTCTAACCAATTTCGATAAAGAGACATTAGATCCAATTTGTAAACTATCATGATGTGCATAGGTATCAGATAACATAGATCTATAACCCTTTATAGTAACACGCTGCAGTTTGATTTCGTCAAACAAGTATACTAGAAAGTTTGCAATGTCTGGTATAGAGGGATCAAATATATCTACAGAATGATCCCTACACCAACGACGGAAAACCTTCCACTTAGCCGCATAGTTTAGCGAAGAGGAGGTCCTCCTACAGTTAGAAATCGCGTCCACTGCTCGTCCTGTAAAGTGCTTGCCATGCAAGAAGGACCGCACAACGGAAAAACGTGAAGGTTGAGACCTTGCGGGTTGTGATGGAGTTGGCGCGATTTCCCCTGCGAAAGAAGATCCTCTCGTGGAGGAAGCTTCCGCGGTAGGTCCCACAACAGACACCTGAGTAGATTTATCCACGGTCTCTGTGGCGACAGAGATGCTACCAACAGAATCTTGCATTGAGATTGTTTTATCTTTAGCAATACTTGTTGAATTAACGGCGCTGGAGGATACGCATATCCTATCATTCCGTCCCAAGGGATCGACAGAGCGTCTACTGCAAATGCTCTTGGATCCGGACACGGGGACACATACGTCTGCAACTGATTGTTGAGATGTGTCGCAAATAAGTCTATCATTGGCCGTTCCCATTGGTAGCAAATCTGATTGAATACTTGTTTGATGAGAGTCCACTCCGACGGCAACAAGCGACCCTTTCGTGAAAGGGAGTCTGCTAGCACATTCAGACGACCCGGTATGTGACGGACCGAAAGAAGAACGTGATGTTCCAACGCAAACAGAAGGATTCTTTCCGTTAGATTGAACAACGGAACTGAATGAGTGCCTCCCTGATTCCGTATATACGCCACTACTGTCGTATTGTCGGATAGGATTTGGACATGAGCATCGTGAATAATGTCCATCCAGTGACGTAACGCAAGCCAAATTGACATCATTTCCTTGATGTTTATGTGCTTGCACAGGAATTGCGGATCCCAAAGACCCTGGCATCTCGAATCCGTTGGGATTAATGATGCACCCCAACCTGTTTGACTGGCATCCGTCATAATGGTAAAACTCGGATCCGGCAACTGCAGCGGAACTCCTTGAGTTAACCACTGAATGTTTGCCCAAGTCTGAATCTCTTGTTTCACTTGATCTGACAAGAGAACGTCTACATCGAGCGAATGAATTTTCACACTCCAATTCTGAGTCAGGAAAATTTGAAGAGGACGTGTGCGTAGCCGTCCCATCGGAATGAGATCCGCGGCGGCTCCGCACAGACCTATCAGTCTCATAAATTCTCTCGCCGTGACTTTGTCTGCATTCAGACAATAGCGAGCGTAACAACTGACTAATTTCGCTCTGGTTAACGGCAGACGAACGAGATTGTTGTGCGTCTCGAAGCTCATTCCCAGATGAGTGAATGACTTGGACGGCACCAGATCCGACTTCTCCTCGTTTACTATGAAACCGAGACGTCGGAGCAATAGAAGAAGATTCTGAACATCGTTCTGAAGCGTTAACTCGTTGCCGTACCTCTGAAGAATGTCGTCCAGGTAGGCCGACGTTACCGCAGACGAATGAGCTCGGAAGTAGATCATTACCGAGTTCATTACCCGAGTGAAAGCCCAGGGTGCTAGATTCAATCCGAAGCACATGGCCCGGAACTGATACACCACTCCTAGGACTGCGAAGCGTAGATACTTTCGGAATGTCGGATGTACCATGACGTGAAAGTACGCATCTTTGAGATCTATGCTCGTTGCATAATCGTTCACCCGAATACTCGCTCTGACCGATCGAATCGTCTCCATATAAAACTTCGGAGCGACGATCAGCTTGTTTATCCAGCTCAAATCTATGACTGGACGGAACGAGCCGTCTGGTTTCGGAACCAGAAACAGATGGCTGTAGAATCCCAGCGATTCCTGGTTTTCTACGACCTCTACCGCGTTCTTCATTAAAAGAGACTGCACCTCTGATAACAGAGCGTCTCTTTTCTGTGGATTTGACGGAAGATGAGTCCACTTTGGACTTCGAGTTAATGGAGGCTTTCGTTTGAAGGATATCTTTAGACCTTCCGAAGTCACTCCTCTCACCCACGGGTCGTCCGTAATCGACGCCCACTCTTGTGAAAAACTCGACAACCTTCCGCCAACCGGAACGCGATAGAGGTTTAAGCCATCACCTCCTGGACCTGCGAGGCCTGCGGTAGGAGAAACCACGTCTTCCACGACCCGCACCTCGCCTCGTCGACCTCGGGGCGTCCGACCGATTGTCCCGGCCTGAAGGACGTCCCGAACGAGAATCGCTATCCTGACGGTCTCTCGAATAAGACCAAGAGGACGCACCGGAACCTCTATAGGAACCTCTCTTGGGCGCATTAGACCCAGAAGTGCCCGCCTTATTCGTGTCTGCTGTATCCGACCTTTTAGGAGCGGATCTGAACAACAGAGAATCATTAGCTTTCTTTTTAATATTATCATAAATAGCGGAAAGCTTGCCGTCAAAGAGAAGTTCTCCTGAGACCGAAGCGACTCTAAGAGAGTTCTTCACCTTAGAATCCACTAGTGTGGATGTAGCCAGGGCTGCGTCACGTCTAACCAACTCCAGATTTGCCACTGAAAGGGCGGAGTTACACGTGGAATAAGCTACTGCCCTTGAAAGAAGTCTTAAAGAGGATTGTATATCCTGAAACTCTTCCCCTTGAAGGCGCAGTGATAACGCCTTAGTAAGGTGATCTGCGTAAGATAAGGCATCTAAATTGGCTCTGTTAGACGCAATAGCTGTTTCCAACACCGCGGTTGGAATAGAAGCTGACGACGGTAATGATAGCTCTAAGTCTTCCGCCTCGTCGTCCATACGCAGAGGAACTCTCGGTATACCCTGTCCTGCCGTGTCGAATTTATTCCTTGCATTAATCAAAGGCAGGTTGAGAGTATTTGCGGACAAGAAACCTGCTTTCCCCGTCCTGGAAGCAAGTTTAAAAATAGCGTCGTTCAATAATTCAAATGTTCTTGCAACATTATTGGACTGCGACGGAAACTCGGGAGCGATGTCCCTGAACCGCTCAAAAAATTCAGAGTCCAATGACGCTATAATTCTCTTGTCCGGAAGCGCAGCAGTCTGGCCCGACGGAACAACTTGAGGGAGAAAGTGCCGGATGAAGTCCACGGCAGCTTTATGTTGTTCCGAAAGGGATAGCTCCAATTCATCCGTATCCCTTTCACCATCCGGTCGGACCTCCCGATGTTCCCGGTCGTCCACCCCCGATGCTTCGGCAGAGCGTACCGACCCAGCGCCGTCGGATAATTCTCGATCCGACACCGTTTCTGTCGGCTGCTGGGATGCTGCGATAAGCTGTGCTATCTGCACTAGAATGTCCGACGTCAAGACCTGCGGAGGCGCGGTCTTTCGCTGCTTCGCCGAGGGCAGCTCCGCATCAGATGGCTCCCGCATACTTTTCCTATGCGAACGTCCGGAGTCCATCGGTCTCGAATCCCTGGCTGCCGGATGGTGTGACCTGGTCGCCGAAGAATCCTTCATCGGCGAAGCTGGCAAAATATCGGAGGTCACGCAGCCAAGGTGCGGTCGTGTGCGCCGACGAGAAGAGGAAGCCTTAACAGTCTCTGCGGACTGCTTATACAATGGAGCGTCCCGAGCGACGGACGTATGCTCCGCTAAAGACACATTTTGTACCACAACATCTGGTCCCAGATGTTGTTGTATGAGAGAGGGGCCTCTCTCGCTCGCGGCCCGGCTGGACCTGGACGAGCTAGGAACCGGACTAAAAGGCTTCCTCCGTTCTCGTTTACTATCCGCCGTCACTGGGTGTGCATCTATTATGTTTATAGTGCTCGCATCACCCAAAATTTCCTCTTGGACCGCATCGGACGAACCCGGATGCCGAACCATTCGGTGAATGGACGCTACACCGGGCGAGCTAGCGGACGACATTTGTCTAATCTCCATGAGCACTTTTGCCGCTAGCTCTGAATTCATTTGTGACGACGGACGCACACTTGAAGAAGATAACATGGAAACATCACCCTGTTCTGGTTCCTCTGAAATAGAAACTGAGAGAGTAGAGTGACCTTGTGGAGAAAGAGCCGGCATCGCTCTTTCTCCAGAAACAACATATCGTGACACACGTTTCCAATGTTTCTCATCCCAATGTTCACATATAGGACAGGGATTAATGCGAGAACACTGACTACAATTAATACAATGATCATGAAAGTCAGAGGAAGATTTCTTCCTATTACAATTTGAACAATGTCCCTTCATTGTGAAAGAACAACAATAAGTCCTAGTTACTCGCAAAAACCCCTGACACAAAGATACATAATAACATGATCCATTAATAAATGAAAAAACAATTGCAAAACAAAATAATTTTGAAAAAATATTTTTTCAGAGAAGCCCAAGTTGCTGAAAAGTAACTTTGAGCCCCGATGGATCCGATGGCAAAGTGTGGTCAAAAATTTTAAATTTATATAAAATAATTAATGAGACACTTTCGGATAATATAAATGTATCTTATAATGAGATAAACTACCACAAAGGCAAACAGCCCCCCTCAAAAAAGGCTGTTGCCAATGAAAACAAACAGTGTAAACACACTAGAAAACATGACTCCAGGCACTGAAAAAACTGGCCCGGAATCAGTCATCAATTACACTCTATCTGATGCAAAACAGAGACTCCCAGGGGAGAATCTGCAGAACATCAGATGGAAGATGCAGAACACAAACGTTATACACCCATGGGTGAAAACGTAACTATGGGGAAAATAACAGAAAACATTCTGTAACCAAGCAACTCTCCCAGGAAATTTTAGAAATGAAACTTCTCAAAAATATGCCAAAAGCATGGGAGAATTGCAAGGGGGGACTTTAGAAGGCTAGGGGAGAGGAAACACTGAATAAGCAGTGCAACAATTAGCAAGAATGACAACAAGAGGCCCATGCCTCGAAAATAGGCAACTTAACATAATTTCAACTAAAAATTTTAAGTACAGCCCTGATTATTTTTTGCCACTTCTTTTTTCCTCTCCTCCTTCTATCCTCCTTAGAATCACATTTTCTCCAAAAATTACGTGTCTGGCATCCTTTAAACTGAGATTTACAAGCACAAAGATCAGTGAGATGTTGACTGATGAAGGGCCAAACAGAGAATGATATTTGGCGCCAATTTCGGGACGACTGCGTCACTGCGCATGCGCAGTAGAGACGTACTATGGAGGTCCTTTAGGACATGATTTCTTTTTGTTATGGATGCAAATTTTGGGGATTGGGGGGCAAAATTTGTGTTTGGCCCTGGTTTTTGTTGGAGTTAGCACCAGCTAAGTCTGGGTCATTGGTACAGTATAAAAATACTGAAATTTTGGCGCTTTTCCATATTTCCAAGGGCCATAACTCATACAAGAATAATGCAACCAGCATGAAACTCAAACTTGATCTGTAAGTCATCGTTCTATAGTAGTTTACCAAAAATGAAATCATTCCGTTGAAGCGTTTTCAAAAAAAGTCCGGAAAACTAAAGTATGACTGAGAGACTGACTGAGAGACTGACAGATGGATGGACAGTGTGTAAATGAAACTTGATCTGTAAGTCATCGTTCTATAGTAGGTTACCAAAAATGAAATCATTCTGTTGAAGCATTTCCAAAAAAAGTCCAGAAAACTGCGTTTCCAGAAAAAGTCCGGAAAACTGATATTTTGGCGCTTTTCCATATTTCCAAGGGCAATAACTCACACAAGAATAAGGCAATCAGCATGAAACTCAAGCTTAATCTGTAAGTCATCCTTCTATAGTAGGTTACCAAAAATGAAATCATTCTGTTGAAGCGTTTCCAAAAAAAGTCAGGAAAACTGAAATTTTGGCGCTTTTCCATATTTCCAAGGGCCATAACTCATACAAGAATAATGCAATCAGCATGAAACTCAAACTTGATCTGTAAGTCATCGTCCTATAGTAGTTTACCAAAAATGAAATCATTCAGTTGAAGCGTTTCCAAAAAAACTCCAGAAAACTGATATTTTAGTGCTTTTTCCATATTTCCAAGGGCCGTAACTCACACAAGAATAAGGCAATCAGCATGAAACTCAAACTTGATCTGTAAGTCATCGTTCTATAGTAGTTTACCAAAAATGAAATCATTCTGTTGAAGCGTTCCAAAAAAACTCCGGAAAACTGATATTTTGGTGCTTTTCCATATTTCCAAGGGCCGTAACTCATACAAGAATAAAGCAATCTGCATGAAACTCAAACTTGATCTGTAAGTCATCAATCTATAGTAGTTTACCAAAAATAAAATCATTCTGTTGAAGCGTTTCCAAAAAAACTCCGGAAAACTGATATTTTGGTGCTTTTCCATATTGCCAAGGGCCGTAACTCACACAAGAATAATGCAATCTGCATGAAACTCAAACTTGATCTGTAAGTCATCGTTCTATAGTAGTTTACCAAAAATGAAATCATTCCGTTGAAGCGTTTCCATATTTCCAGGGGCAATAACTCACACAAGAATAAGGCAATCAGCATGAAACTCATATGTGACACAGTCACGTGAGCCGCATGGCACGTGCTTATCTTTGGCATTTCCTTCGAAACATGTGTGGGATGTTTTAGTTTATTCGGATTTACATGTATATTCCCAAAGTGATACACAATTGTTCTCGATGATTTCGTTCACCTGACATGGATTATTAATTTATTATTCACACATGGGATGATCTTAGGATCGATTTATGGAGTTTGATAGACAGACTGGCACTTGCGGTGTTTGAAAATTTGGATTCCCCTGCATGGTTTGTAGACTTTGTTTATTTTTGCGACATTGCATTCCACTCTCAAGTCCGGTATTGTCACTATTGTGTGCCATGGCAACTCGCTCCAACATTACTGTTTGAAAAAACACAAGGAATTTCACCCCAAATTGTCTTGAACTGGAAAACATCCTGGGGAATGGAGCGGCGAACTGATCTGAAAGCCTCCATGCTGAACTGAGGAGCAATGATAGACTGCGTCATAATACTCAGATCGATAACCTATCCGAGTCGGCTGTGCTTCTTCGGCACCAAGAACATGCGGGAAACAAAATCCCACTGAAAGAAAGTTCTTGATGACCTCGATTGTCCCCTTTGACAACTGACAGGAGATTGCCTATCTCCGTGGTCAAAAGTTCCCAACGTGTAACACTTCACCCACCAGATTGAGCTCAGACACCCCCATAAATTTCAAAATTTACCTGGGGAGAATCCCCCCCCCCCCCCCCCCCCCCACATAGACCGAGCGACTTTGCCTTCGGCATCTGCATACTGTGATCGTTCCTCTACGTCGTTTTTGGACAAACTGTAAATCGGCTGTCTCAATAACATAAATTGTATGCCCTGTACGCAAAGATATGATGAACTTACTGTGTATTATTACACACTTCTATCAAATATTGACTACTTGCATTGTTAGTACGTGTAAACATTTCAGTTTCGTTTACAGACAGTCGTTTAAACGTTTACAATTTTGTCTAAATGTGGAAGCCTTAGTCTCTAAAAACCACTATGGAGGAGACAGGACCTGATAAAAGACTTTCGCGAAGGCACAATGAAGTCGGGTCAACTTCCTCGGGCGACTTTGGCAAAGAAAGTCGCAACATAGAGGGAGACATGCCGGAACTGCCGCTAACAGAGAGCAGAGCAGATTGATCCACACCCACCAAGGAGACAGGGGTGTGATCGAAAGGATTCGACAACTGCAGGTTCATATCTGGGCTAGAACCTGAGGCAGAATCGGAACTGGCAGGGAGGTGTAGCCAACAAGACTGTCCCAAAGGAGGGCCAGAGCGTCCATGGCAAAAGCCAGAGCATCTGGACACGGGGACACGAAAGTGTCCACCTGATGGTTCCAATGAGTCGCAAAGAGATCGATGTGGGGACGACCCCAGAGATCGCAAAGAGACTGGAACACCGCTATGTGGAGCATCCACTCGGTGGAAAAGAACCTGCCCCGTCGGGACAGGGAGTCGGCTAGGATGTTCAGACGACCGGGAATGTGAGGAACCACCACTCCGACGTTGACATCCTGAGCAAGCAGTA
Organism: Pictodentalium vernedei; assembly: GCA_031216915.1. Taxonomy (NCBI): domain Eukaryota; kingdom Metazoa; phylum Mollusca; class Scaphopoda; order Dentaliida; family Dentaliidae; genus Pictodentalium; species Pictodentalium vernedei. The sequence goes on from CM062293.1 coordinate 41,860,689, forward strand.
GAAGATCCCGAACCAAAACGTACATGGGAACATAGTGCGTTTCGACCTGGTTCCGAATAACCACCGTAGAACTGTCAGACCACAGAAGGACCTGACAATCCGAAAAGCGGGGATCCACTGTCAGAAACACAGAAGAAGAGCAAGAAGCTCCTTCTGGTTGACATGAAGAGCTGCTAGATCCTGGTCCCATGACCCGTGAAGGAAAAGACATAGAGGATCCAACGTTACACCCCATCCAAGATCGCTGGCGTTTACCATCAGAACATGATCGGACGTGGGGAAGTCCAATGGAACTCCCTGCATAATCCACTGAACATCTGTCAGGGGAGGTGGCGAGGAAGAGACTCCGGTAACAGAAGCACCAGAACCAGAGTATCGACACTCTGCCTCCAACGACTGAGCAAACAGTGTTGGGAGAAGTCAGACATGCAGTTGACCTAAAGGAATCGGATCTGTCACCGAAACGCAGAGACCAAGCAGTCGGGGAAGACTCCGAGCTGATGAAGTCCATCCCAGATGACAAGATGGAGAAGGGACCAGGTCCGACTTCTCTCCATTGACTCTGAACCCTGGTGATGTGAGTAGGCTCAACAGTGTGACAACATCAGACTCCAGAAAAGCAGCATTGGATTGCCTCTGAAGGATATCAACTAGACAAGCTGAAGAAGACACCTTGGACTGTGTGCGAAGTAAGACTAACACATGCAACATCAGACTGGTGAAGGCCCAAGGATCCAGGCCGAGGCCAAAGGGAATTGTCTTGAACTGGAAAACATCCTGGGGAATGGAGCGGAGAACTGATCTGAAAGCCTCCATGCTGAACTGAGGAGAAATGATAGACTGTGTCAGAATACTCAGATCGATAACCTGTCTGAGTTGGCCGTCCTTCTTCGGCACCAAGAACATGCGGGAAACAAAATCCCACAGAAAGAAAGTTCTTGATGACCTCGATTGTCCCCTTTGACAACTGACAGGAGATTGCCTATCTCCGTGGTCAAAAGTTCCCAACATGTAACACTGAAAGGGACTCATGTGGGAAGAGGCACTCTCTACTTTGTGGAGTGCCTCAACCTGGGACGAAATTGAGGTGACTACTGACGACGCCTACCCCACCCTGTGATTGAGTAGAAGTGGCAGTAGGAGGATCAGCCCTTAGCTTCGCAGAGGAAGCAGAAGGGTACTTGTTAGGCTTTGGATTGTGCCTGCCTCCAACAGAAGGCCGATCAAGCTGACTAAGCAGCAGTAGATCAATGGAATGACAAAGGGAGCCATCCCAGACCACCGCCACGGAACCATGGAATAGTCGCAGACCTGCCGAAAGAGGCAGATCGAAGAGTGGCGCAATGCCCCTCAAAAAGGGGACGTCTTGTGTCCAGCACAGCGTACCTGCGAACTAATTCCAAGCTAGCCGCGTAACAGGCATGTGTGTGAGAAGATGCATGAGCGCCTTGAACAGCAAACACAAAACAAAAACCTGTTTGTCGTCAAACTCATCTGGGAGCAGATAAGCAGCAAAGCAGAGACGACGTGATCGAAGAGAGAACGCATTCCAGCATTTCTCCAGAGACTCCATATGGCTGAGGAGTTGGAGTCCCGATCCAAGACCGTCGCAGTCTGACAGACTGACTGATTAGCGAAATCGTAGGAATGATAATGCACCAGAGGCTGTTGGCTCTCGACATCAGGAATGTCAGACTCATCCCATGAGTCGGAAGACACATAATCCATCATGGGCAAACCAGTCGACGCCTCCCTTGGTGTGGGCACACCAGGGGATCAGAAAGCGACCTGTTTCCAATCCCGGGAGGTGGTGCCACAGGGGGGCGCCCAGAAACCACCGATAGCCTCGCTGGAAGCAGCGGAAAAGGCTCTTGGACAGACCTAAGTGAGCAAGGAGAGGGCCTCCCTAAGCTCACTGACTGTCGGAACGGAACGCGTGGGAACGAACTGACAAAGTGGCTTCACTCCTGACCCATTTACCAGCGAAGGGTCACAATCCTCAAATACACCCGATGCGGGGTGACGGGCTGCAGCCGAAAACATCTGAAGGCAGATTGTAGTCGGATATCACACACCCCGAGGATCAGCAGAGTGGAAACTCAGGCGAGTCGCCGCGGACCTCTGCGGGACAGAAGGTCCAGGCTGCACAAAAAGCGTTGGTCACACATTACTGGCCATGGGACCAGAGTGAGTGGACAGAAATGCCATGGAGCTCATGGTGACCCCACCATGAACATCCGAATCCAATGAGAAAAACTGAGGTACTCGACGGCTGAGAGACCACAGTAGAGGGTTTGGCAGGCAGCCCCTTCCAACTTCGCCAAGTTGAAGTCAGGGAAGGCTGAGACCAATACCCTATGTCTACACTTCCAGACATCCCCGCAGACCCCTGCAGGGATAAAACTGCTGTGCTCAACGGCTGAGAGGACACAGCATGGAGGTTCGGTCGGCAGCCACTTCCAACTTCACCGAGTTGAAGTCAGGGAAGGCTGAGGCCAATACCCCACGTCTACACTACCAGACACTGCTGCAGACACCTGCAGGGAGAAAGTTGCTGTGCTCAACGACCGAGAGGACACAGCAGGGGGTTCGACCGGCAGCCACTTCCGACTCCGCTGAGCTGAAGTCAGGGAAGGCCGAGGCCGATACCCAATGTCAACACCACCAGACACCTCTGCAGACCCCTGAGGGATAAAACTGCTCTGCTCAACGGCTGAGAGGACACAGCAGGGGGTTCAGTCGGCAGCCACTTCTGACTTTGCCGAGTAGAAGTCAGGGAAGGCTGAGGCCGATACCCCACAACCACACTACAGACATCACTGCCGACCCCTGCAGGGATAAGCAGAGGCCGGCTAAAACGGTGCCCGATGACGTTGTAGATGGAACAGCAGTAGCAGCAGATACGACGGGAGCTGTTGGAACTGGCGGAAAAGGGGAGAGAGCCATCTAGCTCGGCCTCCAAAGGAGGAGTCACAACCCTAGTGACAGCCTCAGATGTCGACTGGAGAGGGAGCATAGTCTCGGAACCAGGCATCTCTTCACCAGAATTCCAACAGCTCCTGCAGTATCCACCACAGTAAAAAAAACTGCACATCCCCCACAGATGCGGAATAACTCTCACCAGATGTGGTCGTATTAGGAGCCCCCGAAACGACAGCGTTCCCCAAACACCCCCCCCATACACCCCCCCTCCCCCCGCAGGTGCGGGAGGAGCTGCACATCCCCCATGGAGGGGGTGTAACTCTCACCAGACATGGTTGTGTCGGGAGGCCCCGAAACGACAGCGTTCCCCACCCCCGTGGGTGTGGGAGGAGCTGCACATCCCCCACGGAGGGGGTGTAACTCACCAGATGTGGTCGTGTTGGGAGGCCCCAAAACGACAGCATCCCTCTCCCCTCCACCTCCCTCCCCACCCCCCATGGGTGCGGGAGGAACAGCCACAAGAATGCACCAAGGGCGAGGGCAAAAGGAATTGCCCTAAAGGAACCAAACTGGAAATAACCAGAGGTGAGAGCAGTAGAAGAAAAAGGTGAACTCAACAGATACATCAAGAAGAACACCCCCCAACTACGAGAGAAGGTGGCAGAAAAAATAACCGACAGAACCCAGACGGCCGACAGGGACCTAAAAACAGAAATTCAGCCCTCAACAGAGAGAAGAAATCCTGTTCATACAGTCCCTCATTGACACCGAACTTCAAAAACAATAATAAAATTCATCAACCGAAAATTGTTATTTCCGAACCGTGTTGACACGATGTCGAAAAAACATTCGCGAAAACGGAATACATAAATAAAATACAATGAGAATGTGGTTGAAAATATTAACGAGAATATATAAAACACAGTCCTGTTATTATACGATCTTCAGATCCATAATTCCAGTCACAGGAAAACCATTATCGACGAGTTGAATTATCACTGTATCTTAATGCAAAGATGGCGACACGAATGGTTTGATGACTGCTTGCGCACTGGTTAACGGAAGTCATGGACCTGTACTAAGAGAAGAGCGTCTCCTACTGGGTGTGCGCCGATGGCGCTCAACCCAGTTTTGGCTTATTTTTTTGTGGTGTTTTTACACCACTTTTCTTTCCCAAATCTCTTGGGAAAGATTAAAATAGAGAGTATTTTATCCGAGATAGTCAGCTGTAGTGCAAGCTTGTAGTAAACAATTGTAAGGTAGGTTGATAAGAAAGGTCTACGGTTCGATTCCCATCAGGGGTAACTGAGTTGTGCCCTTGGGCAAGGCACTAAATCCTGATTGCCCATGTGGGGGCACGTTGGCACCGTGTACTAAGGCGAACTGCACATCGATGGTGCACTTGTCTTCAACCCTGTGGAGTTGGTATGTAAGTTAGTCTAGCAGCTGCTCGTTGGTTCTCTCCGGGTACTCTGGCTTCCTCTGCCCATAAAACTGTCTGACACAAAGTGATACTGGCTGTTGAATGCTTTATTAACCCTTTACCCAACGCAGACGATATCAAAATTTATTATTTTAAATATCATTTTTTCAAATTTTTCAAAAAATTTCAACAAAACCATATCATGTGACCCCTCAATGAGCTCGTTCCAACGAGGGGTCACATGATATGGTTTTGTTAAAATTTTGTGAAAAAATTATATTTTTTCAACTGCTGAATTTGCATATTACGTGAGCGGGAGCGGCCAATTCGGTAAAGGGTTAAATCCCAATAAATAAATAAATAAATTTGCAGAATGAGGTCGCCAGAGAGTGAATTTGCTGATGCTATCCCATACAGTGTGTCAATTATCCTCTGGGTACCTCTTTCTGTTTAGGCTTGAGACCTTTGATTCAGATTGAGGTTTACATAGGGTAAATTTAGTGACGCTACCCTGCTGTGCAGGGTAGCATTACCAAATTCACACTCTGGAGACCGCATTCTGCAGATAACAGTCTGCTTAATTTCAGTCTTGATTATAAATATCTTTATCAATGTCTGTACAGAGACTGAGATGACTTACCAATGAAAGTGTCAATGACACTGTATCTTGTCCAAGAAGGGACTGAATGTAATTGAAACATCCAGTAAGGCCTAAAAAAAATAAAAATCTGTTTCTCAGGCCCTCCCGCATGTTCCTTTTGGCAGCCGTATGCTCTCTTTTTATTAAATGGTTTATGTCTAATATTTTACCCAAGTTAAAAAAATTGATAAATTTGTCCCTTGAGTGCAAGAAGGCTTTGCAATGCTCTAGCATTGCAAAGCCTTCTTGCTCTCAAGGGACGAAATACACCACTACCAATGCTATTCCATACATTATGAGGCCTAAAACATAAACCAAGAGCATGAACTTTTGATGGTAAAGAAATAATTACAGAAATAAAAAATAAAATAAAAAACCGCTCGCCCGCATGCAATTTTACAAATAATGGCCTGAGAAACAAAAGATCTACTTTGTGTGGCCTAATGCCAAGCATTCACTACAGAAAAGACATCACACATTGGGTGAGGGATGCAGCCTGCTGGGTGTACTAATGGAATTGTTGACAATTTATATGCCAAATCCAAGATGGCTGCTGGCAGCCATGTTTTTCAATGAAATTCAGAAAAATTTGATAACTCCTATCTGGACATCACACCAAAGCTACATATGAAATTTAAAAAAAGATCAGGTGAGATGTGCAGCCTGTAGTGTGTGCTTATGGAATTGTTGACAATTTATATGCCAAATCCACTGCTGGCCATGTTTTTCAATGAAATTCATAAAAATTTGATAGCTCTCATCTGAACATCACACCAAAGTGTGATATGAAATTCGAAGAAGATTGGGTGAATATAATAAATAATATCAAAAGATTCTGATTGGTGGACAAGCCAGAAAATAAGCAGACTGTCATCTGAAAAATGAGGTCCCCAGAGAGTGAATTTAGTGATGCTACCCTGCACAGCAGGGTAGCATCACTAAATTTACCCTCTGTGAACCTCAATCTGAATCAGGGTCTCAAAACTAAACAGAAAGAGGTACCCAGAGGATAAATTGGCCCACTGTATGGGATAGCAAATTCACCCTCTGGGTACCTCATTCTGCAAATGTCAGACTGCTTATTTTCAGGCCTGGAGATGCAGCCTGTAGGGTGTGCTAATGGAATTGCTGACAATTTATATGCCAAATCAAAGATGACCACAGGCGGACATGTTTTTCAATGAAATTCACAAAATTTGATAACTCCCATCTAGACATCACACCAAAGCTACAAATGAAATTCAAAAAAGATCAGGTGAGCGATGCGGCCTGTAGGTGTGCTAATGGAATTGTTGACAATTTATATGCCAAATCCAAGATAGTTGCTGGCAGCCATATTTTTCAACAAAATTCAGAAAAATTTAATAGCTCCTATCTGGACATCACACCAAATTTTCATATGAAATTTGAAAACAGTATTTTTTTGTGTTCAACCGATAATTGGAACCGGCCACCACAATTGGACGATTGTGGGCATTTGGATGACAATGGCAATGGCTCCTGGAACATCGATTCAACCGATTGTTGCCAAGCATATTGTGAGGATTCATTAACCACATTTTGTTATATTCTCATCATCTGCAACTGTTCAATTGTTAATGTGAAATGATGTCAATGATACCATTCAATAAAGTTGAAAAACCACCACAATGTGTATTCTTAATCACTGTAGACGGCCCTTTACGGGATATACAAATTAAACGTAATGTAAAGCTTACAACTGAGCATACTTGCGGCAATCATGAGTTCATATTGGAAAAGTGAAGGTTGGGCACTCCACTGACTCAGGTCAGGGGTCATAACCTATTTTTTTGAGACAAAAAATGAAAAAAAAAAATGAAAATTAAATGGCGAATTTTGAGAATGGCGCTGGCCGGTTTTGGCCATTATGTTGGGAAAATGGTAAACTGAATAGCCACCATGCATTATTAGACTGTATGACATGCACTTTTGTAAGAATAACTTTTGGAGTCAAGTATATTTTGTTTAGACACAAGTTTTAGATCAATTTGTAACCAGCCGATTCTCCTGGTTGACTAGGGTTGGTAATTCATCGCCTTTTTTATTAGTGTTCAACCGATGATCGGAACCGGCTATCACAATCAACCAATTGTGGGCAATCAAATTACAACGGCAATGGCTTCTGAACATCGGTCCAGATGATTGTTGCCAAGCATTTTGTGATGATTCATTAACCACATCTTATTATCTTCTGCAATTGTTCAATTGTTAATGTAAAATGATGTCAATGATACCATTTAATAAAGTTGAGAAACAACCAAAATGTGTATTCTTAATCTCTCTAGAAGCCCCTTTTTTAGTCCAGGCACATTAGACATAAAAATGAGAAAGTAAGGAAAAAAATCGGAGAAAGCTGATTTTTTTATATGTTTCCAGGACACACATTGCGGATAAAGTGTGAAAAGTCCCCGCGAATCCGAGTTGAGCTTTTTTAGTTATAGCGTTTTTTTGATGAAAAAAAAAAATTAAAAAAAAATTCGACCCAGCTCCATATTTATCATTCTTATTCGCCTTAGTAGGGTGAGAATCATAAATATCGTGCTGAATTATATTGAGAATACATATCCCCAACAGAAAATGCCAACTTTGTACCAATCCTCACACTCAATGGTGAAATATTCATGAAAATGTACAAAATTACGAAAAAAAATTTATTGTTTTCATACACACAACGGTACACAACGTCCATTAAATCAAATCTACGACTACTTTGGGAGTTAAATTATATATCAAAAATTGCAGAAAAGCAGTGGCTTTATAATGATATATAACAATAGTCATTTATTCCATAATGAACTGGTGAAACGTGTGAAATATTAACCATACCTCCTAAACTCAAATTCAAACGGCATCGACTTTTCTCATTCAAATACCGTATTATAGCATCATTGTTTCAATTTCCATGTTCGATTAAATCACATAATGTGGTGTTCGCCTACACTCAAGATGCATTGGCATGTAATGTGTGCACGCCCTTGATGTGTACTCATAAACATATGATTATGTCATATTTAGGGGCAATTGGTTCGATCATGGCTGGTAGCGGCTTGGATGAACTTTGGGGGACTGTTTATGCTGGTGGGTCAATCCATCATTTGATCAGTGGTCATGCATATTCAAGAGCAGTTCGTGCCCATTTGCTAACACAAATTGCCATTACAAAACTTGTGTTTGAAGAAAGCCGAACACTAGATAACATAGACTGCACAGAAGTCAATGAAATATTCTGTGGACTTGCCAGAGGTGACTGTACAACAGCTGACGCTGTCAATCAAGAAAGTGTCAACCATCTACTGTCAAAATTACACGAACTGCTCCAGAATGCGTCCGTAGGACGCACAGGAAAGCTTTGGGTACAATACTACGAGCAAATAGGTCTTCTCCAGTTGTTCTTGAGAGCAGAGCGCACTGGCGACTGGGAACTCCACACATATTGTGTTCGCAATATGATTCCAGTATTTCACGCAGGTGGTCATTTTGCATACGCAAAAAGTTCTCATCGCTATTTGCAGCAGATGAATGAGCTAACAGAAATAATGCAACAGGATGATTTGAAGTTGTTCACTGAGAAAGGTTACTTTACCATAAGGCGCTCAGATAAATTCTGGGACGGGATATATTCTGATCAGACCATAGAGCAGTGTTTAATGAGAATGTTCAAGCTCCCTGGTGGTCTCACACATGGCAGGGGAATAACCGATAGCACTGTTGCGAAATGGGTACATGGACTACCTCTTTGCCTTCCGATATGTAATGCTCTCGAAAATTTTGTTCATGTTCACACTGGTCATGGCGAATAACATCGGGATCTCCGTCAAAGTTCACAATTGACTGATGCCAATGATATCACCAAATTATTGAACTGGCTCAGAGTGCATTCCCCCTTTCAGAATAGAGATCCACTACAATTAGTCTCTATAGCGACCGGGCTTGTGGCCGACGAAACTGTGAACTGTGACCAAGTTCGCAAAATTGGTGAATGTTGCGTATCGAATGTTGTAAGCAAAATGTTCAACAGCATCAAACTACGACGTGTTGACACTGTGAAGTCTTTCGCATCGATGGCAAATAGCATCAAAGTCTGTGGAAGTAAGGTAGTGATTGACCCCACAATTCTGTTCAACCGCATCACATGTGTTATTCAGTCACAAGCAGAGATGGAAGAGTATCTCAAATATGAACTCGCCCCGAAACCACCAGCATTGTTTGATTCTGCTGGAATAAGGAAGACACAGAAAAGCACGCTCGGTAAGATCCTCAAAACATACGGTTCCGAGCAAACTAAAATCCCAGAACATTCTCTGTTTGTTGTAGATGGTGGATTTTTATTGAGGGCAGTTGTATGGCCTAAACAGTCGTCATATAAGGACATATGTACATCATATTCCAATTATCTAGTGAGACATTTTGGGGCGAACGTCGTGGTTGTTTTTGATGGTTATGCTTGTACAATGTCGACAAAGGGCATGGAACAAGCCCGTAAATCTAAAGACAGGTATTCCATTGATATCAATATCTCACCCTAGTTACCAGCCACCACACCCCAATCCGATTTCCTTGCAAATGCCAAGAACAAAACCCAACTGATCGATCTTCTAATGCAGGAGCTATCTGCTATCAATATTCAGTCCAAGCAGGCCGAGGCTGATGCTGATGTATTGATAGCCGAAACTGCACTTGACATCGCTCAAGATGACAACAATGTTGTCGTTGTGGGAACAGACACAGACTTGTTAGTCATTCTTACCTCTCGAGTTCAACCAGGATGTAATATTCACATGATGTATTCCATTACCCCAAATTTACTAGTTTCAGTTAGTGAAATAGCAACCAAAATGGGTGACCATAGAAGCAACCTCCTTGTAGCACATTCTATAAGTGGTTGTGACACTACTTCTGCACTCTTTCGAGTTGGTAAGAAGAAAGTATTCAGTGCAATTGTCTCCGATGTTACTAGCGACTCACAACAGTATGTCAACACAATTTTGGCAGATGACAGTACACCAAGTGCAGTAGCCGCTGCCGGGGAACAACTTCTCCTGATCTTATACGGGAGTAAAACTGTTTCCTCTCTCGAACAATATAGATATGTCACTTACAAGCGTTATGTAGCAAAATCTAAACTGAATAAACCCATCGACCAAGCCTCACTCCCACCAAGCAGCGATACTGCACAACAACATGTCTACAGGTGTTATCTCCAGGTCCAACAATGGCTGGGCACTTCGCTTCCTCCGACGGATTGGGGGTGGTCGCTAGACAATGGATTTCTTATACCGACTGCAGCCACAAAGCCATGTGCCCCTGATAACCTACTGAATCTGATCAGTTGTGGTTGCAAGAGTGCTTGTACAAAAAGGTGTGGGTGTAAGAAGGCAGGACTCTCTTGCTCAGGTTTGTGTAATTGCAGTTCGGATTCTTGTAACAACCACAGAAACACTGTCCTGTCGAAAATTTCTGAGTTCGATGAATAATATGTATATAGGTCATGTAATTTTTGTATATAGCGTTGATAATAGTCAATGTAACTTAATCCATGTTGATTGATTTGTACATTCTGTAAATATTATTTATTGATTTTTGTACATTCTGTAAATATTATTTATTGATCTAATGCTGCCAGACACAGACGTGTCTGTTCGGTCCCAAGCCCGAAAATAGTTGAGTTCTCATGCTGACGAATTTTATGCCAAAAGGGGAACTCGGCCAGAAGCAGAGGGGGTCTTCCATAATGTCTATTTTGTAAGCAATGATAAAAGTCTTCAAATGGTGGTGGATTTTTTATCGTCTGTCCAACTAACATCCCGTTCTGTACTACGACCCTTTGGGCAAATCCGTTAGGAAAATCGTCATTTTTTGCGTAAATCCGATACTTTTTTGTGAATTTTCAATAATTTTTCGCAGAAATTGTCACAGAATGCACATTTTCCTCTAGGTAAATGTATATTAGACATTATGTAGCTCGAAATACGCATAAACAAAAAATACAGTTGGATCAATTCGAGGTTACAAAGTTCGTGCAATTTTTTTCAAACGCGTTTTCGAAAAAAGGCTGTAGAAAAAAAAGCTCAACTGGGATTTTAGGGGACTTTTGTCTAATCGTTCAGTGACATGTACTCGACATTCCCTGAAAAAATCAGCTTTCTCCAATTTTTTTCCCTAGTGAAACCTAATGTTCTTGGGCTATTTGGGATATACAAGTTAAACGACATGTAAAGCTTACAACTGAGCGTACTTGCGGCAATTGCCAGTTCATACCAGGTCGCAGTAAAATTACCCATCGCACACACTTGGGTGGTAAACATGGCTCTGAGAGCCATGTTTACCACCCAAGTGTGCGCGACTGGTAGTTTTACTGCGACCCCAGTCCACAAAGTTCAACACTGTGAAAAATGTGCAGTTTAATGTAGTTCTTTCAAGCCTCGACTTGTCTAGTAGTGCACGGTATAACAATCGGAATCGGCATCAGAATCAGCCGATTGTGAGCTCAAATAACCAGTAATCGGTCAGCAACCATTTTTGGTAATCGGATGAACGCTAGTATTTTTTTTTATCAAAGTCAGAGAGCACAAAGTTTTATCATCATTCTAGAAAAGTTAATAAATGAATATCAAGCAGAATTTGAGTAAACTGTCTCTCAATTTCAATTTGTTGAAAGTCTTGAAATGAAGAAAACAATTCAGACATCCAGCTTCTTCCAATTGACCAGTTGATAAAGAGTTAATTAACACATACCATAACAATACTCCTAATTGGTCAGTTTCTATTTATTATTATTTATTGGTGTTTAAGGTCACATATTTCTGCACAATGGCTAATCATGACCACGACAGTTTTACGGGTGGAGGAAGCTGGAGTACCCGGAGAGAACCACCGAGCAACGGCGATCAACTGTCAGCTCCCCAACATACTAACTCCACACAAGCAGGGTTAGCACCGGTTGAAGACAAGTGCACCATCGACGTGCAGCCCTTAGTACACAATGCCACTGTACCCCCCCACGTGGGCAATGGGGTGAAGTGTCTTGCCCTAGGACATAATGTGGTTGCCGCAGGTGGGATTCGAACCAAGGACCTCTCAGCCTGCACCTCTACCAACTGAGACACCACGCCCCTCCTAATTAGTCAAGCTGTATCCCCAAAAGCCAGTATAGGGTACTACAGACATCCATTGTATAACTGACTCTGTGTGTGTGATGCAAGTCCAAGTATCAAATTTAATCTTTTAAGACAGTACATGATTACTAGCAAGAGAGAATTGACATCTAAAAACTTTATTATGTGGGTGGCAGACGGGAACAAATCTTTCACACGAAGCTGTGTTTAAACTGTAGTGATTTAACTTGACATAAATTTGATAGATTTATAAGTGATAATGCTTCTTGTAGCAGTGGCCATTTATATGAAGACACTGAAAACTATTTATTATTGTGTCCTCTACAGTACGTGGAGAGTGGATTGTAACTAAATCACCAGTGGAGTGGATTTATCAAACAAGCTATAACTTTCCGATTTTGTTCATATCGACAAAAAACACAAGCAATGTTTCAGCCAATGGACCTCCGGGTTTAACCTGGAGGTCCATTGGCTGAAACTTTGTTGGTACTGGTTATGCTTTGCAACAAATTTGCAAGCATTGCTCGGGTGAAATCTCCACCCTGCAGGTGATTTAGTGATAATACACTCTCCACATACTGTATATACAGAACAAAGAAATTTGTTTCTAACAAAATTGGGCCACACCACTAATATCACTCTAATGTTATATGGTGATCCAGAGAAAACTGCTTTGGAAAATGCCAGTATATTCAGGGCAGAATATATCAGGGAAACAATGAGATTCAAGTGAATAAGTATTAGCCAGTGGAAATAAATCTATGTGTTTTGCCCTTGGAGACTGTTTTTTGATAGTGCACCCCAACCCGGACATGCGTACTGTTGGCCTATTATACCTTCATCTGTATACCAGAGTGCCTCCATGCCCGATAGGTAATGGAAATATAAGAAATGACGAGGTATTTTGTGGTACTTTCTAATTCATGTGATCAGTTTCTGTTTATGTACAGTTGCACTTGCACCATTGTAAATGTGTGTTTTTGTTGGGTATGGTGTTAACATAGGCATTGCCTGTTTGCCAAACCCCCATTTCAATGATGAAATAAAAATAGTGTTTAAAAAAAATTATCTAAAAACTCCCATCCTGCCAAAAATGTCCAGTGCCAATGCTATCAACATTGTGTGTGTTGTGAGAGCCAAAGGCTAGCTTTACACTGATATTTATTATTGTTCTGTACTGGGGACCAGGAGTCTCTGTCAGGGATCATCATAGTTTCGTACTTGCTTGAACTAAAGCTTTGTGTTTGAGTCTAAAATTTGGAGATTTTGTTTAACCCTTTACCCAACATAACGGCCAAAACCGGCCAGCCTTATTCACAAAAATTGACAATTAATTTTCATTATTTTTTTCCTTTTTTGTCTCAAAAACTTTTCTTTGCTTTTCATGTTAGGTAAAGGGTTAATGTAATTGGGCCATCAGGTATGAATGAAAATTTGGCAGACTTGAAAAGTGGAAAAGTGGAAATAAATACCGCCTGGCCCTATTGTGTGACCGTTAGGTAAAGGGTTAACAATGATCTAGCACTACACTTGATGCATGCTTCATGGCGTCAACTGGAAAAAATTATTGAGGAGCAGGGGGTCCCATCCACCTTCCTTGGTGATGCACATGAATGATGTACATGTATAATAAATGTGCCTAAGTACTTACAGGTCTCAAGATTTTTCAGAATGGGTGACAGTGAATAAAGTGTCGACATTGTGCTTCTTGACACCAATTCTGTATGCTTCATTATGTACATCAAGAGGTTAATTATAGTTCTGTAATGACTGCAATCAGATCAGAATTGTTCTTTGCAAATGGTATTCTTCTGTTCAAAGAAAAGAAAAAAGGTCTTGGGAAGCTGATACAGTGAACTGAAAAATCGTGACATCGACGCCCTAGCTGCGATGGGTGGTGCAATCTCACAAAATTCTAAGTTCATCAAGGGCCATAACTCCAAGAACAATATTTGGAACAACACATGCATTGAACAGTGGCTAGACATCAATAAGATACACTTACATGCCAAATATAAAGTCATTCCATCAAGTATTTCAAAAGTTATTGAGTTTTGAAACTCGTTGGTCATAGACAAACTCGTTGTTCACAGACAGACCGACTGACCGACCGACCGACCGACCGACCGACCAACCGACCGACCGACAGACCGACATTGCCACTTATAGAGCTGCTAGTCGCAGCTAACAAGAGGCACTCACCCGACCAAAGTTGTTTAAAGAAGGATTTAATTAGCATCTATGGCCAGTTAACACTACACAGGACTAAAGTCATGTAACTATTCATAACTCTGTTGTCCAGCAATAGGAGTTTTTCTGGTATTGAGATGCTACCACACGAATAATGCCAGATTTCCAGTAATGGAAAATAGACAGCCCAAATATCAACATAGGGACTTATCTTCAACAAGCTTGAACTGACTAAGCACCCACACCCCCAATCAGGACTCTCACCACTGGATGTGACAGAGGCAGATTTTTCCAAGTCAAGCCTATTGGTGAATAATTGAGCTCTCTCTGGGAGCCAAAATTTCATCTTACCACAGTATGGGGAATAATCTTTAAAAATCCCGCTCAGGATCACAGATCCAATGTCGAGTTGTGACCTTGACCTTTGACCTGGCGAGTCCAAGGTCAATAGGGTTCTTCCTCGCACCAAGGCCAACACACCTATGAAGTTTCATGACTCTAGGTTGAACCACTATCAAGTTCTCATCCGGAAACCAATTGTTGCGATATACTATGTTCAAGGTCACTGTGACCTTGACCTTTGACCTGGTGAGTCCAAGATCAATAGGGTTCTTCCTCGCACCAAGGCCAACACACCTATAAAGTTTCATGACTCTAGGTTGAACCACTATCAAGTTATCATCCGGAAACCAATTGTTGCGATATACTATGTTAAAGGTCACTGTGACCTTGACCTTTGACGTAGCGAGTCCAAAATCAATAGGGTTCTTCCCCTCACCAAGGCCAATCTACCTATGAAGTTTCATGAATGTGAGTTGAACCATTATCAAGTTATCATCCGGAAACCAATTGTTTAAGATTTACTATGTTCAAGGTCACTGTGACCTTGACCTTCGACGTAGCATGTCCAAAATCAATAGGGTTCTTCCTCCCACCAAGACCAACCTACGTATGAAGTTTAATGAATGTGAGTTGAACCACTATCAAGTTATCATCCGGAAACCAATTGTTTACGCCCGCCCGCCCGCCCGCCCGCCATTCACCAAACTATAAGTCGAGTTTGACTTCGTCACAACTCGACTAAAAATAATTTTCTTCAGATCCACCAGTCAGAATATTTTGTTGTTTAGGATACAGCATCCTTACAGGGGTCAGATTAAAATTTGTTTAAATGAAGTTCCTTAACTAATATATGGGGCCCTTACTGGAGACAAAATTTTAACTTTAACTTTAAAATCTTCTCATGATCCCCCAGTCATAATCTTGTGATATATAGAGATTATTACCATTATGTGGATGTACAAAATATGTATCAGAGTCAAGCTCCGGGTTCTAACGACAGATCACGACGAGTCGAAGACGAGTCATGATCTACCCTTAGAACCCAGAGCGAGACTCAGATACATATTTTGTACATCCACATAATGGTAATAATCATTTTATCTTACAATATACTGGGGATAAGTCAAGAATGTAGATGAATATAAAACAAACTATTTATTCGTACGGATGAACAAAAAGAAACAAAATGGAACTCACGCGAAAGGAACATGCTTGTATCCAACCTGATACAAACATCTGTATCAGGGGGTCGGATACAGGACAGTTGCGGAGTTAATACAGACAAAATACATGTTGATTGTAAGATAAATGGTATACACCATCCTTAGGGGAGTCAGATTCCATTGCCCGCGTGGGGGGCACGATGACGCCGTGTACTAAGGCGTACTGCACGTCGATGGTACGCATGTCTTCAACCAATCTAACCCTGCCTGTGCTGCAGTGCGGAGTTACGATGTTGGGGAGCTGGCAGCTGCTCGTCGTTGCTCGGTGGTTCTCTCCGGGTACTCCGGCTTCCTCCACCCATAAAACTGTCACGGTCATGGTTAGCCATTGTGCATAAATATGTGACCTTAAACATCAATAAATAAATAGGGGAGTCAGATACAAGTTTTTAAAAATAAAGTCCATGGGTTCATATTTGGACTCTAACCTAGTCCACTATGAGGAATAATCTTTGAAAATTTGAAACTAATCTCTCTACGGATTCTGGAAATCATATATCAAAAAATTCTCACGGGTGGTGGTTCTAGAGAAAAGGAGTTTTAAAGAATATGAAAATTCAGGCTCCCACAGGGGGTGCAAATACTGACAAAGGGACTTGGTTTGAACAAACATAGATCTGAGCTTCCTAAGGATGTATACCAAATATCAAAAGATTCTGACTGGCAGATCTGAAGAAGATTTTTAAAGATTAATCCTTATGCTGCACTAAGTTAATATTCAAGCCCCCATAGGAAGCCCCGAATATTAACTGGGGACTTGATTTGAACAAATGTGAATTTGACCCTTGTAACAATGTTGTATATCAAATAGTAAAAGATTATGACTGGCAGTTCTGGAGAAGAAGATTCATGAAAAAGACCTTCTAATACTGAAAAGTTCAAATTCGGGCGCCTGTATTGAGCTGAAGATGAACCAAGAGGCTTAATTTTAACAAAATGGTATCTGAGCCAACTTTGGATGCCGTACACTAAATATCAAAAGATTCTGATCATCATCAGTGTTTCTGGAGAAAATTTTTTGTATAAATTTTGCAGCAGACTATGCATTTTTTTATTTCCTCTTCAGTACACTATGACATAACCGATGGCAATTTAAATTTTACCGTTCCATTCTACTGGTCCAAAAGATGCTTCATATAAAATAACACATTTCTATTCCATGCCTTTTGGGAACTATGAGCATTTGAAAATATTTCTATTTTTTAGCTCCTGGGGTTCCCATGAGGATGTAGACATCTTTTTTTTATGGCATGAATCATGTACTTATGACTCATTAGTACAGCACATCAAATTTGTTTCAAATCGGCTCATTGGTTCAAAGAAAGGTAATTTTGGGTGGGGCCAAAAATCTTGCCCCTCCCATTACAAAGGAAAATATTGCTCCCTGAACTTAGTTTGAACAAATTTGATTCTACACCTCAAAAGGAAGCTCAGGACCAAATATCAAGTTACTGTACCCACTGCATCATAGGAGGAAGTTTTTTTTTTAAAGTTTGGGAGCATTTTGCCCCCTCCACCTACCAAATCAAGACATCTACATCTCACTAAAGTTTACCACAATCAGCTGTGTAATGTGTGGGTTCACTTCATTTAAACAAATAGTAAATCCTCTGTTGGGTTCTGTGCTAAATTTCAACCCTCCACCAAAATCAGTCAAGCTCAACACTTTGAACAAATTTTAATCTAGGAGTCATAGTAATGCAAAATACCAAATATCAAAAGATTCTGTCTGGTGGGTCTGAAGAAGAACTTTGAAGAAGAATATTCCTCATACTGCACACAGGTAAAATTTGGGCTCCTACTGGGATTTGAACAAACTTGAATCTCCCCACACTGAGGATGGGGTTCATTCCCACAAGACCAATTCCCTTTAGACCAACTCATGCATTCTACTTTTAAAATAATTCTATATCCATAATTTGATATATTTATAAATATTTATAAATGTATTTAATGTTATTGATATTCAAGTCTGAAAATAAGCAGTCTGTCATTTGCAGAATGAGGTCCCCAGAGAGGGAATTTGCTGTTGCTATCCCATACAGTGGGTCAGTTTATCCTCTGGGTACCTCTTTCTGTTTATGTTTGAGACCTTAATTCAGATTGAGGTTCACAGAGGGTAAATTTGCAGGGTAGCATCACCAAATTCACCCTCTGGGGACCTCATTTTTCAGATGATAGTCTGCTTATTTTCGGGCTTGTTGATATTTTATAAACTGAAATGTTATAAACCTATATTTTTTGTATGTTATGCATATAAATATTTTTTTTTATCAAATAAAGTGCTTATCAGTAAATAAATGTTTTCTTAATTATCCTTAATCAACCCTTAATCAATAACAGTATGTAGTTGGTCTAAGGGGAATTGGCCTAAAGTGAAATGGTCTAAAGGGAATTGGTCGAGGATGGCAATACTATGTAACGAAGGAATCTGACTTGTGGATGTGAAAAAGACGATTTTTTAAAGAATAGTCTTTATATGGCACTAAGCTAAAATAGGGAGCCTGAATATGACCCTTGAAACTTGATTTGAACAAACTTGAATCTGAACTTCCCAAGGATGCTGCATATCAAATATCAAAAGATTGTGACTGGTAGATCTGAAGAAGATTTTTAAAGAATATTCCTCAAATTGCACCAAGTTAAAGTTCGAGTCCCCATAGGGAGCCCAAATATGACCACAGGATTTAATTTGAATAAACCTGAATCTGCACACCCTAAGGACGCTCTCTACCAATTATCAAAAGAGCTGAAGAAGAAGATTGAAAGAACATTTTACTCATATAGGACAGAGTTATTTATTTTGAATCCAGGAACTTGATTTGAACAAACTTGAATCTTCCACCACTAAGGATGCTACATACCAAATATCAAAAGATTCTGCCTGATGGATCTGGAGAAGAAGGATTTTAAAAAAATATTCCTCATATTGTACTAACTTAAAATTTGGGCTTTCACAATGAGCCCAAATATGACTCCAGGGACTTGATTTAAATAAACTTCATGTTGAACCCCCTAAAGATGCAGTATACCAAATATCAAGAGATTTTGACTGGATTTTTAAATCAATTTCCTCATCTTGCAACAAGTTAAAATTCAGGTTCCCATAGAGAGCCCAAATATGAACCCAGGGACATGATTCAAACAAACCTGAATCTGACTCCTCTAAGGATGTTGTATACGAAGTATCAAAAGATTCTGATAGGCAGTTCTGAAAGAGAATTTTTTTTTTAATTTTGTAAAATAATTTTGTGGATGCTAACAGAATTATACATGTACCTCTTGTGGTGCCTTCTGTGGGCCGGGCAGCTTTATTTGAACAAACTTGAATTGATATATGATAAGGAACATGCATATCAAATTTGGTTCAATTTGGCCAGACGAATGGATGGAGGGATGGATGACGGACGGAAAGTGGTTGCTAAAGCTGCCCCTGAGTTTTGGTCAGGTGAGCTAAAAAATCGAGAAGAGCTTTCTTGACCAGCACAATTATTTTTTTGTGTGACAGCATAATTCTAATGTTTTGACAGTAATAAAGTGACATGAACATACATGCAATATCAGTTAATGATTATGTACCTTCATAACCTTTAGTTATTTATTTATTTATTGGTGTTTAAGGTCACATTTTTATGCACAATGGCTAATCATGACCACGACAGTTTTACGGGTGGAGGAAGTCGGAGTACCCGGAGAGAACCACCGAGCAACGACGAGCAACTGTCAGCTCCCGAACATACTAACTCCACACAAGAAGGGTTAGCATTGGTTGAAGACACGTGTACCATCGACGTGCAGTACGCCTTAGTACACAACGCCACCGTGCCCCCACGTAGGCAATGGGGGTTAAGTGTCTTGCCCAAGGACATAACGTGGATGCCGCAGGTGGGATTCGAACCGAGGACCTCTCGGCTTGCAGCCTGCACCTCTACCTACTGAGCCACCACGCCCCCATAACTTTTAGTTGTTGTACAATAAATTACTAATACTTTAGTCACTAAACAAACAAAACTTCCTGAGAATTTTTCGTCTCACTCCTGTTCACCCTGAACACCGATGTTAACCCTTTACCTAATGTAACAGAAAAAAACGGCCATCGATATTCTCAAAAATCGCCAATTAATTTTCATTATTTTTTTTCATTTTTTGTCTCTAAAACATAGGTTATGACCCTTCATTGGAACAAGGCTTCAACAAGCTAGACAAGCTCATTCCAATGAGGGGTCATAACCTATGTTTTTGAGACAAAAAATGAAAATAATAGTTATTCAAGAATTTTTTTTGCAAGTGTTGTCTGCTTTTCATGTTAGGTGAAGGGTTAATTAATCAGTTGTAGCAAGTTATAGTCGGTATCAAAACAGAGAGGGATAAATGTTGCAGGTGTGTTGTGTTTGTCACCTCTCTTGTTCAGTGAATAAATTTTGGCAGTGATGTGTTTATTTTTCTTGCTATTTTAAATAATGATTTTAGTATTTCAATTTTTATTTTCATTATTTTTAATTTAATAAAAGTGTCAATGACTCTGTAGCTTAACTTGTCTGTGTGTTGTGTTTGATGAAAAGGATAATGTTCAATGTTTATAAAAGGATTATGAAATATGACAAGAATTGTGATAATTGAGAATAAGTTAATTTCTGTTCCTTGTGTGCTTTGTTTTAAATAAAAATAATTTGAGGTGTAGACTGTACTAAAGAATTGAGGGGTGGGTTAAAGTGGCCCTCACAGTTAATGTATGTCAACCAAAGTTACCAAGTTACAGTGAAATTATTCCAAAACGTGTCATCCTATCAAGTTACAATGAAGTCCCTTCATAAATACAGCCTAAACTGACTGTGCTAAAGGTTTTCGGGCTTCGGGCCTGTGTAGCCATCACGGTTGATCGATCGCAACCAAAAGGGGACTATGTACAGACTAAGAGTGGGTCTTTACTTGCCAATTGCTCATGCAGCTTCACGCCACAGAGGTGGAGGTCTCACGCACCCGGATATCCTGCTGATAAACCTTCTTTTAAGATTTGGAATTGGGGGGTTAACGCTAATGTTATATGTGTAATTATTTCATCTTTCTGCGGATCATCTGGACTTGAACCTCTCTACCTACCAAAATATAAGGTATCACTATAAGTCAACCAGTAAGAATGTATTGGCATCACTCAGTTCAAGATTACCACTTTAGAGGTACGACAAAAAGTGATCTTCAAACTGTAGACTGTGCTGAAGCTTATCAGACTTCGGGCCCCTGTTGCAGTCACAGTTCACCAATCATAACAAAAAGGGGACGTTCTCATCTAGACATTATATGGAGTCATCCTACCAAGTTACAATGAAATCCCTCCATAAATATGACCAGTACACTGTGCTAAAGGTTTTTGGCTCAGGCAGCTGTCAGGGTTGACAGATCACGGCCAAATGGGGAAGTTCTCATCTAGACATCATATGGAGTCATCCTACCAAGTTACAATGAAATCCCTCCATATTAAATATGATCTGTAGACTGTGATAAAAGTTTTTGGGTTTCGGGCTTGGGCAGCCATCATGGTTGAGAGATCATGTCCAAAAGGGGACGTTCTCATCTAGACATTATACAGAGTCATCCTACCAAGTTACAATGAAATCCCTTCATAAATATGACCTGTAGACTGTGCTAAAGAATTGTTGGTAGAGGGGGTCTCAGTCATCAACCATGCAAAGTGTCAAAACATTTGGCCCTGTGGGTTCTTTCAGAGAAGATTTTTCAAAATCCACCAATCAGAATCAATGAATTCTTCTGGCGGCCATGTTTTCAAACCCATGGGAACAAAATGAGGATCGTTTGTAGAGGACCTCCCATAGACTATCCCTGCCAGGTTTGGTTCACATCGGCTCAGTAGTTCCAGAGAAAAAGATAAAAATATGATCTCCCATAATGTTTCTATAGTAACTGTAAGCTGCAATTGCGGCCACGTTTGTAACCTGATGTTTTTTTTTTGTTGTTTTTTTTTTCACCACACAAGCATACAAGACACCTACAGGGTCATTCTCTGTTAAAATGCACAAATGGACCCATGGGTTTGGGATGAAATCCAATGACGCCAAATGTAATGTAAACATTCTTATAAAAACATTGAATATGTCCAATTTTTAGAAACGACCATGGGACACTTTATGAATAATGAATGTTTCCTCCACAGAGCCTTGAAGATTGTGTTGAAAACTGACGTTTCCGTCGCTCCCAGATACGTTATCATTAATCAATCATGAATGCGTGGTTGTAATATCAAATAAAAGAACAATTAAACATGAAACTTGAGCTCAAACGGATGTTCCAACATAACATAAACCGTTTACAGATGAAGTATTTTAGGCTTATGGGAAATGAGAAGAAAAATCGCCCATGTTTTAGAAACTGCCATAAAATGCTATGTTACCTATTATTGTTGTATTGGATTTCAAGTATTGCAACTTTCATTGGACCAAAAGTAGAAAAGAAAAAGGCATGAAGACTCCACGATAATGTTCATGAACATTGACAAAATTTGCTATTTTTTTAAGGGTAACCGTCTCTGCATTCGAGCACAAGTTTCACGCCCTCCTTTTCCAGTAACAAACAGTAAAGTATCTGTTCGATAATTACTCGATAAGTGATCTCTTAACTTTTTGTTACCTAGGGCTACAATTATACCGGTTTAATGATTCATCAATGAAAATAGACATACCCTTTCTTAAAAGACATTTGGGGGTTCGTTTGGAACAATTGTTCTTTGGTAACGTATCTGGCTTCGATTACAAAAATACAATAGGTCCAAACAAAACATCACAAAATCTTATGAAAGTCATTTAAATCTTTGCTTTGAGCAAAACAACAAATAAGCAGAGTTTTAGGCAAAAAAAACCTTCTCCAACAGAAAAAAAGAAACAAGATTAACGCACCTTACATCAAAATTATGTAAACGTTTCACATGCTGCGTACTTTTAGTTTATAGCTCTACAGTAATGTTGGAAATAAACTATGGTATAAACACAATATTTTTCTCTACAATATGGTGCTCATCAATGATAACACCAGAATTTGGCCTCACTTCCTGGAAAGCTCTTGGTGAACTTTCTAGGAAATGAGGCCAGAATCAAGTGCTGTAAATGAAGTGAAAGTACTGGTAAAATTGTCTTGCATTTATATACTACACTTATTTGCATTGTTAGTGTCAGAGTAACACCACTATTTATTAGCGTTCTGCAAATACACAATTCATGTATTTTCAGTTAATATTTTTCTACGAGAAAAACCTTTAAGATGGGCCGTAAGGTTCAAATTGTTCCCCCTGGGTAAGAATATCATCGAAAGGAATCCACTGTTTGTCTGGTTTAGAATCTCGTCCCCTATAGAGTTCAAGAAAGTTATTAGGACTTGGCAATCATGGACATCTACTTCTAAAACTTTTCCCAAATAGCAATGTTTTAAGTACAAGGCCACCAAGAACGAGGACGGGCCCCGGGGCAATGTGTAGAATGCGCGTCGGGCCTTGTGAGCTGCGAGGGAGCGAAGCAATAAGCATGGGGTCTGGGATCCCCATAGCAATTCCATTTTAAATTTATGCTAGGAGAAGCATTGTCCTGCATTTTCTTGACAATATCCACTCAATTATTTCCTTACAATTTCGGCATTTTGTTACCTGTATTTCTGTTGTATAGTGCATTTTCCCAAAGATAATCGTGTTGACTATGATGCAGGAAAGACCCGTGGGAAATCAACAATCTGGAACAGGTGTTTGTTTTATATGAATGGAAGCTGGTAAGTAATGCAACTGCGTAATCTTGTCATCTCCGGCAGTGCCGGAGGCCCAAACCAAAAGCCTTCACACGTCTTTCATCTCAGCCGTATCAACAGGTCAGCCTGCACTTTTTTTAAACTTCCGAAAACGTCAGGGCAGTTGCACCTTTACCCCACCCTCACAGCGCAAATGGCTAAGTACATTGCAGAGATAAGGCTATCAACCTAGGAACGGGCGGTCGACGTTCAATTATTTATTTCAGATAAATTAAGCTTGTTTTTCCCAATACTTTTTCATTTCCCAGTTTGAACAAAGAATGCCAGATTTACATTTATTACAAAAACCCATAACATTTCTAGTGTACAAACATTTTCCACCCGCCATACAGCATGTAGTGTCATCATTCGGGGCACTTTGGTCAGATTCAAATCCAGTAGATTGTCAGAAGCTTTTTCAATTTGGAGACGGATGGACAGGCATGAAAGGAGGCGGATGGAGGGACGGATGGACAGACAGATAGGGGATGAGTTACGACAGGCAGATACCGTCAGGCATTTTACACATACAATCGGTGAAGGACAGATAGTCAGAAGGACAGACAGACAGACATACAGACTGACATATAGAGATAGAGAGCCAATACAGAAAAAATAAGATAGATGTTATTTTACATCAGAAGAACAAGGTATTGTTGTCACTGTGTGATAAATCGGGACACAAGTGCAAAATTCACCATCCGATTGATGAGAAAATTAGAGTGGGAACTCATTTTTTTAATGACTTTAGTGTGATGTTTTAAATCATTATTAGCCTTATGTGAAACACATACATTCCTAGTACAGTAGAATCCTCTTAATTGAATATAAATTTTGCCAGTGAAAATTATTCAATTAACAGGAGTATACAATTAACAGGGAATTGGTCAGTTTCCTGTGTTCTGGAGGTAAACTGAGCATTTATTCTATTATATCTTGTTTGACAGAGCTCACAGAGCTCTGTCAAACAAGATATAATAGAATAAATGCCTGTATTGGATGTAGTGAGGCCAAAAAGGTTGATAAATAAGGGGAATTTGGTGCGTGTCACAGTAATTTTTTCGACATATTACAAAAAATTATATACAATTAACAGGAGTTTACTCTACAACCCGCATGCAATTAACAGATCAAATTTGTACTGAAGGTATGGAAAATGGTTTCGTGTTTGAAAATTATATTCAATTAACAGGGATATACAATTAAGAGATATCCAATTAAGTGGGCTCTACTGTACCGTTATAATAGAATGACATCCAGAGAAAATCATACTCAAACTCTGTGGAAACGCATTTAATACTCTAGTGATCAGAAATAATTTTCAGATCAGAAACGTTACTGCGACAGCCAGATATGTGACTGAACAAAGTACGCCCACTTCCACGTGTTTCGAGTATGCAGCTCCCATAGGAGCAAAGTTTAGAGCAAAAGCAACCATTTTACCAAGTTGTACATGAACACTGATCATTAACCCTTTACCTAACCTGAAAAGCAGACGACACTTGCAAAAATAATTCTTGAATAACTAATTTTTTTCATTTTTTGTCTCAAAAACATAGGTTATGACCCCTCATTGGAACGAGCTTGACGAGCTCGTTCCAACGAGGGGTCATCACCTGTTTTTGAGACAAAAAATGAAAAAATAATGAAAATTAACTGGCAATTTTTTAGAATAGCGCTGGCCGATTTTGGCCGTTACGTTAGGTAAAGGGTTAAGAAAGGAGATGGCATGACCACAGATCACGACGTCGAACTCGCCGTGGGTTACTAGACAAATTACTATATTAAATCTAGACAAATTCCCGTCAGAAGTAATGTAAGGATTCTGCCATTATTTATGGACCTCAAAACATATGAAGCCAAGCTCAAACCACGGGAATATAACATCAAAGCACTGTAGGGTGAGAGTTGAGTATTTTTATGATAACGTATCTGGCATCACGTATCTGATGGAGCATTGATAGATAAGCATCACTGTTCGTTAAATCTGAGTGATTGAACATCATTTTCATGTTGATTGATTCACCACAACGATGATCTTAGTTAGGCGTATAATTCTATAGTTGTCATTTCATTACAAGGTGTCAAACCACGGTAACGTAACTGGCATGCGACAATCGTAACGCTTCACATTCATGCACAGGGATGTTTAAATCACAAAAGTCTCTAAAACTCTGTCCAAGAAGCTGGCATTAATTAATTTAGGCATAATTTCTGCAACGATTTAACTTAACGGTGTCAACAATATCTTGATATGACATATGCAATGGTACAAACATTAAATGTAACGTATCTGACATCAAACGTGGTGACAATAGAAGAATGCCAACCATTTGCCTGAAGGCAATCTGCTCCGGTTCCAAGATGCTAAATGTGAAATTTGGATGTACATGTGATCATATCTTTCGCCACGGTTGTAATAAATTAATCACAAGGTTCTGGAAAAAGTGTGTGCCCTTCTTCGGGACATTGCCTTTTTTAAAAATTAATGTCATTTACAAACCATGTATTCATCAGGATCAGTGTCTGACAATCACCAAAGATGCTTTATATAGTTCGTAGAATGTGCAGGTCTTCATGGAATAAGAAAAAATAGCAAATATTCATATTTTCTGGTAAAAGAATACAAGGGACATGTTTTGGTCCGATTTGATCAGTTTAAAGGAGAATGGCCATACACGCCTCTCCTTCTGTATTTTTTTTTTTGAAATTTCTAATTTGGAATTTCAGATATCTCAAGCTAACCATTATGTACATATCTTTTTTTACACCATCTCCTTGGGGTTGGAGGAGATGGGCCTGCCACAACGAACACCAGATCTTCTCTCAATTTTTATTCATTTAACTTTCATGGCAGGGCTGTCCCAAACGAGCATCATTGGGGTTGGTGATTCCAAAAGGAGCTGTTTGTTTACAAAACCACTCTCTCACGCAACAATATCAAAATAACTGGCAACGACAAAAGTGGACTATGTGTCATACCAAACTTACAAGATCGTCTGCAAGCCATCAACTAGATTGTTAGAAACACAACCAAGCAGGGAATGAAAAGCAGCCATGCCAAGCGGCCGCAAACCTTTCTCAGACACTAAACCAACATATCACATCGCCAGTAATAGTATCTCTGATCTATCCAACAAAGTCTAAGGTTAAAAAAAAATAATGTTTTGATTCTCAGGCCCTCCCTCATTGGATTTGAACCTCCTCATAAGACATTTTTATTATGTCATGTTTTTTTAAGAATTTGTGAAAACTTGGAATGGGCATTTTTTCACATTTCTCGACATATAATTATTT
The DNA here is from genome assembly GCA_031216915.1 of Pictodentalium vernedei. Taxonomy (NCBI): domain Eukaryota; kingdom Metazoa; phylum Mollusca; class Scaphopoda; order Dentaliida; family Dentaliidae; genus Pictodentalium; species Pictodentalium vernedei. The sequence goes on from CM062293.1 coordinate 41,887,644, forward strand.
AGCTGTGTTTGCAGTAAATTGTTTTTTCTTGTTGCAGTTTATGGGAGAGTGCCCAGAGGCACTCTCCCATAAACTGTAACAAGGCAAATTCTGATATACTGGATCATGATTTAATTATTTTTTTATTTGCTGGTGTTTAAGGTCATATATTTCTGCACAATGGCTAATAATGGCCGCAACACCAATATAAACCCAAGTTTAACCAATCATTTAGAGCTATGTTTCCCATTTTAAAGGACTCCTACCCCAAGCATTGGTTACTTGGGTCTATTCTAATGGATCATGTTTGACAGATCTATACCATTAAAAAGAATAATAAAATCCTTTTAGCTGTTGTTACGGCAGTTAGTTATAAAAGGTATACTATAATTACACTAAAATACAACCTTTTCTCTTTTTGAAGTGGAAAGACAGCAAAAAGATTTACTGAGTATACTCAACCCTTTACACGAAAAAAAGAAATTGAAAGAAAAAAATAAAAATAAAATCCTCCCTCCCTCACTGATTTGAAAAAAAAATTGCCTGAGAATCAATTCATTTTTTTTACTTGGCCTAAACTAAATTTTTTTATGGAAATAAAGGTAAAGCAGAACAAAAGGGGGACTCTGCAATTTATTTTAAAAATAATTGGACTCAGCATTGAATAAAAATAGAACAAGGAAATTTAAAGTTAAATGACATCAAAACATCACATCTGGGTGTCAAACTAAACCCAATCTGAAACAATGATCACTGCTCAATGTAGATATATCATTAATAAAGAAGCTGATGTTTATCTGACCCAAACAGAGGATGTGATGGTTAGTGCTCAAACGACTAGTGAATTCCAAAGTTGACTAGTCAATACCCAAAAGTCAAGTCGACTTCGACTAGTCATTGGTGATAACTTGTCTCCTTATAACAGTGTTGGTGTTCCGGTAGAGTGCTGAAGGTCCAAATTTGGCTTCACTTGGGCATTCATATACAGCAACTTACTGGAACATTATTCTGTTAATGTGCTTCTAATTATGCTAAGAGTGAAATTATATAGTCTTATTTAATTTGCCTTGTTGCAATTTATGGGAGAGTGCCTATAGGCACTCTCCCATAAATTGCAACAAGGCAAATTAATAACATATCCTGATAGCCCAAAATAATTAAAACAAACTACTGTCACTACTATTAGATGGCAATAGATGTATACATTGATTGCCCAATATTGCTGTTCAAACTGTCTGACAGTGGCACAGAAGGGATACTATTTACCTAAAAGCTTGAACTCCTCCGACTAGTCGACTGCACAATTGAGAGTCGACTACTGGTTTGCCCAGAGTCGACATCGACTAGTCGAATAATCGTTTGAGTACTAGTGATGGTATGAAAGATTCAAAACAGTTATTCATCTCTATGATAAAGTAATAACACGGCTATTGTAATAATAACACTTTGGCCAGCCATTGATTTGCCCGGTTCTCGGACGAGAACGCCTTGGTAACCCCTGTACTCCCAACTGCCTCCCTATTCCCACGCTTCTCCTCTCCTCCCAACACTTGGAGATGAACTGCTTGATGACATCCCTTGCACCATTCTTCCCAATCTCTCCGATTAGCATATTACCCTCTCCTTTGAGTCTCCCCCTAACCATATGTCCTTCATTCTCCCATCCCACTTTCCCGTTATACTCCCAGTGAATCTCATTCTTTTAGACTGGTACTTTGGGCATTCTAGAAGAAAGTGTTCCAGGGTCTCCACCATGCCCAAGTTACACATCTGGCACTTCCTTTCACCGTCTTTCCCAATTTTCCCCCTCAGCTTCAATGACCGCTACCTCTGCTTGAACAACAGTGACCACCCAAAGGTGCCATCAGGGTACTCTTCAAAACCTGACTTCTCTTTATCATGCAGACCACCCAATGACCTTTTTGATTTGACCCCCTCTCGCTAATTACGGTTACAATCCTCCATGACCCTTTCTCTGACGATTTTTTTTTACCCTGGTTTGCCCCAACGCCCAGGTCTGAGATCTCCAATGAGTAGTTCTCTACTAGCTCCCTCACTTGGACCATCCACCCCGTCTTGATATTTGAGTTGAAAATTCTCAGGAACATTACTTTACACCATCGGCTGTCGGGAAGATTTACCAAATAATTAAAATAACCGAGTTTCAACAGGTCTATCCTGTCCTTGATCCTCATCCATCCAAGCTCACCCGATTGCTTCTAGCACTGTGGCATTACTCGACCCCGTTATCCATCGACCTGCATCGTTCTGCAGGATTTCCAAGCCCTTTACGGCTGTCTGGTTTAGGGGTACCACTTCCATACCGTATGTTATACTTGGCAGCCCCACCATTTCCCAAATGGTTTTCCCCACAAAAACCTTATTGAAACTGTTTCTCCCTATAAGTTTCATTTGGTTAAGGATTCGCTTCCCCTTCAGAATCAATTTATTTGTGTGGTTTCGGTAGATGCCTTTTCCTGCAATGTTTATATTTACCCCCAAATACTCATAATCACCTGTCTCTCCTACACTGAGAAGTTTGCTGCTCCTTTCCGGAAAGCAGAACTCACCCACTCTCCAGCTTCGAGTGGGGTCCACTTTGCGGCCCACAGGTATAACTTTGCTCTTGCTTTCATTAAGTTTGAGTCTCCATTTGCTCCCATATTTCCCAACAATTCCCAGCATTTTCGTTAGCCCCTCTTCGCTTTCTGACACTAGAACCATATCGTCTGCAAAAAATAGCTCTGGGATCTTCAAGTCCCCAACTGCTACACCCTCGTTGCTACGCAGGAGTTCATCTCCCCAACCTCTGATGTACAATGCAAACAGGATTGGCGAAAGGATACACCCCGGTTTTAGGCCTCTCTCCATAGGCACACGTTTTGTTGTAATGTTTCCCAGGCTGAGTTCACTCTGAACATCTTTATATAATGCTTTCATAATTCCAACAAACTCGCCTCCTAAGCCCAGAGCCTCCAGCTTGCGCCACATACCCTCCCTCCATACTCTATCGTATGCCTTTTTGACATCCAAAAAGGCCATAAACATCTTTTTCTTTTTTGCTTTCGCGGATTCTATCATTTGGGATAGTGTGAAAAGATGGTTAGTAACTCTCCTTCCCTTCCTGAAGACATTCTGGATTTCTACCAAAAAACCCTTCTCTTCAATCACCTCCTCTAGTCTCCCATACAGGTCTTTACAGAAAGCCTTTCCAATATTGCTACAGAAAGAGATCCCTCGATGGTTATCCAAAACGTTTTTTCCCCCTTTTTGTGAATAAATGTCACTTTGCTTTCTCTCCACTCCTTTGGGACCTCTTGATTTTCTATGGCTAGATTGAATAGGGCAGTTAGGCTTTCCACGAATTCCTCTCCCCCTTTTTTGATAAACTTGTTGAGAATTTCCTCCACTCCTCACTCTTTTCCATCCCTTAATTTTGATATCACCTTTCGCACCTCCTCCGTTTTAATTTCGCTAGACACAAAGTTTGATAGGTTTTCCTCGACCTGATTCGGACATTCAGGTGGGCTCCCCATGTCCCATCGCTTATCGTTTACCTTTTCCCAGTTCTTGACTAGTTCTGATGCGACTTGATCTTGCTCGTCTATAACTCTGCCATCTACTTTAATACTCTGTGGGTAACTTCCTTTGTTACGTTTATTCACCCATTTCCAAACTCGACCCCCCCCCCCTGTTGTTCTTATCGTCCTAATAAGACTGCTATTTCGTACTCTCCGATTATCGTCTTTAATCTTAATTACTTTATTTCGTGCTTGGTGGTATTCTTCCTTTGCTACTGTGGCCTCGTTGCTTTCTGCCCCTTAAGTTTTCTACTTCTCCGGTATGCAGCACATTTAGCTTTTCTTCCCTTTATGGCCCTTTTCAGTTCTTCATTCACTCTGTACCCAAGTTCCTGATCTTTCCTACACTTTCCTTCCCTGCCTCCACTAGGCTCCCAACTATGGCATTGGCCATCTTCTTGACACTGCCCTTCTTGGGTACGGTTACAAGCTTTGGTTTCAGTTTTTCATTGAACTTCGCCCAGTCAGCATCCTTTTTGAGTTCGCAAATCTCCTTAAAGCTTCCTTTGCTTTTTACTAGATTTTTAGCCCTGATCGTCACTGTAATCAAGTTGTCATCAATATCCACCTCCATTTTACCCTCATCATCCACTTCTACCACAATCACCTCCCTCCATAAATTAATATCTGTGAGAATGTAGTCGATTATTGATTTTCTGTCGTTCCTCTCCCAAGTTCATTTCCCCTTACACCTCGCTTCCCTGTTCAGAATCTTCAGACCGAGCTTGTTTGTGAAGTTCAACAGCTTCCTTCCATTCCTGTTGACTTTCTTGTCCCCACCCTCTATGCCTTCTTCATTATTACCTATGTGGCCATTAAAGTCACCCATCAGAATTATACCAAGCCCCTTGTTTTGAAGTTCGGTGATATTGGACCTTAGTGTTGAGTATATCGAATCATTCCACTCGGGTTTGCTTCCCTCCACCGCACAATACACAACCCCAAGGGCAATACTTTTGTTTCTCAGATTGATCCTTACCCATCCAATTTCTTTCGATACCTCAGCCGGGGTGCTGATGTCTTCCAGGTCTGTGATCAGCGATGGTTTTAAATCCTCTTTAATGTACATGCCTACCCCACACCCTTTTTTCTGGCCTTCCGTTCACCCTACACCTATCCACACGCACCCCCTTACCTGGTCTACCCGTTCCTCATGTCTTACCCACGTTTCACTTAAGCCCATGACATCAAACTCCTCTGCCTCGATCAATGTAGCAATTTCACTTACTTTCCGGTGGAGACCCTGGATTTTGCTATAACCCACTTTCAGGGTATCAAGGTTCATTGGCTTCTGCCTACTGGTCCCATTATTATCTAGTCCCTGTATGTTTGCATATCCTATTTTGTGTACCTGTGCTTTCCTTGGGAAGCTATTCCTACTGATTTGGATTTTTGGTCCCTTTTCCTCATCCCCCTTGTCCCATTTTTTACAACTATTGTTCGTAACACATTTCCTGCGTTCATTCCCCCCTTAACTGTTCCCCCCTCCCCTCCCTATACCAAAAAAAGGCTCCACCACCTGCACCATATTTCTTCCTAAAACCTCTGTACCCCTTGGGCTAAGATGGAGACCATCCCTTCCATATAGGTCCTTCTGCCCCAAAATGATCTCCAATTGTCTACAAAGGGTATCCCAAGTTCCTTACAATACTCCCCCAATTCTGCGTTGGTCCCAGTGATCCGCGAATTACGCTCGCCCTCACCAGCTAGTACTGGGAGAAGCCCCGAAACCACTACCTGTGCATTCTTGGCATTCAGTTGAGTTATTCAGTCCTTGTAAGTCTCAATAAGCTGAACTGATTTTCTCTCCCTCATGTTGTTGGTCCCCACGTGTACAACAACCACTCGGTCTGGGCCTGACCCCTTTACTAATCCACCCACTCTGTCCCTTAGGTCCTCCACTCTAGCCCCCAGAAAGCACAAATTGGTCCTGTTAACACTGTCGGGCCCACACACCACCCTATCTAACCCCCGCACTATACTACTCCCTGCAACCACCAACTGCCTCTTTCCTGTCCTACTACCCCTGTTACCACCTCTGTTCCCACTGGACTGGCTTGCAGTCTTGCACTCTGCCACACTAACCTCCATGCCTACCTCCACCTCTTCAGACCCTGCTCCTCAGAATTCTCGAAATTACCTTACACACTGAATCTATTTTGGACACTGCACTCCACTTTTTGCCCACGCCCACTACAAGCCTCCTTGTCCTCGTTTACCACCTTCCTAACCTTCCCTCTGACTCCTGCCCTAACAGGCGCCACATGGTCATCGCTATCTCCCTCACTATCCAATTCTAAACGAATACGCCTTTTGGCCCCCGACTCACACTACTAGTCTCGGGTTTGACACCCTAGCCCCTATTTCTCCCCTACCCTCAACCCGACGCACCTTCTTATTGACCTATTCCCAAAAGACCCACTATCCACGTCAAAAGTCCGCTTCCTACTACCCACCCCCTTCCATTCCCCATTGAATGCCACTCTAACTGGGGTAACACCAGACTTTCCTGCCTTCCCCAGTTTCCCCCTCACCACCTGCACCTCTTCCTCTAGTTCAGCGATCTGAACGTAGTGGCTACCCCTCTACGTTCAGATTCTTCCCATTCAATCCTATAGAAAAAGTTCCCATCAAGTTTTTATGGGAACTCAAAACTCGAAATTAGGAATATATATCAAGCTTTCGCCCTTATTACCGGCTGCAATCGATAGTACACGTATTTCCTTACATTTGGGAAGAGTTTATTAATCCAAACTAGGTTTTATCCTTTAAATGTCGTCAATTGTGTACTCGTGAGGCGGCGACGGAGATTTCAAAATTGGCCATGTTGTTGTTTAAATATAAAACAGTAAAAACGATAACCCGGTAATGGCGCCGAAACGAATAGACCTTTTCATCGATGCAGAATAGGAAATTCGATCTCATTCGCGCAGAGGAGGCCATCAAACTCGGTCGCATTCGCACAGAGCAAATTATCAAACCCATTCTGCACAATTGCGATCGAATTTCCTATTCCGCATCGATGAAAAGGTCTATTCGTTTCGGCGCCATTACCGGGTTATCGTTTTTACTGTTTTATATTTAAACAACAACATGGCCGATTTTGAAATCTCCGTCGCCACCTCACGAGTACACAATTGACGACAATTAAAGGATAAAACCTAGTTTGGATTAATAAACTCTTCCCAAATGTAAGGAAATACGTGTACTATCGATTGCAGCCGGTAATAAGGGCGAAAGCTTGATATATATTCCTAATTTCGAGTTTTGAGTTCCCATAAAAACTTGATGGGAACTTTTTCTATAGGATTGAATGGGAAGAATCTGAACGTAGAGGGGTAGCCACTACGTTCAGATCGCTGAACTACTCTTCCTCCAACTTTACATATGCCTCTAGCAGCTCCATTAACTCTACGCAGATGGCACACATCCCCAAACTCCCTCGGCTCACGCCCATCCACATACCACATACACCATATCACAGTGCTTACAAACATCCGACCGCTGGCCGTCCGTTGGTAACTCACCAGCCCCCCCCCCCCCCCCCCTGTGCTGGCCTCAACCACTGCCCCCACCTGTTCACCTATACTAACCGTCTCTACACTGCTAGTCTGAACCTCTCGCGTCAAGAAACACTTACCATCCATAGCAACCATAGCCAAAATTAGAATGAGAAAAATTAATTTTGGAAAACCGGACGAAATCGTAAACAAAACAAAACACCGAAAATGACCCGCGCGAAGATAGGGAACACGCCACTTATATCCGATACAGAAACTAAATTAAACACTAATATAACTATCTTTTATTAAAAATCACATCTATCCAACACTAAAACAATATATATATATATATATATATCTACAGTAACACCTGGAAGTAAAATATGGATAATTGAGCTTACTTTTGACAACTGGATTGAAAATACTCCCTGTTGGTTCGGAGATAGACACGAACTTGAAATCAAACTGTCAGCAATCAGAGATTCAGCTATGAATTCGGTAAGAATAATAAAGCAGAGTTTTCTGGGCACTTATGTACATGCATGTGTATGTAGACATTGGTGATTATTGTCAAAAATACATTTTAACCCTTTACCCAACGAATCGTCCGCATCCGCCTGCGTAATATGCAAATTCAGCAGTTGAAAAAATATTATTCTTCAAAAAATTTCAACAAAACCATATCATGTGACCCCTCAATGAAACGAGCTCATGATATGGTTTTGTTGAATTTTTTAAAAACAGGGATATTTAAAATAATAAATTTTGATATCCTCTGCGTTGGGTAAAGGGTTAAACATTATACAACCGTGTTTGCGGCATTGTTTTTACTTTTTTCATTTGTTTGGTTTGGTTATGGTTCAAGTAACACTCAAGGTCACTGTCAAATTGTATTGGGGGTGTGGGTGGGGGAAGTGTCTAATATGTTGGAGGAAAAAAATATTTTGGCATATTTCGAGATGGTGGGTGGACCAAGTGTAAAAACCACTTTTTTCAGCCTCGGGTCTGCATCCTCACCCTCTCCCCGGAAGACGGGTCGTACTAAATACAGCAAGTCCCTATTAAGTCGCTAAGTCCCCTCGTGTACTAATTACAGAAAGTCCCTTTCAAACACGTCATTTATCATGTAAAGCACTCACAAATTTAACCTCAGACATGAATTTGCAAAGGACTGTCAAATTTGTTTATTATGTGCAATTATTAAGTATATATGGGTACGGGACAAGTCGCCGTCGGGACAACTCGCCGTCCGACGGCGAGTTGTCCCGATTTTTACGGCGAGTTGTCCCGTTTTTTGTTTTTCAAAAAATGTAATTTATTCTTAATTTATTTTATTGAAATACTGTTAATTTTATCATTTACTTGTCAGCAAAGGTAAGTTTCATAATTAATATTTTATTTAACGACTGAACAGGAGATAATTCTATAATAAAGAAAAAACTTTTTTATTAAAAATAAATTATTGGTGCAAATATCACAATTAGTAGTTTGAATGAAAAACGTTTTTACTGATCTTTAAATCTTTGATATTTCTGCAGGAGAGATGAAACAGTTTCCAATGATGTATGTACTGAAGGTGAGATTGAAGTTTCTTTCCTAACTGTAAACTGTGAATATATCTCTCTCTCTCTTCTCTCTCTCGGCCACATCTGTGTGTGTGTGATTGTCATGGTTAACGGCAATTAATTAAGTAATTAACTAAAAGAATTTTTTTCTATTGTTCTTTGCAGCTTGGCACCGACGTCTCAACACCCTTGGAACGAGATTGAGCTTTTACAAGCTGGTACCAACCCTGCAGACAGAAGCTGAGAATGTGGAATTGAGTGTGCAAGCATCAGATTTGGAAACTGACGTCCGATCAAAATATACGAACATGGCCCAAAAGGTTCAGAAATTTTGGGATGCCTATATGTGAGATCCACCTTCATTGTCTACTGCAGCCTTTTTTAAGGGCCTATATAAGTAATGAGATTTTGTTTATTTTGAAAATTCTCACCTCTGATATTCCTTCAATTCAAATTAAATATACACAAAATGCACAAAATGTACATCAAAATGAAGGTTGGGGGGTATAGAACACGAAACACATGTGTAATTAACTCATAGAGTCGACGACTGTAGGCACGACTGGTTCCTGGAAGTCTGCTGCCGTATTCGCACCAGAACTGATAATTTAATAATATTTCAAGAAAACAACTTGTGGCCAAATGTGCTTTATGTATCCAAGAACAAAGCTAGGGGATAAAAATTCTTCAAAACACGGCGACAGAGCTGCATTGGCGAAAATTCCAAAGCCTTTGCTTTTGTTTACGTATGAGTATACTTTCGATTTCCGGTCGACGTCATCGGACAGAAAAAGCATGTAAAAACAATGCCGTCTAAAATCAAATAATGAAAAATATCGCCTTCATACAGTATACTGTTATTAGATAGAGATTGCACAGTTGCCATATTCAATGCAAGATATCATGATACCTGTTGAAATTTCTTAGAATTACGATTTTGTTTTTCGATGGAAATTCGTGGTAACGAATGATTTGCGCGGTATCAGGACAATCGTGCCCACGGCAACTCGTACCAGTCAAGTCGTACCCAAAATTGGACGACTCGTACCCATTTTCGGCTGCACAACTCGTACCCACAGTTGGACAACTCGTACCCAAGGTTGGACAACTCGTACCTACGGTTGGTCAACATGTACCTGGTCTTTAATTGTATGGGCGAAGGCGAAAATTGGCTGAAGGACTTGAGAAGATGAGTGTCTGCTTTCAATGGGTGTGCATAAAGGCAAAGACTATTTATTTATTTTAAATATCCCTTTTTTTTTTTAAAAATTCAACAAAACCATATCATGAGCTCGTTTCATTGAGGGGTCACATGATATGGTTTTGTTGAAATTTTTAGCATTTATCTCAGTAGAACAGTCTGAACAGACTTCGCCGAAAGTCAATTTCGTCGGTATGAACATTTCATCAAGAGAGCAATTCAAAGGAAACAGGAAATATTGAAATTATATATGAATACAGTGGTGTAGATACGGGAGACGACCCCACCCCCACCCCCCCCCCCCAAAAAAAATCGGGTAATCTTTGGCTCTTCGTTAAACGTCTGAGGGCTTTTCTACGTCATATTTTGTTGTACAGGTAGCCATACCCAGCATTTCACGTATTGAGGGGTTAACGCAAAATCAGATGCGATCGGGGCTCATTCCCCCCACATACCCCACCCCTTCATTGGTTGAAGGATTAACGCTATGTTTGACGCGATAGGGGCCCATCAGAAGTCCCTTTCCTGGTCAAATTACATCTATATAGACCTGTGCCAATTTTTGAGAGAGAGAGAGAGAGATTCACTTTTATAGTCCAATTGCAAACCTTACAAAAATGCTAATTATCATTCAATTTTCATGATTGTCATGGAAGATAATTGTTAGAAAAACACACCTCCCAATTGGAAGATTAACTTAATTGGCCATAATAATATGCACAGATAATTGGAAGAAAATTAAACACCAATCGACTATAAGGTAATAGATGATAGAAAATAATTCTTCATGATCTCACACCTGTCACTGCCGTGTAAGTCTAAATTAAATGACTGTCGAGTTTTTCAGGTGTGTCGGTGTTGACCATTAAATTTCCGACAGAAATCAGTTGATGCGAGCTGATGGACTCACAGAGAGAGATGCATTAGAGCTTTTTACTTGGATTTTTTTAAATGAACATCATTTGTGATCTTCTTGATTCAGTCTATCACTGGTCGTTGTTTGCCGTTTTCTTCCGAGCGGGTAAATGTGCTACGCTTTATGTACAAAATCCGACTGTACTCTCAATTTACAATGAAATCCTTTCTCGCCTGACCGGAGTGGCGCCTCACCAGTGATGTAACTTTAGCACACGAAAAATAATCTAATGGTGGAGAGTGGCATTATTAATTAGGAAAGGCAAGAGTTAATGCGACGAAGGCTATGGTTTTCACCTTGATAATTTGCAGACCTTGGTCCTAGATGCAAGGCCTTTTAGTTTTTTCCAGTACTCTATTTCCCAATATTGAAGCACAGAAACTGGGTGTCGGGATTGGGGGGGGGGGGGGGGGTTCTCGTACGAATACGATTGCAGACTTCCAGGAACCACTGGTGCCTGCTTTTAACAAAGTACGGTCGATGAACAGTTTCCTGTTCTGTGTATCACAGCCGTCATTTAGACGTAAAATTTGTGTATATTTCATTCATATTCGTGGAATATCTGACGAAGGAATTTCAAAGTAAACTGATTTCCAATACTATTATAGCACCTTAAACGGATCAAACAAAAGCAAAAACCCCGCTTCTATAGTTCTTAGGCCATTAACTGCCTTCGCCCATACAATTAAACACCAAGTACAAGTTGACCAGCCATGGGTACGAGTTGTCCAACCTTGGGTACGAGTTGTCCAATTGTGGGTACGAGTTGTCCAGCTAAAAATGGGTACGAGTCGTCCAATTTTGGGTACGACTTGACTGGTACGAGTTGCCGTGGGTACGATTGTCTAGAAACCATTTGCGCATGTCTGTCGAGCATGGAAACCATCTTCAATAAAAAATGCAGACAGTGTTGTCCTTTTCCAAAATGCAGTCCTATCGCTGCATTCGAAAGTGTTTTGAATGCCTAGCTTTGTTCTTGGATATATGAAGCACATTTGGCCACAAGTTGTTCTGATGAAATATTATTTTATTATCAGTTCTGGTGCGAATACGGTAGCAGACTTCCAGGAACCAGTGGTGCCTACAGTCGACTCTATGAGTCGATTACATTTGCGTTTCGTATTCTATACATCCCAACCTTCATTTTGATGTATACTTTGTGAATATTTAATCTGAATTTAAGGAATATGAGAGGTGAGAATTTCAAAATAAACAAAATTCCATTACTTATATAGGCCCTTAAAGAAATGTTCAGCTGCCTATATAAAGTAGTTCTCCCATAATGGATATCAAACATACATTTGTACTTCAATCTTTATATATTTTTGTATAAATTATATCTTTTGTGAATTATAGTAATTTTCAAATAATATAGAATTCTATAAATTTATTTTATATCTGTGAATTCGCAGATATCAAATAATTTCCAACAAACATGTGCATGCTATACCCCTATTATTTTATATGTTATATTGAACCTGTCTTGTTATATAAGTCATGAGTATTAATAAAGATAATTTAATCCTATGCCGCGTGTTACCTATCAATTACTACTTGTCGCGACGGCGACTCGTCCCACCTCGGGTACGGCGAGTTGTTCCGACGGCGAGTTGTCCCGTTCCCATATATATCGAGCATTTTCATCGATAAAGACATCGTCAATCACACCTCTGACTTCAGAGTGAGAACTACCAATTAGACAAGGATTTCCTGCCTGAAAAAATCAAAAACACCTTGCTGGTGCTGGATGCCAGCTCACTTCTCAACTGGAATGTCCAAGTTGAGAGTGACTGCGTCCAGCTTACCATTAAGTACGAGACAAAGCCCACCTCGGGGAGTGGTAGCACCTTTCGCGGGCCAACCCGCACTGGTCCACCTCAGAGGAAGGGAAAGGAGACTACCACCTCGACACCCGTGGAAGCAAAGAAGCCAAAGACGAAGAAGAAGTCACCAGCCACCAAACGTCGGAATGCCAGACGAATGGAGGCGTGGATCGAGCGGAAAAAGGTTGCTGCCGAGGACCAGGAGACGGAGAGGGTAACGACTGTCGACTCACCTCCTAAACCTGCATCACCAATCCCAAACCGTACCTCTACACCAAAGAGGTCGGAGGGAGAGGAGAAGCAGGAGATGGAGGAGGAGGTGATGGAAGTTATCCAAACTGTACCTGGATCTCCAACCAACCCTATCCAACCGGACCACAATTCCAGTTCGACCTCGGACTCCGAGTACGAAACTGTGAAGGCAGCAGACATGTCTATAGGGATGTATATTGAAAGCCTGGATGAACGAGCCATTGAGCGCTTCGGCGAGCTCAAGTTGGATTTTGACGGCACCACAGATGACTTCTGGGAATACCTAAGAACTCAGGAAGGATGGGCGGATGGAGCTTATGACTTTCTCATAAACAAACCTGAGCACTTGGAAGCAGACAAGGTGCGCAATCCCTACTTCCACAAATGGCTGCGACTGAAGACAACAAGATCAGCAAAATCAACAACTGCAACGCCTTCTCCTACACAGCCACCACCAGCTAAGAAAAAGAAACAGAAACGGCACAGGCGCAACTGAGTACCTGAACCCCCTCTCCTCCCTTGCCACGCTCAAACATACAAAAAAATCTAACATACTGTTACCGAGGGTCGAAAGGGGCTTGTTTCCCATACCGTCCCTGCGCGCCTTCGGCGCGCAAAATCATTTCATTTCGAAGATAAATTCGGAACTTTTTGGACTGTTTATAAACAAACACTTCGGAAATTCGTGTTGGCAGTTTCGTTGTTTATAATTATTTATTACATTATTTACTGAAATTGTAATTTTCAAAGAGTGCTTCTCAATGATGATTTTCGTAAATTATTTTCAAGATTTAATTCACAAAACATGACGAAATTAAAGCAAGCTTGCTATTCGATGTTTGCGTTTGTTTCACCTGTTACGACTTGCGTCGACTAGTTTTGCTTAAACTATTTATTTATTTATTTATTTATTTATTTATTTATTTATTTATTTATTTATTTATTTATTTATTTCTCTGCACTTTTAGCAGCCAGGGTCGGAACAGAGAGATTTAATTGTGGATGAACGCCGGACAGAACTTAAGCACTAGCTTGTTTTGAACTGGTAAAATATTAGAGTGCTCAAGCCGGCGGACCTTCTTTAAACATTATAAAATAAACAAACAAACAAAAATGAAATAAAAAAAATAAAATAAAAATGAAACAAGTAAGTATCAAAAAAAACATTTTCAGATAGCATTTCAAAAACATCTCATTTAAACGTCGCGGGAGCACTCTACTCCGTCCTAAATAAACATGTCAACACCAACCTGTCTGACATCTGTCAGGATGTCAGCCGTTCAGCTTCTAAGTTATTCAAAACCCAAATATCAGAAACTTTAATTAAAGCCGCCATCAACATCAAATAAAGCCACCCCCATGAATAACTAAAAGACCGCAAGAACTCAACGCGCATCATGAATAAATTACAAATAGCCGTGTGGAACGCTAGAAGCGTTAACAATAAAAAACTTCAAATGAGCCGATACTTCGAAGGTACAGACATTGTCTGTATCTGTGAAAGTTGGCTTCAATCCAGCAAAAATTTTTCAATAAGTGGGTTCAGCAATATTAGGAGAGACCGACTAATCACCCAAGGTGGCGGCGTTGCTCTCCTAATAATGCAGAACATCAAAACTAAAACCATAAAAACTAATCACCTCGATGCAGAGGTGATTGCAACTGAAATCACAGTCGACAATAAAAACATCGCGATTGTTTGTTATTATAACGACCCAAGCAAAACTGTTTCCGACACTGTCTTTGAATTCTTTACGAGGAAATACAATCACTGCATTTTCCTCGGCGACTTCAATGCCAAACACTTGTACTTTGGTTGCAACAAAACCAGCCCCAACGGTGAAGCCCTCCTCGAAATAACCAAAAAACATAACCTTCATGTGGTTATGAACAACAACACAGCAACCTATATCAGTAGCAACCCACTATTTTCATCTGATATCCTCGACCTAATTATCGCCAGTGACTCCCTAATAAACCGCATCGATGACCACTGGATCTGCGATGATGACTTAGGCAGTGATCACCTACCGGTCCATGCCTCACTGCAGCTAGGTAATGGCCCACTCAGGTACCCCCCCCCCCACACACACACACTCTCCGCAGAAATTTCAGAAATATTAATTGGAACCTCTACCGCGACATCATCGATGTCAAACTCACAAACACCCCCCTATCCAATGTAGCGGAACTCGAAACCCAATGCGAGGGTATTAAGAAAATCATTAACTCAACTCTAAAAGAAATATGCCCAAAAGAAGAAGTGCGCCCCTGGAGAAACACTATCTCGGGCGACACACTGTCACTAATCAAAAGTAAACGGAAAGCTCTTCGCGCTCTTAAAACCGAAACTGACCCCGGCAAGAAAGTTGACCTCAAAAAAACATACAACCGCCTTCATGGCGAAGTCAAGGAAGCCCTCAAAACTGAAAAACAAACCAACTGGGAACAGGTAACACCCAATCTAAACGGGATCCAGGATGCTAAAAAATTCTGGGACTCTTTCAAAATCCTAACTGGGCAAAAAAACAAGGGCGGAAAAGCCGCAGCCGAACCTCTTAAAAGGGAAGACGGTTCCTTCACGCGCACCGACAAAGACAAGTCCGACACCTTTGCCGACCTGCTAAGAAAAACGCATCGCCCGTATCAAGGCGCGGGCAATGATGACGCCGTCATAAACGCGATTGATGACTTCATCAATGGACACCCTGATATCTACCGTGACCCCAAATTCGACAACGAACCAGAAGACGGGGATGACGATGACCTCGTCACCCCCATCACTAATGACGAAATCATCAACGTCATAAAAAAATGCAAAAATTCCTCCTCCCCCGGCGAAGAGGAAGTTAGCTACAAAATTCTAAAACAAAGCCCAAATTCCCTAATCGAAAAACTAAACAAACTGTTCAACGCTTGCCTCACCCATGGCTACTTTCCCAAATGTTGGAAAAAAGTCATCGGTGTCATGATACCAAAACCTGACAAGGACCTTTCCGATCCAGCCAGTTACTGCCCAATCAGCCTCCTGGGCTGCATTGGTAAGACATTCGAACGAATCCTTACCAATCGGTTCAGGGGGCACCTTGAAGACAACGATTTTTTCAATAAGTGGCAAAGAGCCTATAGAAACCGTAAAGAAGGCATCGAGCATGTCTACCGACTAGTCACTCAACTGAAAACCGCGATCAACAATCAGCAAATAGGCGCGGCAGTCCTGTTAAACGTCGAAAAAGCATTTGACTCTGTTTGGCACAACGGAATGCGCTACAAACTATCAAAACTGAGACTCCCCACGAAATTGCTCAGATTACTATCCTCTTTCCTAAATGATCGCGAAATTAAAGTCAGAGTGAACAATGAAATGTCTGAAAGTGTCCCTCTTGAAGCAGACACCCCCAAGGATCCGTCCTAAGCCCCTCCTTTACATCTTCTATGTAAATTACCTTAATTTCTCCGAGGATCATGTCCAAGTCTCCCAATTCGCGGATGATAAGGGCCTCTGGGACTCTAATAATACGGCCAATCTGCTCCAAAAACTCCTGCAACGCGCTCTCGATGACCTAGAACAATGGTGTGCCAAATGGAGAATTAAGCTAAACGCCAATAAAACCCAACGAATCACTTTTACTCCCAAGACAAATAAATGTGATTTTTACCTAAAACTGATGGATAACACCCTCCCAGAATGCAAAGAGGCGAAATTCCTGGGCATCACCATTGATCAAAAACTGTCCTTCAACAAACACACCGACGACATGGCGAAAAAAGCCACCAAACGCATCAACTTATTGAAAATGCTAAAGGGAACTTCATGGGGAGCCAACCAGGCCACCCTACTAAAACTATACAAAGCCTTTGTGCGCCCAGTACTCGAATACGGGGCAATCATCCTAACTGACCTCAACCAAACTAATATGGGAAAACTCCAGAAGGTCCAAAATCACGCGCTTAGAGTCGCCCTCCGCTCCTCATGGGACACACCCATCAAAACACTCCACGACAGGGCCGATATCCCCACCATCAAAGATCTCCTAGCCACCCTGGCCGCGAAAAATCATGACCGGCTAGCCGACAGCGAACTAATTTCCGAACTTGGAGCCATCTGCGAAAGCCGACAAAAGTCTAAAAATTCCAATCAAAACTAAGACCGCTCGAAAAAACTAGGGAACGAGATGGTGAACTAACGGGCAGATTAACAGCTTAACTGTGGCCTTCTACCAGAAAGGGCTGCCTTCACCGACTCAACTAAAATTACACCACGCTTAAACACTGCATAAGGTTTATGTGTAAACATGTTATCCCTGAACAAAAACGCCCGCGATCCCCGACACCTCCAAATACCTTTAAATTAACCTAAATAAGATCGCAACCAGCGAAGGGTAAAACAGGAAAGAAACGCCCTTGGGTGTGGTTTAGTGTGCTAAACCTGTTAACCTCCCGCTGCAATCTCACTTCCAGTCGCGGAAGCTCAGCCCACATAAAACGCTCGCGATCCCTGGCATCTCCATATAAACTAACCCAAATAAGGTCGCAACCAGCGAAGGGTACAACAGGAAAGAAACACCCTCGGGTGTGGTTTAGTGTGCTAAACCTGTTACCCTCCCGCAGCAATCTCATTCCCAGCCGGGGAAGCTCAGCCCACATAAAACGCTCGCGATACTCGGCACCTCCAAATAAACTCAAACTAACCCAAATATGGTCGCAAACAGCGAAGGGTACAACAGGAAAGAAACACCCTCGGGTGTGGTTTAGTGTGCTAAACCTACTACCCTCCCGTTGCAAACTCAATCTCAGCCTAAGAAGGTGAACCAACAAGCATTGAACAGCTTAACTGTGGCCTTCTACCAGAAAGGGCTGCTTTCACCGACTCAACTAAAATTACACCACGCTTAAACACTGCATAAGGTTTATGTGTAAACATGTTATCCCTGAACAAAAACGCCCGCGATCCCCGACACCTCCAAATACCTTTAAATTAACCTAAATAAGATCGCAACCAGCGAAGGGTAAAACAGGAAAGAAACGCCCTCGGGTGTGGTCTGTTAACCTCCCGCTGCAATCTCACTTCCAGTCGCGGAAGCTCAGCCCACATAAAACGCTCGCGATCCCTGGCATCTCCATATAAACTAACCCAAATAAGGTCGCAACCAGCGAAGGGTACAACAGGAAAGAAACACCCTCGGGTGTGGTTTAATGTGCTAAACCTGTTACCCTCCCGCTGCAATCTCATTCCCAGCCGGGGAAGCTCAGCCCACATAAAACGCTCGCGATACTCGGCACCTCCAAATAAACTCAAACTATGGTCGCAAATATGGTCGCAAATAGCGAAGGGTACAACAGGAAAGAAACACCCTCGGGTGTGGTTTAGTGTGCTAAACCTACTACCCTCCCGTTGTAAACTCAACCTCAGCCTAAGAAGGTGAACCAACAGGCATTTAACAGCTTAACTGTGGCCTTCTACCAGAAAGGGCTCCCTTCACCAACTCAGCTAAAGATTAGATCATAAATTAAAACAAAATGTGCTACTTTTATCTTTGTTTATTTTACATATTCTAATGAAAACTAATTCTGCCTTCTTCTTTTAAGCAGGTACACAGAAGATACTTTTTGACCAGCACCCCAATAACCGCTATAGACACTACAACCGTTATAGAAGCAGTAACCTCCCATGGTTCCTGAACATCCTCCACTCCATCCCTAAAAGTGGTCGACCACTTCAAGGGAGGCGAGCGTTGGTCCTGCGTCCCGCCTCTGCCCCTTTTTGTAAGCGCATTGCGCATCTTTTGTCCCAACCCAATAGGATTACAATGCAAGCCTACTTCCGAACCAGGGTAGTTCGGGTCTTCTTTCTGGTGGTCCCCGAAAGGGGTCGTTGTTGTTTTCTTTCAAAGAGTCCAACCAAACAGAGACAGCCTGAGGCAGATTATACTTGCCAGTGATGGCCATCACTCAAAATCATCCTCGAAGTGGTAGACTTTACTTGCCTGAAAAACTATCTACTCGCCTGAAAACCTAGAACCACTGCACCCTCGGAGAGAGGTAGTACCTTTGTGAGAGGACCCAACCTCTCACACTGGTCCTCACCCGAGGGTTCAACCGACATCAGCCAAAGAGACCATCACGCCGCAACCGATGACACCTGCCGAGTACCTGAACCTGTTCCTCCTTCAACACACCTAGACATGTGAAAATTGACCATCTACAATCATTTAGGGTCGAAAGGTGCTTGTTCCTCATACCGTCCCTGCGCGCCTTCGGCGCGCGAAACCATTCCTTTCCGCAGTCTTGTATAACCCAGCAAATGGAGGTCAACACCTGCACTCCTAAGGAATCAGATAAAGAGCCTATCCGCACAACTAACAACCCTACACCAGGCGAGGTCATCAGGGGCCCCAAGCCATAATAATCCCAGCACATCGGTCGGACATGGACTATGCAGCTACTATTAAAAAACAAACCACTGCCCCCCAAAACCAGTCAGAACCGTCAGAAGAATCTACTAACTCCACCCTAAGAAAAAACATCTTCATTCATAGTGGTAGTGACCAGGGTACACCCCGATACTAGCAAACAGGAGATCAGCCAAAGCATCCCAGAATGCAGCTGGTATCATCATAAACGACAAGAGGCATGAAGCGGAGGAGTATCGGTCCACTCCTCCTCCAATTCAATGCCACAACTGCCAGAAATTTGGGCACGTGGCCAACAAATGTAGAGGTACTTTGACCTGTATGAAATGCGGAGGTAACCACCTAACCAGGGCATGTAGTTCCGACTCCCCCTCTTGTCCTAACTATAAGGGCAGTCATCTTAGTAACTTTCGTGGGTGCCCCCATTATAAAAATGTCGAAACGAATATTGAACTAAAAAATCTAGACTCTGTTCTAACTAAACATGTCAGCGCTAATCTGTCTGGCATCTGCCACGATGTAAGCCGTTCAGCGTCACGCCTTTTCAAAACACAAATCTCAGAATCTCTAATTAAAGCCGCTATCAAATAAATCGCCGCTACTTCTATAAAAACAAAAAAATCAACATCAATCTACGCAGCCAACCTTCCACCCGTGACACCTTAGCCAGAAAATTCTGCCGAGTACCTGGACCTTCTCCTCTTTCAACACGCCTTGACATAAATCCAAAAGATGTCAAACAGCCAATGAGGGTCGAAAGGGGCTTGCCCCAAACCGTCCCTGCGTGCATTCCATCCGTCTTGTATCCATTCGCACCTCTGAATTCAGAGTGTGAACACCCTGATCAAGATTATGGAAACACTGGATTACCAGCGAGAATGAAGAGAACCATAGCAGCTCTGGGCGCCTCTTGCCCTATCACCTGGAATATCCAGGAGATAGGTAAGAACGTCCATCTGACTCTGGAGTTCAAAGTTGAAGAAGAGATCAAAACACCACCCTCCTCGGGGAGAGGTAGCACCTTTGGTGAGAGGATCCCCTCTCATACTGGTCCTCACCTGAGGAGGTCAGGAGGCCCTGAAAAGAAGAAGAGAAAAACGAGTCCAGCAACCAGGCGAAGGGATTCCCGTCGCTTGGAAGCTTTCCTGGAAAAGAAGAGAGAGAAGAGTGAGGAGAGGGAGGAGCCAGAGGCAGTCACCATTTCCGCTCCTACTCCCATAGAGACACCCATCTTAGCTTCAGCTCCGCAGCTGGGGACGCCAGATGCGGACAACTCTGTGGAGACTGAGTTGGAAACGGAAGCTGTCTTCTCGCCACTTCCCGATCCCCACTCGCCTCTCCCTTCGATGCCAGAAAGCCCAGCGTCAGAAACTGTCCAACAGATAGCCGAAAAGTTCAAGTCCGATCTGGAAAAACACCGAGAAGAGAGAGAAAAGTACGCGATTGAAAGCGAAAGTCAACACCAAGAGCTACTGGCATTAATTAAAGGAACGGACACTTCAACAAAACCAGGGGCAGCACAACAACAGGCACCTCCAAGGAAAACACCTACCACACCAACAGCCATAGATACCCTTTCACCATCACAGCCACCTCCTCACAAGAAAAAAAAAACAAGAAACACAGACGCCGTTAACTTTCTTCCCTTCCATTTCCCCCTTTAACACGATCAGACATGGTTCATGACAAAGCAAAATTACCTCAATTGAAGGGGTCGAAAGGGGCTTGTTCACCAAACCGTTCTTGCGCGCCTTCGGCGCGCAAAAACCATTTCATTCCAGTCTTGTATCATTTGCCTGGCAATTTCACTGTAATCGTCATGTATTCCAAACCTTGTTATCGATCGGTAGCCAAAACAGTAAAATACCCTTGTGGTATCTGTGACCGAGGATGTGGATCAAATTCTATTGAATGTTCCGGCTATTCGAGATGGATTCACCGTCGATGCATACCAATGTCAACCGACCTTTTGAACAAATGGTCATCAAATGGAGAACTGAATTTTTTTTGCAAAAAATGTGCGTTCAATGGTGAAAGTTATGACGCAAAGGCGGCGTTAGACAGGTGAGTTTTTGTTGATGATAATGAGGCCAGGGGCGTAGCTAGAAGGTTTTTTTTTTTTGCCATTAGATACCCAAAACACCTCTCTCGGTGACGGATCAGCTAGTCTGTCGACAGACGGACGCCCGTGATATAGCCACTGCCTATACTTTAACGAACGAACGAACGAATGAATATGTTATCTATACCCGGTTATAATTGTTATTCATTTTAATTTTATATTTATGTGTAAATAAAAAAATAACTAAAATTGGAAAAAACGGCATCTTCTTACTTTGTCAAATGACCCGGGTTTTAATGTGTGCCTCTGCGATAGAAACTTCGTCATAGGTCAGTGGTCAGTGTTTGAGCCACTGCAGTGAACGGTGATAGGCTTTACAGCAGAGGGGGGGGGGGGGGCATGCAGTCACGGGCCTTCTTTTACGGACCCCACCCACCTTTCCACGATGTTGGCTGCCTTTCCCCGACTTCGGGGCTTATCTCTGAGAGAGCGTAGGGTCGAGTTCTGTGCGGGTTTCCTTTTGAACAGTCATGAGCCAACCAAGATGATGCTTCGCTAAAGTTCTCATTCAAATTGAGCAAATCATAATCTTGATTAGTTCGAGTTTTTTCCCGCACTTACCCTTCGTCTTCACGCCATAACAAAAAACAACCAACAAGATACATCTTTCACTTTTAAACCTGTAGATGAAGATTTCATTAACAAACAAATCAATAAAATAAACCCCAAAAAAGCAACAGGATATGATAACATCTCACCCAAATTACTGAGACTAGCACAACCCATAATTATTAAACCCCTTACTACACTTGTAAACCTATCACTCACTACATCAAAATTCCCAGACGCCTTAAAAGTAGCACAAGTTTGACCATTACATAAAAAGAATAGTACCCTGGATAAAGGAAACTACAGACCAGTAAGCTTTCTACCAGCACTATCCAAGGTTTTTGAGAGATCCATTCACTCACAGCTCAGTGATTTTTTTGATGGGGCTTTCCACCCCTATCTCTCCGCATTCAGGGCTGGCTATAGATGCCAAACAGCACTGCTGAGAACCATTGAGGACTGGAAATTGGCACTAGACCAAAACAAGTTTGTGGGCTGAATATTGATGGACCTCTCAAGGGCCTTTGACTGTCTGCCACACAACCTACTAATTTTAAAACTACAAAAATACGGACTTTCAGATTCAGCCACACAATTACTTTCGGATTATCTTAGACATAGAAAACAAAGTGTTAAACTAGGAAACACCACAAGCACCTTTCTCTCACGCTATAAAGGAGTCCCTCAAGGCTCAATATTAGGCCCAATCCTGTTCAACATCTTCATTAAAGATATCTTTCACTTCATACAACACTGTGATTTATACAATTATTCTGATGACAACACATTAAGTAAATCCGACACCTCATTAGATATAGTAAAAACATCACTGCAAATAAACACATAGGGATGCACGTGTGCTTACACCCTTGCACATACACACCATTACACAACTGCACTCCCCTACACATGCAAACACACACACACTTACGAAGTTCTATGTACGTTTCTTATGATTTTAACCCTGAGCTTTTATGTAATATGTCATATGTATGTCTAACTTATAACACAAATGTGTATGCCATTTAGGTGTTGGTTTTAATAGCTCTACAGAGCTAATGTTTATTGATTTTACTATATTACCGACTTTAAATAAAATTTTTGAATTTGAATTTGAAAATATGAGGGGATTCCGAGTTATTCCGGTCTTTAAAGGTGATTTCGGTTTCTGGTAGGACCCGCCGGAACTGATGTTCAAAACAATAAAAGATTGTCAAGCATTTACTGCTTTTAAATTAAAAAAAACAAAAAACAAATAAAACAACTCATCAATATTGCTCTTCGTCAAGCTTTCGGCCTTGATAAATTTCCAGACTACATCTCCGCACTATACTAAACAACAATCAACATTGAAAAGAAAACTATCACACTGTTTCGTTGGAACGTTTGACGTACGCCGTCGTAATACATGATGGGCTGTGAACATAAATGCCAGATTATCAATATCTCTACGTTATAGCGGAATTATAATAAAACTGCAATGTTCTTGCTTCAGAATCTTAGCAACCAGCCCTTTCCGTAGCACTGCCAGAAGGAAAACTAAATTAATACCTTATTAAACTCAATAGACGGAATCCAGAGAAGAAAAAAAAGAGGGGGGGGGGGATGGGACACAGATACCCGCGGGAGGGGTGGTGGTTAGTAAAAGGCTGAAAAATACATGTCGTGGCGTGGGTACAACCCCTACAGGACAAATCACCTAATTATCCGATACAGACCATTAGCCCGGGCCTCAGCACGGTCACCCACAACCCTTGGCTCAACTGGGCTAAAAGGCCAGCTAGGTCCAAGGCGGTAGGTAGCCCCACTGTGACCAGCGACAGGGGTCCAAATATGAACTACAAAACAGAGGGTATAATATTATCTAATAATTAAAGTACGACCACCGCGGACGGGGCGAAATACACCAGTGGGCACCACATCCACGCATATTATCAAAATACGAACCGCCACGGCACCAAGCGAACCACCATTAATGAAGCAGGGGTAAATCCCGGCGCTTCATGGATGGAGACCACAGTGGTCTAGCTACAATCGCGTCCGTGGGCAAAACGCCTCATGCACTAGCGGACCCCCACCCACCCACCCACGACGGCTGCACTACAACTTTATATACATTAAACGAGGTAACTATAGGCTAAACTTGGCAGAAAGTAGTGGCACATATACGTAGGGAAGGGGGCGGGATAGTAAAACGTGCCCCCTAACCAAGATAATTGCACTCAATATTTGAGTTCCTTATTACAATGCATAGATATGGATGTCATCATTACCGGTGACTAGTGTCCGATCCAATGACATCCACATCCACATCCACACGGCTATTACATACAAAGTACATATTCTATACATCAGTAAATGTAAAACAAATAAAAACAAAAATAAATAGTCAACATGCAGTTCTGTGATAAAGTCTCCAATTTTTAATTTTTGACGCTATTAGCGGTGTGTTTTGGGGGATCTGCTGTATTTTGTATCCGATGGGACTTTGGGACTTATTGGGGACTTGCTGTATTTAGTACAACCGGCCATTACGTATGCATTTTACATTAGTACATTCCAGGGAGTTTCTATGGTCACAAAAATGTCGTTTCGTTTAGAAAATATTCCGTAACCTGATTTTAATATGGTGATATAGCAAATCTACTGCAAAATAAAATTTTTAAAATAATAAAATTTAAAAAAAGACCTCAGTTTACTCTGATTTTCTACTTCAAAACCACGGGTGCTGGTCAATATCGGTGACGTAAACCAATGATATTTTTTAGTCCTTTTGCAATAAATTTCATCCAGGGAAAAATTCAGCTAAATATTTATACAAGCTGGAAAAATCAGTTAACGTTTTCATAATAGTATTACTAGATAACGCTGCATAAAATCAACAAACAAACAAGAAAGAAATTATCGTTAAACACCTATTTGTCACAACTTTTTTCTTAATAATTTAATTAAACGCTTCATCGTGTTGATTCCGATTGGCTATTCCACGAGCCATGTGACTGTCATATAACAGTAGTCTATTGTTTTATGTCTTCTTTGATCCCAGTACAATTATTTCATTGGTTTATGTCAAAAATAGTGTTAAAGCTGAACTGGTCAAATTAATGCATGTTTATTAATCATTCTTTGAAGTGTAAAACGTGTAACACTTTACACTATGGAGTGGTTGCTTAGTAAAAGATACATTATTAAAAGGTAAAACACACACAATTCAGTGAGCCACACTCTCATCGCGTCTTACCACTGTTTTCCCCATAGACAATACTGGGCCCCTCTGACATAATTTATAAGATTTTATTATAAACTTGTTTTTTTAGGATATCTTTTTTTTATTTCTCTGCTTTTTAGTAATAATAATAGTAATAATAATACCTACCTGGCTATATTTTGTGTATTTGTGTGTGATGTTTGTATTGTTGTGCCGAAACGTGTATAACTATACTGTTATTATCTAATACGTGATACGTTATTATACTACACCCACTCAAGTATGTCATTTTCAACGATGCCCATAAAAAAAACTTAGTTAATTATGCAAAAAGGGCGGTGCTTTTCAATAAATACTTGCGAAATAATGTCAGGTTGTGTCGTAGTGTAGTAGTGCAAGCCATAGTAGGCCTTATGTTAGAATTAATTCGCAATTATTTACTGAAATGCTAATAGGCCCTATTTACAAATGGTTTAGGCCTGCCCCCTCCTCCAGTCCAAAAATAACCTCAAATAATGTATTTTAATTTTTTGGGCTTCGTACGTCTTTCAAAGGACGTACCAAACGAAAATTAAAATACGGGCTTTCAGGCCATTTTCGACTACCCCCCCCCCCCCCCTCCAAGTTTCGGACCCCTGTGCTAACGGTTAAGAAAGGGGCTGCATCGTGAATGGAGCTCTGCACTTGACCAACGGTTGTAAGTTGTGACTGCGTGATTCTTGAAGTAATAACTTTATTAAATCAACTTGATGTAATAAGTTATCACTTCAAGAATTGTGCAGTTAAAAACTATAATTCTAGATCACGTTACTCAGCGATGAACTTGAAAATTCAAAACATGCTGCTAAAAACGACGGCCAAAAAACAATAACGTGTTTTTTGGTTCCAAAACCCACCAAAAGTCTCCATTTATAACTGATTTAATTTTTTTGGAGGGGAGGGGGGGGAACCCAACCCCTATCATCCATCGTTACTCGCGTCCAACCCAATCAACGCTCGGGCCTGACTTTGTCATCTGCATCAGTATCCCGACACTTTTGAAAGGAAATCCGTGACAGAATTAACCCTAGGGTCCAAATTTCCATTTCCCCGGCACTGGTATTAATAAGTGTTTTCTATTCATAAGGCACGCGCGAAATTAGGGAAGACACGCATAAATATCGGCCTGATAGAAGCGGGGATATTTGTAATTAATGTTTTGTAAAACAATATATTTGTTTTAAAATAACATCGCAAGTTTTTTCAATGGCCTCAGTCAAGAACCAACAAAGGGGATGTTTTGGCCAACTATTAGGGACGTTTTGACCAACTGTTGGGGATGTTTTGACTAATTTTTGGGAACGTTTTGACCAAATGTTTGTGGGCGTTTTGACCAAAACATTTGGGGACGTTTTGGTTTGGGGATATTTTGACTAGGATTCATAACACACACAACTCGAAATCGAAAGTAAACACTATGATGTCAAGGCCACTTCAGAATCCAAGGTCATTCTGCCGGTCAAATATAATGAACATTTGTATCTATCACGCTTACATGGTTCAGGAACAGAAATTGTTGTTTTTGTAATCGGACATCAGCCCTCTTTCACAATCCTATTCCATCTATGTGTATTGACTGTATTCCCCGAGAACGAAAACTCATATTTTGAAATTGTATCTGAATTCCTGAATGTCAATTTCTGGATCATAAATGTAAGCTGCGAGAAATATCCAGAGCATTCCAAGCGTTCGTCGGCACTGAAGAAATCGTCTCCTTGCTGTTGAACCCATCTTCTGAGATCAGTGTTGCCTGAATTTGAGTCTCATTTCTCTGTGTGACTGTGTTTGAGAATTTAGAATGGAAGATACTGTGCGCCCCATCAATCCTAGCGCGCATGATGCCAAGGCTCCATTTGAGAGACGAGAGAGCGTGATGAAGACTCCTGGAAGAGAAGGCAGTCATGTTACGATGGGAGAACATGAAGGCAAAGGTGCCATCGGAGTTTTTACAAGTGGTGGCGATTCTCAAGGTGGGTATTTGCGAATACACGAGAAGTGATTCAAGTCGGCCCCAAACGAAGTCGGCCCACAAGAGAAGTCGGCCCATGGGATAAGTCGGCCCACGAGAGAAGTCTGCCCAAAACAAAGTGGGTCCACAAGAGAAGTCGGCCCAAAACAAAGTGGGCCCACAAGAGAAGTCGGCCCATGGGCATGGGAGAAGTCGGCCCCAAACGAAGTCGGCCGTTGGGAGAAGTATTATAGAATAAATTTTAATATGAACTTTGGTAAAACCAAGAAGCGCGCGCAACTCACAGTGTTTTTCAAATTATAATGACATAAACTTAACAAAATTTAAAACAGTGTTTAAGGGGTCGTCGAACAAAACATTTTGCATTGTGAACTAATGCATGTACATGCTGTCTTGTAGATTTATTTCCCCCTAAAAACATATCAGACCTACAATATAATATGAAATTTAGGCAAACCTAAAAGCGAGCGAAAGTGATGCATTAGGCCTAATGTGCTGCAGACCTACATTTACTGGTAAAGAATAGGGGACCAACCAAATTTCGAGATAACTACTTTTATCTGCGTTTTGATTGGAAGATATTTTCCATTCCTCTGATTGAAAAATAATTTTATCATTGCTTTGATTGGAAGATATATTTATGGCGTCGTTGTTTTCCGCAATTTATCCGACGAGTTACGGAAATTGCTGCGTTCATTTTTATTTTTTCACAAATAGCGTGTAGCATTTATTGTAACTATTACGAACGTTTAGGAGCCACTACAAGAAAATACAGCAGTGCTGTGCAAAAAAAGGACGATGATAATATTCCAATGCAGTTTTACTGAAAAGGCCATCTTTAAAATAATAAGACTGAGTATCACAAATGTAGTTTCATGATTCGGACCAGATTTTTATATGGGACGTTTCTCACCCAGATCTATGGACGATTCTGATCATATTTCTGGCCGATTCGGACCAGGCTATTGGATGATTCGGTCCATGTTTGTGGACGATTTGGCCCAGGTTTCTGGGTGATTTGCCCAACAGACACACAAACTACACAAGCCAGCACAGACATACACACTTCACAAGACAGCACAGACTTGTCGTTTGAAGTAAATAGGCCTAGAGCTTTATGTGCCAATTTCAATAAGCTGTTTTCATTAATTTCACTGAAAAAAATACCGACGTACTGGTATTGTTTGTAGTTATCACAACAGATAATTCTGTGAGTAATTATGAAACTGCTAATCCTGTGCTTCTGGATTTTTGCAATACATTTTGGGTCCACATACCGAATTTGGTCAAAATCGGCCCAGTAGTTAGCCCGTTGCTAAGGGGGAGCTCTGGTTGCTAATGACATCACGTGGCGTCAACATTGACCTATCTGTTTTCATTTGCAATGCATTTTGGGTCCGTATTCTGAATTTGGTCAAAATCGGCCCGTTAGATAGCTCGCTTCTAAGGGGGCACTCTGGTTGCTAGGGAAATCAAAAGACGTAAACTTCGATCTGTCTGTTTTCATTTGCAATGCATTTTGGGTCCGTATACCGAATTTGGTCAAAATCGGCCCAGTAGTTAGCCCATTGCTAAGTGGGCATTCTGGTTGCTAGGGAAGTCACGTGACGTCATCACTGATCTATCTGTTTTCATTTTCAAAGCATTCTGGGACCGTATACCGAATTTGGTCCAAATCGGCCCAGTAGTTAGCCCGTTGCTAAGGGCGCGCTGTGGTTGCGAGGGAAGTCCCGAGACGTCAACATTGATATGTATTTTTATTTGCAATGCATTTTGGGTCTGTATACCGAATTTGGACAAAATTGGAGCAGTAGTTAGCTCGTTGCTAAGGGGGCACTATGGTTGCTAGGGAAGTCACGAGACGACACCATTGACCTGTCTGTTTCGTTTGCAATGCATATTGGGTCCATATACCGAATTTGGTCAAAATCGGCCCAGTTGTTAGCCCGTTGCTAAGGGGGCGCCCTGGTTGCTAGGGAAGTCACATGATGTCATCATTGATTTATCTGTTTTCATTTGCTATGCATTCTGTATCCGTATACCGAATTTGGTCTAAATCGGCCCAGTAGTTAGCCGGTTGCTAAGGACGCGCTCTGGTTGCTAGGGAAGTCATGAGACGTCAACATTGATATGTCTGTTTTTATTTGCAATGCATTTTGGGTCCGTATACCGAATTTGGTCAAAATCGGACCAGTAGTTAGCCCGTTGCTAAGGGGGCGCTCTGGTTGCTAGGGAGGTCAAGCAACGACACCATTGACCTGTCTGTTTCGTTTGCAATGCATTTTGGGTCCGTATAACGAATTTGGTCAAAATCGGCCCAGTAGTTAGTCTGTTGCTAAGGGGACGCTCTGGTTGCTAGGGAAGTCAGTGACGTCATCATTGATCTATCTGTTTTCATTTGCAATGCATTCTGGGTCCGTATACCGAACTTGGTCCAAATCGGCCCAGTAATTAGCCCGTTGCTAAGGGCACCCTCTGGTTGCTAGGGAAGTCACGAGACGTCAACATTGATATGTCTGTTTTTATTTGCAATGCATTTTGGGTTTGTATACCAAATTTGGTCAAAATCGGACCAGTAGTTAGTCCGTTGCTAAGGGGGCACTCTGGTTGCTAGGGAAGTAACGTGACGTCATCATTGATCTATCTGTTTTCATTTGCAATGCATTCTGGATCCGTATACCGAATTTGGTCCAAATCGGCCCAGTAGTTAGCTGGTTGCTAAGGATGCACTCTGGTTGCTAGGGAAGTCACGAGACGTCAACATTGATATGTCTGTTTTTATTTGCAATGCATTTTGGGTTCGTATACCGAAATTGGTCAAAATCGAACCAGTAGTTAGCCGGTTGCTAAGGGGCGATGTGGTTGCTAGGGAAGTCATGCGACGACACCATTGACCTGTCTGTTTTCGGTTCACTTTGTTCCAATAACATGCAGTGTTGGTTTGAAGTGAACAGCGTTTTGCAAATGCAAAACAGATAAATCACGTGACAGAATACTCCGCAGAATCGAACAACAGCGGGATCCCAACAGCCAGCCAGCAGACGATGAAATCCAATGTGCATATATGGGAACATTTAGCTTTTCAACAATTTCTGTCATTTCGTCAGCAAAGCAAACGACAGTTGAGTTTGTTTGGAAAAACTTTAATTTTGAAAAGCATGTTCAATAAATTATTCACAGTCTTCATGGAATGATCTGAGGAGAAATCTCGCATTACATCGTTCGCTTTTTAGGGGGCATCATTCGATTTGTTCGCTTCTGAAAACGAGAGCTGGGGTTCCCCATGTGTTTACTTACGGTTTCCGGTTTAGATTGGATGGCATAGCTTTCCTTGTTTTTTCCAATTTCACGTACACGTTGTCTATTAGGCTTGCTTCAAAGCAGCCCTTTGGGCTGCTTTTGCGCGCGCTATTAAGGTTGTACTCACTTTTATGTCAGAAATCAAAAAAATTCTGAGATTAAATAACTTATCCAACATTTTCAAACTAAACTTATCCAACAATGAATGGAAGCATAAATCTTCCACGAATGTTCACGTCTTCACAGTACAACGTTACGTACTGGTATTTTGAATGGTAAAAAAACGAGACTACATTTTTTTTTTTCATCTCAGTGGTGCACTTAAGGATCGACATTACAGCGAAATACTGAAATATATCGAAATTTTAGTAAATAATGTTTACTTACTTACTTATGTTTACTTATGATGCTAGTGGGCGCTGGCTCATCGCCACTATGTCCACCTCTGAAACTTCTTCTGTAGCGTCGTCTTCTGGTTTTATTTCATGTATTGGTTGTGAGACTCTGCTGTACCGCACTTCCGCCGTGTAATCAAACCTAACTTCCTGTAGTTTCCAAAATTTATCCAGCTTTTTTCAAATATCTGTAAGTTTGGGGCATTTACTACATCCTGTGGCAGGTTGTTCCAGGTACTGGTAACTCTCTGGCTGAATGCATTTTTTTTATGTCTGTTCTTGCTGTAGATTTCTTTAATTTGTAGTCATGTCCTCTCGTGACGCTGTCTTTAACCTCGTTTAGTATACTTCCTACTTCCGGATCATAGCAGTGGAATAATTTATAACATTCGATCATGTCGCCTCGGTGGCATCAATATTGTAGTGTCGGCAGGTCTAGTTTTCGTAATCTTTCCTCATAGTTGAGATTTCTTAGCTCCGGTACTAATTTTGTCGCTCGTTTCTGGACTTTCTCTGTGATATGTATATGCTTTTGTTTATATGGCATCCATACTTTTTGGGCATACTCCAGGTGTGGTCTGACCAGGCCTTTATATAGTTTTGTGAGTGTCTCGCCATCTAAGTGTGTAAAAGATCGTCTGATTGCACCAAGCGTTGCATAGGCCTTCTGCAATATTTGGTTGATGTGGCTGTCAAAACTTAGGTTTGTATCTGTTATTACTCCTATATCTTTCTCCTCTGTGGTAACTTTCAGATTGCATTTTGATCCATCTGCCCGTTCCAATGTGTATTTCGGCTCATATTGTTGTTTGCCTAGGTTCATTGCCATACATTTATCGGGATGGAATTTTAAAAACCATTTATTTGACCATTCTTGCAGGTTGTCCAGGTCATCCTGTAGTATTTGTATGTCATTCATGTCCCTTATTTCTTTGAAGACTTTTGTATCATCCGCAAACATAAATACTTCTGATAACACTGACAGAGGGAGATCATTTATATATATGACGAACAGTATAGGTCCAAGTACACTGCCCTGAGGTATGCCGCTTATAACATCGTGGTCATCTGTGCTTTGGCCATTTACAATGACTCTTTGTGTTCTGCCGGCCAAAAAGTTCTCAATCCACCTGAACACCTGTCCCTTGATTCCATAGTTTGCCAATTTTTTCAGTAACCTTCTGTGTGGGACTGTGTCGAAGGCCTCCATGAAGTCCATATAGACGACATGCGTTGAATATCCTTTGTCAATTGTTTCTATCCATTTTTCTAGACTGTTGAGTAGCTGTAGGGTGGTTGATCTTCCCGATATAAATCCAAACTGCTTCTTACTGAATAATTTATTTGATTGCATGTGTTCTATTATACCACCCCTTATCAAAGATTCCATAACCTTGCAAAGTATGCATGTCAAACTAACTGGACGGTAATTGCTTGCAGTCGATTTCTGTCCTTTCTTGTAGATTGCCGATATGTTTGCCCTTTTCCACTCCTCTGGTAGTTTCCCCTGTTTTAGGCTGCTATTAAAAATTATTTCCAATGGTTTGCTCAGTGTGCTTGCCAGTTCCTTCAGAATGCGTGGGTGTATACCATCCAGTCCTTGTGATTTTTCTGGGTTCAGTCCTTTAAGTTTTTTACATATCATTTCTTCAGTTAATTCTATATCCGTAAAATCTGTCGGTGTCCTACTTTCCTGTGTGTCTGGTAGTTCACCCGGTGCCTCCTTTGTAAACACAACCGAGAAGAATTTTGCAAGTATATCAGCTTTCTCCTTGTCATTTTCTGTCAAAGTACCATCCTCCTTTTCTAGGTCTGCTATGCCCGTTTTGACTTTGGTTTTATTTGCAACGTAGTTCCAAAATTTTTTGGGATTCAACTTTGCTTCCTTTGCTATACTTTTTTCATGGGCTTTCTTAACTTTCCTGGTTAAAGTTTTAACTTGGTTCCTGAACTTTGTATACTGAGTGTAGTGCTCTGGTTTCCTGCTTTCCATATATCTTGTCCATGCCCTGTGTTTTTTCTTAATTATGGCTACGTTTTTTTTGTCTAGTGGTGTGTTCCTCTTTGCACGACAGCTTATATTCCTCTGTATTCCACGTTTTGGTATGTTATTGTCTACCGATTCCTTTAAAATCTTGCAGAATATTTTCCATTGTATGTCTACGTCCACTTCTTCTCTTAGTATTCGCTGCCAATCTAAGTCTAAATCTTTTTCTATCCCTTTGTCAAAAGTTTTCTTTTCTATTGATTTTTTCTCTTGGGTGTAGCACTTATAGCTGAACTTTACAGTGCCATGGTCAGTTTTTCCCACTGGGCTCTCAACTCGTAAGTTTGATATCTTTTCTTCCTCATTTGTTATTACCAGATCCAAGATGTTTGGTGTTTGGCCAGTGCGGGCTCGAGTGGGAGAGTCTACATGTTGTATGAGAAAATTTTCCTGCAAGCTTGTAAGAAATCCTTGGCTCCTCTGCCCTTGTGTAGTCCACATATTCCAGTTTATCTCTGGGTAATTAAAATCTCCCACAATCAAGATATGTGTGAATTGCTTACGTGATGCTATTTCTTTGATAATACCATTCAAAAGTTCGTCATTTTCTGTTGTACTTGTGTAGGGGCTCCTGTAAACATTTCCTATCAGGAGACAGTCATTACCTTGCAGCTTAATTTTCAGCCATATTGCTTCCTTAAAATCTGGTATAAGTTGTATCTCTTCTGCTGGTATATTCTCCTTTACATATATTGCTATTCCTCTTCCTTCATTGTTGTTTAATTTGCTATGATTCATTTGGTAGTTTTCCAACTTATAATGTGCTATACCAGGTTTCTCCTTGCATTGCTTAGGTTTCATTTCTGTTACTGCTATAATGTCAAAATTTTCTTTCTCTACTAGAATGCTTATCTCGTTCATCTTGTTTGACAAGTTGTCTGCATTAAATGTTAAAACGTGCAATCCTTTTACAGTGCTTTGTTGGAGCGAGGTGCTTTTGTGAAACGTATTAACATCCTTTTTACACTTATTTATTGGTGTTTTTATCGGTCTGTTCTTCTCTTTACTCTTTGAATGACCATTCGGGGGCCTCTGACCCTGTAGAACCAGTCCCCCGAATTCTCGTTTTTTGCTATTGCCTCTTGTTGGAGCTTTTTTTTCTCCTCCCTCTCTTCTTTTGTGAGATCACAGCTGAGGGATATCACAGAAAATTTACTGCTGTCTTTTAACTTATGTCCCTGTTTCAGTACATTAATTTTCTCCTCCGCTATTTCAAATGTTACCAACATTGGTCTTGCTCGATCGCGTTTTTTTCCTAATCTGATAACTTTCCTAATAATGTTTTTAGTTGCTATGCCTAATTCAGTGCAGATTTCTTCCATGCACTTGGCGTCATTTTTTTGTTTTTCTTCCCCTGAGTCACCAGTTGGTTCTTCTATATTAAATAATATTAGATTCCTTTTCCTAAGCTCCTGTGCCTTATCTGCCTTTTTTTCTTCTGTCAACAGCTTTTTTACCTCTGTAGTTAGGTTCCCATCTGTTGTTTGTTGGTCATTGTTTTGTGTAGATTCCTCCAATGTCCCAACTCTCTCTTTTATTATATTCATATCTTCTTCCATCTTGTCTTGTCTTTTCTCAATTTTTGTTATTCTTCCCAGTAATTTTGCTGCTCCAAGATTGCAGCATTTACAGTACCAGTGAACAGGTGCCGGATTTTGTTCATCTGACGAGTCAACTCCTTTTAGGAAATTATACACGTCTTTTGGAATTTTCTGACATTTTGTGTGGAACCATAGGTTACATATTTCGCTTTCCAATGCATCGTCTCTTTCTGTTACCACTTTATTACAGCTCCCCCATTTTTCAATCCCTGCAGATGTACTGTCTTTTCGTTCATGCCTGTGACATACTTGTAGTCTGGCCTTTGTATTTAATTTAAGAATTTACTTTTACTGATTAATATACCAGTCTTTTAGGGAACAGAGCAATCCCCGTCTCCCTATTATATTATATCTTTGTCTATTCTGGTTAAATCTTTGAATATATTTTATGCAGGGAACAGAGCAATCTCCGTCTCCCTAATCCTAAATTCTTCTCTTCACTGCTCAGTTAGATCTTGACCATCTCCTTATAAACTGGTAGATTCTCAGTAGCCAGAGCTTTGAAAGACTTTCTCCTGGGTGAATACCATCTAATAATAGGTGATACCGCTGTCTTGTTTTTTAATCACTGATAATACCAGTATGTAACATCAGTTCCTAGAAAGCTCTTTGGGATTTCTAGGAACTAATGTTACGTACTGGTATTTT
This sequence comes from Pictodentalium vernedei, assembly GCA_031216915.1. Lineage (NCBI taxonomy): Eukaryota > Metazoa > Mollusca > Scaphopoda > Dentaliida > Dentaliidae > Pictodentalium > Pictodentalium vernedei. Next base: position 41,922,755 of record CM062293.1, read on the forward strand.
GAATGGTAAAAAAACAAGACTACCTTTTTTCATACATCTCAGTGGTGTCCTTAAGAATCAACAAAACGGCGAAATACAGAAATAGTGTATATCGAAATTTCTGTAAATAATAAGTGATAACGCTGTCTTGTTTTTTATCACTGATAATACAACTACAGTACGTGGAGAGTGGATTGTAACTAAATCACCCGTGGAGTGGATTTATTATCCAAGCTATAACTTTCAGATTAAATTGTACATATCGACAAAAAACACAAGCAACGTTTCAGCCAATGGACCTCCGGGTTTAACCCGGAGGTCCATTGGCTGAAACTTTGCTGGTACTGGTTATGCTTTGCAACAAATTTGCAATTATTGCTCAGGTGGAATCTCCACTCTGCAGGTGATTTAGTGATAATACACTCTCCACGTACTGTACCTAACATCAGTTCCTAGAAAGCTCTTTGGGCTTTCTAGGAATTAATGTTACGTACTGGTATTTTCAATGGTTAAAAAACAAGACTACATTTAGTGTATCGAAATTTCAGTAAATAATTGTCACTGATAACCCCATTAACTGCTACGTTTATGTCTGTTTTCCTCTGTTAATACTGCCTATTTTTGGACACTGATAACACCATTACCCGCTACGTTTATGTCTTCTTTCCTCTGTTAACCCTTTACCCAACATAACGTCAAAAAACCGGCCAGCGCTATTCTAAAAAATCGCCAATTAATTTTCATTATTTTTTTCATTTTTTGTCTCAAAAGCATAGGTTATGACCCCTCATTGGAACGAGCTCGTTCCAATGAGGGGTCATAACCTATGTTTTTGAGGCAAAAAATGAAAAAAAATTAGTTATTCAAGAATTTTTTTTGCAAGTGTCGTCTGCTTTTCATGTTAGGTAAAGGGTTAATACTGCTTATTTTTATAATCTTAATTAAATATTGAAAAAAAAACTGTTATGTTGTCATTTTTGCCCTTTGAAAGGATCTTACAAAACCCACCACCCAAAAAGGCATTTTTTTGCCACTCAGTCAAAAGAAGCCATCTTATGTTTTGTTCACTTCCATCGAAGCCTCCTAATCTCTCCCCCACCCCACCCCACCACCACCCTTTCTGCAGAAAGTGAATTCGACCACTGTCCTACAAGACCATCGGCACCTGCTCTCAGCCATTTGACGAAATAAAATGCTGAACTAAACGCTACTCTTATTATAGGGAGGGAGATTTTTCTTTGCATTTTATTTCATCAAATGGCCGAGAGCAGGCCCAAAGACCATTGGAAGTAGTCCTGTAGTTTGTGGGGCCGACTTCTCCCAAATGGTTGGGACCGAGTTATCCTGTAGTTTGCGGGGCCGACTTCTCTCGTGGGCCAACTTCTCCGAAAATGTTTGGGCCGACTTCTCCGGGGCTGAGTACACAATGGGCCAACTTCTCTGCATCCCGGTATTTGCATCTGATATTCAAATCAAATTTCAAAGTAGATCTGTATATGAAAAGATTGAATTGCTTGGACACCCACAGAAATGAATACTGGACTTATCACCGAAAGTTCATTTTGCCAGAAAAGACAGTTCGGCGGAACTTAAAATTTTTTAAAAAAGTCACTTCTCCGAAATTTTTTTTTCTCCAATAAAAAAGACAGAAAAGACAGTTCGGTGGAAAAGAAAATTTTTAAAAGAGATAATTCGGCAAATTTTTTTTTCTCCAATAAAAAAAGACAGTTAGCCAGAACATAAACTTTTTAAAATTGACACTTCGCCGAAATGTTTTGATGATAAAAAGTAACAAATATAACCTTTTTTCGCAGTCTGTCAACTTTTCAACTGGTAATAATTCTTTACAGACCATTCAGTTACAGATACTTTCACAATATGTTTTATTTTTTCTTCAATCAACTGCAGCAAACCAAAGTAAAACGAAGTTATTGTTCACAGTGTACACCCCTTGAAAGCGATTTCAGCAATTTATGTTTCCAGAAGTTAGGTCACAAGTCAGATCAGAGGCTGCAGCGTGCCCATTTGCTTCCGCTTCAACAATAGTGACTAAAGTCGATGCACCGGCTTCTTTGGAGAGCTGACAGCTGCTTGTTGTTGCTTGGTGGTTCTCCGGCTTCCTCCACCCGTAAAACTGTCACCGACATGATATGACCCTGGCTGTTAATGTGTCGTTAAACCCTAATAAATAATGCACCGGCTTCTACACTCTCAAAGGCAGATTCATAAGCTAGAATGGCAAATCGCATACGTCAAAGTACTAGACCAACAAATCCAAGTGACATAATAAACTTGACAATACAAGCTGATCACATACCATGTTGCCATTACTGCTTTTACTGTTTTGTGTTGTTTGCAATGATGTTATTTCGATATAAAAATAATAAGGCCACACTAAGTAGATCTTCTGTTTCTCGGGCCATTATTTGTAAAATTTCATGCGGGCGAGCAGGTTTTTATTTTATTTTTTATTTCTGTAATTATTTCTTTGCCACCAAAAAAGTTCATGTCCTTGGTATGTTTTAGGCCTCATAATCTGCGGAGAAGCATGGGTGGTGGTGTATTTCGTCCCTTGAGAGCAAGAAGGCTTTGCAATGCACTCAAGGGACAAATTTATCAATTTTTTTTTAACTTTGATAAAATATCAGACATAAACCATTTAATTTTTATTTTCTTTAAGTTTGCATTGGTTATAAAAAGAGAGCATGCGGCAGCCAAAAGGGCCATGCGGGAGGGCCTGAGAAACAGATTTTTAATTTTTTTAAGCCTAAAAATAAACTTGTGTTGTTGTTTATAATTTCCAGAAAAGTCACTAAGAGCTAACCTTCGACGTTTCGCTGAAAAAAAGACTGTTCACCGGAAAATATGAAAACAATTTATTTTGGTGAACTGTCTGATATTTGCCGGCAAATAAACTTTTTTCGGAGAAAAAAATGACTATTCGCTGGAAAATATCAGACACCTCGTCGAAAAATCTATTTCGGCGAAGTGCATGATATTTTCCAGCGAATAGTCCCTTTTTTCGGCGAAGTGTCCAAAGTTTTGGCGAAGTGTCCGAAAGTACAGCGAAAAGTCCAGCTTTTTTCTGGCAAAATGTCCAAATGTTCGGCGAACTGTCCAATTTTTCCTTCCAGCGAAATGTACTTTCGCCAAAAAGTCCAATCCCCACAGAAATCATTGAAGGGAGGCTACAATTACAAACATTGCAATGAGTTTTGTTTAGTTTTACTGAACAAATATTCACATTGGGTCAGGGTCCCCGGGTCGTATTGGTTATTGCCCCAATTCCCGTTCGCCCCTCGGGTCATTCAGCCTAAATCCTCGTTTGCCCCGGGTAATTTCGCCCTACAGACAGAGGTTGGTGGTTTCGCCCGCGAAATTTTATTTTGGGAATGCATTGTAATGGTTTCCTTTAGTACGTTTTTCCCCCGATCGAAGTAATAAAAAAAAGGTATTTGATGACTGGATCCACATCGCATAATGCTACACAAAAATGTCCAAATGCTAACCATTTTTTTTCTTCATATTTGCCCCATATTCACTATTTAATATCACTTTTTGAAACGAAGATGGAAACTGCTAATCAAATTTTTAAAAACCCAAAATACCCTGAAAAAGTATTTAAACCTACAGTATCCCATCGTTTAAAATCATCTAGGGTTGCCCCTTTAGTTAATTTGAATGATAATAATAACACTTTGGCCAGTCGCTGATTTGTCGCGGTTCTCAGACGAGAAGGCCTTGGTTACCCCCTGTACTCCCAACTGCTTCCCTATTCCCACGCTTCTCCTCTCCTCCCAACACTCAGCGACGAACTGCTTGATGACATCCTTGCCCCATTCTTCCCAATCTCTCCGATTAGCATATTAACCCTCTCCCTTGAGTCTCCCCCTAACCACATGTCCTTCATTCTCCCATCCCGCTTCCCCATTATACACCCAGTGAATCTTATTCTGTTGGACTGGGACTTTGGGCATTCTAGAAGAAAGTATTCCAGGGTCTCCACCATGCCCAAATTAAACATCTGGCACTCCTTTTCCCAATTTTCCCCCTCAGCTCCAATGACCGCTACCTCTGCTTGAACAACAGTGACCCCCCCCCCCCCCCCCAAAGGTGCCATCAGGGTACTCTTCAAAACCTGGCTTCTCTTTATCACGCAGACCACCCAAAGACCTCTTTAATTTGACCCCCTCTCGCTAATTACGGTTACAATCCTCCATGACCCTTTCTCTGACGATTTTTTTTACCCTGGTTTTCCCCAACGTCCAGGTCTGAGATCTTCAACCAATGAGTAGTTCTCTACTAGTTCCCTCACTTGGACCATCCACCCCGTCTTGATATTTGAGTTGAAAATTCTCAGGAACATTACTTTACACCATCGGCTGTCGGGGAGATTTACCAAATAATTAAGATAACCGAGTTTCAACGGGTCTATCCTGTCCTTGATCCTCATCCACCCAAGCTCACCCCTGACTGCTTCTAGCACTGTACTCGACCCTGTTATCCATCAGCCTGCATCGTTCTGCAGGACTTCCAATCTCTTTATGCCCGTCTGGTTTAGGGGTACCACTTCCGTACCGTATGTTATACTTGGCAGACCCTCCATTTCCCAGATGGTTTTCCCCATGAAAACCTTATTGAAACTGTTTCTCCCTATAAGTTTCATTTGGTTAAGGATTCGCTTTCCCTTCGGAATCAATTTATTTGTGTGGTTTTGGTAGATACCTCTTCCTGTAATGTTTATATTTACCCCCAAATACTCGTAATCACCTGTCTCTCCTACACTGAGAAGTTTGCTGCTACCTTCCGGAATGCAGAACTCCCCCGCTCTCCATCTTTGAGTGAGGTCCACTTTGCGGCCCACAGGTATAACTTTGCTCTTGCTTTCATTAAGTTTGAGTCTCCATTTGCTCCCATATTTCCCAACAATTCCCAGCATTTTCGTTAGCCCCTCTGCGCTTTCTGACACTAGCACCATATCGTCTTCACAAAATAGCCCTGGGATCTTCAGGTCCCCAGCTGCTACCCCCTCGTCGCTATGCAGGAGTTCATCTCCTAAACCTTTGATGTACAATGCAAGCAGAATTGGCGAAAGGATACACCCCTGTTTTAGGCCTAACTCCATAGGCGCACATTTTGTTGTAATGTTTCCCAGGCTAAGTTCACTCTGTACGTCTTTATATAATGCTTTCATAATTCCAACAAACTTGCCTCCTAAGCCCAGAGCCTCCAGCTTGTGCTACATACCCTCCCTCCATACTCTATCGTATGCCTTTTTGACATCCAAAAAGGCCATAAACATCTTTTTCTTTTCTGCTTTTGCAGATTCTATCATTTGGGATAGCGTGAAAAGATGGTCAGTAACTCTCCTTCCCTTCCTGAAGCCATTCTGGATTTCTCCTCAAAAAACCGTTCTCTTCAATCACCTCCTCTAGTCTCCCATACAGGACTTTACAGAAAACTTTTCCAGTGTTGCTACTGACAGAGATCCCTCGATAGTTGTCCAAAACATCTTTTTCCCCCTTTTTGTGAATAAATGTCACTTTGCTTTCTCTCCACTCCTTTGGGACATCTTGATTTTCTATGGCTAGATTGAATAGGGCAGTTAGGCTTTCCACAAATTCCTCTCCCCCTTTTTTGATAAACTCATTGGGAATTTCATCCACCCCTCCCACTTTTCCATCCCTTAATTTTGAGATCACCTTTCGCACCTCCTCCATTTTAATTTCGCTGCACCCGAAGTTCGATAGGTTTTCCTCGACCTGATTCGAACACTCAGGTGGGCTCCCCATGCCCTATCGCATATCGTTTACCTTTTCCCAGTGCTTGACTAGTTCTGATGCGACTTGATCTTGCTTGTCTGTAACTCTACTTTAATACTCTGTGGATTACTTCCTTTGTTACGTTTATTCACCCATTTCCAAAATATGTTAGAACTCGACCCCCCTTTCATTTTTTTCGTCCTAATAAGACTGCTATTTTGCACTCTTCGATTATCATATTTAATCTTATTTACTTTATTTCGTGCTTGTTGGTATTCTTCCTTTGCTACTGTGGCCTTGTTGCTTTCTGCCCCCTTAAGTTTTCTACTTCTCCTGTAAGCCGCACATGTAGCTTTTCTATCCTTTATGGCCCTTTTCAGTTCTTCATTCACTCTCTACCCAAGTTCCCGTGTTGGCACCCTGATCTTTCCTACACTTTCCTTCCCTGCCTCCATTAGGCTCGCAACTATGGCATCGGCCATCTTCTGGACACTGCCCCCCTTGGGTACTACGGTTGAAAGCTTTGGTTTCAGTTTTTCATTGAACTTCGTCCAGACAGCATCTCTTTTGAGTTCCCAAATCTCCTTGAAGCTTCCTTTGATTTTTACTAGGTTTTTGGCCCTGATCGTCACTGTAATCAAGTTGTGATCACAATCCCCCTCCATTTTACCCTCACCATCCACTTCTACCCCTATCACCTCCCTCCATAAATTAATATCTGTGAGAATGTAGTGGATTTTTGATTTTCTGTCCTTCCTCTCCCAGTTCAATTTCCCCTTACACCTCACGTCCCTGTTCAGAATTTTCAGACCGAGCTCGTTTGTGAAGTTTCACAGCTTCCTTCCATTCCTGTTGACTTTCTTGTCCCCATCCTCTATGCCTTCCTCATTATCACCTATGTGTCCATTAAAGTCACCCATCAGAATTATACCGAGCCCCGTTTTGTAGTTCTGTGATATTGGACCTTAGTGTTGAGTATATCGAGTCATTCAACTCGGGTTTGCTTCCCTCCACCGCATAGTACACAATCCCAAGGGCAATACTTTTGTTTCTCAGATTGATCCTTACCCATCCAATTTCTTTCGATACCTCAGCTGAGGTGCTGACATCTTCCAGGTCTGTGATCAGCGACGGTTTTAAATCCTTAATGTCCATGCCTTCCCCTCCCCCTTTTTTCTGGCCTTCCGTTCACCCTACACCTATCCACACGCACCCCCTAACTTGGTCTACCCGTTCCTCGTGTCTTATCCACGTTTCGCTTAAGCCCATGCTGTCAAACTCCTCTGCCTCGATCAATGTAGCAATTTCACTTACTTTCCGGTGGAGACCCTGGATATTGCTATAACCCACTTCCAGGGTATCGAGATTCATTGGTTTCCGCCTACTGGTCCCATTATTATCTAGTCCCTGTATGTTTATATGTCCTATTTTGTATACTTGTGCTTTCCTTGGGGTGCTATTCCTATTAAAGTGGATTTTTGGTCCCTTTCCCTTATCCCCCTTATCCCATTTTTTACAACTATATAACACATTTCCTGTGTTCATTCCCCCCTTCTCGAACATCGGTTCTCTGAATTTAAACTTGATGTTTCACAAAACTACTTGTCTTGGCTGACACAGAACTCAACACGATGAACATGGAAATCACCTTGTTTACACCCAGCGACCTGTGACCTTGCATAGATTAAAAGCCAAGATGGCAGTTTCGAAAAAGGCTTATTTTATTGTTACTAACTTGAGAAATGTTACCGTATCTGCAATAACTGCATTGACCGATACATGAGAGCAGACAAATAGCTCTTGGGTTTTGGTGGTATGTCGATGAGGTATGGATTAAATAATAACAAGACCAGCAGTGATATTATGTTTTATTCCTGATTTACTTATGTATTTGTTTATGATACAGTTTAGTATTCATAAGCACAGTATTTGTGTATAATTTGTATAATATCTGTAACAATGCATTCCAATTATCAATCAGCCTGTGCCGTTTCTATTCTGTGGGTCTTTTCCCCGGACACCTCTCCATATATGTTTTCATTCAGTTTGAGTCATCAAGTCAATGTTACCAATAAGAAATTTCTTTTGCACTTATGTAATAATACCAGTACATTCATCCAATGCAGGAGGTATTTGATGTTAATTTTCTTCCATTAAATTATAATGTTAATTAATGGTGGAAAAGTACTTTAAAACCATTAAATAAAATCATTGCCCTTTCGCCCTTCATACCCAAGTCTTTTCGCCCCAATAAAGGGGGTGAAACAACCTGGGGCAAACAGGAATTGGAGCAAAACGACCCAACACTGGGTCAGGACAAGTCAGACCAAAGACCATCAGCCCAAGACCAGTCGGACCAATTTTGAAGACAACTAGGCTCAGTTTGGAAGACAACTCTGACCACTTTTAAAGACAATTCAGACCTGTTTTGAAGACATCGTGGACCAATGTTTTGGGTGACTTGGACCTGTTTAACCCTTTACCCAACGAATCGCCCGCATCCGCCCGCGTAATATGCAAATTCAGCAGTTGAAAAAATATTATTTTTCAAAAAATTTCAACAAAACCATATCATGTGACCCCTCGTTGGAACGAGCTCGTCGAGCTCGTTCCAACGAGGGGTCACATGATATGGTTTTGTTGAAATCTTTTGAAAAATTTGAAAAAAATCATATTTAAAATAATAAAATTTGATATCGTCTGCGTTGGGTAAAGGGTTAACCCTTTACCTAACCTGAAAAGCAGATGACACTTGCAAAAATAATTCTTGAATAACTAATTTTTTTCATTTTTTGTCTCAAAAACATAACGTTATGGCCCCTCATTGGAACGAGCTCAACGAGCTCGTTCCAATGAGGGGTCATAACCTATGTTTTTGAGACAAAAAATGAAAAAAATAATGAAAATTAATTGGCGATTTTTTAGAATAACGCTGGCCGGTTTTAGCCGTTACGTTAGGTAAAGGGTTAATACAGCTTGGACCAATGTCAAAGACAACTTGGGCCAGTTTTTAAGACAACTCGAACCAACGCTTGGAATAAGTAAATAAAGATAAAATACTGTTAAAATGCCAAAATAAACAAATAAAACTTTTATTTGTTAACAGAAAGCTTGTTCCAATTCCTTCTGCGCTTCACCTGGTTTAAAAAAATTTGAGAGTTAGATAAATTATTGGTACATGTAGAAACAGAAGTTTGCAGTTCTACATGTATATTGTGACTGTTGTGTAATTGTTGCTGTTGACAGAGCGAGGGGTGGGTTTCTTCCACATCCAGAGTTGCGAGGCAATTAGGGCTGTCATGATTAATTGGCTAATCGATTGTCGATCGGTCATGTCAGAATCGATTAGTATTTTTCGTTGTTGAAGAACCAGTAAATGTTATCCCGTTTTAGACATTTAATAATGAAAAAAAAATTGGATGAAAAAACTATTGTTTCTGAAGGTAAAAGGTCAAGAACATCGACGCTAAACCTCAGGAAGCCATTAGAAGCATTTGTCTTTTAGGTACGTTCAAAGCTTTGATGTTCTGAATTTTTGAACCGTCAGTGTAATAATCAAGACCAGTGGGCAGTTGCGAAGTTCGCTACTGATTACCAGTCTTGATTATTACACTGATGGTTCAAAGGTTCTGAACATCAAAGCTTTGAATGTATCTAAAAGAGGATCGTCTTCGTTGTTTACTTTAGGTATGTCAACTGACTTCAACTTAATTTTTAACGACTTCAAAGAAACGGAGAGGGAGGGTCATCTAGGTATGATTAATTGATTATTGTTTATTATTTGCGACGATTAATCAATTCCTAAATTAAAAAATCGTGACAGCCCGAGAGGCAGTCCTCACAGACTCAATCCAAAAGTTCTCAATGAGTAGCTAGGCTGTCCTCTTTTGTATCTTTATTAGAGAGAGATATAAATCTGCTATTGTATATTGTGACTCTTGTGTAATTGTTGCTATTGATAGTGCGAGTGGTGGGTTTCTTCGTAGTCCATTCCCCACACACAGAGTTGTGAGGCAATCCACACAGACTCAGTCTGAAAGTTGTCAATGAGTAGCGAGGCAATCCTCACTGACTTCAATCAGATACCAAATCTTACTCACAAGAACCAAGCTGTTTTCAAAAGCATGCCAAAATAACTGAAAAAATCATATTACAGTAGAATCCTCTAAATTGAATATCCATTTTGCCAGTGAAAATTATTCAATTAACAGGAGATTACAATTAACAGGGATCTGGTCAGTTTCCTGTGTTCTGGGGGTAAACTGAGCATTTATTCTATTATATCTTGTTTGACAGACCTCATAATAGAATAAATGCCTGTATTGGATGTAGTGAGGCCAAAATGGTTGATAAATAAGGGGAATTTGGTGCGTGTCACAGTAATTTTTTCGACATATTACAAAAATTTATATACAATTAACAGGAGTTTACTCTACAACCCATATGCAATTAATAGATCAAATTCGTACTGAAGGTATGGTAAATGGTTTTGTGTTTGAAAATTATATTCATTTAACAGGGATATACAATTAAGAGATATCCAATTAAGTGGGCTCCTCTGTATAACCTATTTGATGTTGGTCTGAGTTGTCTTCAAAGCTGGTCAGAGTTGCTTTCAAAAGTGGTCCGAGGTGTCTTCAAAACAGGTCTGTCTGGTCTTGGGCCAAGTGGTCTTTGGTCCGAGTTGTCTGTAATTCATTCATATTGCAATCCTCAGCTCATTGACCATGGACACTTCATAGGGACTGGGTGTTCTCTTGGTTTCTAAATAACAAGCAGGCAGGCCTGAAAATAAGCAATCTGACATTTACAGAATGAGGTCCCCAGAGGGTGAATTTGATGATGCTATCCCATACAGTGGGCCAATTATCCTCTGGGTACCTCTTTGTTTAGTTTTGAGACCAGATTCAGATTGAGGTTCACAGAGGGCAAATTTAGTGATGCTACCCTGCTGTGCTGGGTAGCATCACTAAATTCACCCTCTGGGGGCCTCATTTTGCAGATGACAGTCTGCTTATTTTCTGCTTGCAAGCAGGCACAAATAATGGCCAGTGGCCCAACAGAAACCATTAACAACTTGAGGTGTTATAAGGTATTATAAGTGGCCCGCGACTTCATCTCAGGCCGCTAATAAGACAGAGGGCTGTTCACAGTAACTAAATTTGGTGAAAAATATTTTGAAAATACTCAACAGGTCAAAAGTTCAAGACTTTCACATAGACATCATAAAAATAGCATTCCGGCAAGGTGTGTGTATAAACTTTCACATAGACATCATAAAAATAGCATTCCGACAAGGCGTGTGTATAAATTTTCACATAGACATCATAAAAATAGCATTCTGGCAAGGCTTGTTTATAAACTTTCACATAGACATCATAAAAATAGCATTCCGACAAGGCTTGTTTATAAACTTTCACATAGACATCATAAAAATAGCATTCCGGCAAGGCTTGTTTATAAACCTTCACATAGACATCATAAAAATAGCATTCCACAAGGCTTGTTTATAAACTTTCACATAGACATCATAAAAATAGCATTCTGGCAAGGCTTGTTTATAAACTTTCACATAGACATCATAAAAATAGCATTCCGACAAGGCTTATTTATAAACTTTCACATAGACATCATAAAAATAGCATTCCGGCAAGGCTTGTTTATAAACCTTCACATAGACATCATAAAAATAGCATTCCAGCAAGGCTTGTTTATAAACTTTCACATAGACATCATAAAAAATAGCATTCTGGCAAGGCTTGTTTATAAACTTTCACATAGACATCATAAAAATAGCATTCCGACAAGGCTTGTTTATAAACTTTCACATAGACATCATAAAAATAGCATTCTGGCAAGGCTTGTTTATAAACTTTTACATAGACATCATAAAAATAGCATTCTGGCAAGGCTTGTTTATAAACTTTCACATAGACATCATAAAAAATAGCATTCTGGCAAGGCTTGTTTATAAACTTTCACATAGACATCATAAAAATAGCATTCCGACAAGGCTTATTTATAAACTTTCACATAGACATCATAAAAATAGCATTCCGGCAAGGCTTGTTTATAAACCTTCACATAGACATCATAAAAATAGCATTCCAGCAAGGCTTGTTTATAAACTTTCACATAGACATCATAAAAAATAGCATTCTGGCAAGGCTTGTTTATAAACTTTCACATAGACATCATAAAAATAGCATTCCGACAAGGCTTGTTTATAAACTTTCACATAGACATCATAAAAATAGCATTCTGGCAAGGCTTGTTTATAAACTTTTACATAGACATCATAAAAATAGCATTCTGGCAAGGCTTGTTTATAAACTTTCACATAGGCATCATAAAAATAGCATTCCGACAAGGCGTGTTTATAAACTTACACATAGACATCATAAAAATAGCATTCTGACAAGGCAAAGAAAATGTCAGATTCTGATCTTATCAGTGCAGGAGCAGCAGTATTCATATTTTATTGCGGTTATGCTACAACTTATTTTGACCTGTACTGTAGTCCTTTTTCCTGAACTTTCCTGAACACAGCCGGAGCCCAGTGAAAAACACATTCTTGTATTGGAACTTCAGGGAAATGTCTGTTCAACACTAGCCAAAGCCCTGCCTCAAAAGCACGAACATGTCTTTTTAGTGATATGTCACCTGGTAGCATATGATCAATCACACACATCAATCAAAGCCCTCTATAATAGTCCTTATTCCTTGTCCCTAACATACATGTACATGTAACACAGAAGACTAGGGGGATCTGCTTGGTATTGTCACCTGACTTAATAAATGCATGAATTGAGAGGCAGGGAGGTGAGTCGAGGGGTGCAGGTGGGAGAGACTGGGGATACAGAGGCGTGCAAACAGGTATGGTGGTGGTAGATCAATAGACAGTTGTGGTCTGTGTGAGAACTGCAGAGACATTTTACAGTAAACTGTTGTTAGAGAAGTGTGTTGGATTCAAGCGGGAAATTGCGGAGCTGAAGGGGAGGTCGGGGAGGGCTGGTGCATCTGGAGTTGCACCCACAGTTTATTCATCACACGGAATGTACCATCCATGTACCATGTTTTTGCTCCTGCTAAAAGCTCTGTCAATTGAACAAATTGTGTGCCGATGATCCCCAGTAGTACCAGTTGTATCTTTCTTTAACCCTTTACCCAATGTAATGACTAAAACCAGCCAGCGCTATTCGCTAAAGTTACCAATTAATTTTCTTCATTTTTTGTCTTAAAAACATAGGTTTGAACCCCTCTTTGGAACGAGCTCGTTGAGCTCGTTCCAATGAGGGGTCAAAACCTATGTTCTTGAGACAAAACATTAGTTATTCAAGAATTTTGTTTGCAAGTGTCGACTGCTTTTCAATTTAGATAAAGGGTTAAAAAGTTTGGAGCATGATTATCTAGAAAGTCTATATCGAGTTTGGCATGTAAATCACAGGGATCTCGTGGTCTGCCTTAGCCTGTTAACCATACAAACCATATTTGCTGGTTTAGGTCTTCTGTGTTCGGGAGTCATTGCATCTGTGTTTTCAGCGATAGCTTCTTATACTATGCAAGCTGCAATTTTTTCAAATAGCGACTGATAAGCCATTACTTTTGCCAGGAAAAGAAAATGAAAAAATTAAGTAACCGTGAAAACCGGTCCCACTAAACACCAAGAAGAACCAAGAAGTGTAAAAAATAAAGATACAATACCTTTTAAATACTTTATTTATTTTCTGTGGATGTGTACTGAACTATATAATCCACATTTAATGCCACTTTATTTATAAAGGTTCTGAAATACCGCCTAACATGGTTTATTATTGAACACTGTTAATTGGCTTATCATCTTGTTTCATACCTGACATGCGGTGTCCTGTGTAGTTGTGGTTAACCCATTACCTAACACAAAAAGCAGACCACATTTACAAAAAAAAATTCTTGAATAACTATTTTAAACATTTTTTGCTTCCGAAACTTAGCTTATGACCCCTCATTGGAATGAAAAAATAATAAAATAATGAAAATTGAATGGTATTTTTTGTCAATAGCGCTGGCTATATCATCATGAAACTTCCCTTCTGAAAGTAATCAGTTTTATCAACATGGTCAAAAAAAATTCTCAAAAACATTCAAGCCTGGAAGTAAGCCATATTCCTTCTGCAGAATGAGGTCCTCAGAGGGTGAACTTGCTGATGCTATCCCATATAGTGGGCTACATCATTTTATCCTCTGGGTACTTCTTTCTGTTTTGGCCTGAGACCTTATTCAGATTGAGGTTCACAGAAGGTAAATTTAGTTATGCTGCCCTGCAATGCAAGGTAGCATCTCCAAATTCACCCTCTGGGAACCTCACTCACTTCTAGTGATGTGGTGTTATGATGTTGAATTTACAGGGTTTTCAAGCATGCAGACATATCATATAATACTCAGGCCTGAAAATAAGCAGTCTGACATTTGCAGAATGAGGTCCCCAGAGGGTGAATTTGATGATGCTATCCCATACAATGGGCCAATCGATCCTCTGGGTACCTCTTTCTGTTTAGTTTTGAGACCCTGATTCAGATTGAGGTTCACAGAGAGTAAATTTAGTGATACTACCCTACAGTGCAGGGTAGCATCACTAAATTCACCCTCTGGGGACCTAATTTTGCAGGTGACAGTCTGCTTATTTTCTGGCTTGATAATACTCAATCCTATATTTTTATTTGTGAATTTATATATATGTTTTATTGTATAAATTATTTAATTGTATCTTTGCAGGAATGAATTCTGCTGTGAGAGCTGTGGTCCGAATGGGTTTCTATGTTGGATGTAAAGTTTATATGATCCGAGAGGTAACTAACATTGATATTAGTGATGCAGACCAGACCACTTGGACTGGTCTGGTTTGCAGTCCAGGGTAGGACCGGATCATGGTCTGGACTGCCTAAGTTTGGCCACCTTGAACTGACCCGCCCACCCAGGTCTGGTATTTTCTGGTCCATTGTGCTTCACCACATTCCAGTTTGACAATGTTGCAAGTAGGGCTGGGCAATATTTCGATATACTGGTAAATACCGGTATTGAAATTGATACCGGTTAAATATCGGCTATTTTTTGGCAATACCGGTATATCGTCTGTAACGATATTGGTTTGGGTCACATGATAATAAAATTTCAACAATGTGTTTTTTCTTAAAATCGCACAGAAAGTTGCTTTTGTGTTTCAAAAAATTCCCTTTGAAAATCAGCCCACATAACGGCTCTTACAGGCCTCGGGTAACTGAATTTAGATAAGTTATACCACGCCTTTAGTTCAATATACGCTCATATATCTTATATATGTAGGGGGTATATTGAACTAAGGGACCCTTAACTGTGTTTCAGAACTGTAACAACCCACCCCTAGTGACAAGCCTGTGTTTCGCTCGTGCCAAAGATGGTATAAATGTAACAGCCAGTTTAAATAAATGTGCCGGCATCTTTACCTCCCGCTTTTCATCAAGATTGCTAACAAGTTATTTCTCTTAACATCCGAACCACAGATCTATATTTGGAATGTACAAACAACAAAAGTCGACCATTTTTTGTTCATTGAAAAGTTCCGAGTCGATGATCCACCTATATTTTCAAAACTAGATCGACTGTCGATCTAGTTTTGAAAATATAGGTGGATTCGAAAAATAAACGAAAACGTAAAACTCTTAGAAATTATGAAATCAATACGAAGATATGAGTTATTGAAAATGTTTTGTGGTTATTTATTTGTCCAAACTGACATCAAATGAAATGCTGTCGCTTCACTGCCGATAGCACATCCCCATTGTTAGTTGACAACGCAACAGTATCTAACTACCTTTTCCTTTCACACACTGCTGCACAATATACCGGTATATCGCGATATTTTTTCTGATATCGTTACCGGTATTCAGATTCCCATATCGCCCAGCCCTAGTGGCAAGAATGGTGGTAAAACAAGGATTTTATATGCTTGTCATCATCACACTTGTGACCACCGACCAGGATCCTATACTGTAAAACTTTTACAATTGTATTTTCTAGAATTCTATTTTCTACCTATTAATATAACTAATAAAAATAATGCAATGTTGACGTCTAGAATCCAACACAGTGCTCTGTGACTTACATTATCACCCCTTATCATAGGCGTACACAACCTTTGTTCATTTCATGACATTCTCAGGTCAGCTCAACAGAGAATACTGCTGGTGTTCCACAGATGGGCATGCAAACAAGTGCCTCAACAGGTCCCTATTTTACACCTAGGTACAGTGAGTATTGCATAGTATTAGAGAAGTTTCCCAAAGTTCACAGCTGGCACGTGATTCAACGTCGCAGAGCCACACACTCAAACTTCGCTGTTCGCACACCAGCCACCACTACGGGAAGCACCCGAATCAAATGCTGAGTGGTCACCATCCAAGGATTAACCGGGCTTGATTAAAATGAATCCGTAGAATTTTCAAATTGCCACATCTTTGAAAATACTAATGGTTCATTTCAAGCCATTTAAAGTCATAACTAGAAAATACAATTCTAGAAAATACAATTGTAAAAGTTTTATAGGATTGGCCCCAGGTGTATTCTAAAGTCAGCGAAATGAAAGCAACTATCCTCCGACATGGTGTCATGTGTCAACGGGTCACCATGTCCTTTGTTTCTCGGTGAATTCAGATACCATACAGACTACATGCCACTTGCTCTCAGAATGCAGTGTGGTGTGCTCACAATATACATGAAGACTTATATGTTTTCTTTTACACCTGGGTACGAAAATGACACGTGAGAGGTCATATCTTCCAGTTGACAGATCTATGTACTATGTAACTTAGCAAGCAACAGAATGTTATCAGCTTTCAGCTGAATTCAAGTACGACCATTCGTTTCCAGGCTTCCAGCCCCAGAGGCATCCCACCATCCTGTGCTTCACTGTAAGAATCACAAACTAACCTCTGTTATGTTTTCCAGTAATATAATACCATGATTGTTTGAGTCCCTGGACAAATTCATTATTGATTATCGAGATTACTTTCTATTTCATCTGACTAGCATCTTCATCTACAACATTCTCTTCATGTTTGTTGGTCTTCTGACTTGACTGACCGGCACTCCTCGTGAGTTGAGGGAGAAACGCATATATATCGTTTAAATTTATTTCATGCTATTCTGGATGAAATCGGTCTGTTATTGGTGTCTTTTGGGGGTGAGGTTGTTTGTTTGTATTTTCATGTACGTAGCTAACCCATTCTGGGTGCAAAATGAAAATCAGTAGTCTTATTGGCTGTATTTCAAATAATTTTAGCTGTTGTGAGCTCTAAACCCTTTACCTAACACGAAAAGCAGACAACATTTACAAACAAAATTATTCAATTATTGAATAATTTTTTTCATTTTTTGTCTCAAAAACATAGATTATGACCCCTCATTGGTTGACTCGTTCCAAAGATGGGTCAAGACAAAAACTGAAAAAATAATTAAACTTAATTGGCGATTTTTAGTGTGCATCGCATTTTGATTTTGTTCAAATCAAATTGCCTCGCCTCTCAGTAGGGCCACCCCCCAAAAGTGTGCTTAAATCTTAAAAAATCTTCTTCTCATGAACCAGCACTAACAGAGACTTGATATTTGGTGTGAGCTTTCTTTTGACATGTAGACTCAGATTTGTTCAAGAGAAGTTTGAGGAGCTATATTTGCCATCATTATGGGAGGAGCAAGAATTTTCACCCCGCCCAAAATTTCTACTTTTAAAACTGAGAGGCTGATTTGAACCAAATTTGATATTAGGGCTTATTGGGTCATAAGTACTCAATTAATGCCAAAAATATTTTTCCTCCCCCCCCCCCCCCCCCCCCCCCCCATGGGAACTACAGGAGCTAACAATAGAAAAAAATTAAAATGCCCATATCTCCAAAACTACTCGGCACTGAGAATTCTTATTTGGTGTGAAGCTTCCTTAGGACCAACAGAATGGAATGGTAAAATAAAATTGCTATCGGTTTTATCATAGGGTACTTTTTTGGACTTTGAAAAAGTGCTCAGTCAGCATTTTTTAACACTGCGGATAATGGGAAAAACATTTAAGACTACATGTACTCTTCTCCCAAACCACTGCTCCAGAGGCTTTCAAATTTCACATATAACATCTTTGGAAGAGGAGTTTCACATGTGTATTGACATCCAATCCCTGGGTCCATATTTGGGCTCTCTATGGGAGCCCAAATGTTTAAATTAGTGCTGTATGAGGAATATTCTTTAAAAATCTTCTTCTTCAGATCCACCAATCAGAATCTTTTGATATTTGGTATGCAGTTTGTCAAGCAAAGTCCCTGGTTTCATACTTGGGCTCACTGTGGGAGCCCGAATTATAACTTAGTTCAAAATGAGGAGTTTTTTTTTAAAAATCTTCTTCAGCACCACCAGTCGGAATGTTTTGATATTTGGTATGCAGCATCCTTGGGGGGTGAGATTCAAGTTTGTTCCAGCCAGGTTCCTGGATTCATATTTGGGCTCACTGTGGGAGCCTGAATTATAACTTAGTTCAAAATGAGGAATTTTCTTTGAAAATGTTCTTCAGATTCAGCAGTCGAAATGTTTTGATATTTGGTATGCAGCATCCTTAGGGGGGTGAGATTCAAGTTTGTTCCAGCCAGGTCCCTGGATTCATATTTGGGCTCACTGTGGGAGCCTGAATTATAACTTAGTTCAAAATGTGGAATTTTCTTTGAAAATGTTCTTCAGATTCAGCAGTCGGAATGTTTTGATATTTGGTGTGCAGCATCCTTAGGGGGGTGAGATTCAAGTTTTTTCAAACCAAGTCCCTGGGTTCATATTTGGGCTCACTGTGGGAGCCTGAATTATAACTTAGATCAAAATGATGAATTTTCTTTAAAAATCTTCTTCAAATCCAGCAGTCAGAATGTTTTGATATTTGGTATGCAGCATCTTTAGGGGGATAAGATTTAAGTTTGTTCAAGCCAAGTCCCTGGGTTGATATTTGGGCACCCTGTGGGAGCCCGAATTGTACCAAAATTTATATTTTCTGAACTGAGAGGCCAATTTGAACCAAATTTGATAGGAGGGCTTATTGGGTCATAAGTGCCTAGTTTATGCCAAAAACATTTTTCCCGTCACTCCCGCAGGACCTAAAAATAGAACAAATTTCCAAACCAGTGCACATGAAAACTGTGAAAGATTGGTTTGAAGAAGTGAATAGAATGAACTTGTCAATGACAATTTTACGTAAATGAACACTGTTACACTTTCAGGGCAGATGTTTCAATGGCTAGGCATACTTCATTGGCAAGACTGAATGTTGGTGTGTGTTTGAGGCATACTTTTGGGTATTTGGGGAAAAGGAAAGAAATGGTCCACAAAGTTGCCATCGGTTTTATCATATTTTTTTCCAGGACTTTTGAAAAAATGCTGAGTCATCATTTTTTAACACTGTAAGTAATGGGAAAAACATTAAAGAATCTTCGTCTCCCATACCACTGCTTCAAAGGCTTTCATATTTCACATATAACATCTTTGGAAAATTCATTCACAGGTTTGTTGAAATCAAATCCCAGAGTCCATATTTGGACTCTCTATGGGAGCCCATATGTTCAGATTAGTGCAATATGAGGAGTATTCTTTAAAACTCTTCTTCCAGTCCACCAATCAGATTCTTTTGATATTTGGTATGCAGCATCCTTTGGGGGGTGGGGGGGAGGGAGATTCAAGTTTGTTCAAGCCAAGTCCTGTGGGAGCCCGAATTATAACTTAGTTCAATATGAGGAATATTTTTTAAAAATATTTTTCTTCAGATCAAGTTGTCAGAATCTTTTGATATTTGGTATACGGCATCCTTACGGAGGTGAGATTCAAGTTTGTTCAAGCCAAGACCCTGGGTTCATATTTGGGCTCCCTGTGGGAGCCCGAATTATTACTTTGATCAAAATGATGAATTTTCTTTAACCCTTTACCCAACATAACGGCCAAAACCAGCCCGCGCTATTCTCAAAAATCGCCAATTAATTTTCAAAATATTTTCATTTTTTGTCTCAAAAACATAGGTTATGACCCCTCGTTGGAACGAGCTCATTGAGCTCGTTCCAACGAGGGGTCATAACCTATGTTTTTGAGATAAAAAATGAAAAAAATTAATTATTCAAGAATTTTTTTTGCAAGTGTCGTCTGCTTTTCATGTTAGGTAAAGGGTTAAAAATCTATTTTTTTTTAGATCCCCTGCTCAGAATCTTTGGATCTTGGGTATAAGCTTTTCCTAGGAGGGGCAGATGCTACTTGTTCAAATCAATTACCTGTGTTGGTATTTAGGCTACCATGTCAGGTGAGTGCCCTCAGGCCCCCTGGGGCCTCTTGTGAATAGCGATGGCCGGTTTTGGCCGATATGTTGGGTAAATGGTTAAAGTAAGTACATTTGGAATCTAGTCTATTCAGAATTTTGGGCAGTCCTTTTGAAAATCTCTCATTCGTGAAGATTTCAGAAATAAGTTCTTGGGTGGGGGAAAATTGCACAGACTCAAGTACCCTGGGTATCTTTCCCCATCCCCTCCCTCTATGCCTCAAAGTTTTTTGGAACGTAATGGGATTCTATGCCTAAATAGAGGGAAGATACATTCTTATATTCTTTTAATCATTGATTGGGGGAGGTACCCACGGTACCTTGGCCTGGGTATCTTCTCCCCTCTCCCCAAGGCGGATCACACTGGCCTTACACATGCTTGTTGGAGAATATATTTCCTTCATTTTTGAGGCATAAAAATCCCATAATTTCAAATTCAGTCATAGGTGGGAGGGGGGAAGAAAATACCCAGGGTATTTGAGTCTGGGTATGCTACCCCCACCCGAGAAGACTTTATACATGAAATTTCAATTAAAATCCAATTTTATTTCATCCTGAGAGTGAAAAATAGAAATTAATTTGAAAATTATTTTTAGTCATAGGTGTGTTGGGATACCCAGTGTGCCTTAGTCTGTGTATCCCCATCCCCATGCTGATCATTTTTGAAAATATACAATATACACATATCTCAAAGAAAATATATCTACTCTCCATTCTGGGGTGTGTGTGTGGGGGGGGGGGGGTGCTTTTGCTGCAAAATCCAGGAAATTAACAAAAAAAATTCAGTCATATGTATATGTGTGTGGGTGGGGGGGTGGAGGGGATACCCATGGTACCTTGGCCTGGCTGCCCCCCTCCCCCAACCAATGGCCAATCATTATTGATGCCCACCATATACACATATCTCAAAGAAAATATATCTACTCTCATTTTGAAGCTGCAAAATCGATAGAAAAGAAGAACTCAGTCACAGGTTGGGGCAAGATGCCCAGGGTACCTTGGCCTGGGTATCTTCCTCTCCAAATGGCCAATCATTTCTCATGCCTACAATATGCACATATCTCGAAAGACACAGCTACAAAATCCAGGAAATTGAAAAAGAAAAATTCAGTCATAGGTTGGTGAAGATACCCAGGGCACTGTGACCATGGTATATCCCCCCTCCCCATATGGCCAATCATTCTTGATGCCCATAATATACACATGTCTCAAATAAACTATATCTTCTTTCCATTCTGGAGCTGCACATTCCAGGAAATAAAAAAAAAATCATTCATAGTTTGGGGGTTGGGGGGATGCCCAGAGTACGCGAATCTGGGCATCTTACCCCCCACTCGGGAAGATTTTATACATGAAATTTCATTTCATTAAAAATCCAGTATAATTTCATCTTGAGAGTGAAAAAATGGAAACTGTTTTGGAAATTATTTTTAGTCAAAAGCGGGGAAAGATACCCAGGGGAGGAAAATATGTCAGGGTATATTCCCGTAGGAGAGGGTGAAGGAAGAGATACCACCGGCATCTTCCTCCAGGGGGGAAGATACCCAGATACCCAGGGGGGAGGGGGGAGATACTGTATCACATTTGTTTACTTGGTTTACTATTCCATGTAAACCTAGACTGCAGATTGATAATCCCACTTTAACCCTTTGAACACTGGTGGTATCTTCCATCCCAGTTAAATGGCAGAAATTAGAAGAGTCCATATCCATTATTTGGGGGTACAGCAATTAATATTTTCAATGTGCAGCATTCAGGCCACACATGTTCGCTTAGTAGCCGTCCTACTTAATGAAATACGGTCACAATTAGCCATTTTGCATAAGTATGTGACCTTAATCCTTTACCTGATGAATCGCCCGCATCCACCTGCGTAATATGCAAATTGAGCAGTTGAAAAAAATTAAATTTTTCAAAATATTTCAACAAAACCATATCATGTGACCCCTCATTGAAACGAGCTCATTGAGCTCGTTCCAATGAGGGGTCACATGATAAAGTTTTGTTGAAATTTTTTGAAAAATTTAAAAAAATGATATTTAAAATAATAAATTTTGAGATCGTCTGCATTGGGTAAAGGGTTAAACACCAATAAATAAATAATAAAATAAATACTTAATTAAATTATGACGTATCATGTTGCTGGACCGGAAAGGCGGCCTCTCATGTTGAAAAAGTTAAGCCAAGTAAACCTGAATAGCTCACTGAAACCTACCCTGTGTACATAGCATTGAGAAGAATTGGTTCTCAGACATTAAGGTGAAGGCTTAATTTTATGAACACAGGTCTCAGCACTGACACAATATAAGGTTACTGAGTACATGTTGTAGTCTTTGGAACATGTGTGTACATCATTACAGATCAGATGCATTGGTACTAACTTAATACAGCCAGTCACTTCTACTTATCCCAATAACATTTAACCAATTATCTCATCCATCACAGTGGTCTATTCCTGTGTTGTACAGCTGTTAACTAAATTACTTGCAGGTCAGCCGCTAATTTTGTGACAATTAGGCCTAAATGTGTTCTTTTTAAAATGAACAGCTATAGTACCAACTGAAATGAGTTGAAGGAGTATCATAAAATTATTTCTGTTATTAAGTACCCAGGAATAAGCCCAGGGGGTGCATGAAGTAAAAGCAGGCCAAATTGTATGGGTGGGCTTATGTTCGAGAGGTCAAACCTGCAGGAGAATTCGGACCCAAAGTTGACATGAAGTTGGGAGCGCGGTGGCTCAGTGGGTAGAGGTGCAGGCTGCAAGCCGAGAGGTCCGCCGTTCGAATCCCACCTGCGGCAACCGCTTTGTGTCCTTGGGCAAGACACTTCATCTCCATTGCCTGCGTGGGGGGCATGGTGGCATTGTGTACTAAGGCGTACTGCACGTCGATGGTACACTTGTCTTCAACCAATGCTCACCCTGCTTGTGTGGAGTTAGTATGTTGGGGAGCTGACAGTTGCTCGTTGGTTCTCTGCGGGTACTCCGGCTTCCTCCACCCGTAAAACTGTCACGGTCTTGATTAGCCATTGTGCATACATATGTGACCTTAAACACCAATAAATAAATAAATTGACATGAAGTTAGTTGACTTGGTCCATCCCTTAACCCTTTACCCAATGCAGACGATATCAAAATTTATTATTTTAAATATCATTTTTTCAAATTTTAAAAAAAATGTCAACAAAACCATATCATGTGACCCCTCATTGGAACGAGCTCGACGAGCTCGTTCCAACGAGGGGTCACATGATACGGATTTCTTGAAATTTTTAAAAAATAATATTTTTTCCACTGCAGAATTTGCATACGACGTGGGCGGATGCGGGCGATTTGTTAGGTGATGGGTTACAAATACGCATTAACCCTTTTCCTAACAAATTGGTCGAAAGCATTTCTGTAATTTAAGAACTAAACAGTTGAAAAAAAAAAATTGAACAATTTAAAAAATAAACAACACACCATGCATGATGTAACCCATCATTGGAACAGCTCACTGAGCTTGTTTCATTGAGGGATCACATGGTATGGTTTTGTTGAAACCTTTTTAAACATTTGAAAAAAAATTGAAATAACATATTTTGATATTATGTTATTGGGTAAGGCATTCTTATTGATTGTCGATCAGAGCTTTAACAGAGTTAGAATTTTGAGGAGCTGGAAGTTGCTCATCGATGCTCGGTGGTTCTCTCTGGGTATTCCAGCTTCCTCCACCTGTAAAACTGTCACCGTCACGATTAGCCATTATGCATAAGTATGTGACTTTAAACACCAATAAATAAATGAATAATGGCTCCTGGAACATTGGTTCAAATGATTGTTGCCAAGCATTTTGTGATGATTCATTAACCGCATTTTATTATCTTCTGCAATTGTTAATGTAAAATGATGTCAAATGATACTATTCAATAAAGTCGAGAAACAACCACATTGTGTATTCTTATCTCTCTAGACACCCCTTTATGGGATATACAAGTTAAACGACATGTATTGCTTACAGTTGAGCTTACTTGCTGCAATCGGAAAAGTGAAGGTTGGACTCCAGTTACTCAGGTCGCAGTAAAATTACCAGTCGTGCTCACTTGGGCGGTACATGTGTGCATGACTGTGGTAATTTTTCTGCGACCTGAGTCAACAAAGTTTAACAGTGTGAAAAATGTTCAGTTTAATGTTGTTCTTTCGAGCCTCGACTTGTCTAGTAGTACGCAGTTTTACAATCGGAATCGGCATTGAAATTGGCCAATTGTGAGCTCAAATAACCGATAATTGGTCAGCGGCTATTTTGGGTAATCGGTTGAACACTAAACTGAAAAAATATCCTTCAAAAATTTTCTTCTTCAGCTCCACCAGTCAGAATCTTTCAACTGTTGGTATACTGCATCTTTTTGGGGCTCAGATTCAAATTTGTTCAAGTCAAGTCAGACAGGTCCGAGTCAATACTTGAGTTCCGCATGGGGCCCAAATTTTGTCTTGGTGCAATATGAGGATATTCATTGAAAATCTTCATCAGATCTATCCGTAAGAATCATCGATGCATATTGAGTTCCCAGTTGGAGCCCCAATGGGGTGCAGTGGCTCAGTTGGTAGAGGCACAGACTGCAAGCCCAGGTCCTCGGTTTGAATCCCACCTGCGGCAACCGCGTTGTGTCCTTGAGCAAGACACTTCACCCCCATTGCCCACGTGGGGGCATGGTGGCGTTGTGTACTAAGGCGTACTGCACGTCGATGGTGCACCTGTCTTCAACCAATGCTAACCCTGCTTGTGTGGAGTTGGTATGTTGGGGAGCTGACAGTTGCTCGTCGTTGCTCGGTGTTTCTCTCCGGGTACTCCATCTTCCTCCACCCATAAAACTGTCATGGTCATGATTAGCCATTGTACATACATATGTGACTTTAAACACCAATAAATAAATATTGGAGCTCCAAAATTTGGGCTTTGTGGAAAATGAGGAATATTTTTTAGAAATCATTTTCTGGGGGCTAATATTAAATAATTTTTATAGTTGTATTTTTCTGAATTGTATTTTCTGTTTATGGAAATAACTAATTGAAATGAACCATTAGCATTTTCAAAGATGTGGCAATTTGCCAGTTGGCAAATTGCCAGATCTTTTGAAATGCTCATGTTTCACTTCTGTCATTTTTATTCACTTGTAGGAAATACAATTCAGGAAAATGCAATTGTAAAAGTTTTAGAGTATTGGCCCCAGCTCCACCAACAGGCCTGAAAATAAGCAGTCTGACATTTGCAGAATGAGGTCCCCAGAGGGTGAATTTGATGATGCTATCACATACAGTGGGCCAATTTATCCTCTGGGCACCTCTTTCTGTTTGGTTTTGAGACCTTGATTCAGATTGAGGTTCAAAGAGGATAAATTTAGTGATGCTACCCTGCTATGCAGGGTAGCATCACTAAATTCACCCTCTGGGGACCTCATTTTGCAGATGACAGTTTGCTTATTTTCTGGCTTGTCCACCAATCAGAATCTTTTGATATTTAGTGTCCAGCTTCTTTATGGGCGTCAGATTCAAGTTTGTTTAAATCAAATCCCTGGGTTTATATTTTTCCTCTCTGTGTGATCCCAAATTTTAACATCATGCAACATGAGTGAAATCCTTTAAAAATCAACATCTTCAAATTCCCTAGCCATATTCTTTTGAGCTTATAACCAGTGGTGTAACCATAATCATCAATATCCATCTTATATATAACCGGTGATGTAAGCCATCTTATAACCAGTGGTGTAACTAGAATCATAAACAGCCATAGAGGCTTGCAGTATCTCATTATATAAACACAGCTGCATGCATTCACATGTCAGTAACTAATATGGTCTTATCATACATGCTCACATCTTTTATTATACAAATACAGTGGAACCCACTTAATTGGATATCACTTAATTGTATATCCCTGTTAATTGAATATAATTTTCAAACACAAAACCATTTACCATACCTTCAGTACAAATTTGATCTGTTAATTGCATATGGGTTGTAGAGTAAACTCCTGTTAATTGTATATAAATTTTTGTAATGTGTCGAAAAAATTGCTGTGATACGCACCAAATTCCCCTTATTTATCAACCTTTTTGGCCTCATACATCCAATACAGTCATTTATTCTAGGAGCTCTGTCAAACAAGATATAATAGAATAAATGCTCAGTTTACCTCCAGGACACAGGAAACTGACCAAATCCCTGTTAATTGTATACTCCTGTTAATTGAATAATTTTCACTGGCAAAATGGATATTCAATTAAGAGGATTCTACTGTATTCAACTTTAAACCTATGTATTTAATGAAATAGCTGCTATGACATAAAAGATTCTGTACTCACTGGGTGATGTACAAGCCAGAACTTTTTTTCCCCAGCACCGTTCATACTAGTTCCTTTCCTGTCGAGTCATTAGTTACACTTCGAAAAGTTTCCAAATTTTGTTATACAATTATCAACAGTCTGTCACATAGTGTGAAAATGAAAACATCCAAAGCAAAATAAAGTCGGTTCACAAAAAAATGCTTAACCAAAAATGAGATAATATTTAAAAAAAAAACCCAATCATTTCCAACCAGAACATTAACCCAGTCCTGTGGCCATCTCGTTTTGTGGATCCGTTATATCTAAACTGGTCAACTTCATTTCGGTAAATCTTTGTACATCTTGACATGTTTCAAATTTCTTTTAAAAATGTTTCTTTCAGCTGTTTTGCAAATCTGCACAAATTTGTACTTATATTTTTACTAACAGTTATATCCACCAAATGGTTAGGCATGAATGGGCACCAGCCGAAGAGAAACAGCGATATGAATTTTAACAAACACTGGTTCTGAAAAGATTGTTTTGATTTTTAGCTCAACTTTCACGTAAGTCAATTTGAGCTTATGCCATGGCCAGTCGTCTGTCTGTCCATCAACAATTCAATGTGGCTCAGGCTAGAGGCCATATTTATGAACCGATCTTTACGAAACTTTGAGTACCTTTGTTATCACCGTGGGACGAGAACGAGTGTTTTTGGGTACGGGCCGAAATTCAAGACGGCCCACTGGCAGCCCTTTTGTTCAAAATTAGGAGCAATCAGATTTTTGTGCAGAACTTCCATATGAAAGCTCTGATTTTAATAATTTTTTGTATGAATGTTTAGTACCATGGGATACATCACATATAATACAGGTTTTTTTCTCGTGCATAAATTATGCCAATTAGACTAAATTTGATTTATTTAGTGTTACTTTCAGCACTGTAAGTGCAAATGCCAATACGGCTCGGGCTAGAGGCCGTATTTATGAACTGATCTTTACGGCTCTCGCGAAATATGACTATGCCATTCCAACTCATTATGTAAAACACCCACCGATTCAAACACACATCGCGTTCTGTATATATATGTTTACACATTATTGTGAATTTTTTCTGTAGGGAATTGATTCAGATTTTTTGATAACCCTTCTTGTACATATTGAGTACATTGGGGATATTGGCCATACCTTTATGGTTCTCGCTGGCTTCCTCCACCCATAAAATCCTGGCTTCCTCCACCCATAAAATTGAGATGAGATGACCCTGGCTGTTGAAAGTTTTGTTGAACCCCAATAAAAAAAAATTCAGAATTTTAATTTTCGTTAACGGACTTGGATATTTGAAGCTTACTAGTCAAAATTGAAAGTTGAATTACAGTACAATGGAACCTTGTTAGTGGAATAACCATTTAGCGTGTGAAAATTATTCAATTTACAGAGGTTTTCAGTTAACTGGTAGAGTGCTGGAAGCCCATATTATTTGGGCTGTTCTCCTAGAGTTTAGGTACTGCAACTCGAAGGCTTCAAATTATGTGGATGACCTTCATATTATCTTTGAATCTAAATTTATTTAGTCTACATGAATTTTCCTTGTTACAATTAGTGTTCAACCGATGATCGGAATCGGCCACCTTAATCGGCCAATTGTGGGCAATCAGATGACAACAACAACAGCTCCTGGAACATCGGTTCAACCGATTGTTGCCAAGCATTTTTTTGTGATGATTCCTTAACCACATTTTATTATCTTCTGCAATTGTTCAATTGTTAATGTAAAATGATGTCATTGACACCATTCAATAAAACTGAAAAACCACCACAATGTGTATTCTTAAATTCTCTAGTCGCTCCTTTACTGAATATACAAGTTAAACGACATCTAAAGCTTACAATTGAGCGTACTTGCCGTAATCGCCAGTTCACACCGGAAAAGGGGAGGTTGCACTTCATTGACTCAGGTTGCAGTAAAATCACCAGTCGCGTGCACTTGGGCGGTATACGTGGCTCGCAGATGCGAGCCACGTATACTGCCCATGTGTGCGCAACTGGTGATTTTACTGCTACCCGAGTCTACGACGTTTAACACTGTGAAATATGTTCAGTTTAATGTAGTTCTTTCAAGCCTCGACTCGTCTAGTAGTGCACGATATTACAATCGGAATTGGCATCGGAATCGGTCGATTGTGAGCTCAAATAACCAGTAATCGGCCAGCAGCCATTTCTGGTAATCGGTTGAATATTAGTTACAATGTATGGAGAGTGCCTCTAGGTGGAGCGGGAGATGAGCTGCCTCTAGCACTCTCCATAAATTGTAACACGACAAAGACTTGTGAACAAATTTTGATGATTGAAAATAATTCAGCCACTCTACCAGTTAACAGAGATGGGACAAATTATGATGACTAAAAATAATTCAGCCACTCTACGAGTTAACTCTTAGAAGCCGGGGAATCAGAATGAATTTACTGAACATGACATACTTGCGAAAAACTTGCAGTAAAGCAGGTGCTCCTAGTCAAGTGTCGTGTGCCTATTCAGACAGACAACACTTGACTAGAAGCACCTGCTCAGTATTTAATTCTCCCCCAGCCCAAAGATAGCTGAGTCATCACAGCCAGATTACCTGTTGTATAACATCACAGGCAAGAAAACTTGACTCCCGGCTTCTAAGAGTTAACAGAGATGGGACAAATTTTGATGACTAAAAATAATTCAGCCATTCTACCAGTTAACAGAGATGGGACAAATTTTGATGACTAAAAATAATTCAGCCATTCTACCAGTTAACAGAGATGGGACAAATTTTTATGACTAAAAATAATTCAACCATTCTACCAGTTAACAGAGATGGGACAAATTTTGATGACTAAAAATAATTCAGCCATTCTACCAGTTAACAGAGATGGGACAAATTTTGATGACTAAAAATAATTCAGCCACTCTACCAGTTAACAGAGATGGGACAAATTTTGATGACTAAAAATAATTCAGCCAGCATAGAGATGAGCAGTTAACCGAAAATTTGGTTCGGTTTTGGTTTTGTTATCAAAACTGAAATAATTACAGAAAACCTGTCGACGTGGTTTTCAACTTCAATGTTGAAAAACTCATATCAGGTCTTAACTTCTCAGAATAAAGAGAGAAACAACCTAAGGTTAACCTTGTTTTCAAACTTCATAGTCACAGCTTCAGAACAGCTGCACTAATTGGTATTGCTTTCGAGTATGGCATTTACTGCGAAAATAGGTGACAAAATTACTTCTTACGCATCGTGGTTTAACGTTCATCTGTTTATTAAATGTGATTTACTTTGCAGAAATGAAACTTGTCACTTGTTTCACATGTATAATGACAAATATATTTATTTCCAAACATAATTCAGGCTTGTCATTTTGAAAATTGCAGGAGGGCCGTTATGGTTCGCCTCAAATCACCCCAGGAGGGCCATTTTGGGTTTGCTTTGAAACCTGGCATGCTTGTTTGGGGAGACCTCTAGATGGGAGCTATCGATTTTCTTCCATTTCTGTCAAAAAATGTTGCCACAGCCAACGTTCTTAGAACTTAGTTTAGTCAGACCTCAATATTTCCCTTTGGCACACCCTACAGGGCACATTTATGATCGGATTGCTTTGAAACCTGACATGCTTGTTTGGGGAGACCTCTAGATGGGAACTATCGATTTTCTTCCATTTCCGTCAAAAAATGTTGCCGCGGCCAACATTCTTAGAACTTAGTTTAGTCAGACCTGAGCAATATTTCCCTTTGGCACACCCTGCAGGGCACATTTATGATTGGATAGCTTTGAACCCTGGCATGCTTGTTTGGGGTGACTTCTAGATGGGAGCTATCGATTTTCTTCCATTTCCATCCTTCAAAAAATGTTGCCGCTGGCAACAATCTTTAAACTTAGTTTAGTCAGGCATCAATATATATCTTTGGCATGCCCTACAAGGTACATTTATGATCAGATCGGTTTGAACTTTGTATGCTTGTTTGGGGTTACCTCTAGATGGGAGCTATCGATTTTCTTCGATTTCCATCAAAAAATGTTGCCGCTGGCAATGACCTTCGATGAACTTAGTAAAAACTTAGTGCAGATAAACATCAATATTTCCCTTTGACACACCCTGCAGGGCACATTTATGATTGGATCGCTTTCAAACTTGGTGCGCTTGTGTGGGGTGACATCTGTATGGGAGCC
This sequence comes from Pictodentalium vernedei, assembly GCA_031216915.1. Classification (NCBI taxonomy): domain Eukaryota; kingdom Metazoa; phylum Mollusca; class Scaphopoda; order Dentaliida; family Dentaliidae; genus Pictodentalium; species Pictodentalium vernedei. Next base: position 41,953,334 of record CM062293.1, read on the forward strand.
GTCGATTTTCTTCCATTTCTGTCAAAAAATGTTGCCTCTGACCTTTGAACTTAGTTTAGTCAGACTTTAATATTTCCCTTCAACACACCCTTCAGGGCTCATTTATGATCGGATCACTTTGAAACTTGGTATGTGTGTTCGGGGTGACCTCTAGATGTGAGCTATTGCTTTTTATCATTTCCATAAAAAATTATTGTCGTTATCACCAGCCTTTGAACTTAATGCATTTGTGTATCAACTTATCCCTTTTGCACTCTCTGCGGGGTATATTTATGAATTTCCAAAAAACCATTGCCACAAGCAATGACCTTCTACTTAGTGCATTTGTGCATTAACATCTTCCTTTGGCATGCCTCAGAGGGCACATTCATTATCAGGTTGTTTTGAAACTTTGTATGCTTATGCAGGGTGACAAAGATAGGAGCTATTGATTTTCTTTTCATTTCCATCAAAAACTGTTGCTGTTAGAAACAATCTTTGAATGTATTGCATTTGTGCATCAACATTCTTTGACATAGCCTACAGGCCACATTTATCATAGGATTGTTTTTGAACTTGGTGTGCTCATTAGGCAAGACCTTTAGATAAGAGCTATTGATTAGCATTTAATTTCTGTGAAAAAAGTTGCCATTTACAATAACCTCTGAACATACTGCATTTGTGTATCAACATTCTTCCTTTAGCCGGTCTTACAGTTTACATTTAAAAATGCATGGATTACTCTGACGTTGTACACACACAATGCTGTTATGTTGAAATTTCATCAAATAACAATGGTACCAATGATCTTCAATTTTGCCATTTCATTTATAACTTAACAAGTTCAAGTTTGTCAAGTTGAGCTACAGTGTCATTGACACTTTCATTTTGGGTGTGTCGGGTTACCATAAAGACAGGTATTGTGTGGGGAGGGGGGAGAGGGGGGGGGTGTGTAAGCTAATTTTGCTACAGACTTAAGGCAAGATAATTAAGATAATTTATGAAATCTGAGTATTGGTATAGGCTATTACGTTACCCTGGAAAGGGAGTCCCTGAGCCAGTGACTGGTGCCAAATACATCTTCTGATATACAAATGCAATGTATTGTTATGTTTGTACATTTGAAAACTGAAACCAAAAACCTGACTCTTTGAATGAAACCGAAACGAGAACCGGCTTGAAATTTGAAAACCGTCCATCTCTACTCTAGCAGTTAACAGAGATGGGAGCTTGGTGGCTGAATCGGTAGAGATGCAGGCTGCAAGCTGTAAGGTCCTCTGTTCGAATCCCACCTGTGGAAACAACCTTGTGTCCTTGGGCAAGGCACTTAATCCCAATTGGCCACGTGGGGGCATGGTGGCATTGTGTACTAAGGCATACTGCAAGTCAATGGTGCACTTGTCTTCAACCAATGCTAACCCAGCTTGTGTGGAGTTAGTATGTTGGGGAGTCTGACAAGTGCTCGGTGGTTCTCTCCGAGTACTCCAGCTTCCTCCACCCGTAAAACTGTCTGACATGAGGTGACCCTGTCTGTCAAAAGTGTCATTAAACCCCAATAAATAAATAAATAAATAAATAAATAAATAAATAGTTAACCCTTTGATCAACATAATGGCAAAAACCAGCCAGTGCTATTCTCAAAAATCGCCAATTAATATTCATTATTTTTTCATTTTTTGTCTCAAAAACATAGGTTATGGCCCCTTGTTGGAATGAGCTCATCGAGCTCATTCCAATGAGGGGTCATAACCTATGTTTTTGAGACAAAAAATTGAAAAACATTAGTTACTCAAGATTTTTCTTTGAAAGTGTCGTCTGCTTTTCAAGTTATGTAAAAGGTTAACAGAGATTCCACCACTTTCCTGTATTCTAGCTGTCACTGTCCTGCAACTATTCTAAGGATATGCTTAGTATTTATTCTTATTTGACAAAGCTTATACTGGGGCCAAAATTGGTCTACAAACAACAGTAATTTAGCGATTGTCTGGGTGTCTGCAGACAAATGATAATTTGGTGATTGACTGGGTGTCTATAATCAACAGTAATTTGGTGATTGTCGGGGTGTTTTATCAACATATCACTAGATTTTTTTATTCGATTAATGGGAGTTGCAGTCAGCAGGTCAAATTTGTACTGACAGTACTGTAAATCAAGCCAGAAAATAAGCAGACTGTCATCTGCAAAATGAGGTCCCCAGAGGATGAATTTAGTGATGAAACCCTGCACATCAGGGTAGCATCACTAAATTTACCCTCTGTGAACCTCAATCTGAATCAGGGTCTCATAACTAAACAGAAAGAGATACCCAGATGATAAATTGGCCCACTGTATGGGATAGCATCATCAAATTCACCCTCTGGGGACCTCATTCTGCAAATGTCAGACTGCTTATTTTCAGGCCTGCTGTAAATGGTTTTGTATTTGGAAGTTATATTCAGTTGACAGGGTTATTCAATAAAGAGATATCAAATTAACTGAACTCCACTGTATTATGACCTCTCTCTTGATTAGATCATGATTCTGTCATCTACTTCTAATCTCTTTCAATAAATACAGATTTTTAACCCTTTACTTTACATGAAAAGCAGACGCGACATGCAAATAAAATTCTTGAATAAATAAAAAAATAATGAAAATTAATTGCCGACTTTTATGAATAGCCTGGCCGGTTTTGGCCATTGCGTTGGGTAAAGGGTTAAATACAGATTTTATCAGCTCACCTGATTGAAAGTCAGGGTGAGCTATAGTGATCACTAACTCACTCTGCCTGTCATTTGTCATCTGTGAACATGGCGTTCGCAACTTCTAAAAAAACCCTTCTAGACTGATTTCAGTTAATTTTGGGGTGATTGTTCTGACATCTCATTTTGATTTAGTTCAAATCAACTTGACCTGCACCCTGGGGAGCGGGTGCAGAAAATAACCCCTGATTTTTTGTAAAATCTTCTTCCCAGGCAGAGGTCCCCCCCCCCCCCCCCCCTTGCAATCAGCATGCACATCAGACAGCGTGGTGGCTGAGTGGTTAAACTTTGGACTTTAAAACCAAAAGGTTAATGGCTTGATTTTGACCAGTGATAACTGTGTTATTTCCTTTAATAAGGCACTTAATCCCAATTGTATTGGGGAACAGTGACACTGTGTACTAAGGCATACTGCACGTCAGTCGGGCACTTGCCTTCAACAGCTGCAACTCTGCTAGTGCAGAGTTAGTAAGTTTGGGAGTCTGACAGTTGCTCGCCAATGCTCAGTGATTGTCTGCAGGTACTCCGGCTTTTTGATGGCTTGGGGTGCCGGGACTTGCTGGAGAGGGACATGAAACAAGTGTCAAACGGTAAATGCCATCCATGATTTTTTTTTAGACTTTGTTCACCAATCAAGCCAGAAAATAAGCAGACTGTCACCAGAGGGTAAATTTAGTGATGCTACCCTTGATATTTTTTTAGACTTTGTTCACCAATCAAGCCAGAAAATAAGCAGACTGTCATCTACAAAATGAGGTCCCCAGAGGGTGAATTTAGTGATGCTACCCTGCATAGCAGGGTAGCATCACTAAATTTACCCTCTGTGAATCTTAATCTGAATCAGGGTCTCAAAACTGAACAGAAAGAGGTACTCAGAGGATGAATTGGCCCACTGTATGGGATAGCATCATCAAATGCACCCTCTGGGGACCTCATTTTGCAAATGTCAGATGGCTTATTTTCTTGCCTGTCACCAATGCTCAGTGTTTGTCTGCAGGTACTCCAGCTTTTTTAATGGCTTGGGGTGCCGGGACTTGCTGGAGAGGGACATGAAACAAGTGTCAAACAGGTAAATGCCATCCATGATATTTTTTTTAGACACGTGACAAGAGGACACAGGAAATTGCCCAACTTAAATTAGGCCATGCTTGCTCCCAGCATGTAGTTGATCAGTTTTGCATGTGCTTGTACATAGTTTCATCCATTCTGTCACTACCTATAATTGAATAGCATTTTGGTGAAATGTCACAGAAAAGACAACACAACACATGCTAGTTTGGGTTTTGTTTGTGACAAAATTGATAAATATTTTAGTGCGATAATGTTGCACCTAATGATATATTGTGAATTATTTAATTTTTATGACATTTGTTGTGCATGTAATGATATATTGTGAATTATTTAATTTCTATGACATTTGTTGTGCATGTTATGACAATCAAGTATTCCATTATTAGAATTAGAGTTGAATTTTGTCATACAGTTATTAGCTCACCTGACTGAAAGTCAGGGTGAGCTTTTCTGATCACTCTTTGTCCGTCGTCCGTCCGTCGTCCTGCGTGAAGGTGGTGTTTGAGCCTCTTTCTCCTAAACCACTGGCCTCTTTCTCCTAAACCACTGGTTATGTAGGGGCATTTTGATTTTTATGCAAATTAGGTTTTGGCTCATATTGAGCAGAGGGGTGGGAAAAAAATGGCCAATTTTTTTGAAAATCTTCTTCTAATGAACCACCAATAGCAGAGACTTGATATGTGGTATACAGAGTCCTTTTGAGGTTTAGAATCAAATTTGTTCAAGAGAAGTTTGTCGGGCATTATTTGCCTTCGTTATGGGAGGGGCAAACATTTTGACCACGCCTAAAATTTCTATTTTCAGAACTGTGAGGTTGATTTGAACCAAATTTGATGTGAGATGATAATGGGTCATAAGTAGTTGATTGATGCAAAAAAAATTTTTCTCATTGCCCCGTGGGAACCTCGGGAGCTAAAAATAGATAAAACCTTAAAACTGCCATATCTCCAAAACAACACAGCACAGAGAATTCTTATTTTGTATAAAGCTTACTTTTATCCAGTAGAATAGAATGGTTAAAAAAAATCCCTATCGGTTTGATCACAAGGTACTTTTTTCAGGACTTTGAAAAAGTGCTGAGTCAGCACTTTTTAACACTGTGAGTAATGGGAAAAACATTAAAAAATCTTCTCCAGATCCAGCAGGCAGAATCTTTTGATATTTGGTATGCAGCATTGTACGGTGGATCTGATTCAAGTTTGTTCAAATCGGCTCCCTGGGTTCATATTTGGGCTCAGTATAGGAGCTCGGTTTCGAACTTAGTGCATTTCAGGCAAATTTCTTCAAAAATCTTTTTCTCCAGATCCAGCTGGCAGAATTATTTGATATTTGGTATGCAACATTGTGGGGTGGATCTGATTCAAGTTGTTCAAATTGGCTCCCTAGATTCATTTTTGGGCTCACTATAGAAGCTAGAATTCGAACTTAGTGCATTTCAGGCAAATTTCTTCAAAAATCTTTTTCTCCAGATCCAGCAGGCAGAATCTTTTGATATTTGGTATGCAAGATTGTGATGTGGATCTTATTCAATTTTGTTCAAATCGGCCCCCCTGGATTCATATTTGGGCTCACTATAGAAGCCCGAATTCGAACTTAGCGCATTTCAGGCAAAATTCTTAAAAAATCTTCTTCTCCAGATCCAGCAGGCAGAATCTTTTGATATTTGGTATGCAACATTGTGGGGTGGATCTGATTTAAGTTTGTTCAAATCGGCCCCCCCCCCTCCCCGGGTTTATATTTGGGCTCAGTATAGGAGCCCAAATTTGAACTTAGTGCATTTCAGGCAAATTTCTTTGTAAATCTTCTTCTCAAGATCCAGCAGGCAGAATCTTTTGATATTGGATATGCATCATGCGTAGGGGTGGGGGGGGGGGGGAGATTTAAGTTTGGTCAAGCCATGTCCCTAGGTCCATATTTAGGCTCACTGTGGGAGCCCGAATGATAACTTAGTTCAAAATGAGGAATTTTCTTTAAAAATCTTCTTCTTCAGATCCAGCAGTCGGAATGTTTTGATATTTGGTATGTAGCATCCTTAGGGGGGTGAGATTCAAGTTTGTTCAAGCCATGTCCCTAGGTCCATATTTGGACTCAATGTGGGATCTCGAATTGTAACTTAGTTCAAAATGAAGAATTTTCTTTCAAAATCTTCTTCTTTAGATCCAGCAGTCGGAATGTTTTGATATTTGGTATGCAGCATCCTTAGGGGGGTGAGATCAAGTTTGTTAAAGCAAAGTCCCTGGGTTCATATATGGGCTCCCTGCGGGAGCCCGAATTATAACCTAGTTCAGTATGAGGAATATTCTTTAAAAATCTTTTTTTTTAGATTCACTGGTCAGAATCTTTGGATATTTGGTATAAGCTATTCTTAGGAGGAGCAGATGCAACTTGTTGAAATCAATTCTCTGGGTTGATATTTAGGCTACCATGTCAGGTGAGTGCCTGCAGGTCCCCTGGGACCTCTTGTTGTGTGTATTTTTTATTTTTCAGGGTTACCAAGGAATGGTTGATGGAGGAGATAACATTATTGATTTTATTTTTCAGGGTTACCAAGGAATGGTTGATGGAGGAGATAACATTATTGATTTTATTTTTCAGGGTTACCAAGGAATGGTTGATGGAGGAGATAACATTTTTGAAGCCACATGGGCTGGTGTTTCTGGGATAATGCAGTTGGTAGGCATAATTATACCCCCTGTCTGTCTGTCTGTTTTGGGACAGGGGGTTATACTGGATTACATCTGTCTGTCTGTCTGTCTGTCTGTCTGTCTGTCTGTCTGTCTGTCTGTCTGTCTGTCTGTCTGTCTGTCCGTTCATCCATCCATCCATCCATCCAACCATCCATCCATCCAACCATCCATCCATCCATCCATCCATCCATCCATCCATCCATCCATCCATCCATCCATCTGTCCGTCTGTCCATATGTCTCCACTATAGACTAATAATAGCTTGTTAACTGACCTGCTCCATTCTAAAAAATCGCCAATTAATTGTCATTATATTTTCATTTTTTGTCTCTAAAACATAGGTTATGACCCCTCATTGGAACGAGCTCATCAAACTCGTTCCAACAAGGGGTCGTAACCTACGTTTTGAGACAACAAATAACAAAAAAATAGTTATTCAAGAATTTTGTTTACAAGTGTCGTCTGCTTTTCAAGTTAGGTAAAGGGTTAAGAGTATAAAAAGTTTCATAAAAAGCTGGAAAAAAATTCCCCCAGCTCAGCCAGTAATTTTTGACAGAAATTCACTTTGGAGGAGGGTTAAGTTTTGTGAAATATCTCAACCTTCTCTGGACCAATGATTGTGATCCTCAAACCATTCATTACAGATACATTTCTTTTAATTTTGATCCATATATTGATGATTTTATAGGAATTCATTGGGAGAACATTTCTGAAAAATGTTGACATTTATGCTAAATTTATAGCATTTGCATGCATCGTTGAAACTATTAATGAATAATTAATGATAAATTTCAACTCTTGTGCTTGAATATATTCAGGAACTTAGAGAGATGATATATTCTGCAATCAAATAAACTCTATCTATTTCTTTGTTTCCTAATTTTATTAAAATTTGATGTAAAAAAAAAAAAAAAAATTCCCCTGACTTCAGCCAGATACACAAAGGTTTCAGAACCTCCATAGGTCTAGCAAGGGAATTTCTCAACCTTCTGGTGACATCAACCCAGACATATTAACCTTCAGAATAATTTTTTTTCAGGGAACATGAGGGTGATTTTCAGGGAAATGGGATGGATGTAGGGAAAAATTCACATGGGGACAAAAGAAAAGAAAAAACTTGCAAATTTTTAGCCCATGGACCACCATTAACACCAGGTTATATCCAGATTTAGTTGTCAATTATGCTGATGCATTTATGCTATGTTAAAAAATCATAAAATAATTGTTGATTTATCCCCCCCCCCTCCACCCCGCCATCCTTTTCTTCATGACCACCCACCCACAGAGCACCACCACCTGTGGTTTGCTTTTATCAAAGTCTACTTAGCTAATAATTTCTCAAGTTTGGAAATGTTAACAGGAAAAGATGTCCTAATGTTCAGTTACTTCAAGAAGATTAGTACTTAGAAAGTATCTTTATCAAAATCCTTCATGCATGTGTGGACGTTTGTGCCCTGCCCTGCCCTGCACAAAACTTTTCTTTTCATCATTGAAGCATTTTTAGCCCGACTCTTTACAGTGAGGGCTATAGTCATGACTTTTGTCCATCTGTCCATCCATCCGTCCGTCTGTTAACATTTAGAGTTTTGGTTAAAGTTTGTGGTTAAAGTTTTTTACTGAAGGTTTAAGTGGGTTTTTTTTTCCTGTTTAGTCATGACTTTCTTCTGTCTGTCTGTTAACATTTGGTGTTTTGGTTTAAAGTTTGTGGTTAAAGGTTTTTAGCAACCTTAAAGTTTTTTTTTGTTTTTTTTTTTCTTTCAAATTGATATACTATTGATTGTATCATTCTCATTTTGTTTTTATTTCTTTTATGTTTCATGTTATTTTGGGAAATATTTAACACTTCTTTGTATGGTAATTTAACTTAAAACTTCAGGTTAAAGTTTTTTTTTTTTTGGGGGGGGGGGGGGTTAAAATGTCACCTTTAATTCTTCAAACAGTTTAGTGGAATGTCACTGTTTCTTGTTTGGGACAATGTCTACTGTCTACTGAACATTTCTACAGTGATTTGCATTAATATTGGCATGATTTTAACCCCTTTTAAACATGTTTTCAGACTTACTTTTTTTGTATTTGAAATTAGACTTTGCCATATACTTTCTTACTTCTAATTCTTGCATGGTCAATACAACTTAATGATTCCATTTACATCAAGGATTTCTTTTATCAGTTTTAGGAAATATTAACCCTTTTTTGCCAATCAATTTTACTTAGTATTCCCAGCTTAAAGTTTTGGATTAAAGTTCTGCTTTTCAAGGTTCTACCTTTCATTCTCTAAACACTTGGTTACAATGTCATTTCTTTTTGTCATTTCGGGCAAGGTCTACTGAAGCTGTTCACAACGGTTTTCGGGGGGGGGGGGGGGGGGGGGGGGGGGGGGAGGGGGGAAGGGGAATTAGGCACTTTTTCATTCTGTCTTCAAAAATGCTTTTTTACAGTTTTGGTTGAAGTTTGTAGTTAAAAACCCAGACAAACACACCCCACCCCCACCCTCAGGGTGCCAGTTAGGCATTTTTTTTTTCTCTTTGCTCAAAATGCATTCTGAAGGATTTTAGACTGACCACATGTGGAAAAAAAATGGACTCCCCTAACACACCACCACTCTCCCCCCCACCCCCAACCCCCCACTCTCCAACCCCCCACCCCCACCTCCTTCTCACCCAGGGCCATTCATGCAATATTTTTTCTTTGGTACAAAATGAATTTTTAGCCTGACTGTTTATAGTCAGGGCTATAGTCATGACTTTCGTCCGTCCATCCGTTGGTCCATCCATCTGTCTTTAAACAACTGGTTTCTGACCGATAACTCCAGTTTGGATTATTTGTTTTCAACCACAACTCCCTCCCCTCCCCCCCCCCCCCCCCCCCCCCCCCCCCCCCCCCCCCCCCCCCCCCCCCCCCCCCCCCCCCCCACGCCACCCACCCACTGCCATGCACATACACACATACACACACACGTGTCACTTAGGCAATTATTCCCAAATGCATTTTGAAGGATTGGAGTTATTACCTGCAAAAAAGAAAATTGACTTCAAAAGCCCAATATTGCTTATGTACTGCATCTTTAATCCTTTACCTAACACAAGTTGAAGCCAACACTACAAATTAATATTCTGAAACATCAGATTTTTTCATTTTTTATTTACTTCTAACCATGGTTTATTAGTCCTTATTGGAACAAGCTTGTTCCCTTAATAGGTCATGAGGTATGTTGTGAAGTAGAGAAATGAAAAAATAAAATTTGAATAGCAGGTTTTGTATATCACAAGTGCAGATGTGGCAGATTCGTTAGGTAAACGGTTAACAAAAAATGGCTCCGACTATTTTGTGTCTAAGCATTGCCATTGCTGCGACAGTCGGGCTGCATGCATGACATCAGTCTAGTTTTTAGCTCACCTGAGCGAAGCTCAAGGGGAGCTTTACTAATCACTTTCTGTCCGTCGTCCGTCGTCCGTCGTCCGTCGGTCCGTCGTCGTCCGTCCGGCGTTAACTTTACATTATCGACTTCTCCTCCTAAACCACTAGCCCAATTTTATTCAAATGTTGGCTAAATGTTTATTACCTAATGCCAATTCAGATTTGTTCAAATGAAGTTGCCCTCCTCCTGGGTGGTGCCACGCCCCCAAGGGGCACCAAAATCTTTGTAAATCTTCTTCTCATGAACCAGCAGTAGCAGAGACTTGATATTTGGTATGCAGCTTCCTTTTGAGGTGTAGACTCAGATTTGTTCAAGAGAAGTTTGTGGGGCTATACTTGGCGTCGTTATGAGAGGGGCAAAATTTTTGCCCCGCCCAAAATTTCTATTTTCCAACCGAGAGGCTGATTTGAACCAAATTTTATGTGAGGGCTTATTGGGTCATGAGTACTTGATTTATGCAAAAAAAAAAAAATTGTCCCTCCCCCCCTCCCTAAAAACA